>CM053581.1:59109442-59161109 GCA_028627135.1 Pseudochirops cupreus | reverse complement strand
AAGAAGGAATCAAGGGTTTGGGAGCTGTTCTTACTTTGCTTCTTTTGCTTATTCTTACTCATGGTTGTTCAGACCGTGATTTTTTTTTTAATCTCTGTGGGGCTCTGCTTCCAGAAGGGAAAGCTCTGTCCCAAATCGGTGGGGTCCTCCCGGCTGCTGTAGCTCTCAGGAAGATGCTGGGAGTCTTCCTAAATACTTCCAGCTGACCGGATAATAAAGACTCCAAGACTGAGGCCCAAGACGGTGATCCGGATCCAGGCCGCTCAATGCGAGAGCACTGGCCTGAGAACAATCACTAAGTCCCCCTGCTGTCTGCAGGCCGCAGGCAGGAAGCTACAATGCGGAGGTGGGTGCAAAACCTCTGCCTTTTTGCTTTTCCGCTCTGGAGGGCTTTTGCCGGACTGCTTATCTCCCCCTTTCGCAAACCCCACTCGCAGCTGCTGCTAATCCACTCACCTGAGAGGCTCCTCCCATCCAGCCATCCCCAGGGCACAGCCGCGGATTCAGGGCAGGCTGGTTTCAGTTCGCAGTGCTGATATGGTTCCTTGTAGCCAAGCTGACTTTAGTGGGAAGTATCTTTGTGTGCGTTTTGGACTTCTAGGATTGGTTTAGAGTCCTGTTTTATGGGTATTTTGGGGTGGCTATGTGAGAGCTGCGATGTGTTGCTGCTGCTATGCCGCCATCTTGGCTCTGCCCCCATACTATATTCTTCTCAATGAACCACAACAGAAAACAAAATAAGTAGCAAGAGAGACTATTCCATTTGTAAATATAGATACCATTTTGAAAAAAAAGAAAGAAAGAAAGAAAGAAATGACACCTTGTTGGTTGAGGCCCCAGGAAGTCAACATTTATTTGGGTTCAAGATCAGAACATATGCATTTTGGTGCTCCTTCAACTAAAATCCTCCTCTAATGTTTCATCTTCAAGGTATGGATATGGCCCTGTTTCCAAGCTTCATTCCAGTGGACTAGAAGGCAAGGAAGTTCATTCCAAGACAGACAAACTCCAAGAATAGGCCCAACAAAGGTCTGTGTGCCTATCTTTTAAATATTAGTCTAAGCTAAGTGCAAACAAGGTTTTCCCCAGAAAATAAAGTGAGTAACATTTTTTTTTCTGTCTCCTCTAATTCATATATACCAATAATTAAGGCATCAAGTAATTGCAATATTAAAGAGCGTACCCATGCTGCTGACATCATCTCTCTTTGAAATATTTAACTATATGAAGTTTTGCTCTTTAGTTCTAAGTAAATTAATCAGTTGCGCACATATTGTTCAGAGTGACAAGCAATGGAACCTCAGAAGGACTGGAACTACTTTTCTCCCAAATGAGCACATTATATTCCTTAAAAAGAAAAAAAAATGTTTTTTTTTTAAACTGTGAAGAGCAATATGTTTCTCTTAAATATATTATCACCCTAATTGAAGTTGCTTCATTTTTTTTTCTATTGAAGATGTTGAAATAATTATATTTGGTAAAACATCTTTGTGGTCATTTATTTAATTATAAATTTTATTTATCAATGACTCTCTGACAATAATTTGCATGTTAAAATGACAGAACATAGGCTTCTATGTAAAAAACATTTAGGTTACATAGAGTAATAATGAGGCAAAGAGTGCTGTTATGCGTAGAGTTCTGATTTTGAGTCCCTCCCCTCTATCTCCACTGCCACTTCTCATACTGGTTTTGTGACCTAAGGTAAAGAAAGATTTAGTTAAATCCAGGTTATTCATATCCATCTTCTCTCGTTGGAAAACTAAGTCACTTTTACTTTAGGATTCTTTTACCTAAGAGTTAGAGTTATGAAATGTCAGTGTTAAAAGGAGCCTTAGAATATAAAATGCCAAACTTGAGGTAACATTAGAACATGAGATATTAGAACATAAAACACGTAGCTGTGGTTCCTATTATTTTCAAGTATATGGACCTATTTTCAACAATACAATTTGTAAATCTTCCCAAGATAGCAGTTGTAATACTATGATATCCTTTCACTGAGAAAATTCACAATAACAAAGAAGGTACCTTGAATTTAATAACATTTTAAAATATACTGTATTGTTTTTCTACTAAGCACCACTGCTGTACCCCAATGCCTCATTGTAATATAGAAATGATCCTGGCACCTTAAATATTATGCTAATGGAATCTGAAGTTTGGCAGGTTTTTCCATAGTAGAAAGGGTTCAAGGATGGTTCAACAACAGACTATATCTAAATTCTGAGTATCTGCTTAGTGAAGCAGAGAGAGGCTTATCACCATTGCACAGGCCACTTGGGATAAAGTCATTGGCCATGCATGATAAACAGGATAAAAATAAAAATAGTCCTTAGTATTATGCAGCCTCCTATCTTTTCTTCAGTGGTGGTGTTATTGTAGTAGAAGGAGGTAGGGAGTGATGAGAATCACACTATCAACATACCTTGCCATTGGCAGCCAGAATTTGAGATCCTTAACCAATGTTCAAGTATATATTATTGAAATAAATTATCCTTACTAATCATATTTTCATTATATAAAAAAAATAAAACAACTAAAAGGCCAAAAAAATTCAATTGAGATGAAAGTATGGGTCATAGGGGTGCTAAGAAATAGTATTTCATATCATCATTTATTTTCTAGTAGAGTAGAGATAAGCATTCATAAAAAGACCACCATGAAAATAAGTGTGGTTTTTGTACCAACATCTATCTGCTCCAGAAGATAAGAAATATAAAAATTCTATGAAAGCTCAATAACACTTTTCAAATTAAATCAACATGTACACTGATACTCAGTGACATCAATGCAAAAGTAGGTGAAAATCATAAAATACACATTGAAACATATGGCTCGTGAATAAAAAGGCCAAGGGCCTATAGACTACTCAGAAACTATATGCCTAAAATCTCTTGAATTTTTTTTTTATTTTTAACAAAATTGAAAGGCACTTGAAATTATAAGAACCAAATAGAGTAGCGTAAGATGTTAAATCAGTTTAATTTTGAAATCACCTAATTGTTAGAAGAAAAAATATAAAACTAGAAAAAAAATTTTAAAAAATAGAAAAATAAAGATGTACAATTAAAATCAAATTTATTTAACCAAGTTATTATTTCCAAAAAGGAAAAGTGTATAGAAAAATGAACATTAACAATAATGATAATAATACTTGATGCAGAAATTTAATTGTCATAAATCAATTCCCTAAGGGGAAGTTCTCTTTCAGTGGATTCTTTATTTCTTGCTTTCTCAATGGGTGGGAGAAAGGAAGAGAAAGAATTTGGGATTGAAAATAAAATAAAATAGAATTGAAAAAAAGAAGCCTAAGACTACTTTATTCAGTTAAAACAGGAAAATCTTGCCAGGAGAAGAGAGCTTACAGCTATGAATTCAGAATAATCATGTATATTCTTGGAGAATTTTGTTGGAAGATTATGAGCAATATCACCTTACAACAGACAGAAGTAGAGGAATGCAATCAAATACATATTGCTTTCACCAAGGCAACAAGTCCCAGAGAGGTTAAAAGTCTTAGTTATGTAGTTGCAGGAAATTTAACCTAGCTACCTGAGAGGACTAGATCTTCTCAAGAAGTAAAGAACCAGAAGCTGGAGATACTCTTTGGAAACTGGGTTAATGTTTTGCTTAATGTATGCTTTCAAAAGTGTTTTTTGACAGTTATTTTTAAACCACATCCAATTTCCCTTTTGTTCTGATGTCTGAAGAGAGATATAGAAAGTTATTCAACTCTGATGACCTAAATCCATGTGACTAAGCAAAAAAAAACCAAAAAAACCAGACAACAGACATAACAGCTGGGATGAAGAATACTAAAGACAAACTATAATAATTACCACCCTGGCCCTATCCCATTATTTCCCCAACTAAACCAATATACCCTTTCCTCTCCAGCTAAGACCAGAAAAGGGGAGAAATGATTTCCTTAGACAAGTTTTCTTCCACTCTAATGAAAAAAATGATCCTTAGTTAAATGTACAATGTGGGGATAGCGGACCTTTCTGAGTTAATATGCACCATTTAATTTCAGGGTTTAATAAGAAGTTGCTTAGGGTATTAATTCTAAGTTTGTTTGTGATACTAAAATACATTTCAAATCTCCAAAGATTTACCCCTTGAAAACCTATTGCCTCTCATTTTTAACATTTTTATTTGTTTATTTTTGTGGGGAAGCCTGTTTTGGGAAGATACGTGATAATTCCTTTTAACCTATAGTTTTTGGATACTATGAGACTGTGAATGGTCTTCTGTGATTTTGGAGGGCAAAAGAAAAACTGGGTTTAGTGTGCTTAAAGTGAAGAAAACCGTGGCTATTAAAGCTATTAATTATTATTTTTCTGTTCTTGAAGGAAAGGGAAGATATTAGGACCAGAGGCAAAGAAAGATATATTATCTAGCTCAGAAAGCATCATCCTTCAAACTGTGTAGCCTGGTTTCCACTTTGTTAGGATGGGGACCAACAATGGTGTTCTACTTTTAATTTTTAACTTTCAAACAGAAGGCCCTCAAGAATAATCTGCTCAGTAAACATTTGGTTGAGAGTCTTAACATTTCTCTTCATTTGGCAAACAGTATTGCAAATGTTAAATGTTAAAGCAGAGCTAGTGGTATGCGTGTGTCATCAAATGAAATGTTCCTTGAGAATTTCACAGGATTTTCTGGAGTTCTGTTCATTGCTCTCTGAGAAAACAAACCTGAATCACTGTTACAACATGGGAAATGGAAGGGGGGTGAGATGAGATGAAATCGAGGTTTCTAGTAAGCCAAAGGACATTTTATGTCATTGAAAAAATACATTTTTTCGCAGCTGAAAATTTTTCAGTATCAACTTATATTTATATAGAACTTTTGGGTTTCATTATAATTATAATATTTTTTTAATACTATTATAGTTACACAGTCATGTAGCACTTTGAAGGTTTCAAAGCAGTTTTAGTGTCTTATCAAATTTTCAAGTTTTTTTTTCCTTTTCCCTCCAGAAATTCAAGATAGACAAAGCAAATATAATTATTTCCCCTTAATAAATTTGTAAATGGAGGCTCAGAAAGATGAGTGATTTGCTTAGGTCTTATATCTAGAAAGTGAAAATTAGAAATTCAGGCTATATATTCTGTTATCAATATCAACATCACCCTATTCTTTTTCCATTAAGTAAATAATTTTTTCCCTATTAGAAATGGTTGCATTCTTTGTATTTTTAGCACCTTAATAAATATATGTTGATTGACAGATGTTGAAAATTCTACTGTATTTTCCAGGTCAGGATACATCAATCAATTAAAACAGTCCCAATTGGAAGGAGCTTACAACATAATGGAGATATAATAAACAAATAAACAATAATATGCAAAATAAGTATAAAGAAAATGAAATATAAAACTAAATTAAAATGTAAAAAAAATAAAGACAAGTATACATAAGTAATTAAATTCAAGGTAATTTGGGAGGGAAGGTATTAGAAATTGGGAAATGGACATCAAGAAATACTTCCTGTCAAAGGTGGTATTTAAGGTGCATGCTGAAAGAAGAGAAGGGATTGTTTAAGACAATGAAGAGGAAACACGTTGAGATACGGCCAGTTATAAAAGGCATTGAAGATGGAGTATTTTGCATGAGAAATAGAAAATAGATAGACATGTGACAAAATGGATAGATACCTGGATATGAAGTCATGGAATATGTGAGTTACAACCCAGATTCACATGTGACTCTGAGTAACTCACTTAAACTCTGTGTTTTCAGTTTTCTCGTTTTCCTACCTCTTTCTGTTCTTATAAAGAGCAAATGAGATACTATTTGTATAAATGCTTAGAACAGTATCTAGCACAGTGGTTCTTAACCTTCCTAATGCCTCGGCCCTTTAATACAGTTCCTCATGTTGTGGTGACTTCCAACCATAAAATTATTTTCGTTGCTACTTCATAGCTGTAATTTTGCTACTGTTATGAATCGTAGTGTAAATATCTGATATGCAGGATGTATTTTCATTGTTACAAATTGAACATAATCCACAGGTTGAGAATTGCTGATCTAGCACATAGTAGATACTTAAACGGTTTTTCCATTCTACACCTCTCCCTTCCTTCCTGCTGCACAAAGCTGCATGAGGCTTTGTTGGGATCAGTTGCGTTCGAACAAGATGATAGTCGTGTTTCAAAGAATAAATGTCAAAAAATCTTCCCATAACTTCTAGTTACGGTATCTATCAAAAGTCTTAGAAAAATGTGTTGATCAGAGTCAAAGCTCTATACTCTGGCTTAAGTATTTCAATTATTCAAATGATTTATTATGAGTGAAAACATTGTAGAACCCTTCCCCCCCCTCCCCCTTAAGAGTAAACATTGCTTCATTTTGGCTTTTGTATCACTAGTTCCTGATGTCATACCAGGAGTTTAAAGTACATTGATTTTGGAGGTCATAAAACCTGAATTTTCTTCTGATTCTGTCATTCACTGCCAAGGTGACTCTGGATAAGTTACTTTATCTTGGCCTCAGTTTCCTTTTCATACTTGGACTAGTTTTCTCAAAGGGTAAAAAAAGAAGAAAAGAAGGAAGGAAAGAAGGGAGGGAAGAAGAAAAGAGGAAGGAAGGGAAGAAGGCAGGAAGAAAAGAAGGAAAGAAGAAAAAGAGGAAATTGGTAAAGGAAAGAAGAAGGAAGGGATGAAAGTAAGAGGTATATGTCTTTGAGGAGCTTATATTCTTCTGGTGGTTGGTATAAACAACATTTCCATAAGTAATATTATAATGTAATTATGGGAGAATACTAACAATTTGATGTGATTGGTAGTCTGGAAACCTCTTGTTTAGAAGGTGGCATCTGAATTTTGATTGATGGAACCTAAGCTGTATAGCAAAATGCAGTGGATTTATATTATTAATACTAATTATCATGAAATAGATGTAAGAGCAGGGAATAAGATAAACAGTCTTCTAGACCAGAGGTGGAGAACCCGCAGCCTTGAGAACACATGTGGCCCTTTAGGTCCTCAAGTGCAACTCTTTAACTGAATCCAAATTTCACAGAACAAAGGCTATTGATAAAAGAATTTGTTCTATAAAACTTGGACTCAATCTAAAGTTGCACCTGAGGACCTAAAGGTCACATGTGGCCTTGAAGTTGCAGGTTCCACACCCCTGATCTACACTTTAAAGACTTCCTTTGAGAAGGAGCACACAACCTCTCAAAGTAGTTTAACCAATCTATTCATATCTCTCATTGTTTAGATGATTTCCATTATATTAAACCTAAATTTGATGCTTCATTTTTGCATTTGATCATTGATTATGACTTTCTCCCACATCTCTGAGTTATATCTTCTGTGTTTAGATATAACAAGTATAATAGCTCTTCCAAATATTCCTCCCCCACCTTCTTTTCTCTAGACTAAACAGCTCTAATTTTTTCAAATGATCCACAAATAATGTGATGTGATCTCTAGAGCCTTTATTATCCTGGTTACCACCCACTATACATGCTAGCTATTTCATATCTTTCCAAAAATATGGCATCTAATTATGGTTGTACATTATATTTAAACTGCTGGGGAGAAAAAGAAAATCAAAAAGGAGATGATAGACTGCAGAGATAAAGGAGGATGGAGGGTATAGATATCCTGATGAAAAATAAGAGAAGCTTCAGTAGATCTGGGGCAGGGAGAGAAATGGAAAAAAGAAGTGATTTCTGTTAAAAAAAAAAAAAAGAAAATTACAGTTCTGAAATTAATCATGGATTAGTGGCAGAGGGTCATGGCAAATTCTATGGTGTTTCCTAAGTAACTGAAGTGAAATAATGGAATAGAATGTTGTAGGAGTTCATGTGGTATAAATGTTTTGTGTTGTTTTTTTTCAACACTGAGAAGGAAATATGAATGACTAAGGTAAATCCTATTCTTAAGAGGAGTGATATCTAGTTAGGGGAATAAGACATGTCTATCATATATATGCATACATACATAAATACATGTATGTGTACACACACATATATATACTCACAAATATATGTGTAAGGAGAAAAGCAGAGCCAAGATAGTAGAGTAGAGAAGTACTGAGCTGAACTTTCCAAAATTCCCCTCAAAGCAACTTTAGAGCAACACCTCAAATCAAATTCTGAAGCAGTAGAACCAATAAAGGCTCAAGTAAAACAATTTTCTAGTCCTAGAAAACATAAGAAGTCACACACACACACACACACACACACACACACACACACAGACTCACACATTGAATGACATAACAACCGAAATCTTAAAGGAAAAGTTAAATGAGTACAGGAGGAAATAAATAGTAAAACCATACAAGTGGGGAACATCAACTTACCCTTTTCAGAAATAGATAAATCTAACCAAAAAATAAACATAAAAAGTAAAGAAAACTAATAGATTTTTAGAAAAGTCAAATATGATAGAAGTCTCTGGAAAGTGAATGGAAATAGAAAGGAGTTTGCCTTTTTTTATCTACTAGTAACACTTTCACAGAAATCACTCACGTATTGAGGCACAACCAAATACAGAAAAGCAGAATATTAAATGCATCCCTTTCAGGCCATAACACAAGAAAAATTACAGTCAATGAAGGACTGTGAAAATGAAGATTAAAAATCAATTTGAAACTAAATATCCTAATTCTAACAAATGCGTGTGTCAAAAAAGAAATCATAGAAGCAAGCAATAATTTCATTAAAAAGAATGACAACAACATATCAAAATTATAAGTTACAGTCAAAGTAGTACTTAAGGGAAAATTTATCTGAGCACTCATAAGGAGGAGAAGGATGAAGAGAAAAAGAGAGAGAGAGAAAGAGAGAGAGGAAGAAGGGCTGAGAAGGAGAGGGGTAGTGGAGGGGAGGGAGAGAGAGTTTAAGGAGAGATCTGTGGCCTAGAATATTAAATCTCATAATTGGACAGGAGGTCAGAGGTCCTTTGATCTAGCCTCTAGTCTATGCAAAGCATAAATGCTATCTGCAACTTCTCCATTGTCAGTCAATGAGCATTTATTTAGCAAAAGTCTTCTGCTTGAAGACTTACAGAGATAATAGTATCTCTGTCTCCTAATATAACTCACACAATACTTGTGTAGAATTGTTTCTCTTATACGTTAGTGGGTGGTGAGGATGATGTGCACTGGAAGTAGAATCTGAGATATATGAGTTCAAATCCAGTTGTGTTACTCTAAGTCACTCAGCCATTTTCTCCTTCATTTCTCTCATCTGTAAAAAGGGGATAATAATGACATCTACCTCCCAAGTTTCTTATGAGGATTCAGTGAGAAACATGTAAAGTGTTTAACAAGCCTTAAAGCATTATATCATTGCTAGCTCAGATAAAGATACTGATGATCTATAACTATGAATCTGCTTCTCCAATATTAGGACTTACCCTGCTCAGCCATCAGTGAAAAAATTATAATCCTCTAGCATTTGGAATTCAGATCATGATAATAGGCTTTTCTCATTTGATGATTATACCAGAAATTATCTCAGAAAAGAAGTCATCAGTGGCCCATGAACAGACTGAGAACTATGTTTTTGGTTGCTGACCTTGTATGAAATTCATTAATTTATAGCCAACTTGACTCTCATAAGAAGCTGAACTTTAAGAACTCTCAAATCTGGTCAAAAATCAACAGCAGAATGTGTGATTTTATCTCTTATTTAACAAAAAATTGGGATAGAATGGGCTAATGAAGGAGCAGAATGAAGCGATTTTATGCTGGAGAGGATGTGGAAAAATTGGAACACTAATACATTGTTGGTAGAGTTGTGAACTGATCCAACCATTCTGGAGAGCAATTTGGAACTATGCCCTATAAAAATGTGCATAACCTTTGACCCAGCAGTACCACTTCTAGGCAGTATCCCAAAGAGATCAAAGAAATGGGATGAGGACCCATATGTACAAAAAAAAAATTATAGCAGCTCTTTTTGTAGTGGCAAAGAATTGGAAATCAAGGGGATGCTCATCAATTGGGGAATGGCTAAACAAGTTGTGGTATATGAATCTAATGAAATCCTATTTTTCTATAAGAAATGAGGAGCATACGGACTTTATAATAACCTTGAGAGACTTATATAAACTGATGCTGAGTGTGGAGAGCAAAACCAGGAGAACGTTGTACACAATTACGGACACGTCATATGTGTATGATGACTAACTTTGATAAGACTGGGTTCCTTTTAGCAATGCAAGGTTAGAAGACTCCAAAAGACTCATGATGGAAAGGGATATTCACATCCAGAGAAAAGAACTACAAAGTCTGAATGCAGATTGAAGCAAACTACTTGCTCTCTCTCTTTTGTGTTTTGTCTTGTTTTGTTCCTTCTTCTCCTTGTTCATTTCATTGGTTATAATTCTTTGTTACATCTTGCTAAGGTATTTGTAGAATCTATATTGGATTGCATGCTGCCATGGGAAGGGAGAAGGGAGGAGGGGGGCGTGGAGAAAATTTGGAACTCAAGGGATCGTGGAATTGAATGTTGTAAACTAAAAGTAAATAAACAAACAAACAAAAAAGAAATATGTGTCACTTTAACACACTATTTAGATTCTTCCTTTGTGAAAGATAACATATATGTACCATATTGGACAAATATGTACCAAATTGGACAAATACAAAACAAAAAAGAACAAAGCTATTGTTCTCCCCAAGAACTTTCACTTTCTTCTTTCTGGTAAAACAACAGAATAAAACATACTAGATTAGGAAGTCTAGTCCAAACTGGAGCTTAGGATGGATCTGCCTGATGAAATATTGGACAAGTGGTCATCTAGCCTTTGCTTTCAAAACTCCAGTGGACCTACTTCGTCCTAAATTAATCCATACCATTTGAGGAAAACTGAAATTTTAGAATTTTAGAAAAAAAAACAATGAAAACCCAAATTAATATTTTGCACCTACCCACTACTCTTAGTTGTTTTTTTCTTCCTGCTGGTGGCAAGAAGAATACATTTTAATCCTAAAGTCTTTAAATATTTGCATTATTTAAAGTTGTGAATCCATGTAAGACCTCTTGAATGTGGAGAAAAAAAGGCTACTTGTGTCTAGGTACTTAGATAATAGTTCTTTATTTAACCACTCACACTCTGGATTTTGTCATTTGTAAAATGTTTATAATTATAATAGCAGATCTCTGATGATCATTGCAAGAATCTAATGATTTGGTAATTATAATGTTTTTCAGATTTTAAAATGCAAAATAAAAGTCATCAGTGACTACTACTATCACTATTGCTATTTAATTCTGGAAGATAATTAAGATAACATCAGAGATTTAGATCTGGAAAGGCCCATCAAGGTCATTTAATAAAGTCCCTTCATTTAAAAGATGAGATTGCCAAGTGGTTGTTTTAACAGTATCAAATACAGTAGGACCATCACTGACCACATGCAAGTAGAACACATGTTTCTGGAGGGGAGGGACCATTTCTTACTTTGTCTTATATTCTTAATGGCTAGCTTAGTATCTTATAGGGAGGAGATTCTTAATAGATGTTTGCTGAATTCAGAATGCCTTTTTCTGTGTTAGGATGAATGGGAGTGGCTCCTTTGTTTCTCCTAATTCTGCATAAGATTGTATTAGCTTTTGGGGAAATAGTGTTACACTCTACTCATGTCGGATTTATAGTTTCTATAACCCCAAGTCCTTTCCTAATTAACTATTGCCTAGTCATGTATCTCCTAGTATGTCCTATTTCAGTGGATTTTTTAAAAAAAGAAATCTAAGACTTTATATTCCTATCTGTCATACTTTATCCCATGATTTATATGTCTCAAAACCTTTTTTTTGGGTTCTCATTCAGCCATTTTTCATGTCAATTATCTTATTCAGGATGAGTAGGAGAAATAATAGAGTTGTGGACAGATGAACCAGTCTCAACTAAGGCCAATGAGTTTGCTAGAAATGGTAATATGTGTTGAGAAATTTATGAATGAGAGACAGGTGAGAAGGATGCCTAGCACATGAAAGAGGAATATTATGCATCAAATTATTTACTAATGTGCCTAAAGTTAAGTCAAGTAACAACCAAGATATATTGTTACTCTACACACCTAAAATAAATCTAAATTAACTACATGAAGAGAGGCTATTTGATCATATGGTATAGAACTCTAGATGAATAGGAAGCTAATTAAATGGGGGATGACTGAATTCCTAACTTTAATTTTCAAAATAGCCACTCCAGCCCAAATGAAATCTTGTGTGATTTCTATCAAATCCTGCTGCTGGCACTTAATGTGTTTAAGTGAAAAGACTTTTAAGTATTTACATTCTCTGAAATTATAAATGTATGTAAGACCTCTTGATACAGGAGAAAAAAAACGCAACTACTCATGGCTAGGTGCTTAAATAATCAGTTCACTATTTTATGAAGCTGAAAAAGTGTTGCCTTCATTCGGTTTGGGTAGGAAATTCTAAATAGCCTTAATGATAGAGCATTTTCCCTTGGGAGATTAGAGATTTATAAAAAAAAAAGTAGTGGCTATAATTTTACAGGAAAATAAGAGATCCTTTAAAATTATAATTCTAGTTTATTACCATTTGAACAGTCATCCTATGAGCCAAAAGAAAATGTATCTTAATCTTTTGTTGCATAAAACTGCAATTGCCAAAGCTATGCCTATACATTCAGATGTAATGCAGTTTCATAAATCTTCATTTGTTTTTAGTAATGAAAGCTCCATGACTTTTGCATCAAATATCTAGAGGAACTAACAATGTATTACTACTTGTCTTTGTAATCTGTCCATCAGATTGTCATCTCCATATTTAGTTTATTGACTTTGAACATAGGCTTAAAGCCAATTTAAGAATAAATGGCAGAGAATATTTGGAGAATATGAATAAGAGATGAAAGGCCCCTTGAAATCCCGAGCTCTCCCAAGGGCAGAAATCAATAAAATGGCTCTGCTCCAACACTCTAGCAATGGAAAACAGAGGCCAAGTGCTTAGGTACTATAAACAGCCATAAAAGCTGTGGTGTGCAGGAAAGCTAGAGAGATTCAATAGAGGAAATTTATATTGTGATGTGAAATAAAAATGAAAAATAACTGAAAGGCAAGTGGAAGGAAACAGTGATGGCACCATGAAAAGTGGTCCAAGTTTTGTGTGTATCTTTCACAATTATATGTATCTTCAGACACCATATCATATCCATGAGGGGAGGAACACTTAGAAAACAAATGTACAGAATTCATACTTACACAAAGAAACACAGAAACAAAACGGTAAAGGAACCTCAGAGGTCATATGATACAATTTGCACTTGAATAGAAATTCATCCCATATTTAGTCCAGGGCAATTTTTTGTTTATATTCTTAACTCAATAAAGAGGCAGTGAGTCTTTGTGGATAGAAAATAGCATTAGGTAACTTGCTAAGACTGCAAATTGCTTAGTATTTGCTGATCTCCATCGATAAGGGTTTTTTCACTGGGACTTCCTTATACCACTGAAACTGGAGATCAAGTCTCTATCTTTGTCTCCATCTCACTACAAGGTATGGATACAAGTGTGTGGCTACACACACACACACACACACACACACACACACATGCATACTATATACATATATACACATGTATGCATATATTCATATACATCTCATCTATGATATACACTATACATATGCAAATATGCCTGCATAGGTGTATATGTACATATATATGGATATATATTTCATTTAACTTTGCATCTGATATTCTGCCTGGTTTCAACTGTACAGAAGAAGATTCCACATCACCAGGCATTTTCTGGTGTCACTCCCCCCCAATTCTGTTTTCCAGTATTATTTTATGTGTTGTCTCCCCTAATAAATTATGAGCTCCTTGAGAGCAAGGGATGTCTTTTTTTCCCCCTGGCACTTAGAAGAGTGCCTGGTGCTTAGTAGGTGCTCAATAAATGTTTATTAGATTGGAAATAATAGACATAAATATGTATATAGGAGATTTTCGTATTTTGCTTGGCAACAGGGCTTTTATATACATGAGAACAGAGTACTCACTTAGTTGAGTGATAAATAGTTGAGTCCTATTATTCAAGGAACACAGGCACATATTCTTACAAACAGAAAATGACAGGAAAGAAATTAAGACTGGAAGTAGCTTCAATGAGCATGATACCTGGAAGGAGAGAAGAGAACTAAATGTGGATTCAAAGTAGGACTAGTCCTGGCAATGGAGAATGTAGATGATGAGAAACCAACTCTAGGAGCCCAGCTGAAGATCCTTCTCAACAAAGTTAATGTTCCTCCTGTAGAGCTTTATTTGGAAATGATGAAAAAAGAAAAGATAAAAGGGCATTGTAGTTGCCTTGCCCATGTGTATTTTCTCATGTGTTCCTCACTTTTACTGTAATCCAAAATTTGTGCTCTTTTCTTGATTCCACAGGTTTATTAGGGGTATGATTTTAGCTGTTCTTTTTGCTACTCTATTTTAATACATGCCTTTGATTTTAATGAAGGATTATGAAGGGGCAATTCAATCATTTTATAGCTCCAAACCTTATCTTCTTTGTCATAGTAACTTACGTTTATAAAACTTTTGCTATCACAAGGTCAGCAGCTCAGTGAGGGAGATTTTGAAAACATCATTATCTCCATGGTACAGGAGAGGAAACTGAGGCTCAGCTAAATTAAGTGACTTTCCCATCATTGAAGAGTCAGGGAGTATAAGAATAAAACTTTGAACCAATTCTTACCAATGCTAAATCAAGCAATTTTCCTGGGTATTCTGAATCAGAGATTTTTTTTTTTAATTCCTACAGATCTGAAGTAATATAGTGAAATATTTTCATATTACTGTGATTCTTTGATATGTCAGTATATCTGTAATCTCACTGATATGGTCACTTCCTCCAGCAATGAGAATTTCAAACCGTACAGACACTGTCTCCTGTGTTACTATTGTTCATATTTTCCCAGAGATTATCAGTTGAGGAAGGGAATGCATCTTCCAACATGAACATGTCTCCTAAAGGCAAACTGCTAGAGGCTGGCTGGCAGGTGACTTCTATTTGTGCCAGAACGAGGCAACTTTCCCCCCACTGTTGTCAGCCTGGTCTCTCACCCAAGAGGTGAAGAACCTCTGCTGCAAACCTCAGGCATTCTGTCCTCCTGCTGTGTCTGTCCCTTGAGGCTTCTCTCATTAAATAGTAAGACATCCATGTACTATGTGGGTTTGATTTTCATCTACTGTGAAGTTTTCTGCCTAATCTCCAGCCTAAAGAGAGAAGTCAGTATAAGAGTGAGTTCCATAAGAACACCTGTCTTCCAGCTCATACTGTATTTTTCTCTAACCCAACTTTTCTCTCAACCTTTCTAATGCCGCGACCCTTTAATACAGTTCCTCATGTTGCGGTGACCCCCAACCATAAAATTATTTTCGTTGCTACTTCAGAACTGTAATTTTGCTACTGTTATGAATATATCTGATATGCAGGATGTATTTTCATTGTTACAAATTGAACATAACCCACAGGTTGAGAACCACTGCTCTAACCTGATCTCCAGCCCTTCTCTGGAAAGAAGAATGACATCTTCCACTCAGTGATGAATATTTTCATACCTAGTCATACTCTATACATTCTAGTGATTCTAAGCCCCCACAGGTCATCATTCAAACCCTATTCCCTAGTCCCCACCACTCAATTCCTTGTTTCTATCTCCCTTGACTTTCCCATTCCAAAGTTCCAACTAAATGCTACCCATCCCTTCCACTATATCCTTGGATTGCTTATTCCATAGGTAACAATCTTCTCTTCATCTTAAATATTTCCCTCTCCCGCTCTATCTTCTTACTACTACTGAAACCCTGTTTCCCCCTGATGACACAGCCTCTTGGGCCAGACTTTTCAATACTGCCTCCGACTCCATTCATTTCCCTTGGTTCACTAGCCAAGGCAGAAGAGTTGGAATACTTCATACTCCCCATTGCCACTTCCAGATTCTTTCCTTAACTTCCTCACTCAGTAACTTCTCCTTCTTTGGGATTCATGCAATTAAGATGTACTACACAATCAAAATCCTAGTAGCTATTTCCTACAGACCTTTAAGTCATCCCCTTTCCTACTTCAGCAATTTTGTACCTGCTTTACAATTTTTCTCTTTTCTCCAACTCTTGGCCTCAGACTTGTGGACTTTGACACACACACACACACATGTACATATGCTCACACATGCATATATATTCCCCTTCAAACACCCTAATTACTAAGTTTCTCAACTGCTTATTTCCCATGACCTACTTTCCCACTCCACTTCAATCAGAGATAAATATGCCCTGACCCACAAATCCACCATCTCTACCACTTCACCCTCTACCTTTCCTTACCCAACCATGCCTTAATATACAACATGAGCTTCAATCCCTTGACTCCTCAGTTGTTACCTCCCAGATTATTATTCTTTCACTAGCCACTATCTTCTTTCCTCCATCATTTTGACCTTTTTGTAGAATCAGTTCAACTCAACATTTTCCATTTCTTGAATTCCTAGACTCCTTATCGTTGAACTCTTCCAAGCCTCAGCCTTGGAATACTGTTACTCCCACAATCCTGCACCTTCAATCCTTCACATGTACTGCTGACCAAAGGTGGAGAAAAATGCATGATTGTCATTTTGGGGTCCACAACAAATTTATGTTATACAACTCCAACAGTGTCCTCAAAGTTGTTAGGCAAGAATTATCAACTCACTATGCCACTCTTCACAAATGTTCTAAATCTTCTTAGCTTGCCTCTAACCTCCCACAATACTCTTTTTCCCAATCCTCTCAGCTGGGAAACTTGCCTTATAATTTATCAGGGAAAAAAAAAACACTGCTGTGAATTCTCTCTTATGCCTCTTTTTCATTTTGTATCACTAAGTTGTCTCTGCCACTACATCCTCATTTACCCCTCTCTCACAAGAAGGGGCCTATCTTATAGAAGCAAAGCCATTCCATCCCACCTTCTCCAACAGATTGTTCCTTTTGTCATTTATCTTTAATCTCTCCTTGATCCTAACTCATTCCATATTGTTTACAAGCATGTCTACTTTCTATGTCCCCTCCACTCTCAAAACAATCCTTACATTTCTTCCCTGCCTACTATCGTCCTATATTTCTTCTTCCTTTTTGTGACTCACCTTCTTGAAAAGACTATCTATAAAAGGTAGCTCCTCTCCTCTCCTTTCCTCTCTTCCCCTCCCCTCCTTTATTCTCCTCCCCTCCCCTCCCTCCCTCCCTCTTTCTCTTTCTCTCTCTCCCTTTTTTGCTGACATCTAACCCCATCATTCCAACATAAGTGCTTTCTATAAAGTTATCAATGATCTTTTAATTTCAAAAACCAAAATCCAGTTGCCTTTTCCCAGT
Organism: Pseudochirops cupreus; assembly: GCA_028627135.1. Classification (NCBI taxonomy): domain Eukaryota; kingdom Metazoa; phylum Chordata; class Mammalia; order Diprotodontia; family Pseudocheiridae; genus Pseudochirops; species Pseudochirops cupreus. The sequence goes on along the minus strand of CM053581.1, from coordinate 59,143,761 downwards.
CTTCATTTTCCTCAACATTTCTGTAGCTTTTGAGAGTCGATTACCCTTTCTGGCTAAATAATCTCTTCTCTTGGGTTTTCTGGTATACCAGTCTCTTTTGGTTTTCCTCCTACCTATCAGGCAATATCTTCTCAGTCCCCTTTGCTGAGTCTTGATCCAAGTCAAGACTTCCAATAATAGATTTTCCCCTATCTTCCTTCAATCTCTCTCCTGATCTACAATCTCACATCTCCAACTGTCTTTAAGAATTTTTAACTGGATGTCCAGGAGACATATTAAAATCTATATATCCAAAACTAAATTTTTGAAATCCCTAAATCTGCCCACTCCCACCATTACTTTTGCTGTTACCTTCTAGAGCAACACCATCCTCTCATTCCTTCAGGCTCCAAAATTAGTTGTTATCTTGTCTCACCACTTCCATTTCCAAATTTTCCCAAGGTCTGTCAATTTTGCCTTTGTGATATTTCTTGAATATGTTCCCTACTCTCCTCTAATATTAGGTGTCAGCACCTTGTACAAGTCTTCATCCTCTCATGTTTGGACCATTGCAGTAGAAGGCTGGTGAGTCTGCCTCAAGTTTCTCCCCAATCCAGTCCATCTTCTATTCAGTCACCAAATTGACTTTTCCAAAGCACAGGTTTGACCATATCTCCTCCCTATTCGATAAACTCTCATCTCTTTCCATTGCCTTTAGGTTCATATACAAACTGCTTGTATTTAACTTTCAACCCTTTGCTCCCAAAACACATACACCTTTGCATCTCCTTACACCTTACCCCCTACCTTGTACTCTTCAGTATCTATCTATCTATCTATCTATCTATCTATCTATCTGGGTGTGTATTATGTATATAAAAATAAATGTATATAAATAAATATGTGTATGTGTGTGTGTGTGTGTGTGTGTCTGTATTTTCTTCTTTTCTTGTCCATTACAGTGTGAGCTCCTTGAGGGTAAGGACTGTATTTTTTTTTTTTTTTGGTATCCTCAGTGCTTATCACAATGTCTTGTACATAGTAGTGTCCTAATAAATGTTTATTAACTGACTGACAACCTGCTCGGAGACTTACTCTAGTTCTCTTGATATTAAATATTATAATAAGATCACAAAGTTATTTTATCTTTTATTCTTTCTAAGCAAATGGGTTATCTTAATTTCTCCATAATGACTTCTTTCATCTTTTAAGCTGGAAGTATCAAACTCAGCGAGTAAGCTGTTTGCAAAACTCATACTAGATTAAAATGTAATTAAGAAATGTTTAACAAAATAAATTAAGAGTAAAGTACAACTTTACTAGGAATGTATGTGTAGAGCCTACATCAGATTACATACTGTCTTGGGGAGGGAAGAGGAGAAAATTTAAAACTTAGGGAAGTGAATGTCAAAAACTAAAAATAAATAAATCAACGAATGGCAAAAAAACCAAATACAGTGCAAACATAGATAATGCTAATTTGTGGTTTTCTAAGTCATTACGTGGCCTTGGAGGATGCATTTTGATGAGCTTTTCAACAATTCATTAATTTTCTGTCCATATCTTCATTTATAATGTGTAGTGACCTGTTTTTTGCCCTTCAGGTACCTCTCAATTTCACTTTGGAAAAATATCAAATTTAATTAGTTGGAAATGGGTATTCTATGAAAAGCAGTCATTTAGTATCTAAAAACCTTCCCCAATTCCTGGAATTGACTTCTACTCTACTCAAGTTGAAGACTTTTCCTCCTTTATGATTCAGTTTGTTATTTTTGTTGTTTAGTCATTTTCAGTCATGTCCAACTTTCTTTTTTGTTTTTTGGAGGGCAATTGAGGTTAAGTGACTTGTACAAGGTCACATGGCTAGTAAGTGTTAAGTGTCTGAGGTCATATTTGAACTCAGGTCCTCCTGACTCCAGGGCTATGTCCAACTTCCTATGACCCCATTTGGAGTTTTCTTGGCAGAGATGCTAGAGCAGTTTGTCGTTTCCTTCTTCACCTCATTTTACCAATGAGGAAACTGAGGCAAATAGGGTTAAGTGACTTGTCTAGGGTCACACAACTAGTAAGTGTCTGAGGCCAGATTTGAACTTAGGTCTTTCTGACTCCAGGCCTATCACTCTGATCACTATACCATTTAGATACTGATACTAGACATATCTTATTTCAGGAATCCTTCCTTCATTTTCATAACCAAAGCTATACTTGCCTTTTTTGTAAATTGCTTTTTCCTCATGTCAAAGTCTAACGCATATTTAGTTATATATGTATAATGTACATGTAAGCAATTATAAATAAGTATGTGTATAGATAAATATGTTTTATTTTCCCAAGCAAATATAAACTCAAGAATCAGGATACCATTTTTTCCAGTTTTATAGACATAGGAACATAGTTTTAAATGGTGTTTTGTACAATGCATATATTTAATATATAGGAATTTCGTGACTAGAGCCTTGGATTTGGATTTAGAAGGCCTCAGATTAAAATTTAATCTTATCATATACTAACTCCATGAGTTTAGGCAATTCTCTTTATTTCTCTGAGTCTTACTTTATCTCTTCTGTAAAATGAAAGGCTTTGGCCAGATGACCTGTGATATCCTTACATCTCTAACTTCATAATCTACCAGCTAGGTAGCAAAGTAGATAGAATGTTCCACTTGGAGTTGGGAAGATCGGAATTCTCATCTGGCTTCAGATGTTTGACCCTGGGTTGCTGGTTAAACAAATCACTTAACCTTTGCCTACCTCAGTACCTTACTCTATAATATGGTGAAAATAATAACTTCTACCTCTTAAGGTTGCTGTGAGGATAAAACGGTATTTGTAAATAGATTTTGTGTTAAGTACACTAATAGTCCTATCATGGGAATAGTTGCACTTCCCTTGATCTTTAAGCACTGTATAATGGAAGAGTCAGAAAGCAACTCAGAGTTAATCAAGTCCAACACATTTCTGAATAAGAGTCCTCTATATGATTTAGGCATCCAATCACTTCTTGAAACTATCCATGGATGGGAAGTTCATTTTACAGAAAATGAAGTTAGCACATGCTATTTAAATTGGGATTCTATTTGTTGGGTAGTATGGACAGTGGCAAAGAACAAGCAAGAAGAATGTGATGTAGAATTAGGTGTTCATTTCCAAACAACTCTCATTGTTAGGAAGTCATTCATTAGCTGAAATTGATCTTCTTATGAATTCTACCCATTGGCCATAGTTCTGACTTTTGATTGCATCCGCACATTTTATGTGCTACCTACATTCTTCTATGCCTTCCATAATTTGGATAGAATTTATGAATGTGAAGCTGAGTTGGATTCTTTTTAAAAATGACTATTGGAAGCACCACCATTTGATGGTTTTTATTTTCTAAAATAAATTCTCTGTGTTATGTGTACATGTGTGAGAGGTGTTTTTCATTTTAATTAATCCCCTTTAAAATTCTATTTTCAGATTCAATTTTCTTTGTAAATGAACTGTGAAAAGTTCAAACTCTGTTAAACATCTAAATTTAATTTTCTGTTTTGCATATGAAGTATTCTTTCTAAACATGGTCCTCAAAGCAACTTCACACTGTAGTAAAGAAGAAAGAAGAAAGTAAAGAAGGAAGGAAGCAGGCTTTTAAACGCCCATCTTGTTTATAGGAAAGCGTAGTTTGCCCAATAAGTCATCAAAGCTGGTTTTGAAATCCTGAAGGATACTGACTCAGAGATATCCAATATCAAAGTTCATTTTCATTTTGTCATATGTGACCCTGGAAATATATGCCATTCAAGGAAAACAAAACAAAACAATAAGTGACATAAGAAATATGGATAGAACTGGACCTAGGAGATTCATGGAGAGCAAATTGCTAAAGGGACATTTAGTTTCAATGCCAAAATGGTCCCAGCTAAAAATGAACTTAGTTGAGGCAGAATAGTATGGAAGAAAGAGAATATTTTCTGTGTACTTGAAAAACTGGAAAGACCTGAATGTTAGTACTAAATCTACCACTTTCTAACTCTGTAATCTTATTTAAGGCACATTTCTTCTCTGGGCTTCAAGTTCTTGATCAGTCAAGTGAAAGAGTTGAGTTGGTTAATGGCAAAACCTTTCATCTTAAATGTTACACCATGGGAGCCAAGCTTGTGACCATGAACAAGTCTCCTCCTCTCTTTGATTCTGTTTCCTTTCTATGAAATGAAATAAACCTTCAACCTCTGTCTTTTAGGGTCCCTTTGCAGAAATAATGTTAAATTCACACATGAATTATAGCCTTTATTACAAGTGCATATTTTTGAGATTCTAACTTCCCTTTTCTTAGTTAAATCTCTTCCAAGGCTCCCACAGTTCTTTAACAAATAAGAGCTTAGTAAATATCAACAGAGAGAATGAATATTTTTGTTGTTGTCTGTAATGAGATGTTAATGTTTTTGTAGGAAAATGACAATGCATAATATGAGTTTTAAAAAGAATAAAATAAAGTCAAAAGCCAAGTACCTGAGGTGATGAATCTTGCCACTAATATGAGATGAGGAACCACCTAACTTTTTTTCTGTAAAAAAGGTGGAGTGATATAGCTGTGTAATGCCATGCACAAGCAGATTCCCAAAAGAATGCTACTGTGAACAGCTTTTAAGGCTCAGATTACACAGTACAGTGAACACTCCATTTATTCTATTACAAATCAAGGCAAACATTCACAACAAATAATAATGTAATATTCACATTACATCTTATCACAGAAAATCATGATATAGTGTTTATAACAGCTTAACATTAGAATGGCCACACAGTTGTCACTACAGTGGCTACAATACTTGGAACAAAGAACAAAAGAATAATCATCTGGTTTCACTAAGGGGGAAATCCTCCTCACTTAATCATTCAATCAATTCACAACACAATAATCAATCATCCACTCATGGGGCAATCTTAACTTAATCAATCACTCATCTAGCAATCAGTCACTGTTGTGTAGAGAATAAGAGCAAGCTGAGACCTGGGTTCAGGATAAATTTAGTTGTGGATTTATTGATCAAGTGCACAACTGCCAGAGTGCTCACTCAAATTGACAGTAATCCAGTGGGGTACAGACTTGATTATATAGGCTAAAAACACAAAAGCCACAACCAGAGAGTGGAGCTAGCAGAAGCCATGATGTACAGAAGCAATGAACAGCCATTGGTTAGATCTATAGTTCAGGGCTAATATTGGAACATGGTGCAAGGGTACAGGGGTACAATCTTCCTGTAATTCAGGTGTCCCTCGGAAGAGCAAGGGTAGTCAGCTCTTTCCAGAATAGGGTGGAAGGTCATGGAGTAAGGGGAACTGGAAAAGCCCAGAACAGGCTGGGGTCATGTTCCAGGCAAAGGATGTGAGGACCCTGTTTGGTCAGTGGAACAGGACAGGGTGGTCTGTATATTACACCATAACCCTCAGGTGCACTTTGTACACTCATACTGATTCAAGGAAAATATATGGAATGCTAATAGGGAACTTTGCCCTGAGAAATGCCCAGACATTCCTTAAAGCTATTCCAAGCTATGACAAAATACAGGATAGAGAAAAACACAGAAATATGAAGGGGGCTTAATGGTGGGCCACAAATCAGGTGGTGTGCAGTGACATGGGATTTGGGTTTCTGTACGACATCACTAAGTATCATCATTAGAAAACCACACAAACCCTTCACTCCTCGGTGTCCAGCAAACCTCAATTTCATCCAAGGGGAGGCCTTTTCTTCATCTTGACTCAGGGTGGTCTCTCTGACACCCTGGATCCCCTTGCATGGTCCCAGCTCATACGTGAATCCACCAAACAGTCACCTGAGGGCAAGGAACATGTTTGTTTTTTATTTCATTTTGTGTTTGTTATTCTTTGTATCGCCAGTAATCAATACAATATCTGGCATGTATTGAATCCTTAATTAATGCTTTTTGACTGAATCATAAACTGTTTGACCTAGACTCAATGGTCATTCACTTTATGTCCCAAAGAACTCCTAACCCAAAATGAAGTTTGGCAGCTGTAGGATAGGTCATTGTGGCAAAGCATCTCTAATTAATTCTCCCCTTTAAAAAATCCAAATAATTTCTGGTGAGGATATGATTAGAATGTGTTTTTTTTCTTTTTTTTGGTCGTTAGGGCAAAGAGATCACTGTGAATTTAAATTAACATTTAATAGATGACATAAAACCTTTATTCTAGAGGTTGAATTCTACATTAAAGGCCAAAATTGACATATATGCCTATTTAAAAGTATGGACTCTGAAATATCTTAAAACTAACTTCTATTTTAGTGTAATGTTTTATAATATAAAACAAGTCTCAAAGAAAATGTCAGGCTGCTCACAAGTACACAGCCCTAAAATAAATTGACCCTCCCCAAACTTTGGATGACATTTTTGGGAAATGTTTAATTTTTAGTATGAGTCAACCTCTGTACTTGAAACGGAGTTTCATAATTTTTTTGTTTCTTTTAGTTTACAAAAACGTATAGTTTTATGTGAAAATATCAAGGAAAATTAAGTATTTGGATGAGTATAGATAGCCAAGAGAATGTATTCTTAAATGCAAATCTTAAAACACAACGTCTTTTAAAAAAATGTATCTTTTGTTAACTTCCATAAGATTGAGAATTCTCGATTATTAATAACAGGGAGCAGGAGAGTATTACCTATTAAAAATGATTATAATCACTTAAAAATCTACCAAAATGAGAGAAAGATGGAAAAAAAATTGCAATGAACTGATATAGGATGAAATGAACACAACCAGGAGAACAACATACAACATGGTTATGACAATGTATGTGAAAGGAACATTGAAAGATAAACAAACTCTGAGTAACTTTAAAAAATATGTTGGCCCCAGAAAACATATAATGGAATATGTCTCTTTTCTATAGGCAGAACACATGGCCACAATGTAGGTGCAATGTTTCATATGTTGTTAGATGTGCCCATTGACGGCTTTTCTGTAATTTTTTTCTTTGTTACTTGGGAGGAGGGTGTTGACTTTGGTTTTCATGTATGTTTGTGCCTGGGGTGACAGTTATTTTTCAAAAGAGGCCAGGGAAAACTCTCTCTCAATACATGCATACACACATACATATAATAAATCATGTGTTTTATTATATGCTAATATTTATATATTATAGCAAATTATATATCAATGTAATTCTACAAAATCTAGTTAACTTCTAAATATCTATCTGTAAAATGGGGATAATATTGTTTGCATTAATTTGTCTATAGTATCACTGTGAGAAACATGTCATAAACTTTAAAACACTGAATATTATGAAGAAGAAATATCATGGCATTAAATTGTGACTTCTTTTGCCCACCTACTCTTCAATTTCAGTTTCATCAAACTTTTAATAAGTGACTACTATGGGAGAAAAAAAAAACACTATGCTGATAATGCAAAAATGCAAAACAGCAATGATCTTGCCATTAAAAAGACTCCATTCTATTGGTTGTGGGGGAAGAGGAGGAGGGATACAATATGCGTAATTACAAATAAGATATCAGGCAGGGAATTAAAGAAGCACTAAGCCAAGAATTCTTCAAGTATTTAAAGAATGAAAAAGCACAAGCAGCTAAAGTGAATGGGGAAATCTACAAGAAGCATATTGCATCTGAGATTAAACTATTCAAAACCTCAAGATTCTGAATGTAATAAAAGGAATTTTAAGTTAGAACTAGATTGAGAAGGGCTTTAAAGTCCACATTATATTTCAAGGTTTATTCTAAAGAAAAGAAGGAGGCACTGGAGATTTTTGGAAGACAGAAGTGGCATGAGAGGCATGTGCTTTAAGAACTTCAATTTAGAAGCTATGTGAAAAATGGGCAGGAGAGGGAAGAGGGCAAGAGGGGAAAGAGTATCAATAGAGCATGGTTATACCAATGGAACAAAGGGGGAATGTGAGACATATTGGGCATGTAGAAGAGGAGGTAACTTAAGTGTGGACAGGTAGTTTGAAAGCAAGAATGTCAAGGGACTTCAATGCTAGACTAAGGATTTTATACCTTAGGCGATAAACACTAAAGAAATTTGAGCTCAAAAGTAACAATCAAATAATGATTTAGAAAGTCATTGATGTGACAGTCTCAAAAGATTAATCAGTCAATGTTCTAGAGAATGCATAGGATACAGGAGACACCCAAGGCAATGGGTTATGTGTTAGGGTTAGAGTCAGAGGCAGAGTCAGAGGGTTAGGGTTAGGGTTAGGGTTAGGGTTAGAGTTAGAGTCTGAGGAATCATAACATTTAGGAGTATACTACAGAATACCATGCATAAAACATACCTGTCTGAATCAGAGTCCTGACAGAGGAGATGGAAAACAATGAATATTTATCAGCCTTTGCTTACTATATAATTGTTTTGTGCCACTCAATGTGCCAGTCATTGGAGACATAAGTACAAAGAATGAAAAGATACCTGCTATTTTATGAAACAGAAGTAAAACTTTAGAAGAGTTGGTGCAGTTTGATATTGATGGAAACAAAGAACATGGAGGATTTTAAGATGCTTTGATTGGAATAAGTATTGCCGCAGTATTAACCTAGATGGCAATATTTTAAGCAATAAATATACTTATAATTGTACTTACTATAATTTGTTTCTTCTCTAATCTTATGTATTTTGTGTACTTCAAAACAGTATTCTGATAAGGAGTCCCAAGGCTTTAACAGATTACCATGACATGAAAAAGGTTAATAATCTCTGGTATATTAGGGGATTAGAACCAGAAAACCTAAATCTGAATGCCAGCTCTATTTTTTTTCCCTATGGACAAATAAATCTCTAAGAGTTATGATTTTCTTATGTCTAAAATATGTCTAGGTTGTGCAGTGAATAGAGCACTGGATTTAGAGTCAGGAAGCTGGGAATATACACTCAATATCAGAAACTTACTAGTTTCATGAACTTTGGCAAGTCACTTATCCTCTCTCTCAATGTCCTCATCTGTAACATGGGAATAATACCACTTCCCTCTCAGGTTGGAGGTAAGAATCCACCAAGCTAATCTCTACAAATAATTTTGTAAAACTTAAAATATAGAAATGCTATTATTATTATAATTTTGTTTTGATTCATTAGCATTTATTAGACCTCTGTTATGGACAAAGCATTGTACTAAGTGCTAAGGATCTCCCAACCACCATCACCACCACCCCCAAAAAAGAAAGAAAAAATATCACAAAACAACACTAAAGTACCAGTCCCTTCTCTGAAGAGAAACATGAAATATATGTACATTGATAAAATCATTAGTAATTTAAAGAGGGAAAAATACTAACCATGAGGTGGATCAGGAAAGGTTTTCTCCAGGATATGGTACCTGAGATAATGCATGGAAGAAGCTAAAGAGGTAATAGTTAAAAGAGAATTTTTGCCAGGAATTAAGGGTAGCCTCTACCAAGGTTATTAAGCAGAAGAGAGAATGCCATATCAAGAAAGATAGGATGGGAGCGAAGGAGAATTATATGACATAATTCTGATAAAGAAGGCTAGAATTTTTAAGGACCAGGCTCAGGAATTCATATTCCCCCCCCCGCCCAGAGACAGTAAAGAGCCACCCAAACCTCTTAAATATGGGAATAACAAGATCAGAACTAGCAGTTGTGGATGATTGGAGTAGAGAGAGAAAAGACTGGAAACAGTGAGAATAGTCAGCAGGCTACTTTAGTGGCACTGTTATAGGTTGTAATAGTCACTGATATAGGTGACTGTGAAAATTCCATATCTTCAGAACTTACAGAATTGACAAGGTATTACCAGTTAAATAAATGAGAGATAAGGTTTGGGGGAGGAAAGGGAGAGAGAAACAAAGAGACAGAGAGAGACACGCACACACAGAGACAGAGACAGATAGACAGAGAGACAGACAGAGACAAACAGAGCGACAGAGATAGAGAGACAGACACATACAGAGATAGAGAGATGGAGAAAGAGACAAAGACAGACAGAGAAATAGAGACAGAGAGTCAGAGACAGACAGATACACACACACACACACATACACACACACACACACACACACACACACACACACACACTCTGTGGGTTTAGACAAGGAGAATGGCCGTGATGATGAAGGGGTAGTTGGATACTAGAGAGGTTGTCATAAGATTGGATGCATCATTCCTTGATCACCTTTGCCTTAGTGCGGAACAAAAGACTGTAATGTTTTAATGAGCTGAATTATCTTGATAAATTTTGTCAACTCTTAATGCACTTTGCATGTACAGTAGGTAGAGAAATAAAGCTAGAAATAAAGTTGAGAAAACATACTGGTTTGGATTGAAGCTTGAGTTTACATCACAAGCAGTTAGAAAATGTTTACTTATTAACTAAATCTGGGCAAGAATGTCATTTATATAGAATTACCATATTTACTACCATAAAGGTCATTCTTGCATAATGACCACACATTGGCATTAGAATCAACACCTTGTCATTTATACATGAATCCTACATAGATTTGCTGTATTATTTCAAGCTTCAAATGTAGGTATTAAAATTATGGCTGTTAGTGGAAAAGCATTATGGAGAATTTTCTAGGATTGTGTGATATTTATACATTAAAAAAATAAAATTGGCTTCTTTTTATATCAGTAAAGGTATATTTAGTTTGAGAGGTGTGTCATAACACAAAATATCATTTAAAAAAAATATGACGGTCGTCAATCAGGAAAAAGCCAAATGCAAGAGTCAAAAGTCCCGAGAAAAAAATCATTGCAAAGTATCAAGAAAAAAGAAAATGCCTAAAGGAGAAGGCAGCTTGGTGTGGTAGAAAGAGCCCTAACTCCATACAATTCTTCCTTTATAAGTAAGGATGTTCTAAAGTTCATGTGATTCATTACATTTCTCATTAGTAAATCAGACAGTAAACAGTTCTTAAGCATCTACTAAGTTCCAAGAAGTTCAAGGCCCTCTGCTTGGCCCTGAAGGCACATACATGTGCAAGGAAAGGATGAATGAGAGAAAAAACACAGTTGAGGTCTACACAGAGTATTAAAAGAAACATAGGAAAACAGCTGCTGGCAGTGCATATATGTGGGGTGAAGGGGGGAGGCTAGAGAAGGCCCTTTAAGGCCCTACTAAGATAGAATCTGAGAACTTGGAGGAATGAAAATATATTTAAAAAATGAAGATTTCAAGTTGGTGTTTAGGAATGAAGGAAAGAAGTCTTCTCAAGGCATGAGTCCCAGCACTGGATGAACCATGGAGAGGAAAGAATGAGGATAGACAAACATTTTCTGGTTTGTCTGCAAAATAGGGTTCATGAAGGGATGTTGTGGAAAATAGGGTTTTATGTGTCCAAGCCTTGGCTCCAATGACAGAGAGCTGAACTGTATGGTTCTTCCATCAAAATATTGAAAGGATAAAATAATTAATAGACTGGATAACACAATTAAGATTCAAACAAATTATTAGTCTTACATTTAAAATCTTTCACTTGGGTTAAAAAAAAAACAATGACAAATGACTGTACAAGTACCAATGAGAGAGGTATGTTTGTTGCTGTTATTCAGTCATTTTTCAGTTGTTTCCATTTCTTCGTGAACCCATTCTTTTTTTTTTCTGTTTTTATTTTGGCAAAGATGCTAGAGTAGTTTGCCATTTTCTTCTCCAGCTCATTTTATAGATGGGAAAACCAAGGCAAACAGGGTTAAGTGATTTACCTAGAGTAACATAGCTACTAAGAATCTGAGGACAGATTTGAATTCAGGCAAATGAGTTTTCCTGACTCTAGACCAGAGGTTCTCAACCTGTGGGTTATGTTCAATTTGTAACAATGAAAATACATCCTGCATATCAGATATAGTCATAATAGTATCTTATGAAGTAGCAATGAAAATAATTTCATGGTTGGGGGTCACCACAACATGAGGAAATGTATTAAAGGGTCACTACATTAGGAAGCTTGAGAACCACTGCCCTAGACCCTGCACTCTATCCACTCTGCCATCTACCTGCCCCTAATGGTATAGTTTACTTAGTAGTTGATCTGAAACATATTGGGAGATTTTAATAGGTTATGAGATCACTTTGATTCAACAATATGGTATGACAGGAAGAAAATGAATAATGTTACCTTGGGTATTGTTAAAAAGGGCATAGATTCTAGAAATATATAGGTGATGGTCCAGCTATATTTTACTAAGGTCAAAATATTTATGAGGTGTTGTATTCAGTTCTAAATGCTATTATCTGGGAAAAGTGTTAATCTAGCACATATTCATAGTAGTGAGAACGCAGGCAGCTATGCCATGATCTGATGGAAGGCTATGGGAATATTTATCCTAGAGAAAAGAATGATTGGATTGGTCAGAATAGCTTCTTTCAGTTATTCACAGGGCTCTCTTAGTGAATCTGTTTCTCCCAAGGGGAAAAAAAAATTTAAAACAAAAAACAAAACAAAATATGGGTAGAAGTTTCAAAGAGGAAAATTTTTGACAGAAGGAGATACTTCCTAACAATTATATCTAAACAATGTATAAGTGGAATGGACTTTCCTGGGATCCAGTGGGTATCCATGCATCATAAGTCTTCAAACATAAGCTGGACGACCACTTTGGAGGCAAATTAGTAGAAAGGGTTGAATTTGGGATTACCAACCTTCCCATGTCTCATATCTGGGCATTTTCTCTGGCTGTCCCTTGATCTCCCTCTTCATCTCCACCTACTGCCTTCTCTTCAAGACTCAACTAAAATCTCATCTTATATAGGAGGCCTTTCTCAAATTCTCTCAGTTCTAATGCCTTCTTTCTTATTTACTTCCTAGTTGTCCTATATATATAACTTGTTTTTCTCATTTTTTTACTTATTATATCCCTATTATACTGTGAACTCCTTAATGGCAGGGTCTGTCTTTTTACACACTCTTCGCATTTATCACAGTGTGGGGCACTTGGTCAGCCCTTAATAAATGTTATTGACTGACTGCTGTTTGACAGATGGCCACTCAGTTCCCTCAAATTCAGAAATTCTGTGTCAGTGAAAGAGTTTCATTAAAAAAACCGCAATGATGACAGAAACCTAACACATTTCAATAGACCTATCAGTATTTAATTATTTTCTTCCAATGGACGTGTTTGTTATCCTCTTTGAGTCTGTTTTCTAATCCATGAGATCTAGATAAGATGCTTTGACACTTTGAGTGAAAAAATGATCAGATCATAGATGGAAGTGACCTCAGAGTCATCTAATCCAACATCTGCATTTTTCCAAAAAAGTAAACTCAGGCTCAAGGAGGTTAATGACTTATCCAAAGTTAACCAGGAAGTAAGCTTGGAATAAGAACCAAAATCTTTCATCTAAGAGTCAGTGTTTCTTTTCTAGAAGTTCATGTCTTCCTTTCATCAACAGGAAAAAATAAATTTCATTTCTTCATAGACAGTTTTAATGAATTCTTGTACTCACATAAACAAATAAATAAAATTATTATCTAGTGGCTAATCTGACAATGAGACTGTCTTCAGTTAGAGTTGTCCTTGGGAAACAAAACAGTGTATAGCACTTGATCTCTATGTGTTTCCACTTAGTAATAAATTCTAGAATTTGTGTTGCTGCTGATATGGCCTTTAAGAAATGAGCATCCCATCCACAAAACTGGGAGCCAACAGAGAAATAATTCACCAGAGAATGTAAGAGAAAAGGTCGATGTTATCTACCCTGTTTTTGTTTGTTTAAGTGAGATTGCTGAGGAGCTGTCTAGGAATGGAATTCATACTTCACAGACCAGAATTTTCTTAACTAAGTCAACCAGCTGCCCCTAACTTCTTTGAAACCCTTTCACTACTACTGGGGTCTCATTTGGAAGTCAGGAGAGAAATTAGACAGTTGTGCTTAAAATCAGGTCCTTAGGAAGAAATATATGTGCTTCACTGGAAATTTGGCAAGCAAACAGATTTTGTTTGTAATCTGGCTCGACTACCCATTCCCAAAATGAACCTCACTGCAGGGATATGACCCAGGCAAATGAGGGATTGGGAACATAGTAGCTAGAAATCACTGGGGTAGTTGGGTTTGAACAGCTGTCTAATTTAAAAGTCAATCTTTTGAACAAATATGGAATTAACTGGATAGTTGTTCTAGTCTTAGCAAAATTGGCATTTAACATTTGATGGGCCCCGTTCACTTTTTTGTGTGCAGTATAGTGCATACTTTAGTTCTTCCATAGAGGAAAAAAATATCAAAATGGATAAGAACAACCTGTGTTGTCTCTGTGCAGCTGCTCCAACAGGGTAGCCAAACATATTTCTGGCGGTTAAAGGTGGCTAGGAGAGCAACTTTAGAATTAGTCACTGGTTAATAGGTAACATCATCTCATCCTGTTGTTGATTTATATCTGGCCCTGTGTCCCTGAGCCAGGATAACCAGGCATGCACAATATAATTCAGTTAAATTCAACAAATATTTATTAAGCACTTAGTACCTGCAAAACCTTGTGCTGGGTACCAGGGATGTAAGGATAATGTTCAAACAGTCCCAGTCCTTAGATGCTCTATTTTCTATTGAAGAAATACAATGTGTAGACAAGTAAATAGATGCAAATTTCAACAACATACTTTCAAAAGACAGTAAATGCTAATATTGGCAAGATGGTTCTGGATCAAGATTAACTATGTGTAGGAAATGACACCTGACAGTATTCTAAGGGATCCGGGGGAGTGGAAGAGATCAAGGTGAAGGCATGCTTTTTAAGCATGGGTTAGAGCATTTCTGCAAAGGTGAAGAAGAAGGAAATAAAAGAGTGTGCATTAGGTATAGCTTTCAGGCCAATTTTGCTAATTTGTAGAGTTCATGAAGGGATGTAATATGAAATAAGATTGGAAAGTAAGTGGGATCCAGAACATGTATGAGCCACGTAACTTCAGCCACGCACAGAGATATAATGCCTCTATATTCAAAGATTTTGAAATGCCCTTATATGATTATAATTCATTGACTTTTTCACCTTTTCCTTTCTATATGCAAGTCTTCATTTGCATTGTGACCTTCAATCTCTTGATCCTTCAATTTTTTCCCTGGGCATCTCCCCTGCACTTACCATCTTGACTCCTTGGTGAACCAATTCAGCTCTACACCATTTATCTCTCTTGAATACCTAGCCCTATTATCACAGCACCAATTTTGTCTAGCCAGGTCATAGTTTTGGATGACTCACACTCTTTGTTGCCTTTATTCCTACACAATGTGTTACTGAACAAAGGCAGAGAAAATCATGCAACCATTTTAACTGAGTTCACTACAAATTTATGTTATAAAGCTCAGCTGGTCTCTTACTGCTGCTAAGAAAGCCTACAAATATCTTCCTTATCAACTCACTATCCCATTTTCCACAGCAGCTTTTCTAAAACTTTTCATCCCTCCACAAACATTTCTGGCTCTCCCTCACAACACTCTCTGAGCTGATGGACTTGCTTCGCATTTTATAGAAAAAATGAGGCCATTCGTTATAAATTAACTCTTTTCTCCTCTTTCTTTTCTCCCATCACTCAGAGACCTTCTACTACTTTCTCTTCCTTCACTCCTGTCTTACACTGTGAAGTGGCTTCAGTCCTTACCAAGGCTAACCCCTCTACTTGTTCAAGCAATTCCATTCTATCCTATTTCTCCTGATCAATTGTCCCCTCTGCCATCCCCATCTTTCACTTATTTTCAATCTCTTCTTCTCTATTGCCTCATTCCCCACTGCCTATAAACATGCCCATGTTTCCCTTATCCTAAAGGAACCCGCACTTGATTGATTTATCCTCACTATAGTCCTCTCTTCTCCCCTTTATATCCAAACTCCTCAAAAAAGAGATGCTTGTATTTTTTTTTACCTCTTACTCTTTTCTGAACCTCTTACAATCTGTCTTCTGACCTTATCATTCCAATGAAATTGCTCTCTCCAAAGCTGCTAATGATTTCTTAGTTATCAAATCCAAGGGACTTTTCTCTATCCTTGTTCTCCCTGACCTCTCTGCCACCTTTGATGCTATTGATCACTCCTCCTTCATGCTCTCTTCACTGTAGGTTTTCAGGACATTTTGTCCTGGTTTTCCTCCTTCCTATCTGACTGTTCCTTTTCTAATTTCTTTTCTGGATCTTCCTCCTGATCACACCTTCTAACCATTGGTGACTCTCACAGTTCTTTCTTGAGTTCTCTTTTCTTCTTTCTTTATTCTGCCTCACTCTGTGATCTCTTCAGTTCTCACGGATTTAATATCATCCCTATGTTAAGGATCCTCAAATCTACCTTCCAATCTTGTCTCTATAGCCCTCCAATATTGCTTCTCCAACTACCTTTCAGACATCTCAGACTAGATGTTTAGTAGACATGTTAAACTCCTTACATCCCAAAGAGAACTCATGATATTTTCCTCCCACTTCTCTCTTCCCTATCATTAGAGAGGACGGCACCATCATCTCTGTCCCTCAGGCTCACAACCTAGGAGTCATCCTGGGTTCTTCACTCTTTTTCATCCTTAATTTCTAAGCTATGCCCAAGTCCTGTCAATTTCACCTTTGCATCATTGCCTCACTTTTTAAATAAGTCCAATTCTTTCCTTTCACACTGTCCTAACTTTGGTATAGGACCTCATCACCTAACACTTGGGCTATTTAAATAGCCTGCTGGTATGTCTTCTGCCACTAGTCTTTCCTCATTCCAAACCATTCTCCATTCAGTCACTAAAGTGATTTTCTTAAAACACAGGCCTTATCATGTCACCATCCTGCTCAGTAAACTCCGATGCCTTCCTATTGTCTCCAGGAACAAATACAAAATGCCCTGATTGGCACTCGAAACACTTTATATCTTGTCCACAAATACCTTTCCACTCTTCTTACTTCTTATTCCCCAATCAACTCCTTAATCCAAGGACACTGGCCTTCAGGCTGTTCTATGAACAAACTACTCCATGTCTTGTTTCTGGGCATTTTTGCTGGCTTTCCCCAATTCTTTGAACACTCTCCCTCCTCTGCTTTGATTGCTGACCTCCCTGACTTCTTTTAAGGCCCAATTAAAATTTTTTCTTCTACATGAAGCCTTCCTCAACCCTGCCTAATTCCAGTGTCTTACCCCTGTTAATTATTTCCTATTTATTCTGTGCATATATATTTGTTTCATTCAAATATATATATTTGTTATATATATATTTTATATATACATATTTGTTTCATTCAAATATATATATATATATATATATATATATATATATATATATATATATATATTTGTTTCATCATCTCCTCTGTGAGATTATCGGTTCATTGAATTCAGGGAATTGTCTTTTACCACTTTTTCTATCCTTAGTATTTAGCACAGTGAGGCACATATTAGCTGTTTAATAAAGCTTTAGTGACTAATAGATTGATGCATGGGTCATAGAACAGTGATGATCTATACAAAAATACCTGAGAGTGATGTCTCTCTCTCTCAATGAATTCATCAATACTTACTAAGCAACTGTGTGTCTAGCCCGGTATTGGTGCCAGGGAAGATCCAGTTATAAGAATAAGGAAAACAGTAATAAAAATAACTGATATTTAATTATCACTTTATGGTTTGCTTTATGTTTATCATTGCATTTGTTCTCATGACAACTCTGGGAGGAAAACAGCAATAATATTTCCCATTTTACAGATGTGGAAAATAAAATTAGGAGAGACTCTGATTTTCCCATAATCATAGAGTTAATAAGTGGGAGAGTAAGGACTGGATATCCCCATGACCTCTGACTCCAAATCTAATATTCTTTTCACTAGACTGCCTTTTTAAAAGTGTAAAGCAGTGTAACAATACATCTGAGTGCTATGGGTGAAGGCTTGTGAAAAATGCACAGCACAGTAGAAAGCTAGAAAGAATGATAGATAGATAGATAGACAGACAGACAGATAGATAGAATAAATATTTAACAACAACAACAACAACAACAACCCTGTATTTTGGACAGGAAGAAAAGGGAATGGAAGGTAATTTAAGCTTGTGGAAGAAAATAAGAATATAAGTATAGAACTTCAAAGGACCTGTGAGAGGATCTAATCCAACCCCTCTCATGTTATAGATGAGGAAACTGAACCCAAGAGATATTAAGGGGTCTGGCCAAGGTAACATAAGTAATAAGGATTAGATATGGTATTTGAATCCTAGTTTGTCTGACTCCAAAACTTTTTCCACTGTGCATAGAAGATTCCACAGGGACATTCTATTCAGTTGATGAGGAGCTGGCACAAACATACAAGGACAGAAGACTTGTAGCAAAGATAAATGTTAAAATTGTGACACAAATAATGTATATTCCAGAAGCCTGAAGGAGCAAGAGATCTCTGAGGGTTGGGGTTGTCAGAGAAGGCTTCCTTGAAGAGAAGAGATTTGAAATGGGCATTGAAGAATGTTAGAATTTAAAAAGACAGAAGGTAGTCATGGGAAGGAAGGAGAAGGAATGACTCAGTTAAGGGGAATAAAGATGGAGGAATAAAGACATAGAGACAGGTAAACAAAATTAGTTCAGAAATCAGTGATTTGACTAGCTTAATTATGGGCAGCTGGGTAGTATAGTAGATAGTAGATAGAGTACTGTGCCCACATATCAGAAGATTAATCTTTTTGAGTTCAAATATGGCCTCAGACACTTATTAGCCATGTGACCCTGTGCAAGTCTCTTATCTCTGTTTGCCTCAGTTTCTTCATCTGTAAATGAGCTTGGAGAAGGAAATAGCAAACCATTCCAACATCTTTGCCAAGAAAACCTCAAATAGGGTCATGAAGATTCAGAAACAACTGAAAAAAATGACAACAAAATTGCAAGCTAAAGAACAGATGTTTTATTTTCTACTGTTAACATGTAAGTGCAATGATGTCTCCTTATAGAAAGTGCCAGAGATGTCCTAATTTTCCCAAAAAATACTTTTCCTCCCTGTTGCTTCTGTCTACCCATCTTTCAACTACTCTGTAATCTGCAGAATAGGTGATAGACTCTCTTCTCTCCTTCTGCACTGACAAATGAAGAGGGCTCTCAATGAGACAGTAATGGCAGCTGCACCAAATTGTTCTAAAAATACCGTCAGGGTATCAGTGTCTCCCTGAACTGCCTTGTTATCCTAATGCAATTATGTAACTTTCTAATCTTTTCAGTCAGTGAAGTACTCAGAAGGCAGGAGGAAAAAAAAATCTGCTGCCAGAAGGCCTGAACATGCAAAGTGGAGGTGGCTGATTAATGATTGCATCTGCTTTAATATAACCCTATTAACTTGCGGCATCTGAGCCAATAACTTCTTAAGATTCTCACTGAGCTTGTCAACAATTCTATTTTCATTAAATCCAATTTGGTGCCTCCCCTCCACCCAATGTTAGAACCTTGGCAAATGTGGGAACTTGTTAGTTCCTACATAGTTACCTCAATCCAGCTGCAGTCTCCCAAAATGCCACCAGGAGATCCTGATCTATCTTGAAGTTTGAGAGGGTTTCAAAATTAAAGCACAGCTTAGGAACTGAAGGATTTGGCTACTGTGTCATGCAACCTACTTAAATACACAAACATACTTAATTTAACTCTTTAACAAGAAGAATCAAACTTCTGGATGAAAGTTGTGATGAAGAACTATTTCTTCTCAAAGAAATAAAATAAAATGTGAAAAACAACTGAAGTAACATCAGAAGTGAAGAGGTTACCGACTTAGAGGGTTAGGGTTGTCTGAGAACACAAAATACCAATGCACTGGGTCCTGCCAAAAGAATTTGACTAAAGTCTTCTCAGCCAAAGAAAAGTAAAGTTTATTGCAAGTTAGCCATATTGGGTAGACTCTTAAGGAGCCTAGACATCTGTGATGCTTGCATTGGGTAAGCAGGACAGAGTAAGTCTGTCACAGAATAAGTCTGTGCTAAGCCATTCTATGGTGGTCTCACACCACCTGGAAGGGGCATGGGATTCTTATACACAGAGGAATCTAGGGGTGGTCTAGAGGAAGAGTTTGGGAAGGGTCTTCAGGAGGAGTCAATGAGGTCAGACTCCAATAATGAGTTTGGGGAGGGTCTTCAGGAGGAGTTAATAAGACCAATGTAAGAGTGGATTGATATTTTGATAGGCTCAAGGGTGGGAAGCAGATGGACAATGGAGGGCCAGGCTAGTAACAGAGGTTTGGACCCAGCCACAATGAAATACTTATGGCCTCTGAAAATGCCTCATTAAGTGGGAAGATTCAGTCAGACTTCAGGGGATTTCCCAGAGCCTGTACCTCAAAGATTCAAGGAGAACTTAAGAGGGGGGGGGAGGGGAGGGTCCCAGAACCTGTACCTCATCAGAAGGAATTGTTATATTGTCAAGCTTGACCCTAGCAAGTGCTAATCCCCATGAGGCTCAACATGGTACTGCATAAAGTGTATTGGATTTGTACTTTGCGCCTACCTTCAAATCACTCACTCAATCAACAAGTATTTATTCCTATTAATTATCAGGTAATGGACTAAGCACAGGGCAACAAGATAACAATACAGTCTAATTATGGAAATAACATATACATGCACATACACATTTATCTAATGGATATATATATGTATATGTATGTATATATACATGTATATATGTGTGTATATATGTATATTTATATATATATATATATATATATGTAAATACAGAGTAATATCAGGATAGGGGTGGGGACTACAACTTATCTTTGAAGTGGTTTACAGATTCTAAGATGTGGAGCTAAGGATTTTATCTCAGGTGTAGGAAAGAGCTCGTTCAAAGGTAAAGGGATAGAGCACAAAATACTTTGTATGAGGACCAGTACATAGGACACTTTGGAACTTAAAATGTATAAAAGCAGAAACATGCTGGAGCCAGTCCATGTTGGCAAATGAAATCAATTGTTAAATTTTCTATGTCAATATTTTCAGAAAAATTTAAATGCTACAAATCAAGGTTTGGTATATGGTTTTGTTTTGATTGTCTAGACTGAAGAAAGCAATGAAGAAAATCTTTACA
Source organism: Pseudochirops cupreus (assembly GCA_028627135.1). Taxonomy (NCBI): domain Eukaryota; kingdom Metazoa; phylum Chordata; class Mammalia; order Diprotodontia; family Pseudocheiridae; genus Pseudochirops; species Pseudochirops cupreus. The sequence goes on along the minus strand of CM053581.1, from coordinate 59,122,802 downwards.
GGGCAGCTTAAACTTAAAAGTGTGTTGTATGTGCTGGAAAACTTCTTGTTAAACATTTATTAGCATGCTCCTATATAAAAGGAATCACGTAGAATAAACCAAGGAAGGCAGGATGCAGCCAGGTTGTGAAAGATTTTGAATGCCAAACAGAAGAGTTCGGATTTATTTATTTATTTATTTTTTGCTGGAAGAAATAAGAATGCACTGGAACTTTAGAAGCGAGACAGTGATAAGGTCAGACCTGTGCTTTAAGCCTATTCCCTTGGCAGTTATCTGAAGGATATACTGGAGAGGAAAGAGACTTGAGGCTGAGAGTTTAATTAGGAGACTATAGCAGTACTCCAGTCATCACCATCATCGTCATCACCATCATCATCATGGTGATAAGCTATTGATTTCATCTCACTTATCACTCTGATTACACCCACAAACTCCCTTTCAGTACTAAAACATCCATGAAGTTTTCCCCTTATGACCCAGGCAGACTTTAGACAGCATCCTAGAGATCTTATAAATTCAAGCACAATGAGTTCTCAGTTTTGTCCCTATTCAGCAACAAAGAAAAACAAAGACAAGATTTATGGGAAGAAGAATGTCTTTTTTCACACTCTGCCTAGGAAAAGAGGTATATGAAACAGACAACACTCTAATCAACTAGACATAAATGTTTTTAGTGAAGAAGGATGCTGGCTAATGCGATTTTTTTAACTTTTGTAATGTAAATGTAAATGAAAGACCAGACAAGACAATTGCACTCTTCTTGGCACTAAAGTCCATTGTGATAAATTTGAGTCTCATGTGTATTACTGAAGGTTAAAAGCTTTAGTAATCCATGAGGGAAGAGATGTTTGGAACTTGACTAAATTGCTCAAATTTTTTCTCTAAGGGTTTACTGAGACAAGAGAAAATGACTAGAAGCTTATTGTTTGATCCTGCCTGCCATAGATGTAATTGATTTTTTTTTAAGACAAGTACCATAGGAAACAGTTGGTATGGTTTATTATTCATATCGATTTAACTGTTTTAGAAGAAAAAGTTCTATCAAATTTCTGTTATGCTATTTAGCACATATCTGCTTCCCTCTTACTCTAGAATCACAGACACACACACACACACACACACACAACACACACACACACACACACACACACACACACACACACACACACGTATGGCCACAAAGAGATGAAGAGGTACACATTCACTATACCTTGGAAGGAGAAAATAAATAAATGCTTGCATTCTTATGTCATTCTCTGAAAGTCAAAGACCATTGAAACATGCATCAACTCAGAAAAGTCAACCATCTGAGTCAAGTCCTGTGTATACATAGAAGTAGATTGGTTTTAATCTACGTTATAAGCAACAGCATGAGCCTCCTACTAATATCATATGCTCAAATAAAATGTACTCTATTTTTTACTGTTATAAGAGTTGTAATATTCCTGGATGTTTTCATTTGGGGATCCCTTTCAGAAGATGATTGGTAGATTCTTTCAATTTCTCTTTTATCTTTTGGATTTAGGATATCTGATCAGTTTCCTTTGTAATTTCTAGAAATATGATGTCTTCAGCCTTTTTTTTAAATCATGATTTCATGGTCATCCAATAATTCCTAAGTTATCTCTCCTCAGTCTATTCTCAGGTCAATTATTTTTCCAAGAAGATATTTCATATTGTCTTGTATTTTTTCCTTCTTTTAACTTTTTTGTTTTTTGATGTCTTATGCAATCATTAGCTTCCACTTGTCCAATTTTAATTTTTAGGGATTTTTTTTCCATTAGCCGTAGTACTCCTTTTTTCATTTGATCTATTGTGATTTTTGAGAAATTATTTTCATCAGTATTTTTGTGCCTTTTTTTTATACCAAGCTATTAATTTTCTTTCTATTTTTTATTACCCTCATTTTCCCCCCATTTTTTCCCTTTACAACTCTAATTTTATTTTAAAAATCTTTTTAAAGCTCTTATAGGAATTTTTGTTGACTTTGTGTCTAGTCTACATTTTTTCTTTGAGTCTTTGCATGTAGTTGTTTTAATGTCATCGTCTTCTGAGTTAGTGACTTGAGTTTCCCTGTCATCACAATGACTTGATGGTTAGGTTTTTTTTTTTAATTTTCTCATTTTTTTTCCCCAGCCTATTTGTTGTTTTTGAATTTTACACTACCCTTAGGCTCTGCTTACCTCTAGATTGTGGAGGAATTATTACATGGAACTTCAGGTTTTTCTTTTCACCCTGCTGTTTTTACAGATTCTTCCGGGAGTCTGTAAGTTTTCACTGTTTCCATAGTAGTGAGATCCAGGGAAAGGTGTCATTACTGCTCTACTGGACTAAACTATGGTCCTTACCCAGGTAGGACCCCTTATCTCTTGTGACTACAAGCATTCCTTTGCCTTGAAATTAAGACCTAGAAGTAGTACCCCTGCTTTCTTGTAACCATAAGTGTTCTTATCCATCCTGGAATTGTGATCAGGCACTGAGTGTTGAGCAATTAAGTTACTAAATGGCACCTTATAGTGCAGCCAGTGTTGGTACAAGGGTCCCCTGAAATCTTTTTCTGACCAGGTGTTAAGTCCTCTTACTGTCTCTCAGTGGTGAGAGTTCCAGGAACTACTGTTACTATTGCTTCTCCTGCTGCTGCTGCTGCTCCCACTCCAAGGCCCACAATGGCTTATTGTTGCTGTACTGTATTCCTGGCTTGGCTTCACCCAAGTACCAAGGACCTTTCCATTTGCCCTCCTAACTTGTCCTGGGCTAGAAAAAATTCTCACTCTGATATTCTATTGGTTATGGTACTTCAGGATTTGTTTTGATGCCTTATTTTAAAGTTGTTTAGAGGAACTTGTTGTATGTATTTCTTTTCTAGATTAGGATGTTCCCTTACCAGTTATGGTTGGCTGGTGGTATGACTAAAGAAGTATGACTAAAATGAGAAGAGAGTATTAGAAAAAAAAGACAGAAAGTCTTTAGAGAGGATATTCAAGAAGAGGCAGCAAGGTCTGCAGATAGCAGTAGCTTCTTAAGACTGTAACTGAATAAAATGGAGAAAAGGAGGTGGATTCCTTGTCAGCCCCTGCTTTTTTTGTTCTTATTTTTCCAGATTGATCTTCTGCCCCGACACTTGCTACCTTAGCCTCCTGCAGTGACAGTTTGTCAGCAACAGCTGCCTCTAGTGCCAGCTGTACCCACCTACAAGAATCAAACTCTCAGCAGAGTTATTTTCAGGCCTCAAAATAAAAATATGTAATTAAGAAGAAGTCAACCTTTTACTCTCTGAGCCCCACCAAACTCAGAGAAATGAATCTATTCTCTATTCTCCCCACGCACCTCAGAAGTATTCTTTTTATATAAAAAACTCCTAAAGGTCAGTGCCACCTTCTTTTGCATGGAATTTGTCATGGTAGTATAGAATTTTGAGGAAGGGTTCTTAACACTTTTATTAGAATTTAAGAATAAACATGTATTTTAAAGGATACTTCTGACTCTGATGAATCATATACGTCAGAAGAAATTACAAGCACAAATATTCTTGGCCGTGTTCCTATTTCCAAAACAATAAAGAAATAAATATAGCTAAATTCGTGCGTACTTACTGTGATAGAATTGGAATCATTATGGAAGTTTGATTAAGAGATACCAAGAATCTTGAGTTCAAAGAGACTTTAAGGGTCACCTTGTCCATTTCACAGATAAGGGAACAGACATAAATTGACACATTGACTTGCCCAAACCTTTCCAGGTAGTAGGTGGCAAAGCTGGAATTCAAACCAGTCCTTTGACACTATCCACAGTGATTTTGTTTACATACTACAATACAACGACTCTAATGTCTTCCATAAGAGTCATCCTTAAATTATTTATTTGTAGATTTTAAATATAGCAAATAAAAGCTAGCTTTGATATGATATTTAGTGCATTATAAATATTTATTATCTGATACTTATGATACTCCAAGAGGTAAGAAAAATGATAGTAATTATCAGTAGCTTTTACAAAGAAATAAGGAGCAAATCTGTGATTTCTTTGTGATTACGTATCTACAATAAATAGGAGAATCAGGACTAGAACTCAGGCCCTTTGACTCCTGGTCCAATAATATTAGGACCTTAACAAGATGCTTTATATAGTACCTTAAAATTGGAAGCATCACAGAGGACTTGGAATTCAATGAAGACCTAGAGGTATGTGTGTTATATCATCAACAAGTTGTCATCCAACCTGTTTGATGATATATGTATTTGGAGGGATGAGGGAGGATTGGAATTGGATAGAGGATGCATTACCTCCATTTAAGGACAGAGATCATTTTTCAACAGATCTCCTCCCACCTTTATGGTAATCTAAAATATTATTTTATGTCACAATCACTGATTGCTCCAATATGTGACCTTTTAAACTCCAATTAATTTACTACTTTCTCTTAATACATGACCTATCTCTGGTAATATTAAAGGCCACTTCAACTTGTATCATGTGTGCTGCATGTAGACTCAGGGAGATCACTAGTTTCTTCATGAACTAGAAAATTAGTCATTTTTTCAAGTCTGCCTTTTCATACCAAAGCAACAAGGCAGTAAAGTCATGTTTAGAAAATGAAAAGGCAATGAGTAGGCTGTGCATAAAAGGGAATCTGGAATGGAAGAGTGAGCTTTGATTGCACTTTTTAATTGGAAGTGCATCATTTACTATGCAAGAGTCCTTTTGTGTTCTCAATTGGTGGATCCATTTCTTCTTATTAGGCCATAATGTTTTGCTATCCATGTGTTTCTAATACCTTTGTGGCTTTCAGAACACTCACAGAAAAGATGTTTTGTAAAGTTAGTCTCAATCATTTACTTTTCCTCTCAGGAAATTTTGAGTCAGAGGTAGATACTAATTTTTGACATAACTCCCCTTGTCCAGACTCCCAGGCCTTTGCGAGAGGGTGAGGTGGAAGGAGTCTTAGCTTTGAGTTACATTCTTGGTTCTGCAATTAATTTCACTAACATGTAGGTCTCCTTTCGGCTCTCTACATTGTTTTGTTTACTGTTTTCCAACATAGAAGATGAAGGGAATAGAGGGTGTGATCTCTACTGTGTCTGAAAGATACGCTATTTCTTACATGAGAGCTTTCTCGCCAAATAACAATTTGCAACCTTTTCAAGCTTTAGAAGATAATTTAATGAGTTTTGGTGAAAGAAAATAATGATAATAAAAAATAGGGATATTATCAACTGCTGATCAATCCTTTTTAATGAGAGTTTCTGTATTTTAATAGACAAGCATACTCCAACTACAGGCCTATAGTCAAAGCCTTTTTAGCTAGATAGATTATAAGTTCATCTCCATGCTATAGCAAAGCATTAAAAACAGACTTATTGGAAATAAGTAAAATCTTTTTTTTTCTTAAATTTTAATCTAAAGTACCTTCCAGCTCTAAAATTTCTGCTTCTCAGTCAATTATAATGCCTTTAATATCCCTGCATAACCTGCAACAACCAGGGAAGTCTCTTATGCATTATATGAATGACTAAGTTTTGTTAGTCATTCATAATATTTCATGAGGAATCAGCACCAGAGAGAAAAAAAAGCGAGTACAATTTCTCAATCACTTGGTGACTGAGATGCTTTTTGATTAACTGAGGAGGCATCCAAAAAGTTTTAGTTGGTTTTCACCATCTCTGTTGCCTCAGTACGTTCAGCTACTTTCTTAGTAGCTATAGACTTAGGCTCATGGCATTTATTGAAAAACTATATTGTAAAGGCAGAAGCCTTTAGCTTCTTTTCCCCACTGAGGGCATATGGCTCTGAGAAACAGGACTTGGTCCTTGTCCTCTATGTTTTGATTTTCTTTTTTTTTTCCCCAGTATTGGTGAAGGGAATAGAATCATGGATCTCATGAGATTTGAAAGATCAATATGCCTGAGCATATTGGAATTCCACTGTTGAGTTAAATAGTTCCTTTAAGGCTACAAAGAAGGATCAAGGAATGATCTTTCAGTTAGAGGTGACCTTCAGGACCCCAGCACAATGGTAGCTGATATAAGAATCCAACCTTAGTCACATCACATCTACAGGTTTCCTTAGTGGATCAAATAGTATATAGGAATTAAGCTAAAATCATGTCTCCAAGGTAAAGAAGAGAATTTTTGCACTTTTTTTCTTACTACATCTTTGGAACAAATAGCTCTACACTGAACAAAGATCTCTTACTGATGTTAAGTGGTTAAATGGAAGTGAGTTTTTATATACTAAGACTTAATAATCTGAAGAACCTAGTCAGTGGGAGATTGAATGAAGACAGGAAAGAAGAGACAAACTCACAAATTCCTCAGGGTACATATATCCTTTTAGGTTACCCTGAGGGATATATGCAGCTTATCTGTCTCTGTGAGAGTGAACTAGAACATACTTGGTACACTGTGGATTGGTATCATCTCAGTTAAAATTAGACTTTACCCAGGTGGAAGATTGCACATGAATTAGTTACCACAGGGATGTCAAAATGGTAGTAGACAGATCGTGGTGAGTAATGCATAGTGAAACCTTAGGTGTCCAAAGACCAGAATGCAAGTACTAAATTTGAGGTCTATTTGTGCAGTACTGACTTGTTCAGTTGTTAAGTCACATACAACTCTTTGGAAACCCAAGAACTGTAATGTTTACAGTTTTCTTGTCAAAGATATGGGAATAGTTTACCATTTCCTTCTCCAGTGGATTAAGGCAAACAGAGGTTAAGTAAATTGCCCAGGATCACACACCTAATAAGGATCTGAGATCAGATTACAATACAGGTCTTCCTGACTCCAGGTCCAGTGTTCAATCACCTAGGTACCTTCTGTACCTTCTTGGCTACCTTCTACTAAAACATATTATGTCTGCTTTTGTACATGTTTCACCTATGCCTGTGAGTCAATTTACACTTACTGATTTAGACTTAAAATATATTAGTAATCATCCAGTTCAATACCCTCATTTTATACATGAGTGAGACGTGAAGGAATTCCCTCAAGATTATTCAGGTAGAAGGTCACAGAGCCAGAATTTGTATCTGAGAATCATGATTCTAATAGCAATGTGTTTTCCATGAGCTCCAATTTTTCCTCCTCTAACTCTGATATAGAAAGTACTGAAAAATACGTCTTAATTTTACTTTTCTGTTAAATCCTTGGCAACTGAATAGTGTTTAAGCCTTAATTTTTGGTATATCTTTAAATTAGGCTATATGCTACACTTGTATTGAGACACCATGTTCTTAGTGCAGGTTTTTGAATTTAATTTCATGGGGCTGTTCCAAGTTTCCTGAGGTTAGTAAGGGAAAAAACAAAAGAACAATACAACAGTCTCATATTCTGAGGGAACCCAGTTTAATATTCTGTGCTGTACTTTAGAATATTGGCCATCCTTTTTGGGCTGACACAGAACAAAGGGAAGGACTCCCTGCTCTTCCTTATGCTTGGCTAATCTCCATTTTGCCAACTCACAATTTCATGTTTCATTGGAAATCCTAGGGTTTTAGTATTTGAAAGACCTGACATTTAAAAGAATTTAGATAATCCATTGCCTGGGGTATGGGAAGGTGGAGGTGGTATACAAAAACCTAAGCTATGATGAATCCAAGGGCAGATAAGATGAATACTGTATTTTTATTTTCATTTCCACAAATAGAATTTTTACATTTGGAATTTTCTAATTTCTTCCCTGAATGGTTTTCAGAAGAGGGTCTGCAGTGGAAGATGTCTTCTACCTCTGGGAAAACTTATGTTTGGGCAAATTATGTGAGTTTTTCCAAAGAGAGTGCTGATAGAAATTTTATTTGACCTTGGTATGAAAGGCATCTCTTACTACATTAATATAGGGGAAAGCACCTTCTTTCTCAGGACACTAGGATTATAATAGAAGAAATGGAAAATTCAGTAGTTTGTCCAAACTGGGTGATTCTTCTCTAAATTACAAAGAATCACAGGTACAGGTCTCAGGTCAGCCCCCTGCCTAGGAAGAGAAGGGAAAGACATCTTTGTCTCTGTGATCTTTGTCCTTCCTCAGCTCAGCTTGCAGAGGACCAAGACCTGGCCCAAGCAGGGAGCCCAGAGCCAGAGGGAATGACCCCTGGGACCCAGAGACTCCTAACCCAGGTGATTATAGTCCATCCACAGATTTCACCAGCATCAGCAAATATGGCTATTTCCATAGCCTAAAAGATTGTTGCGACTGCCTTATCTATGAATCATTTCTTTATAAAAATTGATGCAAAATTGAATGCAGTACTAACCACACTGACCTGCTGTTTGTTTTGTTTTTTCCTCTATTTTGAAGTGACACTTTTTAATCTTGAGTACTGACTCCCTTTCCCTCTCTGCACCCCACCCCCCTGGCAATTTCCACCACCACCACCCCCCAGCCCAAATTGTTGCTCTCCATATATATTTCTTAGGTTCTTCTGTTCTTACTCATTACATATGAATGCAATCACTTCAGTTATTAGTTCCTATCCATAGGCATCATGGCATTGCTCTCTTTTTGCCTGCCTAGCCCACCTTCCTCTACACACAAGTTGTCCCTTCTTTTGAACAAACTCTCCCCTATTGCAACAGAAGGTCAAGGAAAACTCTTTCACACTTGAATCTTATCTGGACAAGCCTAGAGCAGAGGCCGGAAGGCTTCCCTAGCAAGATCTTGTCCTTGACTGTGTTGTAATTAGAGCAGAAATTGTCCTCCTGGTTTTGTAGGCTGACTGAGTCAGCTCACACAAGTCTTCCAGTCTCTCTGAATCATTTACCATTTCTCAGGTCAAGTCAATAAGCCTTAGAAAGTGGCTGCTTTGTGCCCAGCACTGTTCTAGGTCTTGAGAATCGGTCAATGCTAAAAGTCAAGATTTGATGCTTTTGTTGATTTTCTAGATTCAAGAAAATGATGACCATGATGAACACAAACCTTAAATGTGTGTTGTGCTTACCATTGTTTCTTCTCAGAAAGTTGGCTAGTCAGCCTTTACTAGCACGCCACTATCTGGCTCTCTCCTACTTTAGAGGAACCTACCTTATCTTTCTGTGCTATAGGGATCCCAACAGATCTCCTTCCTCCCTCTTGTGAGGGCTTTAGGAAAGTTGCTAATCCTTGTGGTCTGGGCAAAAGGAAATGGGAGCCAGCACATAGAAGAAGTAGAAAGAAAGGGACTGATAGCCCACTAATGGAAAAAAAGGAGGAAGGAGCCAATGGCAAGAATGACAAGACAGAATAACCACATACAGATCTAGGCCTTGAGTTCAAGGTCAATGTTTGAGAATAATTAAGAAATAAAAATGAACAAAAGGTCTGGTAAAATGACCCAATCAATCATCCAGTGCTTCTGATGGAACTACTCTGTCCTAGTCACCGTGATGGGGTACAGGCTCTGGGAACCCTCTTGAGCTCTCCTTGAATCTTTCCATTTGATGAGGCATTTGCCTGAGGCCATAGGCTTTTCATTGTGGCTCTGCCCAAATCTCTATCCTTCCTTTGTCCAGTAACTTCCCACCCTTGATCCTCCCAAAATATCTATATCCAAATATGTCAAACCCTTGAACTGGCGTAGCCCCCCATTGTCTGTGGTCTCTAGGTAGTCTCCAGCCTTCCCACACTTAATCACTCATTACTGAAGTCTGACCTCATTAACTCCTCCTGAAGACCCTCCCCAAACTCCTCCCCTAGAACACCCCTAGATTCCTCCCACAACGTTTCTGTATATAAGACCCCATCCTGCCTCCATGTGGTATGAAAGCACCATAGAATTTTCTAGCACAGACTTGGCTCTGTGTCAGATGATTCAGGCCCACTTGTCCAATACAAGCCTTATAGATACTGAGGCTCCTTAAGAGTCTACCCAATATGGCGAAATTTTAATAAACTTTGCTTTTCTTTGGCCGAGAGAAGACTTTATCCAAATTCATTCAGCAGGACCCAGAGTGTTGGTATTTTGGGGTCTCGAGCTCCCCTGACCTATACCTCATCATTTTATGGTAACTCTCTTCAACTGTGCTAGTTGTGAGGTGGGAAAGCAACAAATAATGGAATAATAGTTGCTCTAGTGTCCTCGTATTCCAACAGAGGAGACTATAGTACCGCAGAACCAGAGAGAGCACTTTCAGGAGGGTGAGGAGGAAAGCCAATTTGTAAGGGGCTAAGGAGTGAGTGTGAGGAGGCAGTAGAGAGTACAAATTTTTCAAGGAGTTTGGCTAAGAAAAGGAGATGAAATAGAATCACAGCTGAGTGAGTGTTGAAGGTTTACTGAAGGTTTCCTTAAGAATGGGGGAGACAGGTATGTTTGAAATCAGTAGGAAAGGAACCAGCTGATAGAGAAGGATCAAAAATTTGAGAAAAGGAGAGAGGAGGGTGTAAAGCACTGGAGACAATAACAGGATGGGGATATCAAATGTCCTTGTAGATGGCTGGCCTTTGCAGAGATAAGGCCTTATGCTTTATTAGAGAATGAAGGAAAAAAAACTACTTTGAGATTACATGAGGTGGTTTTGAGGGAAGAATGCAAACATTTAGGAAACTCTTTGTGACAGGCACTGTACTTAGTGGTGGGCATACAAAAAGAGACAAAGGACAGTGTCTGCCCTCAAGGAGCTCACTGTCTGACAGGGGAGACAAGCATACAAATATGTATAAACAAATTATAGACAGGTGAATAAGAAATAATTAAATGAAATGCAGCTTGCAAAGGTTTCCCGTAGAAAATGAAATTTTGGTTGAGCCTTGAAGGGGTCCCAGAGGGTAAACATGATGTTTAAGGTTTAGGGGTGCTCAAGACCCCAAAATAACAACACACTGGGTCCTGCCAAATGAATTTAACTCAAGTCTTCTCTCAGCCAAAGAAAAGCAAAATTTATTAAAGATTTGCCATAATGAGTAGCCTCTTAAGGAACCTCGATATCTGTGAGGCTTATACTGGACAAGCCAGCCAGACTAATCTGACACAGAATGAGTGTGTACTAGATAATTCTCCTGCTTTTTCTTTCCTCCTGGAGGCAAGATGGGGTCTTATATATATAGAAAGGTTATGGGAGAAATCTAGGAGTGGTCTAGAGGAGGAGTTTGGGGAGGTTCTTCAGGAAGGTTCAAATGAGGTCAGACTCCAGTAATGAGAGAGTAAGGGTGGGAAATAGCTGGGGGCTCCTTGGAGATGACAGACAAAGGAGGGCTAGGCTAGTTTAAGGGTGTATAGATATTTTGGGAGGATCGAAGGTGGCTAGCTGGACAGTGGAGGACTGGGCTAGTAACAGATTTGGGCCAAGCTATAATGAAAGGCTTAGGCCTCAGGCAAACTCCTCATCAAATGGGAAGATTCAAGGAGAGTTCAAGGGGATTCCCAGAGCCTGTACCTCATCAAAATGAGAAGGCAAAGAATTCCAATCATTTTGGAGAGCCAGGAGAAAATGTCTGGAGCTTAGAGATGGTGTTTCTCCCTCTTGTCATAACAAGTATGCCCATATCATTGAATAAAAAATGTGGTGAGAAACAAGATCCAAAAAATAGATGGTGTCCAGGTGATGATAGGCTTTTAAAGTAAAATAAGCAGAATACTCAGGGGAGAGTGTTTAGGTACTCAGTAGTCAGTAACCTCCTACTATTTGTCCAGCACCATTTGGGGATAAATGCCTAGGATCAGGGGATAAAGAAAGAAAGAAAGAAAGAAAGAAACAAAGAAACAATGAAAGTTCCAGCCCTGAAGGAGCTTATACTTTAAAGGGGAAAGGAAGTTGACAAGGGGAGGGAGGCAGAGGACGCTAGATACTGGGTAATGAATGGTAAAGCCTAAAGTAGTATAGCAAGGTGAGGAGTATAGCAAAGGGAAGATCGCCGAGCTGTACCGTCTCCTTAAACGGAAATTTGCACTTCTTGGCCCCACAATCTAATCAAAGACTAGTGGTGACATTTAGTACCCAGGCTGATGATATATTACAAGATTACTCTCATGGATTGCCAACAATAGAGCCCAGGACTAGCCCCACTTGATCATTGTTTGGGCCCTGATTGTCTCAGTGCAAATATAAAAAGCAATTGTCCCAGTTTTGGCCAGAAACCCTGGAGGTCTTCCCTTCCAGATTGTTGTTTTTTTTGTTTTTGTCTGGGTAAAGAGACCACTCTCTGACTTATTTTTGACATAGTCTTAATCACTGAATGGTCACAGTGACAGTCATAATAAGAACTATTAAAGACCTTAATGTAAAAAGGTCAAGGTCTCCCAATGCATTCAGAGCCCTCTCCAGACATTCTGATTTATACCTTACCACCACACCCAGATGGCTCTGGAGGAGAAAGTGAGACTGGTGACTTTGCACAGGCCTCCCTCACTTAAATCCAACTCACTTGCATGTCATGGCATTACCTTCCTGATGTCATGGTCCTCTTGAAGAATGAAGGACAAAGGGGGCAGAGCCAAGATGGCAGCGTAGCAGCAGCAACATATCGCAGCTCTCACATGGCCACCCCAAAATACCCATAAAATAGGACTCTAAACCAATCCTACAACTCCAAAACGCACACAAAGATACTTCTCACTAAAGTCAGCTCGGCTACGAGGAACCATATCAGCACTGTGAACCGAAACCAGCCTGGCCTGAAGCTGCAGCTGTGCCCTGGGGGTGGCTGGACAGGAGGAGCAGAGGAGCCTCTCAGGTGAGCGGATTAGCAGCAGCTGCAAGTGGGAATGGCGAAAGGGGGAGATAAGCAGTCTGGCCAGAAGGCCTCCAGAGCAGAAAAGTGAAAGGCAGAGGTTTTGCACCCGCCTCCCCATTGTAGCTTCCCGCCCGCGGCCTGCAGACAGCAGGGAAACTTAGCGATTGTTCTCAGGCCAGTGCTCTCACGGTGAGTGGCCTGGATCCGGATCGCCGTCTTGGGCCTCGGTCTTGGAGTCTTCATTATCCAGTCAGGTGGAAGTAATAAGGAAGAGTACCAGCATCTTCCTGAGAGCTACAGCAGCTGGGAGGACCCCAGTGGTTTGGGACAGAGCTTTCCCTTCTGGAAGCAGAGCCCCACAGAGATTTAAAAAAAAAATCACGGTCTGAACAACCATAAGTAAGAATAAGCATAAGAAGCAAAGTAAGAACAGCTCCCAAACCCTTGATTCCTTCTTTGGGGAAAAGAAAGATCATGGGAGAGAGAGGGAGGAGGAGAGTGCAGCCAGAGCACCTCCACCAGGGGCCTCCAATAAACATGAAGAATGCCTTAAAGCTAGAGATAAGCTGAAGAAGGATTTTCAAAACCAAATAAGGGAAGTGGAAGTAAAATTGGGAAGAGAAATAAGAATGTTGCAGGAAAATCATGCAAAGTGAGTCAGCAGTATGACTGAAGAAATCAACACCCTAAAAAATAGATTAACTCTAATGACAAAAGA
>CM053581.1:59086374-59108942 GCA_028627135.1 Pseudochirops cupreus | reverse complement strand
TATAGGAATGCCAAGGATTTATGTGGGTTTATTTTGTATCCTGCAACTTTGCCAAATTTGTTTATTGTCTCAAGTAGCTTTTTACTTGATTCTCTAGGATTCTCTAAGTATATCATCATATCATCTGCAAAGAGTGATAGCTTTGCCTAATCTGATTCCTTTGATTTATTTTTCTTCTCTAATTGATACTGTTAACATTTTTATTACCAGATTAAATAAGAGGGGTGCTAGCGGACATCCTTGTTTCACTCCTGATCTTATTGGAAACGCTTCTAGCTTATTCCTATTACATATGATACTTGCTTATGGCTTTAAAAAGATGCTACCTATTGTTTTAAGGAAGATTCCATTTATTCCTGCACTTTCTAGTGTTTTTAATAGGAATGGATGTTATATTTTGTCAAAAGCCTTTTCTGCATCAATTGAGATAATCATATGGTTACTGCTAGTTTTATTGCTGATATGATCAATTTTACTGACGGTTTTCCTAATATTGAACCATCCTTGCATTCCTGGAATAAACCCTGCCTAATCAAAGTGTATTATTCTTATGATAAGTTGCTGTAGTCTTTTTGCTAAAATTTTATTTTAAATTTTTGTGTCTATATTCATGAGGAAAATTGGTCTATAACTTTCTTTCTCTGTTTTGTCTGTTCTTGATTTTGGTATCAGTAACATATTTGTGAATTCTTTCAATAAATATTTTACCCTCTGATTCTAGGACTTCAGGACATTTTTTTTTTTACAATCTCTAGGAGGATGTTGTCCAGGCTACTTTTTATATCATGGCTTTCCAGTAGACGAATATTTCATAGGTTTTCTGCTGGATCTGTTCTCCAGGTCAATTGTTTTTCCAATGAGATATTTTACACTTTTTCCTAATTCTTCAGTCTTCATGTTTTGCTTGACTGATTCTTGATGCATCATAGAGTCTTTAGCTTTGATTTAACTGATTCTAATTTTCAGTGAATTATTTTCCTTGATTAGTTTTTGAAGCTCTTTTTTTTTTAGGGAGGTATTTTCTCCAGTTAGATTTTGAACCTCCTGTCCCAGTTCACAAATTTTACTTTTTAGGGATCTGTTTTCTTTAGAGACTTTTTTTTTCCTAATTTGGTCACTGTAAATTTAAATTTATCTTCTGCCTCTCTACTTTGGCTTTTTAAACCTTTCTTGAGCTCCTCCAAGAATGCTTTTTGGGCTTGAGACTAATTCGTATTTCCTTCTGTTGTCTCAGGTGTGGATACAGAGTCCATTGTTTTTCCCAAAAGTGATTCTTCTCTTTCACAAAAATAGGATTCAATTGTCTTTGGTCTTCCCTTTTCAAGTTGCTTTTGGCCCATTATGATTGCTTATTTCTTGACCTTTAAAGTGTATTTCTCCTTCTGGGGTGAAGAGGGCTCTGACCCATACTTCTCAAGCTGGGAGCTAGGTACCTGATTGTTGACTTTGTGTGCTGTAACCTCTGCATATCTAGATTGAGGCCAAGGCCAATGTTTCACCTGAATTATGGAGAAGTGGTCTGGCTGCTTCAGATTTCTGCCTCTATGCCCCTAGGCTACAGCTCAGGCAGGCTCAGCAGCTGAAAGCCAATAGAGCTGGTGTCTGCAGATTCCCTGGTAGTGCTAAGGCCCACCTGGACTTGTGTTGTTAGTGAATGCCAGCTCTACCACCCTGGGCTTTGGGAGCTCCTGCTGGTCAGCTGAGGTGGGACTTGTTGGGACCTCTCCCACCCTTCACTTCAGACTCCCTTACTGCTTCAGTTACACCCTCTCTCAGTGTCTCCTAAGCCTGAGGCTATTTCCACTATTTCAGGATTTTACTCTGGGTGGGGACATTTATCTCTGGGTTTTCTGGGTCGGGGAGTGGGAACTGGAGCAGCTAGGGATCACTCTGCCATCTTGGCCTCTGGAAATTCAAGTAGGTGATTTTTAAACTTCCAGGCTGTGGGCTGATAGCGCCAGGAAAAGCTGCTGTCACTGCTGCTGGGGTTGTGCTTTTTCTTACACACCTCTGACTGATTCTTTTTCCTGTGGTGATACAGCTGTGAATCAACCTTGGGCTGGGTGAGTCAACTGCCTGGGGCTCCTTCTCACTCTGCTGTAGTCTGCTCTCTGGTTTCTGCTGGTGCAGCCCCTGCATACTCCATGCTCCGCCTGCCCAGAATTATGTGGGCACTTTCCTGGGCTGCAAATCTGCCATGCTCCATCTCCCAATGGATTCTCCCCCTCTAAAATCCATTCAGATTCTCTTTTCAAAGTTTAGTGACAGAATTCATGGAGGAACTTAGAAATGTTCCTGCTTCCATTCCATCATCTTGGATCCTGTTGAACAGACAATTTTCAGGCAAAGAAATCAAAGTTATATAGAGTAATGTGAAAAAAAGTTTCCAAGTCACTATTGATAAGACAAATGCAAATTAAAATAACTCTGAGGTTTCACTTCACATCTATCAAATTCATTAATATGTCAGAAAAGAAAAATAAAGGGAGAAAATGTAGGTAAACTTGGATACTAATGTACTGTTTTTGGAGGTGTGAACTCATCTACCCATTTCTGAGAGCAATTTAGAGCTATGCTCAAAAGGTAATCAAACCATTCATACCCTTTGATCCAGCAATACAATTAGTAGGTCTGTACCCTAAAGTGATTTTAAAAAGTGGGGGAAGAACCTATCTACACATACCCCCCCAAAAAAATTAACAGCTATTTTTTGGTGATAAAGAATCAGATATTGAGGGGATATCTATCAATTGGTAAATGACTAACCAAGTTTTGGTTTATGATAGTAAAAAACAATTGCACTATAAGAAATATTGGGTATACGGATTTCAGAAAAATCTGGAAAGAATTACAGGAACTGATGCAAAGTGAAGTGAACAAAACTAGGAAAACACTGTATATACTAACAGCAATACTGTATGATCATCAACTGTGAATGACTTAGCTCTTCCCAGTAATACAATGATCCAAGACAATCCTAAAGGACAGATGATGAGAAATGCTATCAACACCCAGAAAAAGAGCTAATGAAGTCTAAATGTAGATCAAAATGTACAATTCTTTACTTTATTTTTTTTCCACTTTTTTTTATCTGTTTCTTGTTCCACAGCACAACTAATATGGAAATGTTTTACATGACTATGTATATATAATCTTTTTCAAATTGCTTACTGTCTTAGGAAGGGGGAAGTTGAAAGAGTGGGAAAAAATTTGGAATCAATTTTTTAAAAATTGAATGTTAAAAATTATTTTTATGTGTAATTGAGGAAAAGTAAAATATTATTTTTAAAAAGTTTAATAATGACTTTGACAACCTCAATGGAGGGCTTCCTCAATTGTAGTTTTAATATTTCATTTTTCCTCAATTGTATGTTAAAATAATTTTTAACATTTTTTTAAGTTTTGAATTTCAAATTCCCTCCCTCCCTTCCTCCATTCATCTCTCCTTGTCATGGTAAACAATTCAGTATAGGTTATACATGTGCAATCATATTAGTCATGTTCTCCAAGGAGTGGGGTAATAGAGAGAGGGAGGAAAGAAGGAAGGATTGAAAGAAGGAAGGTAGAAGAAAAGAAAGTAAAAATAGCATGCTTCATTCAATATCGAGACAATAATAGTTCTTTCTTTGGAGGTAGGTAGGTTCATCATGATGGCCTTGGATCATTTTATTGCTGAGAATGCTTAAATCACTCACAATTGATTTTCATACAATATTGCTGTTCCTGTGAACAATGTTCTCATGGTTCTGCTCACTTCACTTTAGTACGTGTAAGTCATTCCAAGTTTTCCTGAAATCATAATCCTGCTTATCATTCTTCATAGCACAATAACATTCCTTCACAATCATATACCATAGCTTGTTCAGTCATTCCCCAAACAATGGGCAGCCCTTTGATTTCCAATTCTCAGCTACTACAAAAAACAAAAAAAAAAACCAACTGTAAATGATTTTGTACAAATGGATCTTTTTCTCTTCTTATTTTTATTTCTTTGGGATACAGATCTAGCAGTGGTGTTGCTAGATCAAAAGCCATGCACAATTTTATAGGCCTTTGGGTTCCAAACTTATTTTTTAAATTATGCAATTCAATACAAGACACACAGTTTGAATAATCCAGGTATCTGTCTTCAACACTATTGTAGTCAATATTTTTGTTATTAGTTCCCTGATGAAGGTATAATTGAATTAGCAGATTACAAGAAGGTGAAGAAAAGTAACATACCTAATTAATCATGAAATAAAATTGTTTATCTACTATATAATTGACTAAATTGTGTAAGATTAAGATTAAATATTACATAGGTAATGTGAAGTCCTTTTGTTGTTCAGTCTTTTGGTAGTGCCTAACTCTTTGTGACTCTTTGAACCCACCATGGACCATACCGTCTATTGACTTTTCTTGGCACAGTTACTGGATTGGTTTGCCATTTCCTTCTTAAGTGGATTAAGGCAAACAAAAATTAAGTGACTTGACCAAGTTCACATAGCTAGTAAATGTCGGAGGTGAGATTTTAACTCAGTTCTTTTCTCAATCTCCAAGCTTGGACTCTATCCACTGAGTCATTTACATGCCTTGTGAAGTCCATACTTGAGTTCAAAAACTTGATGGTTCAATTGTCAAATAGGGAAAGGTGCATAAGCAACATTCCACATGCAAATTTCTCACAGATTTTAATGTGGTGAAAGTACAGTTTCATTCAAAATCCAAAAGGAAAACGAACAAACATTAATGTTTTTTTTTTGTCTTCATTAAACAAAGTTAAGTGTTAATAATAGAGAGGTTACAGTCTCAATACACTTTGGTATTGCAAAGTCACATTTATAGTGACAAGACAAACATGATTCAATGTAAGAAATGCTAAATCTACAGTCATAGGATCTGAATTGAAGTCCTTGTCCTCCTAATTAATAGATGTATGAACTTGGGAATATTTCATCAGATATATTTCCTCATTTACAAAAAAGAAAAATGAAAAAGATAAGATTGGATAAGACGTGAACGTTGAATGCAAAGTCTATTGATACTCTAAATATATGATCCTATGATGTTACTATTATCAGAACCATAATCAGGATAGAATGGTTTGAGATTTGCTGTAGCTTACCAGACTTCAAAGCACATTGGAAGAATATCTTTTTTTTTTTTTTACCTAAGTAGAAACAACTGAGCCTATCCATAACTTGTTAGCAAAAATAATTAATTAAAATAGAAAGCTAACTTATGACATGCTGATTTCTCTTTTCAACAGTCAGACTTCTCAAAATTCACTCTTCCCCAATGTAACCTCTCTTCATCTGTCAACGTGATTTTCTTAACTTCCTGGTTCAACCAGTTACCCCCTACTCTATCAGCTTTAATGGCTCCCTAGTACATCAAAGATCAAATAAAAAGTCAATTGTTTGGCTTTTAAAGCTTTTTACAATCTGGCTTCTTTCTTCTAACTCATTCTTCTCACATTATGGTCCTACCTACTCACTCTTTGATCCAACTACTCTGGTCTACTGGCTATTTCTCACACAGTACCACTATAAACCACACATATTGTTGTTAACTGTCTCTTTATACTTAGAACATTCTCCCTTTTCACTTCTACCTCCTGGTTCCCTTGGTTTCCTTCAAGATTCAGCTCATGTATCAGTTTCTGTGGGAGTGCATTCACCTAAGAGATTACTTCCTCTATGTCCCTCTATGTCTCTCACTCTTTGTTTCTCTGTCTGTGTCTCTCTTTGTACATATGTGTGTGTGTCTCTCATCGCTATGTACCTATCTACTTGTCTGTCTAGATTATATGTTCTCATTATTTACCTGTTATCTCTGCCCCACTAGAACATAAATTATTTGAAGTCAGAAACTGCTCCTCTCTGAATCCTCAGTACACCACACAGTTCTTGGCACATAACAAGAATTTGATAAAGATTGTTGAGTGTGCGACAATTCCTGCCACCTAACCCAGTCTTACCCTCTTTGTTACCCTTGCAAAAGCCTCTCTAGCCTTCAATATGTTTCTCTTTACCTTGTCTTGTTGCAGTCTTGTGCCTGGAAGTCCAACATCACTCAATAAAAATCCTTAAATCTATCACCTGATTTTGTCTTTGAAAGTTAATTTGATGGTGAATTTCATCATGCTTGCCTCTGGCATATTTTGGGATACTTATCCTAAACATCGGAATTAATGGTTATAGTTTAGAGTAGTATGTTCTGTCCTTGGCAATGCATTTGAGAAGGATGACAAAAGGGAGAGAGTCTACATGCTAGTATAGAAGAATATAAAGTGATTCAAATTGTGCCATAAAAATAACTGCTAAAGGAATTATGTTGCTTGCCTTGAAGAAGAAAACTCTTACAGTATATTTAATATGAGTTTTTTTAAATTTTCAAAGATTGTGGCATGCAAGTAGGGTTAGATTCTTTTCCTAGCTGACCCAAGTGGAAGCTGTTGAAAGGATCCATAGCACTGGCCAATACTATTTTGGAACAGTTAATTTTTTGAAAAAGCCCCTTTGAGAAAAGTATAAATCTGCTTCACTGAAACTCTCACCCATGATTACAATGTCTATCCACTGGGAACATGAAAGAAATGGTCAAAATTCTTCCATCTATCAATCCTATAAATACCTGAAGATAACTATCATGTTTCCCATATCTCCAGTTTGAAAATAAGCAGGTTCTTCAGCTCTTTTAGGAATACCAGACACAACTGATCTCTAACATCAATTGTTATCCAAATCTGACCTTTTCTCGGTCTTCATTCTCTTTGGATTTTCTTTAGCCTTTGACATTGCTGATCACCCTCTTCTCTTGTGATGCTCTTTTTTTTTTTCCCAAGGAAAAATTAACCACTCTTTCTCAGTCTCCTTTGCTGAATCCTCAGTTTGATCATGTCTTTTTACTGTAGGAGTCCCACAATATTATGTCCTATGCTTTTTTTTCTTCTTCTCCCTCTATAGTACTTCACTTGGTAATCTCATTATCTTCCATGAATCTAATTGTCTTCTCTATACTGTTCATTCTCAAATCTACCTACCTTAACCACAAATCTGTCATCTCCAACTCTCATTCAGACCTCTCAAACTGGATGTCCAGCAGACATCTTAAATTCAACATGTCTAAAAAGAAATTCGTTAATTTTACCCCATATCCTCCCTCTCCTATCTTCTCTCTCACTGGCAAAAACACCATCCTCCCAGTTCCTGTCATCTTCGACTCCTAACTGTCTCTCATTCCTCATACCCAAAATATTGCCAAGAACTATCAATTTTACCTTTGCAACATATTTTGAATTCACCTTTTTTGTTGTCTTACACTGCCACCAAATTGAAACAGGCCTTCAGCACCTCATGCCTAGATAATCCAATAGTCTGGCTGCCTGAGTGCTCTTTCTATCCAAATTCATTCTCCACTCAGACTTCAAAGCAATTTTCCTAAATTACAGGTCCACTCATGTGGATACTAATCAATAAATTCTAGTGGTTTTCTATTGCCTCCAGGATCATATACAAAATATCCTGTTTGACATTCAAAGCACTTTACAACTTGGCACCCTCCTACATTTATAGTCTTCTTACACTTTACTTCCTTGACACATACTTTTTCATCAAATGACATTGGTCTTCTTTCTATTCCTATAATAAGACTCTCCATCTCTTGGCTCTGAACATTTTCTCTGAAATTCCCCACTCCTGAAATGCTTGTCTTCCTCATCTCCACCTATTTGCTTCCCCAGTTTCCTGTGCCAACTAAAATCCCTTAACTTTTCCCAGCACTTCTTATTTCTAGATCATTCCCTCTATTTTCTCCTCTTTATCTTGTTTATAGCTTGTTGGTGCAGATCTGTTAGCTCATTGTAAGGAGTGTTTTTTGAGATCAGGATCTGTCTTTTGCTTTTTTTGTATCCCTGGTGCTTAGCTTAGTGCCTGGCACGTAGTGGAAATTTAGGGGAAAAGAATGTTTATTGAATGATGCTCTAGGACCAGAGTTCATTTCATAAAATATATAATCAATCATAAATAATTTTTTAAGAACTTATAATGTGCCAGGCACTTTACTAAGCACTGATGATGCAAAAGGCAAGAATAAATCAATTCTTACTCTAAAAGTTAGTGTCCAGGGATCTTGCAAAAACTCTGCTCCCCGATGAAATATCCATAGATCATCTTTGCTGCTTAGTCTGAATTTGTTTGCTATATCTCAAAGGCAAGAGTATAAAGCAAAGGGTCATGCATTTCTAAATAAGGGATTATTCCCTTCTCTTGCATAGTTTCTTATAGAAATGTATATTTGAACAGTTTCAGAATTTTCATATATATGTACACCATTTGAGACTGGCAGCCATCATTATCACTGTTACACTTGGCCCTCCAATGTCTGCTGATTTGCCCCTTTTCCAGGTGTCATGAAATGATAATCCAATTTTCGTCCTGCAGTCAGCTGGATCTTATGGGCCTTAAAATATTAGCTTAGTATCATTTAAAATGTCAAACAATAGGCTTATCTAGTATTCCTATTTTCATGATTCATTCATTTTCATTATTCATTCATTCAACCATTCAACAAATGTCAGGTATGTCAGTACAAGCCCTTAATATCTTCTTTGGTCTAACATCCTGGCCAACATATTTGAAGAATCATTCCACTTTTACAGATTAAAAAAAATTGCAGCCTGCATCACTGGCTGGCTAGCTAGATATTTATACTAGCTGTACCACCCTGAACAAGTCACTACCTATTTGAAACTCAATTTCCTCCTATGAAAAATAAGAATAACTATGCCTGCCTAGCGAAGTTTATGAGTACAGTGATGAAGAAATTAAATGAGGAAAAAAATTTGAAAATAATAAAGGAATACATGCATGTGAGTTACTATTATTCTCCCTTTGTTCTTCATTATATTCATTATCATCACTGTAATCATTGGCATCATCACCATCAGTTTCTTCAAGGGCAGAGAGTATGTCTCCAACCATAATATATTCCTCATGGTGACCAGCAAACAGTGGATCCATAATGCTTGTTGACTTGACCAAATATAGCTGAAAGTGCTTTTTAAAGCATTAACATAACAAGAGTTAGGATAACTTAGTAACATAATGGGATTCTTATAATTGACCCTTTCTGTCACATTTCATAAGTTTTCTTGATTTGTTTTTCTGCATTAAGAAATATAATACAGGGTAATTTTATGTAAAATTTAAAATATCACACTTTCACCTAAGGCCAAGTTTAAGAGGGACAAAATGACGCAATATACAGAGAGCTGACACCTTAATCAGAAAGACCTTATTTCAAGTCCTCTGACTCATATTGGCTGTGAAATATTGAGCAAGTCACCTAAACTTCCATTACCCTGGATAACTCTTCAAGAATGTAAGCTTCATAGAAAGTTCCACACTTCACTGGTAAAGGGAATTTCTGCTTTCATTGAGTTCCTTATAGCAAGTAGACCCAGTCTCTACTTTTTCTAAACAATATCACATTAAAAAAAAATCTAGTTTCTTAAAAGCCAAGTTGTGCTTGTGGATTTTACTTTTTTCTTACTCTTTAATGGAGATTGTTCCATCATCTGTCCCATGATACTTTAGCATGAATACAAAAGAAATGACAAAAATATTGACTAAAAATCTCTTAGACATATCCTTATTTCTCACCCAGCTGACATTATTTTGGAATTCTTGGGCTTCTCTGTCATATATCTAGTAAAGCCATCATTGTTTAATATCATCTTTCAAGATCCAAATAGCCTTGTTACTCATCCTTCATTACTATGTTCTGCCCCTCTGATAGGAGGAAGGAGCTTATAATCTTTTTTAAGGAGAAAGAATAACACTGATATGTCCTAAGATATCTTATTTTGGGATTCTTTGATTTCTCCACCATCCCCCCACCTCAACAGCCTTCTATAAAAGATGTCACTGCCTCTACTCTTCCCTTTCAGCTTTGTTGTGTGTACTGATTTCCTCAGTTAAGTCACTACGTCCTTGAGGTCAGAAACTTATTTTTTTAGTGCATCCTCAGCACTTAGCATAGAGTGGCACATAATAGGTGCTTAACAAATGTTTATTGACTAATAAGCAACAAGATGAAAGATTTAATCTTGCTGGAGCTTAATGTGTGTGTGTGTGTTTTTTTTTTTATAACCCACAGTAATTTACTTTTAGAAATAAAGTGTAGAGGTGGCTAGGTACAGCAGTCAATAGAGTACGGGACCAGGACTCAGGAGGACCTGAGTTCAAATCCAACCTCAGACACTTAATACTTACTAGATGTGTGACCTTCAGCAAGTCACTTAGCCCCAAATTGCACTCTCCTCTTGTAATGCCATGCACCAGCAGATTCCCAAAAGAATGCTATTGTGAACAGTTTTTAGGATTCGGATTACACAATATAGTGAACACTCTGTTTATTCCATTACAAATCAAGACAAATATTCACAACATATCACAACATAATATTCACAACATTACATCTTATCACAGAAAATGGCCACACAGTTTTCACTACAGTGGCCCCAATATTTAGAACAAGGAACAAAAGAATAATCATCTGGTTTCCCTAAGGGGAAAAACCCTCCTTATTTAATCATTCAATCAATTCACAATACAATACTCAAACTTCCACTCATGGGGCAACCATTAACTTAATCAGTCACTATTCTAGATTCACAATTACTAAATATCATTAATCACAAATGCAGTCATTAGAAAACCACACAAACCCTCCACCCTTTGGTATCCAGTAAACCTTCATTTCATCCAAGGGGAGGCCTTTTCTTCATCTTGACTCTGGGTGGTCTCTCTGATTCCCTAGATCCCCTTCTAGGGTCCCAGCTCCCTCCTGAATCCACCAGTCACCTGGATTCAGAAGCAGATAGCTCCCAGGTCGTCATCCAGTCCTTAGAGGTAGACAGCTCCCAGGTCCTTGCCCAGTCCTCAGGGCAGTCCCTGGCACACACTGAAGTTCACAGAGTCCAGCACATCTCAAACCATTCACCACTTCTCTTGCCTGGAATTCAAGGATGAGCCAGGCCAGAAACAAACAAAGTCTTATGCCGGTCATACCTCTTCAGTCTTGCAGCAGTTCAGCTGGCCTATCAGCCTTCCAGGCAAGACCTCTCAGCCTTGCAGGAGGCCTTCACCAGATTCTGGTCTCAGGAAAACTCCATCTCAGTTCTCAGTAAGCTTCCAGCTGCTTACTGTCTCTCTGTCTCTCTATCTCTCTGTCTCTCTCTCTCTGTCTCTCTGTCTCTCTGTCTCTCTCTGTCTCTGTCTCTGTCTCTCTCTCTTTAGAAAACTCCAAGTCAGTTCTCAGCTTCCTGATTCTGGGAGAGAAACTCTCTCTCTCTCTCTCTCTCTCTCTCTCTCTCTCTCTCTCTCAGCCGGCTTCAGTTTCCATGATTCTTCCTTCATCAGGAGTAACATTCCAATTCTGTCTCTCTGTCTCTGGAATTCTTGCTTATATACACACACTGGCCTCCTGTCTCAGCCAGTCCCCTTCTTCCGCATCAACAGGGGAGTTCATGCCTTCTCAACAGTGAGACAGAAATCACACTTTCCATACTTAGCCCCAAGTTACTAAGTGCTAAGCATCTGCCACACTTAGCCCCAAGTTACTAAGTGCTAAGTATCTGCCAAATTGATTGCTGTTACACCTCTCCAAATAGAAAGAGAGAGAGAGACAGAGACAGAGAGACAGACAGACAGACAGAGGAATAATGTGTAGTTGCTATTCTTCTGGCAAATGAAAATGTCTATAAATTCTTCAAAGCATTTTAAATAACCTTCTTAACTTCTACCCCATCACTTAATTCAAAGCAAGTCTTAGAAAATAACAAATGAGAGTTTTTATGTTTTTACTACAAATATGACAGGAGTACCTAAATATGACAGGAGTAAATAAAGTTCACCTAGTAAACTTTATTAATCCTTCAAAAATTTATTTATAACAATTAAATGGTTAATTTTTAAAATATAGTATATATTACAAATTTAATGAAATATTAAAATCTCTATGACACAATATCTGTTATAGATGCAGAGAAGCCAGGGAAAACCAATGAATTGATTCAAAGTGCTGTTATCAGAACTAGGAAAACAATTAGCACAATGACTACAACAATGCGCATTAAAAGCATAACAATGGAAGGATTGTACCTGAAGGCTGAGAAAAGATAATGGATGACTTCAGACTCAGAGGAGAGATATCAGAAAATATTTCATCACCATTTTTAGCAGAGACGGGATATTATGTATGTGGAACACTGTGTATCATGCGAGAATTTTTCTACATGGGTATTAATTAGTTTGAGTGAACTTTTTTTTTTGCTTTTTCTGCTTAATTGAATTTAATATGTTCTGTTTACTTGTATTAAATATGTTGTGTTTAAGAAACATTTATATACAGGACTTTGACTTTAAGTATAGCCCTCTCTCCACTAAACACATGCTGTTGCTTGTAGTGATGGGAAGTAGGGAAATTTAAATGGCAAGGATATTTCACAACTTTATCTTTAGAAAATAATAAAGACCTTGACCTCATTTAACTGTCCACAGAAGACATTGGGCTTGATGGTAATATGTAGGTACCTTTCAGTTATAATTTATGCATCTATGAAAAGGCTTTTCATATCTATTCATAGTTTTATCTGATGCTCAGAACAATAATCTTGGATAATTTTCTGCAAAGCCTTTGCATTTATTTGCCTATGAATTTAGTCAATTCAAGTCAGTTCTGATGTAGTTCATCTGAATTCAAAGTCATTGTATGAAGAAACTTGAATTAAATACTTTCTATGTGAAACTCACTGGGTTAAATTCTGCACATACAAATATATAACGACAATAATTCTGCCCTTAAGGAAGTTACAATCTAATAGAAATGAATAAAGCACATACACAAATGAACATGATATGAACTAGAATGTAGTAGAGACAAAAGAGAAATTCAGTGTCATGAAAAACATAAAGGAACTGAGCAGGAAACAGATAGTCTGTATTACAGGACAAAGAGTTGAGCATGCTGGTGACTATTACTATATGTAGGAGGTGGCTGACGGATAGGCAGCAGGGAGATAATATGAAATAAAGTGACCTTTACAGTGGCATTAAAACTTAGAGGTGGGTCTGGGTATCACTGGAAAGTCAAAAGAGTGACACTGAGCTAAAGAGATTAGCCCAGTTTGAGACCTTGTGAAAGAAATACACTTTATAAATGCAATACCATAATAAGGAGCTTAAGTCTAACCTGTCAAGGTACCAACAAATAATTTTCCTAAATAAACTTAGTTCATTGCTAACAATCTGCAAGACAAACTTTGTATATTTCCTCCTACATATTTCATATCTCCTCCTCTCTATGCCTGAAATGGATTTCTCTAATTACCTCTTTATGTCATACAGAATACATAAGGTCTGGTAAAGGTCACACTTCCAACATTGTCATTTCTCTTTAAACCAATACTGAGTATTCTCTCTTATCCTCTGAAGTCAGCGCCCATTTTTGGTGCTATTCATTTTGAAAATACCATTTACTACCTACTACTGTTTATCTATCTATCTATTCATTCATTCATTTATTCATTCATTCATTCATTTATTTATTTATTTTCTTTTTGGAGAGTGGAAGGTAGGGCAAGTGGGATTAAGTGACTTTCCCAAGGTCAGGTGGCTAGTTTTGTGTTAAGTGTCTGAGGCCGGCTTTGAATTCAGGTTCCCCTGACTCCAGGGCCAGTGCTCTATTCACTGTACTACCTAGCTGCCCCTGTTATTTTTCTTTCCTCATGTACTTTCTTACCCTACATAATGTCTTAAATGTTCCTAAAAAAGCACAGATGAAACTTGAAGAGAAAGAAGTTGGAGGAAGTTAATTCCATAAGTTGAACCTAAAAAAAGTTATAAATGGGAAATCAACAGAATGATATTGGAGTTTTGTGACCTTAAGGAGATGAGGTTGGTTGTTCTATGCTAAGAATCTTAAGAATAATGAGAAAAGTATCCGTTAATGAAATTTTAAGAGAAAAAATTGTAAAATATTATACTTAGGTTTAAATAATCTACTAGGAAATGACAAAGTAAGAGAAATGAAACCCTGAAACATTTAAAGAAATAATTCAATTTCAAAGGAAAAGTGAGAATTATGTGAGAAGAAAGACCCTTGTGTATATACAGGAACCACATCAAATCTACATTTTTTTTTAATAAAAGGTGTATACGGAAGATGGAAGTAATTGAGGTATTTGAGGACTAATAAAAATCTTCCCACAATTCTGTAAGAAATAACATCATAATTAACTGAGGCTGACAAGGAAGTTCATGCTTTGAAAAAAAGTTTTTTTGCATAGCATATGTAAGAATACAATAACTGATTTTGCTTTTCTGTTCAAAGAATAACAACCTCTGAAGAGGCAAAGAAAGAAAAGAACCATATTGTTTAATGGGGATTTGAACCTCCAGATACCATAAGTCAAGATGTAGTAAGGCAATGTCTGAAAAACTTGCTGAATTGTTATTACATGTAGATGAATTATGCTTTAGGATATTGAAAAAGCCAGTGAATTTTATTCCTGATTTGCTCCCAATGATCTTTGAAAGGTATTGGTAAAGGATAAAAGTTCTATTTAGCTAATGGAAGGGAAATCCTCTTCTGATCTTTAAAAAAAAAAAAAGTGGAATGGGATGGAAAGGAGTTTTCCAGTGACAGACCTGGGAACTCAGCTTTGTTTTCTGTAAAATTCTAGAATGTATCACAAAAGGAATAGTGAATGACAATCAAAAAATAGGAACATAAGGACCACGATTTTGGTAAGATATCTGGCTAGCTGTATTTAGGTGATCTAGTTTTATTATGGGCCATCAACATTCACTGGCATCCAAAACAATCAATATGACCTTGTGCTACATTAGCCCATATAAGTTAAACTGGAAGGTCTTTGAAGATCCTTTGACCTCTGCTGTTCTATGATTCTCTGAGAATGCATAGTGAAGAAATTGAGACATTAGCTGTTGACAGTCTTTTTTTTTTTCCCCCCCAGGAAGGTAGAAGTAAGAAGTCTTAGATTTCTCCATGTCTCCAGGGCTTCCAGTAGAGACCAGAAATCTAATTGTCAGGGACAATACAAAGTAGATTCAGGCACATTTATGGGTTGGAAACAGAAGGTATTATGGATATATTTTTTAATTCCTTTGATTAGAGAGTCTTAAAAATCTCTTGCTTTTAATAGGCTGTGATTCTTAGTTCTTTAGGGATTCAGATTAGAGGAAGATAGTTGTGGCTTTTGGAAGCTAATAAAGTATCACTCAGCTACAGTTCCTAAACTATGATCCATATAAAATCCTTAATGTTGCTACAGAAATAGTTTCCTAAGCTTTGTCTGAAAGAATTAAGGTTGTACAACTAAAAGACTTTGCCTGGAGAAAAGTGAATGTTCATTTTTAAAAAGTCCCCCTTTCCAACTGGAAGAAAGTAGTATTGAAATGGACAAAGACCAAAAGAGGTTGAAAAGAATGATTATTTTATCTACTTAACAAACAGATGCTTCTCACAAGAGATTCTAAGGGCAATGTTGGTTTCTATCTTATTAAATGGAAGCTTTGCTCTAGGCCACACAGTCTCTTCTATTATGTTTGTGGAGAATGGAGGCATTTCTGTGTGTGTGCACTTCTTCTAACTTCTCATATCATCATCTTATCTTTTTGTTTCTTTCTTTTTTCTTAATCTGACTGGAGAAGCACTGAGCAAACTATGCTTTTTTTTTTTCCAGGCATTCATTTAGTGCCTTGCTTCAGCTCTGGCTTGTAATGCCTTTCTGTTTCCTTCTAAGATGTTTCCCACCTCCCCCACGCCCCTTCCATTGATTTAAGCCAATCTGAGCTTTCATTTGAAATGAAACAATTCTATGGCATTCAGCTCCATCCCTGATAAGAAATGAAGGCTAGGCTTCAGCCATTATAAAAACCCTATTGTTTCTGTCAAAAGGTTCTCTAACAAGGTCACCATTTAATTTCCTAGAACTAATGAATCTCTTTAGATGTCTCTTCAAAAATCATTTTGAAAATGGTTGAAAGACTGAGCCTTAGAAGTATATTTTGGAAAAGGTTTTTATTTTGACTGATTTTTGTTTATTCCTTTTGTTGTTGTTGTTTTAAAGAAAGTCTTATCAATCATCTCAGTCTGAAGTATTTTGCCTTTCTCTTATCACTACTTACTTCTTAAGCACCACTCCTCTGGTCTATGCCTAAAGTGTGAATCTATTACTGGAAAAGACAGCTTAGATACAAGTCATAGAAACATACCTCAAAGAAAGCAGTGGATAGGTAGCTGGATTTGGAGTCAGGAAGACTTGGGTTCAAATTCTACCTTACATACTAACTCCATGAACCCTGGCAAGTCAATTAAACTCTCTGTTCCTCATTTTTCTTATTTGCAAAATGAAAAGAATGGTTCTTTTTGATCTTTAAGGTTTCTTTCAATTTTAATCTATTAGAAATATGTAAATACAGAATGGAATGTCTAAGGTTTGTTGAAGATGTTGTATGATGCTATGATCCTTAAACTTAATCAAGTCTTCCTACTGAGCTCCCCAACTCTTTTCTTATTTCATTTCTTACTGTTTATTTTTAATTGCTGTTCATTCTGAAGTATCCTATAACTTCAAAATCTACTTTTAAGGCCTTCTCTAAGGATATTGCTCCTCACTGTATCTACCCAGGAGCTTGTTTTTACTGACAAAACAGGCCAAGGCAGGTGAGAACATTGTAAAAATGAAGTCAAAGAAATGATAAATAAAAATTTATATAGAATGATTTTGCATATGTGTGTTGAGGTTTAAGGTTTAGACTAGGGGTGCTCAAGACCCCAAAATATCAACACACCAGGGCCTCCCAAATGAATTCAACTCAAGTGTTCTCTCAGCCAAAGAAAAGCAAAGTGTTTTTTAAAGATTCACCATAATGGATAGATTCTTAGGGAGCCTGAGTATCTGTGATGCTTGTATTGGGCAAGCAGGCTAATAATTTGACACAGAGTGAGACTGCATTAGATTACTCTTGGCCCCTTCATGGAGGCAAGATGCATCTTATTATATACAGAAAGACTGTGGGAGGTATCTAGGAGTAGTCTAGAGGAGGAGTTTGGGGAGGGTCTTGAGGAGGAAGCTAAGGAGGATATTTGATGGAATTGAGGTCCAACTCCAGTAATGAAATTAAGGGTGGGAAATAACTGAAGGCTACCTGGAGATGAGAGACAATGGAAGGCTAGTCTACTTTAAGGCTAACAGATTTGTGTGTAGATATTTTGATAGGATCAAGAGTGGGAATTAACTAGACAATGGAGGGTTAGTCTAGGTTAAGAGTAACAAAGATTTGGGACTAGCTATAACGAAAGGCTTATGTTATCAGTAAATGCCTCATCAAGTGAGAAAATTCAATCAGAGTTCAAGGGGTTTCCCATAGCCTGTACCCCAACACTGTATACCCACACACACACACACACACACACACACACACACACACGTGTGTGTGTGTGTGTGTGTGTGTGCTATATGTCTAATGGCAGTCATCTTTAGGGCTGAGGGAAGAAATATAAAAGAAAAAAAATTTACATGATAACTATTATATATATACATATATATACATATATATATATTAAATAGCAAGTTGCACATAATAGATTGGCAGTTTCATGTATAATCACCTGTTGTTGTTTTCTTTATTCTACTATGTTACAGAAATATTGCTGCTATTTCATAAACATAAGAAGAAAAAAACTGAAGCCAAACATTAGAAGTCAAAGCAAACAACCCTGTGGTTTGTATTTTATGCTATGCTGATGAACTTCCTTTACTCTATCACTCTGCACCAAAGTGTTTACTTACCTTTGATTTGGCTATATAGTTGTAACTAGAGTTTCTGAAGTAGCATGTAGATGTTTTAATGATCTCTGATCCCAGATTTGATGGTATAATTTGTGTCTCTGAAAAACATTTTGATCCAGTGGAAAGAGTAATGTCCTGGAATAAGAGAATCTGGGTTTAGCTCTTACCTCTGACGCTTACCGCATGTGTGAGCATGGGTAAGTCACCTCTTTTCTAATCTGTACGGTAAGACGACGAGACTCAACAGCCACCAGGCTCTCTTCCAGTTTCAGATCTATAATCTTATTAATTTCCTGATGAGGTTTCTCTGTACATTGAAGCTTCAAGGTCTATTATTGAGTTAATAATTGTTATTATGAACATCTCCCCCTTCCTACTCCTTCTAACCACTAATGGTACCAAAAGTAGAAGCCAAATATAATTGGTCTTTATTAGTACTTAAACTTATTAACTAAAAATCACAGCTCCATGAAACATAAATGAAAATTGATTCATTACGGGAGAAATGAATGCATATGGAACCTTTATAAATGTGCTAGTAGTTCACAATCCAACAGAAGCTTGCTCTTAAAAAATTGCAACAAAGGAAAGAAGCAAGCAATGATCTAAATGGGAATGGCATGGGAGAAGGAAAAGAGTTGTAAGGGTGGGGAAAGGATTAATCCAACCAGGGCTGGGAGGAGAAAGATGTTGCTAAAAGCAGAATTCTTTTTCCTTTGAAACTGCTGGACCAGGAACATAGCATGGTCTGCTTATCTAAAAGGGTCCCAGCTGCACATAAAAAGAAAAACAAACCGAGTCAAACAAACAAATAAAAAACTTTTTGTCTTATCTGCATTTGATCTTATGTCAAGGAGCAGAATATTTGAGGGAGGAGGGTAATTTCAAAATCTACATACAGCACTGCTGCCATACCAAATACAATCTTTAGTACTTTTTTTGTCTTAACTGCTCTAATAGCTTCCCAATTATCATTCCTAATTCAAGTCTCTCCCGTCTCTAATCTATTTTCCATGAAGCTGCCAAAGTTATAGTCCCGAAGTAAAAGTCTGACATGTTACTTTTCTATACAATAAATTGCAATGATTTTTTATTTCCTTTACAATCAAATGCAAATTTAAGATTATATGATCCTATATGAGGTTTTGACAATTGGAAGGCATATTACAGATCACCTAATCTAATCCACATCTTTTAAGAGATGAGGAAACTGAGGCCCAGAGAGCTAAGTAAATTGTCAAATTTCATACTGGTATTAAATGTTAGAGATGGGATTTGAACTCCAGTCATCTTACTCCAAAGTTTGTCCTATTTCCCCTGATTTCAGCCTATCATACTGCTCTTTTACCATATTCTGCTTTGGGCACTCTTTAGTTCAATCAAAGTCATCTTCTGTCTCTTCCTCACACATGACAACACATCTCCTGTCTTCATACCTATATACAAATGGTTCCCTCTGATGCTTGGAGAAGTACTAGTTACTTTCAAAGAACAGATCAAATGCTACCTACAACAAAAGGTCATTTATGATTCTTTTGAGTTACTAATGGCACTGTTCAAGAAATTATCTTCTATGAAAATATGGTAAGTTATGATAAAATATAGTGTGATAAAATAAAATAAAAAATAGCCTAAATAATGGGGTTATTATAACATAACAATGTGATATGATGTGATATGATAAACATATAATACAGTACAATATGATATGATGCTCTATAAAACATATTTATAGGGAGTCTAAAGTCAGGTTTTTTTCTTAAAAGCAAAAGTTCATTTTTTTAACTATATTCTATAAATTTTCTGCATGGCATTGAAAGATGACTAGATTGAAAGATGGACTACAATAAGTTTCTGAAGAATCATAAATGAATATCACACAGAGAGTAATGAAAATGGCATATTTTAATTATGAATAGGCTCCAACACAAAGCTAATGAAGAACTGAGGAGAGGAGTAAAAGTTGTGAGTAAATGAATGAATGAATGGACTAATGCACTGTTGAACAAAGATTGGTTAAATACTTATACAACAAATGCTATGTTGTTTTCGGGATATAAATATAAGTAGGAGTTTAGATTCTAAAGAAGATAGAAAACACAGAAAAGGGAACTGAAAATGGGTAGGGTCCCATTGGAGTGCAATGCTTTGGAAATGTCTGGGAAAGGATGTGGAGGCTGGATGCTGGCAAGATAAGATGAAAGTTCACTTATGAGAGTTCTGTTTCCCAGAAGGAAACGTACAGGTTTGGGGGAAAAGAGGATGAGAATGATTGAGGATGGGAATGAGAATGAGGTGACATAGTTTGGAAACGACCAGGTAAGACCATAAAAGAACTGAATGACAAAAGGAAAGATGAGCTGGTATAAGACAGTTCTTTCCCTCAAGGAATTTATATACTAATGGGAGAAGGAGTTAGGTATTTACAAGCTAATTTCAGAAGGATAAGATCACTAATAAGTAGAGGGATCAGAGAAGGTTTTACTAGAAAGTTCACCTGCTTTGCAAGTGGAAAGAGACTAAGGAATCTAAAAAGAGGGCATAAGGACAGAATATCTTCTGGGCCTAAGGGAGAGCCTGTGAAATAGAACAGAAATGAGAGATTGAATGTTTAGGAAAATAAGTACTTAATTTGCATGGTGCACATGTGTGTGAAAGGCATTCAATGTGAAATTCAAGAAAAATAGGGCATATCAAATTGGTTATAGGTTTAAAATTATAATTATACACACACACATGCACAAGATCTAATGGGGAGCTGATGAAGATTCTTGAGCAAATGCACAATATTGTCAGACCTAATTTTTAGAAAAAAAAGTGTTTCGATAATTGTTTGGAAGATGGATTAGAGCAAAGAGTCTTAAAGAAAGAAAGGATTGCAAATACAAAGCCTTTATAATACTTCAGACAATAAGAAGTTTATGACTGCAACTGCAATGACCCAATTAAGAGTTAAAGTTGTAAGACGATTTCTAGATTACACTCCTCAATTCACAAAGGTTGAAGTTAAGGTAAAGAGAAGGTAACTAGGGGCAGCCAGGTGGCACATGGCACTGGTCCTGGAGTTGGGAGGACCTGAGTTCAAATCGGACCTCAGACACTTAAAGCTTACTACCTGTGTGACCTTGGGCAAGTCACTTAACCCCAATTGCCCTGTCTTCTCCACTAAAAAAAAAAAAGAAAGAAAAAGAAAAAGAAAAAAAAAGATTAACTAAATCGGCAAATCTAGGTTTTCTATTTCTAAGTCAAATACTCTTTCTACTGAACCATAAGGGATCCAACTATGATGGTAAACATCTGAATGAAAAGAAGAGGACAGAGTCAAGAGGGGTTATGATGGTAATGATGGGGTTTAGGCTCTGGGAAACCCCTTGAATCTTTCCACTTGATGGATGAGGCATTTGCCTGAGTTCATAAGCCTTTCGTTATTGCTAGGCACAAATCTCTGTACCCTTAACCTAGCCTAGCCCTCCATTGTCCAGCTACTTCCCGCCCTTGATCCTATCAAAATATCTATACCCAAATATGCTACCCTTAAACCAGCCTAGCTCTCCATTGTCTGTCACTTCCAGGTAGCCATCAGCTATTTCCCATCCTTAATCCCATTCCTGGAATGTAACCTCAGTTCAATCAAAAATTCTCCTTAGACTGTTCCTCAAGACTCTCCCCAAACCTCTCCTCTAAACCACCCCTAGATCCTTCCCACAGACTTTCTGTATATAAGATCCATCTTGCCTTCATGAAGTTGCTGAGATTTGATCTAGGGCAGACTCACTCTGTCTCAGATTTTTCTGGGCTGTTTTTCCAATACAAACATAACAAATACTTAGGCTCCTTAAGGGTCTACCCATTATGGCAAATCTATTTTAATAAACTCTGTTTTAGACTGGCTGAGAGAAGGCTGGAGTTTAATTCATTCAGCAGGACCTGTCATGTTGGTATTTTAGGGTCTCAAGCACCCCTAAGCCCCCAAGCCTCAATATTTAACCTGAAAAGAAATGACACTGTTTCACTGGGGAGTTGGGGAGGAAACGAGAGAAAAAGAGTGAATGGTCAGTAATTCACAAATTAACCTGAGGTTGTGAATCTGGTTACAAGAAAGACAGTGGTATCCCCAGCAGAAAGGGACATTTTAAGGTTGAGGGAGAGTGTTGGAAAATTAGTTTCGTTTGGGATATGTTACATATAAGAAGTTTAGAGGATATACACATAAGAAATTCAGGAGATAGTGGGTGAAATTCTTTGAATTAAGGAGAAGAAATGAAGGCTGGATATGTAGGTTTGGGAATCAACTTCAAGGTAATTGAATTGTGAGAACTGAAGGAATTTCTAGGAAAATAGAGGAAAGAATATTTTGTCCTTCATTAATTAAGCTATCTATAACTATATATATATATATATACATACATATATATATATTTTTTTTTTTCTCTCCATTACGACTTCATTCAACTTCATTAAAAGGTGATTTATTACTGAAGGATTTAGTAATTGAGGCACCAATATAGCCACACACCTATCTACACATATGTGAGAGATTCTTTGCTTTTTGTTTTTTGTCCTTCATTCTTTTTTTTTAAATTTTATTATAGTTTGCATCATTCAGTTCCACAAGATTTTGAGTTACATATTTTCTCCCCGTCTTTCCCCCACCCACTGCCCCCAAACAGCCATCCCAGTGTGTCCCCCCTCCCCCTGTCTA
>CM053581.1:59063496-59085874 GCA_028627135.1 Pseudochirops cupreus | reverse complement strand
CACACACACATATTTATTGAATACATACACATAATTGTGGAATGAATGAATGAGTAAATGCAGAAAGCATCTAGGTTCAGTGCCTTTTCAGACTTTTAAGCAGTTTAACTTTGGTCCTGAGCTATGTTGGCCATGGGATCATAGTATCTTAAGACTTAGAGCTGGAATAGTATTGCAGATGATTTTATCCTGTTCTCTCTTTTTCCAAAGGAGAAAATTCTGATCCAGATAAGTAAATGGACTTCCTCCAGATTATAAATATCACAAGTGTAAAAGAGGGAATTTAAAAGCTCATGATCGACAAAAAATTCAATAATTTTTTTTCCATTATGTGATTGTTTTCCACAGTACATGTCATAGCATTTAAGGAGATGCAGCCTAAAAATTAGTTAAGAAAAATCTTTAATGAAAATTATTGATTTATCCTGCATGTTAAATATACTATTGAAAACATGAGTTGTCTGAAATATTTTTACATATTATTTCTTCAGTGTGTTGTTTTATTTTCTGAGTACTTCAGCCAAATTTCTGAATGCTTCAATTTTGAAAATAGAAAACCTCAATTTGCTCTAAAATAAAAAAAAAGGCACACCCTTTGATGTATTCAAGCAAAGGAACACACTGCTACAAATTTAGATTTTATTTTAATTCAGTGTAAGCAGAGTGACCATGGGAAAGGCCATATTTTTGGAAATGATTACTTTTTAAATGTTAAGCAGCACTCCTTCACCAAGAAAAGGCAAAGAGAGACATTGAATCTAATTTGCTGAAAGAGATGACCTGCATAAATGAATCATCAGCAAATCAAGAAACATTCCTGTTCAGCAGGCAGCTGAAAAATCCCATCTCTGGACCCTGCATTCAAGAAACTTTCACTTGGAGACTGCTAGATGGTGCTGTGCAGAGAGTATTGGGAAGTCAGGAAGACCTGAGTTCAAGTGCAGTATCAGAATCTTATTAACTATGTCACTCTGGGCAAATTATTTATTCTATGTCTACCTCAGTTTCCTCCCTGGAAAATATATTACTAAAGTAACTGAACATATCCAGAGCATCCAAACTTTTCCATTTGCTGTAACTGATGGTGACACATATGGATGATATGGTGCCAGATGATGGAGAATCTGTGTTTTCTTTGTGTTATTAGTCCAAAATTAGCACAAGTAGCAGAGTATGGATCCATACTTTGTTGCATCTCAGCTTCAGAGGTTGCATTGAGTGCACAATCATGTGTGAAAAAAAATCACATACCAACTAACACTGTCCCTCTGAAGAGATTTACCCACTAAGAGGGTTAGGGGTGCTTGAGATCCCAAAATACCAAAATGTCCTGCTGAAAGAATTGGACTCAAGTCTTCTCAGCCAAAGAAAAGTAAAGTTTATTGAAAGTTCATTAAAAGTTTACCATATGGGGTAGACTCTTAAGGAGCCAGTCTATGCTAGGTCATTCTATGGTGCTTTCATGCAGCAAGTCTGTGCTACGGCTCTCACACCACATGGAAGGGAGATGGGATTCTTATATACAGAGGAATCTAGGGGTGGTCTAGAGGAGGAGTTTGGGGAGGGTCTTCAGGAGGAGTCAATGAGGTCAGACTCCAGTAATGAGTTTGGGGAGGGTCTTCAGGAAGAGTTAATGAGATCAGTGTAAGAGTGGATTGATATTTTGATAGGCTCAAGGGTGGGAAGCAGATGGACAGTGGAGGGCCAGGCTAGTAACAGAAGTTTGGGCCCAGCCACAATGAAATACTTATGGCTTCTGTAAATGCCTCATCAAGTGGGAAGATTCAATCAGACTTCAAGGAGTTTCCCAGAGCCTGTACCTCAGATATTCAAGGAGAATTCAAGGGGGTTCCCAGAGCCTATACCTCATCACCTCCACTTTAGTTTTTGGTTTGCAGTCTTTTCAAGTTAAATCATTTATCATCAGTGAAGTAACTGATTTTAATAGTGTTTTCATCCTCATTGAAGACCTCTGACAGTATTGCTGAATATATCTTGTTGAAAAGTATGGGAGCAAGCACACAGCTTTGCTTCCTTCCACTGGTGTCTGTGAAAGTCTGAGAGTGTTGTCCATTGTCCAGAACCAATGCAAGCATGCCATTATTAATTTGGCATACAA
This sequence comes from Pseudochirops cupreus, assembly GCA_028627135.1. Lineage (NCBI taxonomy): Eukaryota > Metazoa > Chordata > Mammalia > Diprotodontia > Pseudocheiridae > Pseudochirops > Pseudochirops cupreus. The sequence goes on along the minus strand of CM053581.1, from coordinate 59,083,755 downwards.
TACTGATGAACATCTCCAGGCAATCACATTTTAGTATAATTTTCCATAAAATATCAAAACTGATAGTAGCAAAGGCCTTGGCCACATTGACAAAGTTTATGTAAAGATTTCTGTTCTGTTCTTGGCTTTTCTCCTGGAATTGTCAGTCAGCAAACTCTATATTGACCATTCGTTCACCCTTTCTGAAGTCTCACTAGCTCTCAGGTACATGACTATCTTCCAGGTAAAAGATCAGCCTATTAAGGAGGGCTATGGCAAGAATCTTGACAGCAATGATCAAGAGATTAACTCTCCTATGATTGTCATGGAACAATCTATTTACTTTACTTTTATAAAGATGGACTATGGAGGTACTCATGAAAGCCTGGGGAATAATCTTCCTTTTTACCATATAACAGGGAAAATTTCAATCAGCTTTTGTATGAGCAGAGGACCTCCAATCTTGTAAATCTCAGTTACAATAGAATCAGCAACAGGCACTTTACCACATGAGAGGGGTTTAATGGTATTCAAAACCTCTTCTTTAGTTGGAAATAAAGTTAGAGGAGGATTGACATCAACCTGAGGTAAATGGTCAGTGGCTTAAGCATTGACTGATGACAGTCTGTTGAGTACACAATGGAAGTGTTTATCCCATCTCTGTAGGATCATGTCCTTATCACTAATCAATATTGCTCCATCAGCACTGAGTATTTGATATGAACCATAGGTATTTGACCCATAAATAGCCTTCAGTACATCATAAAAGAGCTTTGGATTGTTACTATCAGCATAAAACTGAATTTAATCCAACTTCTTACTGAGCCAAGAATTCTATATCTCTCTAAGCTTTGTTTGCACTTTACTCCTGATGACATTAAATGCTGCCTTCTTAGAGACAGATGAACTACCTGTTTCATTTAGCAGCTTCTGAATTTCCCTATCATTTTCATCAAACCAGTCTTGTTTGAGAATGCTCTGAGCCAGATGAGTAAAAGAAGTGATGTACACCAACTCTCCGAAAGCTGCCTACTCTCTTTCTGCTCCACTATTGCCAGTGGTGTCTTTGATCAGCTTTCCTTCCAAGTTAGCAACAAAATATTTCCACTAAGGGAAGTACTCTAATCTATTGACATTAAGTCTTCTGGTAGTCATCTTGCCTTGGGGCCTCTGCTTTTGTTGAATGTGAATGTTTTTCTTGGCGAGGACAAGTCTATGATCAGTCTACAATCTGCACTACACATGGCCTTTGTCACTGTCAGGTCATGTCTGTCTCTTCTTACAATGCCATAGTCTATTAAATGCCAATGTTTGCTGTAAGGGTGCATCTAGAGTTTTATTGCGTTTAGGTAAATGGAAGACAGTGTTGGTGATGAGGTCATGAGATACATAAGTCTTTAATAGTAAGTGACCAAGCTGTTGCTATTTCTGTCTCCATATCTCCCCCCAAATCCCTGCCGTACCTGGTAGTCTGTGCCTACTCTTGCATTATAATTACCCAGCATTATAAATTTGGTCCCTTTAGCACATTGATGATGAGGTTCTCTATGTGTTCATAAATATTTTTCTTTGATTTCATCAGGGTTCAACATGGTGGGATCACAGATATGGATGATGGTGGCATGACAATTTCCAATAAGTAGCAAGCACATTGTCATGAATCTGACAGTCACTCCTTTTCGTTTATTAAAGATTCACCATAATAAGTAGACTCTTAAGAAGCCTAAGCATTTTTGAGCTTGTATTGACAAGTAGGCCAGAACAATCTGACACAGATTGAGTCTGCACTAGATTGAATCTCAGTGCTTTCATGGGGGCAAGATGGACCATATATGCAGAAAGATTGTGGTAGGGTTCTGGGGGTGGTCTAGAGGTGGTTTTGGCAGGGTCTTGAGGAGGAGTCTAAAGAGGATTTTTGATGGAACTGAGGTCTGACTCTAAGAATTTGATTAAAGCTGGGAAATAGCTGAAGGCTGTCTGGAGATGACAGACAATGGAGGGCTAGGCTAGTTTGAGGGTACCAGATTTGGTAACAGATATTTTGATAAGATCAAGGGTGGGAAGTAGTAGGTTAAGAGTGACAGAGATTTGAGTCTACTGATAATGAAAGATTTATGGTCTCAGGCAAATGCCTTATCAAGTGGGAAGATTCAAGGGAGTTCCCAGAGACTAAACTCCGTCAGCTTCATGGCACTCAACTTCACTGCATCCACTCTAAAAAAAAAGTGAATCAAATTTGGCTTTGATAAACTAGGCTTCATTTACCAGACTTGTTTTGCCTAGGACTATAATTTGGATATGATATCTGTTGATTTCTCTAATAATAAGAGCTATTTGTCTTTCAGGTCAACTGAATTTTGTGTTGTTCATAAGCATTTGCATAGTCCAGGTACTAATGGTAAGTAGAATCATCTTTGCAGAAGTTGTGCATTTTTGTATGTTTCGACTCCATAGTAGAATCCCCATCTCCTGCAGTAAGCAGTTGAAGATTGGGTAAAGTAGACAATTTTTAGGCCATCTGTTCTAGCCCCTTCCTTGTTGAGGTTTAAGATTTAGGGGTGCTTGGGGCCCCAAAATACCAACACGCTGGGTCCTGTCAAATGAATTTGACTCAAGTCTTTTCTCAGTCAAAGAAGTTTATTAAAGGTTTGCCATAATAGGTAGACTCTTAAGAAGCCTCAGTATATGTGATGCTTTTGTTGGACAAGCAGGCCAGAAAAATCAGATGCAGAGTGAGTCTGTGCTAGATAATTCTTGGCTACCTCAAAGAGGCATGATGAAGTTGATATACAGAAAGATTGTGGGAAGGTTCTAAGGGTTGTATAGAGGAGGAGTTTGGGGAAGGTCTTCAGGAGTAATCAAATGAGGTCAGACTCCTGTAATGAGAGATCAAGGGTGGGAAGCAGCTGGAGGCTACCTGGAGATGACAGACAAGGGAGGGCTAGGCCAGTTTAAGGGTAACAGATTTGGGCATAGATATTTTGGGATGATCAGGGGTGGGAGTTAGCTGGACAATGGAGGACTAGGCTAGTAACAGAAATTTGGGCCAAGCTATAATGAAAGGATTATGGCCTCAGGCAAATGCCTCATGTGGGATGGTTCAAGGAGAGCTCAAAGGGGTTCTCAGAGCCTCATCATTTCTCATACCAGTAGGTGAACTGTTCAGTCCTTAAAAGACTTCTTGGACACACGTGGGGTTGCTGAATCCTACTGCTACTCCCAATGAGATAACCCTATGTACTAGGCAGCCTATGTGCAGGGTTGTGACTACCTTTTCCAATTTATCCATACCGGCTCCTTTGTCACTTACCTGTCATCACACGTTTTTGAGATAGGTTAAAGGGTATAATGGTATGTGTGATGCCTTTGATTTATTTTCAAATTGAATTTAAGTGAGGCAGATTTGTACAGAGTTGCCAAACTCAGTCTCTTTTCCAGAGTCATCACAGTCCAGTGGCAAGAAAAAGTCAGGATGACTGCTGATGGCTAAGGATGCAGTGGATGCCCTTGATGTCTTCAATGTCTAACCAAGTTCTAACCTGTGCCTGCTTCAGCTTCCTTAGTGGTTGTTGGGATGAATTGTTCTCATTCACTGATTCTTCTGGTGGAAGTCTTCACATGCTTGGGGTAGATACCCCTCCCTAACTCATTGAAAGGTTTGAGACTCTCTCACAATGTGCCCACTGTGGAGAGGTTCTGCATAATTACACATGTACAGCCTGTATTTTATGGCTTGTTCTTCCAGTGGGAGTGGCTGATGAGAGAAGAAGAGAAAGATCTAGAATTTAAAGCTCTATAATCAAATGTTAAAAATATATATGTATATATATACATACATATACAATTATTATTACTATTATTATTAACTACATCCAACTGGAACTTAAGATTCACAGGCACTGTGGAACGGAGATTCATCCTGCCCTATTGGAAAGTTAGAGGAGTGATGGGGGAGGACATAGGAGAGATTAGATTGGGGGAGGGGTCATACAAGGGGATGGCTGTTTTGGGGGGGTAGGGGAAAGATGGGGAGAAAATTTGTAACTCAAAATCTCAAGGAAATAAATGATGTAAACTAAAATAAATAAAATAAAATATTTAAAAAAAAGTAAAGGTTTGAGACTCTTCAGTTATTCTCAACCTGGTTTAGCCTGTCTGCCAAAATGGTTTACCGGGGTGTGGCCACTACTCATGTTATAGCTTCTTGGAGCAACAGATGAGAGTTGAGTGGATCAAGTGGACAAGAAAGGTAGAAAGCAGCCCTGAAAAGTGTTCACCAGTCCTCCTCACACCAGAGGCATTATTCCTTCCTGAATACAACCTATACCACTGTGTGTGTGTGTGTGTGTGTGCATACACACATATTATATATAGCATATTAATTGAATTAATTAAAATTATATTAATATAATATATCATATGTATTATCCACATATAATATACATAGGTATAGCTCACAAACAGGTAAGGTCCAATGGCAATTGCAGTGTTAATGGCTGATCTTCTCCCCACCCCCCACTGTCCCTCCTTCTTCCAACCTAGACACTTAAAATGCAATATTGGTAATCAACATCTATAGATAAAGGGCCAGAAATGCCCACCTAATTCCAATCAACTACCACCTTTGAGGCAGAACAGGAAACCTAACTAAAGGAACAAGGTGACTTCAGGGAGAAAGAGGAGGCAGTATGTGTCAAGAAAACCAAACCACCACCATCACTTCCAAATACTAACACCCATCATAGATAAATGTCATAGCTCTGTAATAGCTTTTCCCGTAGCCACACCTACTAAGAACTCGATAAAGTAATTCCAACCAAAGTTCTTGTTATTATCAATTGGTTCAACATTAGAAATTTATGTGATTTTATCCATAAAAGTGACAATGAAGAATATGCATTAGCAGATACTCCTTTTCAGCACACCAAGGACCATACAACCTTTATATCTTACATAGTTGAAACTTCCTTTTTGTCTTATCTCCCTTATTAGAATGTAATCTCTTACTAGGAAAGAGTCTTTTCTATTTGTGTATTTTTAGTGCTTGGTATAGTATTTTGCACATTGTAAACATGCTAGGTGGCACAGTGGAAAGATTGCAGGGTGGAGAGCCAGGAAGATTTATGTAAGTGAGTTCAAATATGGCCTCTGATGATTGCTAGCTGTGTGACTCTGGGCAAGTGACTTAACCCTGTCTGCCTTAATTCCTCATCTGTAAAATGAGCTGGAGATGGAAACAGCAAACCCCTCCAGTTTCTCTGCCAAGAAATGACAGGAAGAAAAATAACTACTTCTTAATTAAAACTCTTTGAGGTAGGTAAAAATGGTTGATTGTGGTCCTTCATTCTTGAAGAGACCAAATGGCATCACTATGCTACAGTTAAGTTTCAGTTTGTCTGACTGTGGTCAATTGGATCAATATGAGTTTGAATTATTCTACCACAGATTGGGCACAAAGTGTCCATGTGAACATTTTGGGTGGATACTCTAAATTTGTGCATCCTGCATTTCTTTTGAGCTATTTCAATTCTTTGCTTACAAAACACACCTTCTCTGATGAGGGCATGCCACACTGAGTGCTTCTGTGCCAGTGTCTCCCATGTCACACAATCATTTTCAAAGTTCTTAAGAGAGACCTTGAGAGTGTCCTTGTATTACTTCTTCTGACCACCACAAGAATGCTTGCCCAATGTGAGTTCTCCATAAAATAGTCTTTTTGGAAAGTTTTAATGGTAATGGGAATTTGAAGATATTCCCTGTCTCTTAATAAGCTTAAGGGAATTTGAAGTCCTTCCCTGCTGTGAAGACAAACTCTGCCCCCTAAGAGGCTGAATGTAGTCACATGGAGCCTGTGGTGGGAGGAGTTTGCTGAAGGTGGAGCAGGACCTACAGGAAGCTGGGTGTGAGAGCAAGCTGGATGGTTGGGAGGAGAGGATACTTCCAAGGGAGACAGATAGGCTTATGAGGAAATGCTAGTGTCATTATCAGAGAATAACAATTCATTAAATAACAAATGTGAACCTCTGAGATGACTTTATGAGAAGCACTGTGAAGTTTTGGTTTTTTTTTTCAGAAACCAGGCTATATATTGTCTACTTCAGAGTCTAAATTTTGAAATATCATTGGAGAATAGATGAGATTACATGTAAGAACCCTGAAACAGAAATAGTAGCGGAGACAGGTATGTTCTTGTGAAGATGCAACCTGATTCATTCTTATGGAGCTGTATCCAAGAAATAATCATTAGTAGAAACCCTAGAAAATAAAATTTAAAATAATTCTGTCTCAGAAAAATAAAAACAAAACAAAACAAAACACATTAATTACTATTACCAAATCCTTTGTGCTATATAATAGTCACAGCCTGCATATATAGGTTTATTTAACTATTCTATGTCCCTTCTGTTAATCCAGGCAGTTTATACGTTTGTAAATATTAGTCTATATCACTAAGATTGTCAGTTCTACTGGCATATAATTGGACAAAATAACTCTTAAAAACTGTGTTAATTTCTTCTGCTTTCGTTGTGTATTTAGCCCTTTCCTTTTTGATAAGGGAAATTTGACTTGTTTCTTTCTTTTAAATCAAATTACCCAGTGCTTTATCTATATTTTTTATAAAATGCATTCCTTTCATTTATTATTCAATATTAAATGTCTTTGTGTTAACTTTTAATTTTGTTAATCTATCATTTCTTTGATTTTTCAGGATTTTTATCTAGGTGTTAAATCAGAGATTTTTTAATGTTAATTTTAAAGGTTTTTTTAGTTGCATGCCCAATTGATTTAGGTATCTGCTCTCTCTCTTTCTCTCTCTCTCTCTCTCTCACTCTCTCTCTCTCCCTCCCTCCTCTCATTTTCTCCTGCTGTTCAAATTTTTGGATACAAAATTGCCCCATAGTACTGCTTTGGTTATATCTCACCAATTTTGGTATTTTGCCTCATTGCTGTCATTCTCTTCAATTGTTATTGATTATTTCTGTGATTTGTTCTTTGACTTCATTCATAAATATCATATTATTAATTTTTAAAATTAATTTCAATCTATACTTTTATAGCCCTTTATTAAATGTAATTTTATTGCATTATGATGAAGTTTTATTCTACCTGAAAAGGGTGTATTTATTTTTTTCTGAATTTCTTTTTGAGGTTTTTAATGCCCTAATCCATGGTAAATTTTTATTAAGATACTAGATACAGCTGAGAGAAAAAAGAAAGGCATACTCTTTTGTATTCTCCTTCAACTTTTTCCAGAGATCTATCATATCTAACTTTTCTAAGATTTTATTAACCTTTTTGTATTTTTTTTTTTACTATTTTGTGTTTAGAATTTCTAGCTTCAAGAGGGGAAAATTAAGGTCCCCACCACCCCACCCCCAGTATAGTATTACTGTTTATTTAATTCTGTCTTTTTATTTTTCTTTAAGAGTTTGGATACTATGACATTTAGTGCATATATATTTAATATTAATAAAATTTTATTGTCTATGGTGCATCTTAGCAAAATGCATTTTCCCTGCTTATGTCTTTTAATTAAGTCTCTTTTTTATCTTTTCTGTATCTGAGGTTATGATTGCTATCCTTGACTTTTTTTTTTTTTACATCAGCTAAAGCAGTGGTTCTCAACCTTCCTAATGCCGCAACCCTTTAAAAATCATATGTGAGGGTGTCTGAATGTGGGAGGACCTACCTGGAGAGAGATAGAGGAGGTTCCCAAACCATCGGAAATATGTGTTTTCTGATGCTCTTAGGTGACCCCTGTGACCCCTGTGAAAGGGTCATTAGACCCCAAAGGGGTCGTGACCCACAGGTTGAGAGCCATTGAGCTAAAGCATAATAGATTCTGTTCCAGTTCATTATTTTAACATTGTGTGTATCTCTCTGTTTCAAGTATGTTTCTTATGCACAACCTACTGTTGGATTCTGATTTCTAATACATTATCCTATCCACTTTCCATTTTGTGGGTGAATTTATACCATTGACATTGATAGCTATGGTGACTAACTGTATATTTCTTGTATTCTATTTTTTTTAGTTTATACTTCTCTCTATTTCTATTCTGGCCCTTCTCTAACATCTGTTTTGCTTCTGACTACTATGTTCTTGTATATGTACCCTCCTTTTCTCACTCCCTCTTTTTTCTCATCCCTTTCCCTTCCTACTTCCTTGTTGGGTAAGATAGATTTCCATTAGCAATGAGTATGTCTGTCTATATATCTTTCCTTCATTCCATGAATGCATTCATCTATCCATCCATCTATCTATCTATGTATCTATCTATCTATCTGTCTATCTGTCTGTCTACATACCTATCTTTTCCTTCTTTGAATCAATTTGGATGTGAGTGAGATTCATGTGGCTTGCCATATGCTCCATCATTTTCCCCTCTATTGTAAAAACTCTTTCTATCATGTCTCCTTTATGTGAAATAAGTAAATCCATTCTTTCTATCCCTTCCTCCTTCTCCTTGGGCATTCTTTCTTTCTCATTTATCCATTTAAAAAATCACCCCAACATAATCAACTCATTCCTATAACTGCTTTCTATGTAGAATCCTTGTAACTGTCCTAATAATGATAGAGTACTCAGAAGTTTCATGTATCATCCTTTTATATAGAAATGCAAACATTTTGACCTTATTGAGTCCCTTATGATTTATCTTTCATGTTTATTTTTCTATTTATGTTTCTCTTGAGTATTGAATTTGAAAGTGCAATTTCCTATTCAGCTCTTATCTTTTTATCAGGAATGCTTGAAAGTAGTCTGTTTCATTAAATATGCATTTTTCCCCTTGAAGAGTTAAACTCAGTTTTGCTGGGTAGGTTATTCTTTTTGCTAATCCCAGCTCTTTTGTTTTCTGTAATATTATATTCCAAGTCCTGCTCTTTTAACATGGTAGTTATAAAATCTTATGTGATCATCACTGTGATTTCACAAAATTTGAATGGTTTCTTTCTTTCTGCTTGAAGTAATTTCTCTTTGACCTGGGACCTCAGGAATTTGGTTGTAATATCCCAGGAGTTTTCATTTTGACATCTCTTTCAGGTGGTGATAAATAAATTGTTTCAATTTCTATCTTAATCTCAGGTTCTGGGATAGAAATTTTCCTTGATAATTTCTTAAAACAATGTCTAGCCTCTTTCTTTGACTATGTCTTTCAGGAAAGTCTAATCATTAATTTTTAAATATTTTTCCCCAGTCATATGTAAAATAATTTTTAAAATTCATTTAAAAAAAAACTGAGTTCCAAATTTCTTCTTCCCTCTATCTCCTTCCCATTCCCTGAGATGGTAAGCAATTGGATATAGTTTATACATGTGCGATCATGAAAAATATATCAATATATTAGTCATGTGAAAGAAGACAGAGACCAAAAAGTGAAAACCAATGAAAAAAAGGTAAAAAAAAATAATATGCTTTGATCCACATTTAGATTTCAGTTCTTTCTCTGAATGTGTACAACATTTTTCATCATGAGTTCTTTTCAATTGTCTTGGGTCATTCTATTTTGAGAATAGCTGTCATTCACAAATGATCACCATAAAATATTGCTATTACTGTGTATAATGCTGTTCTGGTTCTGTTCACTTCATTTTGCATTAGTTCATGTAGTTTTCCCTTCTTGATCTAAGTTAGCTTTTATTTTTTTTTCCAATGAGACAATTCACATTTTCTTCCACTTTTCACATTCTTTTGACTTTGTTTTATAGTTTTTTGATGTGTCTTGGAGTAACAGGAAATGGACAAGGAAATGGATGAGGAGTTAGACAAGGGGTTGGGAGCTGCCTGCCTTCTAACCCAGGTGACAGTTGTGTGGATTCAGGTAGGAGCTGGATCCATGGAAGAAGAACCATGAAATCTGAAAGCCAACTTCAAGTCAAGAAGAAAAGACCTCTCTATGGGTATTTAATGCAGACTGAGAAAATCATGATTTACTATTGCCTAGAGGCAGAAGGACTTCATGCTATGTATCCTGTATATCTTCAGGATATTTGAATTAAGGATGATTGGAAACTAATTTCCAATTAAGAAGAAGGAAGACTTTTTGACTGAGAGATTAAGACAATGTAGCCTAGGGGTGGAGAACTTTGATCTTTGTACTTTGTGTACATTAAGGAGGCAAGACTACTTAAAGATGATTAAGTTCTTACTAAATGATTGTACTTTGTTTAAAACTAGGTGACCACTTTGGTGAAAACTATGTGGCCACTTTAGTGATAACCTGTTATGTAATAACATTATGAATGCTGTACATTGGTTTCTGTGAATGTTTAGCTTTAATTTACTGCTGAATACAAAGAGAGTTCACTATAGTATATAATAAGAACCTTGATGCTGTTCACAGCAGCAGTCCCCTGGAAAGCTGTTCCTGTTTAGCTTTAGACCTCCACTTGCCCAATTGTAATTTTGAAGGAGTTATTTTCTTCTTCCATTTGACCAATTCTGTTTTTTAGGGATTTCTTTTCATCAGCTAGTTTTTGTACCTCTTTTTGAGTTGGACCCATTCTGTGTTTTAATATGTTATTTTCTTCAATTATTTTTGTGCCTCTTTTACCAAACTATTGATTGATTTCATAATTTTATTTGTGTTCCTATTTCTTATCTCTAACACTTTAATTTTGAAAATCTTTTTTTTTTTTTTGTCACTCTTCTAGGAATTCCTGTTGGGCTTGTGTTCAATTCACGTTTTTATTTTTCCTTTGAGTCTTTGTTTGTAGTTGTTTTGACTTCATTGTCTCCTTCTGAGTCTGGGTCTTGATCATGTCACAACAGAAGATTTTATGTTTAGGTTCCTTTTTCTTTTGTTTTTTACTCAACTTTCCACTCAATTTCTTGATTTTGAGCTTTATGTTAAAGTTGTGCTCTGTTTGCAACAGTGGTAGGTGAAGGATCTTGTCTCAAGCTTCAGGGATTTTTGCATTGCTATTTTTAGAACTATTTCTAGGGGTTTGTAAGTGTTCATTGCTTCAAAAGTGGGGATGTGGGGAGAGGTGTGGTCACTGCTCTCCACATCTGTACTCTGGTTTTTATCAAGGAATAGTCCCTTATACCTTTTAATTGCAATTTATACTGATCCTCAAGGACCTTGATCCTTTCAGCCTAGAAATGATACTGTTCTTCTGGTCCCTCATTCCTGGAGACTTGAAGTGATATTTCTTCTAAGGACTGATGTTCAGTTGGGACAGGAAGTGATACTATTTCTTATAGTGCCTGATCCCTTGTGACAAAAATAATACTACTGCTCTGGGCTCCTATTCCCTCTTTCTCAAAAGTGTTCCTCTTTTCTCCTAAAGTATAACAGAAGCTATTTGTCAAATAGCTTTTGGTTCATTTAACCAATGCTTGCATGAGTGTCCCTTCTAATCACTTTCTGATGCATTACCAAGTCTTCTTACCATCTTTGGTTTGAGAGCTACGAAAACTGCTTCTCATTCTGATGCCACCACCTAGTCCCACCACTAATGTTTTATCCACATGGGCTCCAAGCCAGTCTACCCCCATGGCATCAATTTTTCATGCTGACCTCCTAAATTGTTTTGAGATAGAATAATATCTCATTCTGACCTTTTGTTGGGTTTGTCATCCCAGAATTCAATTTAAAGCATTATTTTAAGGTTGTTGAGAGGGGAATGTTTGGAAAGCTTGGCTGAATGATTCCTATACATTGCCATCTTCATTCCATCCCTGAAAGTCTCTTTTTGTTCTGTGTGTGTATGTGTGTGTGTTACCCTCAGGCAACAGAAGATAAGCATCTTGAAGACAAAAAATATTTTGGTTACTTGTGTCTGTGTCTTCAGGATTTAGCATAATGCCTAATACAAAGTACAGGTGATTATGTGTGTCCGTATGTGCATGTGCACACACATACACTTGCATACATACATATATGTAAACAAATATACATATGTGTATACATGTTTATATATCTATATATACACACTTATATACATATATACACATACATACATACATACATGTGGTATATATCTATCTGTCCTTTTATCCACACATTTATTCATTCATTCACTTTTCCAGAAGTCCATTAGAAGTTCCTGTCATTGCAAAAATCAAGACTCATTATCAACATTAGAAGCTATGGAATATTTTGAGGGGAAATTGGAGTTTGTTTAGTTAATCAGAATGAAAGATTGGATGTGAAGTAGACTAGCATAATGGATAGAAAGCTGGAAAGAGATTCAGGAAGAGTTTGGTTCAAGTTCTACCTTTCACAGTACTAGCTATGTGACTCTGACTGTGGTTTCTTAGACAATGCATTAGATATACACCACTTGGCAGTCTATACACAAATAAAATTTATTATCTGAATTTCAGAAGTCTTGGGAAAGGATGTAAATGAATAAAATGTAACTAGAAGGTAGCTCTTGAATCTCTTATGGACTCAAAGAACAAACAAGTTTCTCTTAAAATTCCTTCCTCTAATGCTTCATTATTTATGTGGAGGTGACTCTGGATTCGTGATGGCTTTATTATAGAAGCAAAAACTCTAGCTACTCCTAAATAGCTAGAAAATCTTTGAATCTGGACTTAGGGGAAGATTTTGTTGAACTGTCTGAAAATGAGCCTAAATAAAAATAAAGACATTTAATGTTGTTTACTATAAGGGGGTCTTGGAAATCTATGAAAAGAGAAAAACTAACACATATATACATATGCATATGCATATACATACATACATGTACATGCAAACATAGATGTGTGAATATATGTGTGTACCCCTCAGTCTTGCAGGGTATATCTGCATATCTTTGAGTGGGGGGTGGTAAGCTGGCAGAAAATTGTTAAAAATCAATCAGTTCATACCATGTATTGCTTGCAAATATTTTTTTGCTAGTTTTCATAATAGTTATATTCATAATATTTGTCCGATAACCAAAGAAATCTTCCATGACTTGAGGAACTGAACCATAGTTAAACTGTCCTTCTTAGGGATAGGATACAGGCACTGAAACTATGATTTTACCAGTGTAGAGAAATACTAGTTAGGGAAATTAATCCACCAATGCAGAATGATACCTTCTTTTCCCCCAATTCTATTTGGAAAGACTTGCTTAAAGCACTGAAATGCTAAATTATTTTTCCAGAGTTACTCAGCCAGTTTTGAAACCAGGTTGGCCTGGTTTCAAGATTAGATCTTTATCTACTATGCCATACCATAAAACTAAAAGAAACAGTTTCAATTCAAGAGATGATAGCTTGTAGGTTTTCCTAACCTACTAATATCTTTCCATCACATATTACAGAGTCATCACTATCAGTTTTGGTGCCTAAACAATCAGTATGGAATGAACCATAAAATGACTTTGTAATTACAGAAGAAAAATAAATTTGTTTGAACATCAGGGGGAATTAGTTCGGTTTAGTATAGGAATTAGTAATGGTCTCTGCATGGATAAAGGAATGGAAAGGTTAAATTTTTGTGCTTAATAAATAATGATGCCTTGGAGAATGCCCCTCCCCCCCAATTCTTTAGTCCCTGCTGTCTGTGTATAATCTACTAAGTGTTAATGTGCACCAAATTCTAAGATATATATATTTCTATTCTGTTATATTCTATATGTGTATGTGTGGATAGATAGATATACAGATAGATAGATAGATAGATAGATAGATAGATAGACAGACAGATAAATAGACAGATGGATAGACAGTAGATAGATGGATAGATATAGATAGATAGATAGATAGATAGATAGATAGATAGATAGATGGATGAATAGATAGATAGACAGATGGATAGATAGATAGTAGATAGATGGATAGATAGATAGACAGATGGATAGATAGATAGATGGATAGATAGATAGATAGATAGATAGATAGATAGATAGATAGATAGACAGAGAGACAGTTACATCCAAAGAGCAGTGGGCAGGTTTCTCAAAATTTCCTTCTATAGTCTTTTTCAGTGCAAAATTGTAGTTCTCTCTAGCCATTTACACATGAAAATTTAAAAAAAAGTCTACTGAAAGGCTAGTATGATATTCTTTAAAGCATGATTATATCCTTGATTTGTAGAAGTGGTTCATAAAAATTAGTACAATAGGAATAATCTATAATGTGGCCCACTACATTAGTTCAGCTAGTAAATGCAAGGCCATCAATCTGATCATAGGTCACTTTATAAAAGAAACTCTAGATGACCATCCTAGACATTTCTTCAAAATATCTTCCATTTACTTATTTGTCTATACATTATATTTGCCAATTGAATTTGAGTTCCTTAAGGTCAATAACTACATTTTAAATCTATTTCTTTTTATCCCTAACACCAAATACAGTAACTTATATTAACTTGGAGCTACTCACCTAAAAAAGGCTAAAGATTCTGAGGAAATGTTGCAGTTTCAGCCATATAGCTATGACTTCAGTAGGGTATCATTATTTAAGCTGATTTCCTAGAATTTTTAATGTATAAATTGTTTCTTTCTGTAATGTTATGTTATGGTTGCTTTATTTTTTAAATTGAGATTTTATTAACCTTATGGGAGCTGTTGGAGATGATTTTCTTATATATTACAAGGCATAGATAATATTTATATATTTGTCATACTAGTATTTTTCATATTAGATAAAACTTTCAAGTAATTGAACAGTATTTGGTCAATTTTTGAAACCTTCTGTTGTGCAATGGTAACACACATCTATACAACACACACACACACAGACACACACACTAAATATATATATTTTTTTTCTGTTAAAATAAAGGATGAAACTAAATGTTCCTTGGAATATCTTCAATATTGTTTTATTGTTGCATGAGCAACTATATTTTATTTTCCCAACAGATAAATGTTATATCAACAAAATATGAATAAAAAACAAAAAGAAAAATAATCCTAGAAAATAGTTAAACCACATACAGAAAGGTGATTATAAATGATTGCTTTTGTAGGAATATAGCCTTGTAATCTTACATTTTTTTAAAAGAAATGGCATAAAGTCTTACTTGATACCTCATCATAGTGAAAAGGGGACCTCAGTTTCTTTTTATTTTTTCTGGAGGGGGAAGGCAAGGCAATTGGGGTTAAGTGACTTATTCATGGTCACGCAGCTAGTTAGTATATCAAGAGTCTGAAGTCACATTTGAACTCAGGCCCTACTGACTCCAGGTCAGCGCTCTATTCACTGCACCACCTAACTGCCCCTGACCTCAGTTTCTTAAAGGTTATGCCAATACGTATTCTATAATGGAAAGATTTTTAGTATGACTAATAGATGGGATCTGTTTTCTGAGGGCCAATCAAGCTAATTAATAAGAAGTCTATCATAAATAGGCTATTTACCTTGTGATGACTTATTTTTTGACTGTGGTAACCACTGAAACAAAGAAAAAATATACAGCTTTCAAATCTATAGCAAACCCTTTTTCTTCTGTAGTGAAGGAGGAAGACTGAAGTAAAGGAAATACATGGTGCTAAGGACCACTGTTTTTAAACCATCAACAAGTTTCCATTTAAGTACTGGTGTTCTTATTCTGAGATCCTTTTCAAATGACCAACCAGTGGATATTTTGCTGGATAAGCTCAATAATATCAGTCATGATATGCTTGTTATAAATGAAACCAGAAGGAAGAAACTAAATTCAGGTAAATGTCAATGTGTTTCATAGGGAATCTGTCAAGAGGCAAAGACTGGACTTGTCACAGTGGGTTATATCATATGCCCAAAGACAACAAGAAACATAATTTCATGGAATATTTGGCTATGATCTATTACAGTAATAATTAAATATTTTCAAAAAGACCACCATGAAAATGACTGTATCATATGCATCAGTATCAGTGCCTGACACTGAATTGATAGAGCAATGCTAAGAGGAACCTGTTAAAACCCTCTGTAAGTACATTAATGTATACTCTGATATCTGGTGACTCCAATGCAAATGTGAGAAAATGTGAGAATGGGGAGAAATATAGGGGACATGACAATTCAAGAGCAAGAAATTAAAAAGACTAGACTCTAGTTGTACAGAACACATCCTTTTATTAAAGAGATTTGTTTGGGTAAGTTTGTATTCAGTGAAAGGGCTACACTTAAGGAATAAGAGGGCTACATATGGCCTCAAGGCAGCAGGTTCCTCAGTCCCAGAATAGACTTTTGTAGATTTTATAAAATATAGCTCTATGCCATAAAAATTTCCTTTTGAAAAAAAAGAGGGATTGTTAGATTCTTGACATCACAAGAACCAAGTACCAACATATATAATGGAATACTTTATATTTTAACAGAAAATAAGAGTTATTTTTAATGTGGCTATCTGTTAGTCAGCTTTCTATGGATAATCAGATCATCAAATGGTCAGAACTAATTAGAATTAGGGGAAAATGAGAAAAAAAAAAGATATGTTATACATCCAAACCAATTAACCTTGAATTATTTGAAGAACTAAATGAATGTAAAATTGAAAAATAGACAACAGGAATTATATCATTATCAACTGTAATAATCTCATCTGCTGCCTCCTACTGGAATTTCCCTAACAAACCTTGAAGTCTGGGAAAGACTTGGACAAAGAATTAGAACTTCCTTGTAACTAAAAAGACAACCATTAGCAAAAGCATACGGGTCACAAATTAGAAAATTTTAGACAGGAGGTACTGAAATAATGACATTGCATTTATCCATCCCATAGAAGTAAACTCAGTGCTAGAAAGTTGGCACCAAAGTTATAAAGACTCAATGTCTTTAGGAAACAAATGAAGGACTTTGGTGAAGAAAGATAATCTGGCAGGTGAGCTGATGATTGGATACAGGTGCAAGGGTAAACCCTGGTGTAATTGGGCTCATGGCAGACCCTTTCTCCAGAAACTCTCAGGTTAATTGCACATTGAAGAAAAGTGACAAAGTTAGCAGGTTGGGGCAAAATTGTACTAAAAACAATTCCTTCAGATGGGAAAGAAGGGAACCTTTGACCTCAGGACATTTTTTGAGGAGGTATTTTAGAGGAGAATTTAATGATCTGTAAACTTTCACATCTGTTGACAATATCTCTCTTCTGTTATCACAGAATGCAACATAAGGAGAAATGCAACATTTGAAAATTATCCTACCAAAGTGATCGTTAAAATATACAAACCTAAGGAAAGTGTCCCCAAATAGAAGAAACATGTTTCGAAAGGATCTCTTTACTCTGATTCCTGTTTGTCAGGAATGATACGTAAATAAAGAGTGGTAACTTTCCTATTGGAATGTGTGTCTGTGTGTGTGTGTGTGTGTATGTGTGTGTGTGTGTGTGTGTGTGTGTGTGTGTGACAGTTAGACACAGAGACAGAGAGGCATCAAGAGAGCATGAGAAAGAGAGACAGAGAGAGACAAAGAGACAGAGACAGACACAGACAGAAAGGCAGACAGAGACAGAGAGACAGACACAGAATCTCTGCTTCCTCCCCCCAAAAAAGAGAAAATCATAACAGTTGAAAAAAGCCATTTGACCAAGTATCATCTTACAGCAACAGTCTCCACAGGAAGCCAAATTTTAAAGTAGGAAAGCTGTTCTTCTTTCTTCACCATTACTTCCTACTGTCACAAATTAAGGCATGTACCAACTAGGAGAGGGGTACACCCCAACCCAGGATTAATATAAAGTTACAAGATCAGCCGTATTTGCGAAATGGTGTTGTAAACTTAATGTTGCTTATTTATTTAGAAGTGCTCCTTCTAGTTGCTCTCCAATATTGGCACCAGACACGCTCATGTGATGCTCTAAAAAATAAACAAACAAAAACCAAATAAACACATCTTGGCAGGAAAGCAGAATCTTGCAATTCTCCCTGGAGAAACGTTTACAAAACTTCATGACTTCACATAGCAATTAGAGTATGTTGGCTAGACTTTCTTATTCTAGCTTACCTTTCTTCAAAGACATTTGACTTAATATGGGTCTGGTCCCGAAGGAACATGATAACCTTTTATGCTGACAAGAGGAATAGTCAATAATTTATCATCTTTGAGGACTTTCTTAATTTACTGAACCCTTCTTGGATCTATCTCAAATTTAAAGCAGAGAGAATAATTCATAAAAGTCTTTTTGCTAACTACAATGATGAAATTAAAATATTTTGATGTTGCTGTTCAATTGTTTTTCAATTGTTGCCAATTCCTTGTGATTCCATATGGAGTTTACTTGGCAAAGATACTGGATTGGTTTGCCATTTCCTTCTCCAGCTTATTGTACAGATGCGGAAACTGAGGTAAATAGGCTTGAGTGACTAGCTCAGGATCATATAGCTAGTAAATGCCTGAAGCTAGATTTGAGCTTAGGTCTTCCTGACTCCAGACTCGGTGTTCTATTAACTATGCCACCTAGCTGCCCTTTAAGATGTTTTTACTTCTGATTAATCACTTTCTTAAAGCTTGACAAATTCTATGCTCATCATGGTTCCATCTACCACTCAAAATTTCTGTCCCTTCATCCTACTACGTTGTTAGACTTGCAGATAACCTAGGCACATCACTTAGTGACATTAACCTTAACTGGATTTTCCCAGAAATTGGGTAGGGTGAAGGGACACCTTTTGAAAACAATAAAATATTAGAACAAGAAGGGATTTTTTTTATACTCATTTTACAGATGAATAAATTGTCTCAGAGAAGTGAAGTAATTTGGCCAAGTTAGCTGAGTATTATAGTATGTTTAATCTTGAGTTAGAAAGGCCTAATCTAGCTTCAAACATGTGACCCTGGGCAAGTTGCAAAATTTATGTCTTCTTCCATTTCCTCATCTATAAAAATGGGGGTAAAAAAAACACCAATCTCCCAGAATTGAGGACAATATGAGATATTAAACAACAACTATAATGTCGTCCATGTTATTGTTATTTTTCCAAAACTAGAGTGTGTTATTTGTCCTTCATCCTTAAAGAAGAGAGACATCAGGGAGATGATGACATGACTCACGATTGAATTTGATTTGAGGGAGGGAGTGCTGTGCAAAGTTAGCAACCTCACTTTCTCCTACAGAACCACCTGGGTCCAGTGGCCAGATATCAGATCAGCGCAACTGGAGATGTCCCAAGATGCAATGGAAGATCTTGGCCTTTTTAAACTGAGGTCTTTTCAAATTCCAAAACCAGAGATGAAATTGTGAAAAGATAAAGCTGGAATTCAGGCACAGGTCTTGGGACTCTAATGCAAGGATCTTGCTCCTTGTACCTTTCAAACATTATTCATCCTGGTAGTGAAGTTTCAGCAGTGTCTGTGAGCTGCTGAACATGATTCTAACAATGCAATCAAGCAATGTTTTGTTTGAGTGGAGAATCACGGGATGGGGGGCCATGGAGGAGGTCTAATATTTTGGCAAGCTAACATCTTGATAAATCGATTAAGGTTCCTAGTAAATCTGATTATTGTTGATTTATGCGTGATTACTTTAACTTTGGAATTCAGAAATACAGACCCTTGAATGAAAACATAGTTTAAGAAAGAAATGGTCAATTGGATTTCAAGTAGTAATTTGCCTATCTGTAAAGAAAGAATGTTGAACTCAATATGTAGTCACCATTCTATGTTCTGATGTTCTCTTCTTCAAAGTTCCTTCTAGCTTGTATTGTGTTGTGTATCCATAATGAGACAATTCAGTAATGCCCAGCAAGTCTCTGGGTAGGACTCTTAATTCCCAGCCAAGTGATTGTTTCCCACAGAATATCAATGTTGCCAGTGCTATTAGAGCTAAACATTCTGTAACTGATTCATTGATTCTTCCATCCTCTAGCCTTTCATTTAGAAAGATGAATCAGAAAACCTGCATATTAGAAATATAGAAAAGAGAAAAGGAGAGGCCATTAAAAAATACAAGTCTAGCTTAAAAATGCAGAAAAATGGTAATTCTAGAAAAATATTTGAAATAAATTTAAAGATGAAGAATGTCTATTCTGATCCCTAAACTTAATGTTCCTTGTTATTATGTATAGTTTAAAATTATGGTGAAATTCAAGGATTTGGTGACATTTACTTTCAACAAATTTGCCAAATCTATAAAACTAATTCTTTTTTTTTAATGACTTGTTTATTCACTTTTAATTTACAAGATTCATTTCCACATTCACTTGAGTTTCAGATTTTCTCCCCTCCCTTCCCACCCCCCCACCCCCCGTGGTGGCGTGCAATCATGTATAGGATCTGCAAATACTTTGACATTGTACAATAGTTTGGTTATATAGGAGGGGTTGTAACCAATGAGTGATCACTGGGAAAAAAAAGCAAAACCAAACATGAAAAAGAACGATGGAATGTTTTGCTTCAGTCTAAATTTAAAC
>CM053581.1:59020913-59062996 GCA_028627135.1 Pseudochirops cupreus | reverse complement strand
AGTTCCTCCCATTTACATTCACAGTTATGATTACTATCTGTGACTTTCCCTCCATTTTATTCCCTCCCCTATTTATACCTTTGTGTCTTCTTTCTCCCTTCCCCTTCTTAAGAGTTTTCCTTTTTACCACCGCCTCCCTCAGTAATCCCTCCCTGTGTCCCCCCCTCTTTACCAAACCTTTCCCCTTGCTACTCTTTCCCTCCCTATTGACCCCCCCCTTTGTTACACCCCTCCCCCCTTATCCCTCCTACTGCCTGTAGGGCGCAATAGATTTTTATTCTTAGCAGAGTATGTTATTCCCTGCTTGAACCCAAACCAAAGCTAGTAAATTTCACAGAGTGCTCCTCTCCCTCCCTCTTTTCCCTCTATTGTTATGAGTTTTTGTGTCTTTTTGTGTTAGAATCTAAACTTAGCCATTTGTATTGATCCCTCTTTAAATCATAACCAATGAAAGTAATGATCATATGATATTCATATCTTTCCTTCTCACCTTTCCACTTTAGTATGTTTTTATGCCTCTTCTTGTGGCATAATTTACCATCTTCTGCTTCTACTTTTTCTTTTCTCCTATTACAATCCCTTTCTTCCCCTTAATAGGGTTTTTTTTGAAATCTTCAGATTAGTTCACTTATACCCACACTTTCTATGTACATCCCTTTTAAATGTAACAATACTTATACAAATTTCAGTATTGACAGGTATCTGCTTCTCCGAGTGCATTCTATTTTCTCCTTGACCTTGTAACTCTGGAATTTGGCTACTATATTTCTTGGAATTTTCAATTTGGGGTCTCTTTCAGGGGGAAATCAGTTTATTCTTTCAATAAATATTTCCCCTTCTGCTTCTAAGACCTCAGGACAGTTTTCCTTGACATTCTCTTGAAGGATGCTGTCCAGGTTGCTTTTTTCATCATGGCTTTCTGGTAGGCTGATAATTCTTAGATTATCTCTCCTGGATCTGTTTTCCAGGTCAATTGTTTTTCCAGTGAGATATTTTGCACTTTTTTCTAATTTTTCAATCTTTATGTTTTGTTTGATTGACTCTTGTTGCATCATAGAATCCTTAGCTTCAATTTGACTGATTCTTATTTTTAGTGAATTATTTTCCTCAATTAGTTTTTGGAGCTCCTTCTGCATATGTTCATTTTTCATTTTTAGGGAGGTATTTTCTCCCATTAGATTTTGGACCTCCTGTCCTAATTCTCCAATTTTACTTTTTAAAGCTTTATTTTCTTCTGTGAAATTTTTTTCCAATTTGGTCACTGTAGATTTAAATTTATCTTCTACCTCTCTAATTTCATTTTTAAAATCTCACTTCAGATTCTCCAAGAATGCTTTTTTGGCTTGAGACCAGTTCACATTTCCTTCTGTGGTCCCCAGTGTGTGTGTAGAGTCCGTGTTGCCTTCTGAGTTTGGTTGTTCTTGCTCGCTATAAAATGATTTGATGGTTCTAGCCTTTGCAGTTTCCTTCTTCCCCATTGTGGTTGCCTATATCCTGTATTTTTAGAGTGGATATCAGCTTCTGGGGTGCAGGAATATTGACCTTCTCAGGCTGGGAGGTAGGGGTTTGGTTGTGAACTTTGTGAGCTGTGGCCTCTGAGTGTGTGGGCTGAGGCCAGGGCCAGGACTCTCAATGTTTCCCCTGAGTTACCTGAGGCTCACAAAGTAACTTATGGGAGCGAGGTGGTTGGATCCTTCAGGTTTCCACCTGTTTCTCTGGGCTGCTTCTCAGGCAGGCTCACTGTAGTAGAAGGGTAGGGCTGTAGTTTGCTGATTGGGCTGGTGGTTCTAAAGCACATCTGGGCTTTTGTTGTTAGGGCTTGCTGGTTCCACCCACCTGGGCTTAGGCTCCTTACAATCTCTCTTCCCCCTTCCTCAGTGATTTCCAAGCCTGGGGCTGTTTACACTTATGCAAGAATGTACTCTAAATGTGGCATTTACCTCTTGACTTTTCTGGGTCAGGGAGGGGGATCAGCTAGATTTTATTCTTCCATCCTGACTTCTGGAAGTTTGGGTATGTAGTTTCAAACATCCAGACTGCAGGCTGGTAGCCCCAGGAAAAGCTGCTGACCATGCTATGCGCCCACGTTCCCTCCTACCCAGTTCTGTTGGTCCTCTGCTCTGTGGTGTGACAGCTGCAGAAGCCTCTGACCGGGTGAGTCTGCTGGCTGGGGCTTCTCAGTCTGCTGCACTCCACTGTCAGGTCCATGCTGGTGCCATTCCTGTGTGTTCCTGATTCTCCCTGCCCCAACCTGAGTAGGCACTTTTCTGGGCTGGAAATCAGCCACTCTCCATCTCCCAATTGGTTCTGTCACTCTTAAATCTGCTCAAATTTGCTTTTTAGCAAATGGAAATTTTTGTGGAGCTTGAAGAAGCTACTGCTTACTTCCTGCCATCTTAGCTCTGCCTCAGGCCTATCTTACCTATATATCTAATTCTTTAGGACAACTGTTTCAAAAATCCTGGTTGACTTTCTCTAGTGTCTCAAGATTTAGGCAGCTATCAAGATTTAAGTTATGCAGTGGATGAGGCACCGTCCGTGGAGGCAATAAGAGCCAAATTCAGATCTGGTCTCAGATTCTTCCTAGGTATGTGACCTTGGGCACTTCACTTAAGGTATGCTTACTTGAGTTTCCTTAAATGTAAAATGGGATAATTGCATTGTGATGAATGAAAAGTCCAAGAGACATGATTTCTGGGTAATCTCTTTATTAATTATGGCTAGCAAATAAGACATTGAGGTCAGTGTTTTTTTTTTCTCCTCGACTGAAACTCTCCTTTCAGACATTGAGTGCTTTAAAAAAGCTTTTCAAAAAGGGGGGTGTACTTGAGGGTGGAAATCAAGTCTAATTGATTAAGAATCAATGAAGGGATGGATGTATTAATGAGGAGGAGAGTAAAAAGTCTTCAGTTCCTCCTGCTAAAAAATAATTATTTCTCTCAGCACCTACCTCACAAAATTGTTGTGAGGATCAAATTAGACAATATTTGTAAAACACTTTATCACAGTGCCTAGCATGTAGTAGGTATTATATGAATGCTAGCTAGTATTATTATTAGCTACCATTATTTTTCAAATCATGGAATTGGAAGTGATATTAAAATCTGTCTAGTTCAGCCTTTTTCCTACTCCAGGAACCCTTTCTACAACATTTCTTTTAACTGGTCATGTAATCTCTGCTTGATAACTTAAAAACACCCTAGTTCCAGGACATTCACAACCTCATGAGTCAAGTGCTTCCAGTTTGGTATGACACTTGATTATGAAAAAGTTTTATTTTCTCAAATAAATCTAAAATCTGACTCCTCTAATCAAATAACTTCCATTCACAGTTCCATATGTATCAACTCTTAAAATATTTGAAAAGAGATCATGTACTCTCTGTGTCTTCTCTTCCTCAAGCTAAGGAACTTTAGTTTCTTTAACTAAACTATGTTGAGATCTCCCTATCCTGATTTACTTCATTTTCACATGTTCCATTTGTCAATGTTTATTTTCTAAATTGTGGTGATCTGTATAGACTTGAGATCCTGTTTGGACAAATCTAAGTACAACAATCCTATGATCTCAATTGTAAATGGATGCTAAAATTCTACCTATACTGGCTTGACTATAATACAATTATTATTGGATAACTATATAATATTCGATTTTTGTTTGTTTCACATGAAGTTTAAGGTTATTGGAAAGGGCACTAAACTGAGAGTAAAGAGATCCACGCCCTAAGATCACAGGATCTTTAGACCTGGAATATAAATTGGTGATCAAATAGTCCAAACTCCTCATTTACCAATTAGTAAACTGAGGCTCAGAAAGATTATTTGACTTGGACAAAGTAACATAGAAATGAAATGGCAGGGACAGGAATTGAACACAAATCTTTAGTCCAAGTCCAGTGGTATTTCCACTGTGTATCACACTGTGTCTAATACCAAGTCAGCTATTAAGCATAACTACTATTCTCTGCTACTCATAATCTCAAAAGCCTCCTTCATATCTTATATTCTATGACCCTCTATCAAGGTTCTGTTCTGGTTCATATACCTCAGAGTAGTGTCTATGTTATCCAACAATCCATTATCTAGCTTCTGCACACACAAAAAAACATTCTCATTCTTATTCTTAATCACATGCCCATTCATATTCTGGACTGTGGTCTGGAGTGCCATTTAGCAAAGGCAGCAAGTTATACATAAAGGATCAAGCCAGCCAGCAATGTGGTGGTCCTATTTATTGATAATTATCCCTTACATATCTGAATGAGCTTATGTTCATGAAGGTGTAGGGAATGCCCTGGAGGTATAACTAGCAAAAATTAACACTCTACTGCACATCCTAATTAGGATTTAATTAGAGAATTAAAAAAATACCAAGCACATGTTTTCAGCAAGTGCATGATCACTGACTTATTGCTTGCAGGGTTTTTTTTTACATATTTTTTATTGTAAATATCCAATTATAATTGTCATTTAGGTCAAATTTTAAGAATCCAAAGTCTTATTCAAAGTAATGAGAATTTGTTTCCTTAACCATAATGTCTTCTACTGTAATTTAAAAATACTTTCTTCCAATTTATAGGATAACATTTTTTTCCACACACAATCTAGATGGCATTTTCTATGCAATAGTGTGCAGTAGAGCTCCTTAAACCCCTATGCCTAATACTTAGAACTGTATTCTTTTGAAGGTCAGTGATAGTGGAAAATGTTCTGAATCTGGAGTCAGAAGTTAAACCCTTATCCACTGGGCAAATAGTTTTCCCTATCTCAGACTCAGTTTCCTCATCTGTGGAATGAGGGGATTAGATAACATTAAAGTCCCTTTAAATCTCTCAGTCTATGACTCCACAATCCTCAGTACAGGTTGAATCTGCTTGCTTATGCTGGAAACTTTCTTATTTTTAATGCAGACATCTGGCTTATGACTCTGACTCTGACCACATTTGGGGAGCAATTAAAGCAGATCAGTGCAGACTTGCCCTTGATAATCTTCAAATTAAAACACCAGCATGACAAAGAAAATGTTGCTTGTGTTGTGAAGTATGTAGAAGGAGGGAAAGCACCCAAGTCTCTGATGCCTTTGTGACCACTGGCACCGGGTTTTAAAAGCCATCTTTCATGGAAGATAATTTCTGATGTTGATTTCTTAATCATAGCACCATTATGGAAATAATAGGTTGGTAGAGCAATAATCATTACCTCTTTCTGATGGCATTTAGGTGCTTTTTAACAGGCCTTTCAAATGACCATTGAACTATCTGATCTAATGAGTGAGAGGAATTCAACATTTTTACTCAGAAGTCACTAATGGTAATTGCTATAACCCTGTTCTCCTGAGCAAGGGATGGAGGTTCACTGATTCTGATTACTATTCCTGAAGATCTGCATTCCCATTTTCTTAGGCTCAAATAATTAGACATTAATTTTTTACCAATCCAATAGTTTGGGTCACAATCATTTCTCTCTAAAGTCTTTTGTTTTTTTCTTTCTGAAAGTCACTCAAGTCTAGCTGTACAATCTTGGGATTCAGAAAGGCTTTTGATATTATTCTACACTGTAGTCTCGTCAAACCATTGGGCATAAAAGATGAATAAAGACTTGATTGGGTGCTTCCTATATGAAAGCACTGTGTTCATCACTGGTGATACAAACACAAAAATAAGAGAATTCTTTCTTGAAAGGAACACATGTTCCAATGGGGATGAGAAATTATGAAAGGTTCCAGGCTCAAGTAGCATGTTCTATGGTCCTTAGGGTGTGGTGGCAAAATAGGTGGTAATGATGGTCTCTCTTATTCTCTTATTCAATGTTATTCTACTGATAAAATCATATCCGTTTCACATGTTAAACTATTTAGCAATGCAAAGTACTATGGTGACAAGAACATTACTTTCTTAGTTTTCAGTACCTGTGATTATAGTGCTTTCTGGAGTCATTGTCAGCCTTCAAATTCCTTTCCAATAAAACGCCTTAAAGTAATGAGATGGAGGATTTGCTCCTCCAAGGATTTTTTGGTTTAGGGCCTTGGGCCATTATCATCAGAGTGTGAGTGGTATTGGTGGTAATTTGACTTGATTTCTGTCTCTCCCTTGGGGTGTTTTGATTCAGCAAGACTGACTTGCTTGACCTCTGAGTGTCAGTTGGTTGACAGTTAACCAGTATGACTAGTTCCTTCTCTGCTGAATCCTTTCCTTTGGAAGATAACTATGAAACTTGGGCTAGGAGTCTGGATGTGTTGTCTCAGGGTTCTCGTACTTTTCTGCCGTTGGTTGTTGGTGGTGAATCCCTTCTCCACAGTTCTTTCTCCCCTCAGTGATGGCTTTGGGAACTGGAGTCAATGCAGCTATGGTACTTCTACAAATGTATAATAAGCCTTTAAATCCTGGTGTTGCTCAGTGGATTTTCAGAGAGGTTTTCCTCATGATAAGCTCATCTAAGGACTACTTTAATCATTTCTGGTAGAAAAACATGCAGGTGAAAGGAAGAAATTATATCATCTGATGGGCTATGAGAGAGGAAATGGGATTAGGGATATGAGATTTAAACTACATGATCTCTAAAGTTTCATGTGATTATATACTTTTACTATTCTATGAAATTTTTTGTATAACATTTCTAAATAGAAACGTTTTCTTTTATTAGAAGGTCTCCTGGAATATTCATTTGAATAATATGCATGTTTCGCGGGTATTTTAGAGTTCTTGGAAGAGAGGGAAAAAAATTACCTAAAATTAATTACATTCTTTGGAGGATGTTGCTTTTGAAAACTCATATAAACATGGTTTTCTTTTGATAAAATAACAATAGCTTGATTTGGCATACTTGTTAAGTAAGTTGATTATTCATAGTTGAGTCATAGACATTTATAATAGCAATCTGGCGTATATCCAGAGGAAGATGGCAGAAATTGTGAATAAACTTGAAACCTTTATCCATGATGATCAGATGAAGAAATTAGGGGTGAATAACCTGGGTAAAGGACTATTTATGGAATCCCATAAGAAGATGGAGGAGGTTTATTTTTTTAGACATAGAGTAGCAAAACTAGGATGAAGTGGTAGTAATTCAAGTGAAATATTTCTGCTCAAAATGAGGAAAAGTCCAAAAGTGTAATGAACTTGGAATGGGCTATTACTAGAATTAGTATACCCAAGTTAAAGTATATATGCAAAAGGGATTCACGCTAAGGTGAAACTTTGTTTAGGTGGTCTCTGAAATCACTTGTAACTTAAGGATAAACGAATGTGCACATATAAAAAGTACATGTATAAAATATATATACATGTATGTGTATATGTATGTATGTTTGTTCTTTTCCAAAATTCTCTCTCTCTCTCTCTCTCTCTCTCTCTCTGCCTCTCTCTGTATCTCTGTCTCTTTCTCCGTCTCTCTGCCTCTGCCTCTCTCTATCTGTCTGCCTCTGCCTCTCTCTGTCTCTCTGTCTCTCTCTGTCTCTGCCTCTCTCTCTCTGTCTCTCTGTCTCTGTCTCTGTCTCTCTGTCTCTCTCTCTCTCACACACACACACGCACACACACACACACACACACACACACACACACACACATACACACACACACACAGATACACACCTTATGGGAAAATATGGGGCAAAATAAAAACAAGGAAAAACTACAACAACAAAAAGGAAGGTGGGGAGGAGAAAGATTCGGCTAGAGAGAAAATATTCACATACACGTTCAATCACATATCCATTGAAATATCAAAACATCCACGGTGTGGAATCCCTTTTGTGGATTCTGTTTGGGTTATGAAATAGGGCATTTAGAATATTTTATGGATCATTTGGCCTCCCAAATGAATTCCTGTGCAAAGCCATGGGTAGGACAACCTAGTGACACAGCTTTGGAAACCTCAGAGATGCTAGTGACCAGATGTGCTTATTTGGGGAAGCAGAGTTGACTGTTCTTGGCACGGTGATAAATCAAGTATGGAATCTTGGGACCCTGTGACTGTGGTTGTTTTATTTGTTTCAGGCGGTTGTATTTTTCAACTTGCTCACTTGTGGTTTAAAAGAAAGAAAATCAAAAGTTAGGAAAAGGGGGTGGGGGAAAGGAGAGTGTGTGGTCTTGCAATATGACTTGGTTGCTGACTCCAGCCCCATTGTTAACCATCGTTATTCTGAAGGACGATGTTTATGGATAGCTGACCACAATAGAGTTGTGACCAGCAATTTTTGCAGGTGAAATGAAATGTTCCCATAATAGAATTTTAAGGCATTTGGGGGCAGGGAGAGAAGAATGCAGGAGATACAATGGAGCATCTGGGGAAGTCAATGAAGCAGTTAGCAAAGGCATGGATTGAGTTCTTTTAACTAAGTATTATTATAGTGGGGCAGTTAGCTGGCACAGTGGACAGAAAACTGAATTTGGATTGAGAAAGACTTAAGTTTGAATTCTGCCACAGTCACTAGCTAGTTGTATTAACGTGGGCAGACTGTTTCCTCATCTGTATGAAGAGGTCAGTCATAGCATCTTCCTCACAGAATTGTTGTGAAGTGCAGATGATATAGCATACGTGAGATAAATGCCTAGAAATATAATATAATGACCAGTAGGAGGAAGAGTGAGAAGGTCATATGGATTTGACCATAGTGTATGTGGAGGGAGAGAGTATGTAATAAAGATTCCAAATATAGGTTATTTTGTGAGACCTCGGAACCTCAGTAATAATTACTTTAGACATTTATTGTTAGAATTAAATGACATAACAAAGATAAGTCTGTAAAACACAGTGCCCTAAATAAATGCCAATTAGTATTACCAATCAAGATACAGTGTGTTAAAAAGAACTTGTTCAAATCCCACTAATAGCAGTGCAGGAAAGAAAAAAAAATACTTGGTGTTCTCATCTTTATGGAACTGTCATCTCCTCACTCCTTTACATCAATTAATTCCCAGATTATTGCTGTTTTCTCCCTCTCCTAAAAAGGCCCAACCAATGTCTAGAGCCTATCTCTGACTCTTGCAAGTGTCCAAACTACAGAATCTCAACAAATTGTTTCAGATTTGGAAAAAACTGATAGCACGTAGGACAATGGGGTAAATTGTGTCCTAGGGACTTAAATCTTTGTTTAATCTGCATTTGAGTTTGGCCTATGTGTCTGTTAATGGGTCACTTAATCCCTCTGATGCTGTTTGTTTATAAAGTACATTAATAATATTTGAGGTATCTAACTCACAAGTTGTTGTAAGAATTTTTTTTTTCGTAAACTCTAAAGTGGCATGTAAGTGGGTATTATACTTATTAGTATTATTTTTATTTCTTAATTTTCCAAGTGATTTGTACAAGCTAAGTAGAAATTGTGTGCTTTTGTTATCAGTTATTAATTGCTGCCTAAGCTTCTGGTAATATTTAAATATTTAAAAAGTGAATACTTCCTAACCTGAATTAATTATTAAGTGGTAGAAAGTATGGCAGTACTGGAGGAAATATTTGGTCACAAAGCAAGATTGCCTATGCCAAGACAGAATGTGTTATATAGCTCAATGGTTCACAGCTTTTTCCTTTCCTCCATTCTTATTTCCAATTCTTTGTCAAGAGACTTATGTTTTCGGTTCACTTGCCATTTGGTGTCAAACACATAATTCCCCTTTTGTAGATGCTGCTAGATGACACAGTGGAAAAAGTACTAGGTGTGGGTCAAGAAGAGCTGAGTTCAAATCCATCCTCAGATACTTATAAGCTGTGTAACCCTAGTTAACTTGTCTGCCTCAGTTTCCTAAGCTGCAAAATAATAACAATGATGATGGTGGTGATGGTGACAATTAACATTTATTTAACATTTACTGTACCAGACACTCATTTGATGGAGATAATAATAGGACTTACTTTGTAGGATTGTTATGAAGTAAGTAAAAAATATTTGTAAAATATTTTGTACAGTGCCTAGCACATAGTAGATGAGTAGTAAATGCTTGTACCTTCTGCTCCCCTTGTTTCTAAAATTTTAAAGATTCATGCATACACACACACACATACATACACATATGTATATATGCCACAAAATATACTACATAAACATAATATTTATATTAATACATTTAATATATTATATGTAATACATACTATGTAATAGAGAATATATATTTAACATTATATATTATATAATTTAATGTACTACATAAATTTATATATATATAATCTCCATTTATATCTATATTATCTATATGACTTTTATTAGATTTTTTAAAGTGTTCAATTCATTGCCACATTCTGGAAGACAGGGTAATCTATAGGTACAGTAAGGTAACAACTGTTTCCAAAAGCTCTGAATAAATCAATAAACTTATAGGTTTTTATTAAGTGCTTACTATGTGTGAGGTGATGTCAAAGGGAGTAACAAACCTCTCTCCCACTCTGATGAAGCCTGTAGGCAGTAGATAAAACATGGTGATTCCTGTCTTCTAGACCATGCACATTAGTCATAGTAATACTGTATTCTCAGGTAGTTTTGCCTGTATGTCTGAACTTCTCCTGGTCCGTATTTACTTGTCATGTGGGTATCCTTGGAAAAATTTGTGTGTCAGTTTGTGCTGAGTTGTTGGGTGTCTTCAGCACATGAAATACAAAAGGACTTGGAGGTAATATGTTTGACCTTGCAAATGAATCCTACCTGAATTCTTTACCACACTTGATGAATCTTTCCCTATTTTTCAAGCAAACTTTGTCAGAGTCTCCATATTGAAGCTATCAGAACCATAACATGAGTAAATTTTCATGAAAGCTCCAAGAACATCAACATTTGTTCTTGTACATATGTATATGTTAGCATGGATATGGGTATGGATGTTCATGTAAAGAAGATTGTTGCTGTTGTTGTTGTTCAGTCATTTCAGTTGTCTGAATCATTGTGACACTATTTGGGTTTTTTTGGCAAAGATACTGGAGTATTTTGTCATTTCTTTCTCCAACCCATTTTACAGATAAGAAAACCAAGTCAAACAAGGTTAAGTGACTTGCTCAGGGTCACACAGCTAGTAAGTAACTAAGGCCAGATTTGAACTCAGGTCTTCCTGACTTGAAGCCATTGTGATATCTAGATGCCCTTAAAATGAGAGGAGAGAGAGAAAGACACAAACATACACACACACAGACAAAGACAAAGAGACAGACAGAGAGAGACAGAAAGAGACAGACAGAGAACATTATTCTGGGAAGATGGCAGAGTAGGTCAGAAAGTTCCAAGCTCTCAAGACTTTCCCCCACAAAAGAGCTAAAATGGCACCTTAAGGTAAACAGTGTGTGTGTGTGTGTGTGTGTGTGTGTGTGTGTGTGTGTGTGTGTGTGTTGGGGGGGATAGGGTAAAAATAAATAAGAATAGGGGACAACAAGGATTCTCCTGGGACAATTTGAGAAGATTAGGCAAAAAAAAAGTCCCAGGATAAGGTTTGGTCCCTGTGAAGAGTAAACACCTCCAGGTTAGGTGAATGAGAGTCTGAATTAGCCCCCAGCTATAGGAACTTTTACCACTGGATAGTATAGGGAGTTGGGCATTTGAACCTGGAAGATTGAGGAAACCTCTGTTGACATGGAATGCCAGACCCAATTGTGCTACAAAGAGCAATGGGGGTAAGAAGGAACCAGCACCCACCTGGTATGTGCAAGGGCTGTGAGCC
The DNA here is from genome assembly GCA_028627135.1 of Pseudochirops cupreus. NCBI lineage: Eukaryota > Metazoa > Chordata > Mammalia > Diprotodontia > Pseudocheiridae > Pseudochirops > Pseudochirops cupreus. Next base: position 59,051,361 of record CM053581.1, on the reverse strand, counting down.
TGAAAGGACCTGGTTGTGGGCACTCACAGGAGGTTGGAAGATTGGTTTTGGTTCCAGGCTAGAGAGGAGAACTGAATATTTGGGGCACGAGGCACCATCTCCCATAAGCTATTACCCCAAAAAATGCACAGAACTTTCATGAAAATTTACTTATGTAATGGTTCTGATAGCTTCAATGTGGAGACTCTGACAAAGTTTGCTTGGAAAATAGAGAAAGATTCATAAAGTGTGGTAAAGAATTCAGGTAGGATTCATTTGCAAGGTCAAACATATTACCTCCAAGTCCTTTTGTATTTCATGTGCTGAAGACACCCAGCAACTCATAGCACAAACTGACATACAATTTTTTCTAAGGATACTCATATGACAAGAGAGAAGACTAGGGTTCATCTTCACAAGAGGATCTTGAAGTAAAGAAACTCCTAAAGAATACTGTCAAATGATCACCTACCCAAAAAAGACTTTAAAAATCTAAAGACAGAGATATAGGAAAAACTTTAAAAAAGAAAGAGAAAAAAAGAAAAGAAAAAAAGAAATAGTTTAACAAAGACAGATTATGGAAGGAAAATCAACCAACTAGAAAAGGAGATACAGAATCTTAAGGAAGAAAAAAAAACTCCTTCGAAATTAAAATTGGGCAAACTAAAGCCAGTGAAATTATAAGAGATCAAGAAATAATTAAACAAAATGTGAATAATGAAAAAATAGAGAAAGTTAAACATCTTATAAGAAAAATAACAGCTTTGGAGTATAGATCAAGAAGAGAAAACATACAAATAATTGGACTAACTGAAAACTTTGATCAAAAAAAAGAATCTTGATACAATAATACATGAAATCATTAAAGAAAATTGTCCTGAAGTACTAGAATGGGGAGGGGGAGAAGGGAGTAAAAATAGTTGGGAAAATCTCTCAATCATTTACAAGAGATCTTATGAGTAAAAATCATAGGAATATATTAATCATATTCTCAAAATCCCCAAATCAAGGATAAAATATTAAAAGCGAGAAAAATAAAATAATTTAAACATGATGGTACCGCTATTAGAATTACACAAGACCTAGCAGCAAAGACATCAAAGGACTGTAGGTTTTGGAACACTATATATCCAAGACAAAAGAACTGGAGCTCCAGTTGAAAAATAATATACCCAGCAAAGTCAAGCATAATCATGAATGAAAAAAAAAAATGAACATTTGATCAACTGTCAGGCTTTCAAGACCACTAAAAAAAAAATCCTTAACTTAATACAAGATTTGACATAAAAGAGCCAAGAGAAATATAAGGTATATACCAAAGACTGATTAAAATGGATTCAATAAGGACAGACTACTTTTTATGCATGTAAAATTTAAAACATATTTCTAAGATTGTAATTAATAAATGGGTGGTTTATAAGAAAGATTAGGGAAAATCTGAGTGCGATATGGATTTAAAAAGTAAAATCATTTACGAAACAGCAGAGAACAAAAAACTTACAAGGAAGCAAAGACAAGATGGACAGTTATCAACACAAAGTGGATTATTTATAATACAGGTTTTATTGAAATGAAAATTTATTCTTATATATTTTGAATCCTCTCTTATGTTCTGCTATACACGTGAAATGCTTTTTTATTTCTTTTTTTAAATTTGTATTTAAGGTGCAATATTTAAGTTATGATATATTTTTTGTTTCTTATCTCAATTCTGTATTTATGTTCTGGCATTTGAGTCGAAAATATTTTTTTAAAGAGACAGAGAGACAGAGAGAAGGAAAGACAGAGACAGACAGTGACAAATGTAGAAAGAGACAGAGACAGAGAGAGAGAATGTGCCACTAGAGCAACAGCTACAACTCTAACTAGAATCCTTTAAGAGTGAAATTGGCTACCTCGACATCTCATGCACACCACACCACCAATGATCATCTTCAAGAAAAATTTGGAAGACTGCTTATATGTTATAGAGAAGATTTTCTTTACCTTTTATTCCCTCATGTACAGAATGGACAGAATGGCTTGAATGGTCCATGATCTCTCTCATATCACAGGATTCTGTGCTTCTATGTCTCAATCAAGTGTATATCAGAAATAAGATAGATACTAAAAAAACTTAAAAATTAAAACTTTTATAAAAATTATTTAATATCCATTTCCTAATTCAGAAGGAATTAGAGGTTTAGTTCTCTCTTCTCCCCCACAAGGCTTTTGTTGCTATTCTGATTAGCAATCATCATTTTACTATACTAAAAAAAAAATCAGGTTATTTGAACATAAATTATTGTTCAAGGAAATAAGTACTAAATTATATGAAAACTAAAGCATTAGAAAACTGGTCTTGGCCAATTCACACTCATAATTGCTATTGGACAATATTCATATGCATATATATATATATATATATAATCTCAACATATTAAATTCTATATTCATAAGCTTGGTCCACTTTTAAGTCGTTATACAGTGGACTTTAACATCACTGGAAATGAAATACATGTCATGTGTGGTTAGTCTTTTTAATGACCTCCATCTTATGAAGATTGCTAGTAGGGATACTTGCTTCAAAGTTGATCACCTTTTTTAATGTTTCTCCACTTTAGGTTTTGATTTAAGGTCACAAAACCAGAACCTAAAAACAGATGGAACTTTACTAAAGAATGAAAGAAAAGAGTCTACTTTGTGTTGGTTGCTCCCAACCTCAAAGCTGTCTTATTCATAGTAACATACATTGGAAGTGATTTCACAGAAACCACAGGTTGCATCCTGTATGTATTTTGTTTGTAAAAAATTGTAAAGTTGCTTTAATGCATTTGGTGAGAATTGTTCATGGGGGAAGGATAAGGCTTGGAAGTGGGTTGGGTGGTTTGATTTCCAAGGCTGCCTTGTTTTCTGCAGGTTAAGACAGCATTATAACCCATCACACTGAATTATGTCAAAAATGGAGTAAGAAAAGACACAAGTTATTTCCTTAATACATGAAAGAAATATCCAGGCTCAGGGAATTGGGAAGGCATTTGGAAATAATTACTAGGTCGCTTGAGTCAAGAAGCAAACTTTTTCTAAGTAAAATATATCTGCTGTATAAAACCTCAGTATGTTCTGCCTGACAGGTGAGGAGAATCAGAGAGGAAGAGAAGGTGTCTTTAATTATCTCAGGCATTAAGAAAGCTAAGGAAAAGCAGCTATGCAACTTTGATTCACATGTTAAAACTTTTAAAAATTCATTATTACATAATTGTGAAGTGTTTGATGGACTTTGCTTATCCATTAAATCCATCAGCAATTGGGGAAAATTTTGTTAGATTATATCCCCTCCCCTGTTCCCATGTTGCTATCATGAATATTTCTTTTTTAAATGTAAAATGACATTATAAGTTACATAAAGACAAGAATCATGTTGGAATAGGGGGAAGTGATAGTCATACAATATTTTGCTTTGGTCAGTTTATACAAGTGACTTTGTGTTCATTTCTGCATTCCACAATTTAAATGTTGGTCAGACCTGGGGATCCAACTCTGTGATGTCTGCATGTAAAGGAGATCAAGGTTGGTGGACCTCTTAAACTTGGCTCTTCTGAGCTGCAGCAAGACAGTTAACTGGGTGTTGGTGTCCACATGAAATTTGGCACCAATATGGTGAGCCCCTAGAGTAGTGGTGAGGAAGTACCAGGATCAAAGCTCATGATGTGCAGTGGGATAAGTCCCCCTGCATCTTCACCCTGGGTAAGAGATGAAGAAGATCCAGTTTAAAAAAAAATAAAAAGATGAAATGTATGCATAAGGAGGCTAAAAGGATGATGAAGATCTGGAAAATATACTGTACCCATTAAGGTTAAAGGAATTACACGTATTTAGCTGAGAGAAGAGAAATCCTGAAGGACAATGATAACTGTCTTTCAGTTTCTGAAGAGCTTCCATGTGAAATTTATATAAGATTTATTCAACTTGGCCCCCAGAGGGGAGAATCAGGAGCAAAAGGTAAATATTGAAGAAAGATAGGTTATGGCTCAATATTAAAAGAAAAAAAATCTTAATAATCAGAATTGTCCAAAAGTGGGGGTGGGGTTAGGGACAGGAATTTGCTATCTAGACACCTTTAAGGATCAAATGAGATAATATTTGTAAAGTGCTTAGCACAGTGCCTACCTCATATTATGAACTTAATAAATGAGTGTTCTCTTTTAAGCAGAAACTAGATAGCCACCTTGTTAGGGTTGGAAATGGCATTGTCACTTCACTTATGAGCTAGATGAGATGACTCAGGTTACTTTTCTAATTTTAATATTCTAAAACATTGAATTGACTACATTTTGACTGATATATTAGTTTCAACTTTTAACATAAAGCTGAAGAAGAAAATAAGCCTAAGAAGTGTGATTTACCGTATTTTAATAGCACTTCTAGTTTTTCAAAGAATTTCCACCTATTTTTAACTCATTTTAGTCTCCCCACAAACCTGTGAGAATGACAAACCAGTTATTATCACTGTTTTCCAGATGAAGACAAGGAGGCTTAGAAAATGATATAAATGAATAATCTAGTTATTGGTAGGATAAAGTTATTTTAATTGAAGTTATTGGTAGGATAAATCCAGGATCCGTGCTTCGAAAATCCTAACCATATCTTTCTACTAGACTACATAGTCATTTGAGGATTTGCAGTCTTTTTGCAAAAGTCTTTGGCATTATCAAGAACCACCACGGGCTAAGTGTCATTGCTTAGCATTGTGTCTTGGCCATAAAATTTGCTTAGTAAATGCTTGTTGATTGACTGCTTGATAGATTAATTAAATGACCAATGGGCTACAAATATATGAAGACTAAGATCTAACAGCTTAAGGACAACAGATATGAATGATGGATTAAAAAACTAAAGTTTTTTTTTTCAAAAATAGATAAAGACAATACAAAAGATAACAAATGGTAAATGATTAATTTATGGTATGAGTAGTAACTGCTACAAAATTTTTGACAAGGGAGGGATCAGATCATGAATATCAAGGGTAGAAAGGGAAGAATTCACAGATGAGGTAGATCTCAAGATGATAGAATTTGCATAAATGGACAAGAGAATTGAGGGCATATTACAAAAGGGGAAAGGACTATTGTGAAGTCAGCTTAACCTGTCTTCTTGAGTTGTCATATTTTCCAGAAACACTGAAAGAGGCCCCTACCAAATCAAGGATGAACCAGTTTGTTACTTACACCTTTCTCTGCACTCTCAGTATGTCCTTGAGGGTCAAACCAGCTGCAAGACAAGCACCATTCAGTCTGCACCAGACTGATAAACTATTTCTGCAGCTAGGACCCTTTTAGATAAGCAGGTCATCATATCTTCATAGTCTAGCAGTTCTCAAAGGAAAATAATGCTGCTTTCGCCATCTTACTTACTCCTGTTCTCCTTCCCTTCCCCCTTTCATGCCACTTTCATTTGGAAGGTAATTGTCTTCTATTCTTCCAGTGACACTCCCATTTCTGTAACTCATAAATATTCTAATTTCTGCCTGGAATGTAAACTCCTTTGTACTTGGTATAGGAATTCCACACAGATTTTCATCTCCCCTATAATAAATCCAGTTGTAATGCATATCTCATGAACGTGTGTTTTTTTCTTAATAGGATTCAATTATGTATTTGAGCAAGAAGATGCAAGAAATGTTTGTAAGGCAATAAAACATAATAACTGACATGAATATAGTACCTCAAAGTTTGAAAAGATCATTACCGTCCTTATCTCATTGGAGCCTCACAAAAACTCTGTCTGATAAGTACTATGGATTATATTATTATCTTTTACGCTTGAGAAAACAAGTAGAGGGAATTTAGATGACTTACTTGTGGTGACACTGTTTAAACATCAGAGTTGAGATTGGAACCTGGTCAGAACTGTCTCCAAATGTAGTACTCTTGCTTTAATATTGTAAATCCTTTTACATATTTTTTTGTGGGAGAAAATGTGGGGAAGAAGTTTAAAATATAGCTCTGGTCATCTAGAAGGCCTCAAAAGTCTATATTTCATATGAATAATACCTTATAGGCAGTGGAGAGTCATTTGAGATTGATCAAAAGAGTAAAATGGTCTATGATATGCATCAGGAAAATTCTTTTCTCAATTTGTGCCAGATGGACTAGATGGAGGAGATGGTAAACACGGTGTTGGGAAGATGTTGCAATAATCCAAGTAAAAGATAATAAACATGGTCAATGCAAGAAATTTTGTAGGAGTATAAATGACAAATCTGTAAAGTGATTGGATACAGAGGTTGAGAAAAAGTGCAGAATAAAGAATGAATTCCAGGTTGTGAACTTAGTTGATTACAAGTATGGATAGAATGCTGGGCCTGGAGTCAGAAAAAGTCATCTTCCTAAGTTAAAATTTGACCTTAGATAATCACTAGTTGTTGTAAAGCCAAGCATGAGCAGCTTACCAGAGGACTGCTGCTGTGAACAGTTTCAGGGTTTGGTTATATAGTATAGTGAACTCTCTATTTATTCAGCAGTATATTAAGGCAAAACATTCACTGAAATCAAAGTAAAGCATTCACAATTTTATAACATAACAACTTATCACTAAAATGGCCACACAGTTTTCACCAAAGTGGCCACATAGTTTTAAACAAAGTACAATCATTTAGTAAGTCCTTAATTCAATCATCCTTAAGGAGGCTTGCCTCCTTAAAGGACACAAAATAAAAAGGTCAAAGTTCACCCTGAGGTCACAGTAAATCATAATCTTCTCAATTAGTATCAGGTACCCAAGAGGAGATCTTTTCATCTTGACTCAAGGCTGGCTCTCAGCTTCCATGATTCCTCTTCCATGGGTCCAGCTCCTATCTGAATCAATTGAACTTTCACCTGGGTTTCAGGACAGGCAGCTCCCAGTTCCTTGTCCAAATCCTTATGCATTTCTTGTTCTATATTGAAGCTCACAGTGTCTAGTCCACCTGGAGTCCTTCACAGTTTCTGTTCTTGGGAAGACAAAGCTAAACAAAGCCACAATAACATTCATTCACATTATTGCCAGCACCACCATCATTTCACTTTCTCCCTGTGAAATCAACATAGTCCCACCAACAAGGTCTGAGGAATCAACACAAATCATCAGTATATTCTCAGGACCTCTGAAAGAGTCAGTAAGACCCTCCTCCAGGATTTCTACAGACATAAAACAAGAAAAACCTCTTTCAGGGTTTCTGAACCACCAGTAAGGTCCCAGGGCATTTTACCAACAGCATAGTCTATCAGCAAACAGTCTGACAAAGTAACATCAAAACAGATAGACAAAGTACCAGCACAACAGCCATACTTCCTCCCAATTCTCTTCTCTTCTCATTTCTCAGTTCCTCTCAATTCTGTTCTCAGTTCTTCTCATTTCTCATTTCTCTTCTCAGTTCTCAGTCCATTTCTCAGTTCTCTTCTCTCTCTCTCCAGCAGTAGCAGCTCAGCGTCCATGCTACTCACTCCCAGCAGTTTTGGCTCCCAGCAGTTCTCATTCCCAGCAGCTCTGGCTGGCTCCCAGAAGTTCTTGCTGGCTTGCAGGAGTTCTGGTTCCCAGCAACTCCCAACTTGCAGCAGCTCTCAGAAGCTCCCAGGATCCTAGCAGTTCTTTCTCTCTCAGCAATCTGACTTTTAAGCTTGGACTTTTCATTATATATATGATATTAGCTCTTCCCTGTTCCTCCACTTCTTGTTATATCAGCAAGTTCATCCCATTGTGATATTCACAAGTTCTGGATCTTAATACCTGATACAATCATGAACTGAAACCAGGTGCTAAATACTTAAATAGTGCAACAAGGTGTTAACTACTTCTGTTTCTTAACTAACTTGAAACAAGGTGCTAAGTACCTGTTTGATTGCCATCACAAGGGACAGGGAAGATCTTCAAATCCCCATTATCATTACAGTTGTATGGCCCTGGGCAAGTCACCTAATCATGGTTGTTTCAGTCTCCTCATTTGTAAAATGACAAACCACTCCAGTGTCTTTGCCAAAAAACAAAAACAAAAACATAAAACCTAAAGAGGATCACAAAGTGTCAAAAGAGCTAAAAACGTATAGGTCCCAAGAATTATCTCTGAAAACAGCTATACAACAAACCCCTGAAGGTTGGGCTACTGCCTCCTCCACTTGGAAAGCAGAGGTCTACCTTAGCATAGAATTAAAAGTCAAGAAATAGCCTGTAAAATTAACAAACAATAGGGGGGAAATGAAAAAAAAAAGTTGCTATGGTATAAAGCCAAGCATGAACAACTTTCCAGAGGACTGCTGCTGTGAACATCTAAAAGGTTCTGATTACATAGTATAGTGAACTCTCTATTTATTCAGCAGTAAATTAAAGCAACACATTCACAGAAATCAAAGTACAGCATTCACAATATTATGACATAACAAATTATCACTAAAATGGCCACATAGTCTTAACCAAAGTGGCCACATAGTTTTAAACAAAGTACATCCATTTAGTAACTCAATCATTTAGTAATCCAATCATTTAGTATTTCCTTAATTCAATCATCATTAAGGAGGCCTGTTTCCTTTATGGAAAAAAAAGTACAAAAGTCAAAGTTCTCCACCCCTAGGTCACAGTAAATCATAATCTTCTTAGCCAGCATCAGGCACTCAAGAAGAGATCTTTTCATCTTCATTCAAGGCTGGCTCTCAACATCCATAGTTCCTCTTCCATGGTCCAAGCTGCTGCCCAGATCTACACAACTGTCACCTGAGTTCAAAGGCAGGTAGCTCCCAGTTCCTTGTCCAGCTTCTTGTCCAGTTCCTTGTCCAGCTCCCATTCCATACTGAAACTCATAATGTTCAGTCCACCTCCAGACTGCCTGTGTGTGTTGACCTTCCTTGTCACCATATATAATGGCATAGTTCCTGTTTCTGGGAAGACAAAGCTTAGCAGAGCCACAATAATACTCATACACATTGCCTGTCCCATCATCAATTCACTACAGGCCTGTGAAATCAACTCAGACCTATCAACAAGGTCTGAGAACTCAACACAAATCATCAGTATAGAAATCAACAGAGATCCACAAAAAAGGTCCAAGAGGTCAACACAAATCATCACTAAAGTCCCAAGACCTCAAAACTCTCCTCCAGGACTCCTGTATACAGACAACCAGAAAATCCTCTTTCAGGGCTTACAGTAAGGTCCCAGGGCTTCTGTGCAAAATATCACAAACAAAAATTAACACAGACAGAACAGACAAACATAGAGTGCTGGGATACAACAAATTTTCTTGTTCTCCTCCACAAGAGCTCCCTTTTCAGTTCGTTCTCTCCAGCCTGGGTCTCTCCTTATATATGGTCATTAGCTTCTCCTCTTCCTGTTGCAAGAGTTCATAGGTTCTAGGGTTCACAAGTTGTGGGATTCACAAGTTCTGGATCTTAATAGTTGATACAATCATGAACTGAAACAATGTGTTAACTACTTCTGTGTTAATTAAATAGCTAAAACAAGGTGTTAATTCAATAGCTGAAACAAGGTGCTTACTTTTTTAGTTGCCATTACATATGGTGACAAGGAAGGTTAACACACACATTCAGAAGATGATAATCAAAATTCATGCAACCAAAGCCACAAAGAAAAATATGAATTGGTCATAGACTTTGAAAGAATTCAATAAAAGGATTTTTAGAATCAAGTAAGGGAGACAGAGGAAACATGGGGAAGAAAAATGAGAGTGATGCAAGAAAATCATGAGAAAAGTATCAACAGCTTGGTAAAGGAGACATAAAATAATACAGAAGAAAATAACACCTTAAAAATAATAAGCTAAATGGTTAAAAGAGGCACAAAAGTTCAATGAAGAGAAGAATGCCTAGAAAAATGGAAATGCCCAAATGGAAAAGGAGACACATAAATTCACTCAAGAGAACTCCTTAAAAAGTAGAATTGACCAAATAAAAAGGAGGTGCAAAAGATCACTTGAGGAAATAATTCCTGAAAAGTAATAATTGGGCAAGTGGAAGCTAATGACTTTACAAGACATCGAGAAACAATCAAACAAAATCAAAAGAATGGAAAGGAAATATGAAGTATTCCATTGAAAAAAACCAACTGACCTGGAAAATACATACAGAAGAGATGACTTAAGCATTATTGGGCTACCTGAAACTCATGATAAAAAAAAGACCCTAGATATCATCTTTCAAGAAGTTTTGAAGGAAAACTGATCAGATATTCTAGATCATGAGGATAAAAAGGAAATGAAAGGAATTCACCAATCATTTCCTGAGAGAGATCTCAAAATGAAAACCCCAAGGAACATTATAACCAAATTCCTGACCTCTCAGATCAAAGATAAAATACTGCAAGCAGTCAAAAAATAAAACAAAAAAGTTTCAAATAATATGCAGTTGCAGTCAGGATAACACAGTGTTTAGCAGCTTCTACAACAAAGGGTCAGAAGGCTTGGAATGTGATAATCTATAAGGCAAAAGAGCTAGGATTACAGCCAAGAATCACTTCCTCAGCAAAATTTCATATAATCCTTCAGGTAAAAAGTTGGAAAGTCAATGAAATAGAGCAGTTTTAAGCATTCCTGATGAAAAGATCACAGCTGAATAGAAAATTTGATTTTCCAATATAAAATGCAAAAGAAACATAAATAGGTAAACACAAGTGAAATCATATAGGATTTCATAAGGTCAAACTGTTTATTTTCCTACATGGGAAAATTATATTTGTAATTCCTAAAAACTTTCTCATTATTAGGGCAGTTAAAAGGAGTATATGAAGATAGAAAGCAGATGTGTGAGTTGAAAGTGATGGTATGATTATCTAAAAAAAGCAAAATTAAGGACTGAGAAAGGAGAATCCACAGGGAGAAGGGGAAAGGGAGAGGTAGAATGGGAATAATTATCTGATGTAAAGGAAGCCTGGAAGAAATTTTATGGTGGAGGGGAAAATGAGTGAAGTGGGGAGAGCAGCCTATGAACTTTTCTCTTATCAGAAATAGCTCAAAGCGAAAATAACATATACAACCAGTTGGTTGTAGAAATCTATCTCACCATACAGGAAAGTAAGAAGGAAACAGGATAAGAGAAGGGTGAGAGCTGATAGAAGGGGGCCCAGTCTGGGGGAGGAAAAAGTAAGAGGAAAATACTTTTGAGAATAGACAGGGTAAAAGGAGAGACAGAGTAGGATAAAGAGGGAAAATAGGATAGAAAGAAATACATAGTTGGTAATCAATACAATGAGTTTTTTTTCTATATGATGAGAATTCATAAATATATAGAAAACTAATTCGAATGCATAGAAATTTATAGAGTCATCCCACAGTCAGAGCATATCAACAAGTAGTTTTCAGACAACACAATCAAAGCTATCTATAGGCATATGAAAAAAATGCTCTGTCACTATTGATGAGACAAATGCAAATTAAAACATATCTGAACTATTCCCTCACACCTGTCACATTTACTAATATGACAGGAAAGGAAAATGACAAATATTGGAGGGCATGTGGGAAAATTAAAATACTATTTTACTATTGATGAAGTTGTACACTGATTCAACCATTCCAGAGAGTCATTTGGAACTGTTTTCAAAGAACTGTAAAACCATGTCTTGCCTTTGACCAAGTAACACCACTACTAGATCGATATCCCAAACAGATTAAAAGAAAAAAAGAAGAAAAAGGATCTATGTGTACAAAAAAGTTTATAATAGCTCCCTTAATGGTGGCAAATAATTGGAAATTTAGGGAATGTCCATCAATTGGGGAATGGTGAACAAGTTGTTGTATTTGATTGTGTTGAAATACTACTGCGCTTTAAGACATGATGAGCAGGATGCTCTCAGAAAGACCTGGAAAGACTTACATGAAATGATGCAAAGTAAAATGAGCAGAATCAGGAAACATTATACACAGTAGCAGCCACAGCATCATATAATGATGTACCATGTATAACTTAGCTTTTCTTAGCAATATAATGATCTAAATTCATGCTATTTCAGTAGGACTTATGATGAAAGGTGGTATCTATCTCCAGAGAAAGAACCAGTAGAGCTTGAATGCAGATGAAAGATACTTTTGTTTTTTATTTTTCTTGGGGATTTTTTAGCTGTTTTCTGTCACAGAATGACTTACATGGACATTTGGTATAACCTATGTCAAATTGCTCACTTTCACCATGGGAGGGGACGAGAGAGAGGAAGAGAATTGGGAATTCAATATTTGAAAATAAAATGTTAAATTGTTTTTACATGTGTGTAAGAAAAAATAAAATATCAAATACGATTTTAAAAAACAAGAAAGCAACTAGAGGAACAGATAATTAATATGCTGGCTTTGTAGACAGAAAAATGGAAATTTGAGAGGGTTGGTTTAAGGGCTATGTTGCATTTTACACTTTCGACTTAATGTAAGTATTGCAGTTTTGCTTTGCTCTCCTTCAGTGTGGTCCATTAGATATTGCAGGCCAGTACCCTGCTCTTTGTGGTTCATTTCACCAGAGCTTTGAAACCATGGGAAATAGGCTCTGCTATTCCTACTCCTGCCCTGGAGACAGCCTGAAAGGCCTGAAATAATTTCAGCTCACTTGGGAGCTGAGGATTCAAAGCTGAGTGAATGGTTTTCAAAGGTTAAAAAGCCCTGGTAATCAGCTCCTGCAATCTAAATCTGTGGCCCAAGGGGAGTAGGGGAGTGGGTGAGGCCAAAGGATATCCTTTTAATTAGGAAGAAACATTTTCACTCCACAGTTTTTCATAATATCTGAACTATACACAAATGTATGACACTATACATGAACAATAATTTTTAACGTAACCATTTTTATATTCAAGATTTCATATACTTCACCTTTTGATTCATCCATTTGAATGAATGTCCATATGAAATTGTCCATTTTCATAGATTACCAAAGTTACCGTGTTGTTACAATAGTTTGGGATACTGTGTAACAATTCTCAACATGAAGATCTTTCACAATGCAACCCAGGGATAATTTGAGCTACATGGCTCAGGGTAAAGTTAGAATGGAAGAGAACTAGGACAGAAAGTACACATTTATCATATATTTATACGTGCTTTAAAAAAATGTATTTTATTTTTAATTTATAGAATAAAACCAGCATTTCCATGACATTATATAATAAAAAAGATGATTACACATGAAACTTGAGATCTACTATGTGCAACTTTCTAGTCCTTTTAATACACAATAAAGTTATCATGTAAATTTCTTTTTTTTTTCTCTCCACACCCCAACCAGAAATGGCCACCATTAGACACAAATAAAGATATGTTTACGTGTGTGTATGTGTGTGTGTGTGTGTGTGTGTGTGTGCACGCGTGTGTGTGTGCGTGTGTGTTTGGTGTAAAATTATTCTATACATAATTTATTTATCATTCCTTTCTCTGGATGCAGATTGCATTTTCCATCATATGTCCTTCATAGTTAATTTGGATATTTATAATAATCAAAATGACTTATTCATTCAAAGTTGTTTTTGAAACAATATTGCCATTACTGTATACAATGTTCTCTTGGTTCTTAAATTTTCTTTTGAGTCTATGCTGATCCCAAGTCTGTAAGCTACTTGAGATCAGTTTCTTTTAAGTTTTTCATTCTGGTATTTCTCTTAGTACCCAATAATTTGCCTTCTATATAGAAGACTTTGAGAAAATTTGTGAATCTCAATCTCCTTATTTGTCAAAAGAGAGAAAATAATAAATAATCTTCCTTGTAGCACTTTATGAGGAAAATAGTATATAAATATGATGAATGATTATTCATACTAATTTGCTAATATTTTAAAGTTTAAAACCTCATGGGCACAATTGCATTTTAACAGAAAGTAATGTTCTATACAGAATTAGACCCTGGTGGTAGAATTTCTGAAAATGGTGCCAGGCTTACAGATCTGCCTGTAGGTATAGCTGGCCCTGTTTCTTAGTTACCTATATTTTCTTATTATACCACATTAAGTCAGAACCCTAGGGTTCTGCAAGACACAAATGATTGTGTGTGTGTATATATATACAAGCATATATGTATATATATAAATATAACTAAAGGGATAATTATAAGAGTATAGATTATGTCATTATCTAGGCCTATATAGATATCTATATATTTATATAGTTATGTATGCATGCATATATATTTAAAATGTTCATCTATCTGAAATATGGAAAGATCACTGTACTAAAGTCAAGAAACCAGTTTTCAAGTTCTAGATCAGTCACTAATAGTGGCCACTAGCATTGTATAATCTTGAAATGTCACTGAAATTTTTTGAGCTTTAATTTTCTTATCTGAAAAATTAGGAACTTGGATAAAATTATGTCTAAAATCCTTTCCAGTTCTTCTCTCAATTCATTCTTTCAGATTCTCTTCCTCTATTTTCCTATGCTTTCCTCTAACTTCATTTATTCTAAGAACTCTGTCTGCCAGTGCACAAACAAGAGATTACACTCACAACATCTTGCTAAATTCAGTTAGACAACCCACTCAGACTACAGGGAAACTCTGTCCAAGATGTATGAGGACAGAACGGTGACATACTTGAAAAGATTCATCCTCCTTCTTGTCGGATGACTTTTCATACTGGCCTTATTCCTTTTAGATAATGACAATTTCTAATTTTCATGGCAGAAATAGTATATATGTTTGCAAAAGCTAACAGTATGCTCAGTGGAGATGGCAGGAAATATTTTGATAGATACCAGCTTTCCTAGCCTAATTACATAGACATAACTAATTTTACCCATCAACCATGCATAAGTTCATTGCTATTTCTTACAGTTTTCTAAACTTAAAAAGAAAGTATTTTTGACACATATCCCTTCCTCAAACATGCATTTAAACATTTACTGTTTTAAACATAAGAAATGTGAAGACTTTGTCTATAGGATGCTAACAAAGAAAGTTGAAAAGTGAAGTTTCTGTCAAACATTTTCTGTGGTATTTTCAATGCATGATAATCAATTTGAAACCCCTGCAGTCTCTCAAAGATTTCACTCAATTAGCTATATTGTAGAGTTATTGTTAAAGTTTTATTTTCCTCTGTGTGTGTGTGTGTGTATGTGTATATATGTGTGTGTGTGTACATTTTCTCCCAAAACAAGATGGGAGATAGTGTTAAAGAAGCACCACATATAGCTGGAATTGTGAGAACAAAGAATTAATGGAAGTCAGTGGTCTAGTTATGACTTTTATGAAGCAATACACAGATATTGTATGGTCAGGAAATATTAGGTCCTTACTGTCTGCCACCTGAGTCATGCATCTATGTTTTCTGAAAAATTCTTTCCACTCTAGCAGAAGTGAATAATAAATTCAGAAATAATGAACCAGAGAGAGCTGTGCCTCTATTGGCCTGGTTGCAAGAATTCATCACAGGTGACTCAAGTAATTCCCCTTGACTGGTGGTATCAAATTTGGTCCACAAGCTACATGTGACTGGCAGTAGTCCCAAGAGTAGCCCAAATTAGATTAAAATGTTATAGGGAAATATTTAACAAAATAAATAACTACAATAAAATGTAGATAACATTACATTCTAAAACTAAGTCAATAAATGGCCTGCAGGGATCCTAATGTACAGGATTAGTGACCCCCGTTTCTCTTTGAGTTTGACATGACTGCACTACACCATTATATTGATCTTGAACTTCATTAAAATTTCCAGTTATTTCTCCCCGAAATTATTGAGCGTGAAGCCAGGATTTAACACTAGGGTTTTGGACATCAAGTACAATTGATTTCTTCCCTCTACCACACTTCCCCTCCTAATGGAATACCTAGACTCACATTTGATGGGACTATCTTATGTTCATCTATATCATATTCCTTTTATTCACATAGAACATTTTCACAAATTTCTATACGAGTACACAGTGGTTTTACTTGAGGAGAAAAAGCTCAAGAAGTGATCAAGTCTTGATACTTTTTGAAGAAATCTAAAGAGAAAAGGATTCTGGATTATGGAAAGTAACCATGACCCAATATTGATACTATTACAGTGATCATAATTGGATCAATATATAACTTTGTGACTAATGCCTGTTTATTATTAGTGTCACTATTGGAAATATAATCAGTTACAAATATGTAGCTTTATGATTCAGCCTGAAAGTTCATGAGCATTGAAGAAGTAGGAGTATTAATAGTATCACGACATTGTATTGGCAATGGAATTTGGAGATGTCCCTGTATTGGCTTGGTTTTTGCGTTGAGTGTTAAAACCCAAAGCTTGTGAATCCCACTTGTGGGACGGACTTGTTGAGGTGAAGACAGAGGGCTGAACTGGGAGGAGCTGTGAATTGGGAGAGAGGCCCAAGCTGAGAGGAAGCCAGAGGGACTTTGGGAGAGCAGTATCCAGTAGCGTGGAGCCTGAGTTGCTGAGAGAAAGACTGCTGAGAGCCCACTGGAACTGCCACCTGAAACTGCCACCCGGAACCACCAAGGACTGAGGAGGCATGGCTGTGATGCTGGTATTTTGTCTTTCTGTTTTGATGTTGTTTTTCCAGATTCACTGGATGGTGAAGGACAGTGCTACTGTTGTAGAGGTCCTGGAACCTGGCTGTTGGTTCAGAAGCCCTTAACGAGGATTTTCTTGTGGTACCTGCACAGAAATCCTGAAAGAGGGCCTTGCTGATGTTTTCAGGGGTTCCGGGACTATTCTACAGGCAGAGAGTGACTTGATGAGAACACTGGCTATGGCCTTGTGGAGCCTTGTCTCCCCAGGAACTGAGATTGCTGAGGGCTTGCCTTCAGTGAAGATGAAAGAAGGCCCTTTCCTTGGGTATTCAATGCTGAGCTTAACCTTGTCACTTAAGGGTGGATGGCTTTTTGTGCTCTCCTGCCCCTTTTGAGATTCAGGGGTTGAAAGCCTTTGAGTGATTGACCAAATGAAAGTACTTTGTTTATGGTTGGAGACTAATCTCCATTTGAGAAGAGACTTTTTGACTGACTAAATGAATATACTGTCTAGGGGTGGAGCTGGATTGAATTGAGAACTTGCTAAAGGAACAAGTTACACTGTATTTTGACTTTTTCTGTTCTGTGAATGTTTGCTGAATAAATGGGGTTTACCATGCTGGTAACCCGAACCTTGGAAGTTGCCTTTGCTTGGTGTTACACACATTGTTGTGCCGAAAGAAGTGAGAAAGAGATCCCCAGAGCAATTTTGAAGTGGATTTTATTTAGCACATGCTGTTCGGGACTGCGTCTTACCTTGCCCAAATCAAACAGGCCTGATCAAGGGGAGACCACTGATATATATAGTGTCCCCCCAACTCTTAATGGTCAGGGATTGTGTAATAAGAGGTTTACAGCAGGGATTGGCTAGTACACATTTTCATTTTTGCGGGCACAGGGAAACCTTTGGGGGGATCCTGCAGCCAACTAGTCTATTTCCATGAAAAAGAACAGGAAGAAGATAGCTGCTACAGCAGAATGGAGGAAGGGGAAGGGATCAAGGGAGGCAGGTGAGGACAAGTACAACATTCCCCACTTCTTATGAACAATGTCAAACCCTTGACACAGTTGGGACACAGTTGGCTACTCCAACATAGTATGGAGGCCAGAGATTCATGCAAAGGAAGCATTCAGGGGCTAAGGACAGGATCAAGGGGGCCAACATCAAGGGGCCAGTAGGGAACTTGACAGAGTTAATGTGGGATTTGACAAATTGGAGAAAGCAATTGATCAGTCATGGACCTAAAATGAGAGGTTGAGTAAGGAGAATTAGGGCACCAGCTCGGGCAGATACTAAAGTAGTGAGCCGAGGGGATGTTCAAAACAGTGACTGGTACCAGTTTTCAGCATTTTCCCTTTCCCTCTGTCAGTCTGTCAAATTTTTACAGACTACACTCAAACTTTCCTGCACCATACCGGAGGTGTTCTGAGAGAAGCAACAGGATTCTCTCAAATCCCGGGCAGCACAGAGGCCCCCCTGCTGAAGAAAGAGCAGATCTAGGCCCCTGTGGTTTTGGAGGACCATTTCCACAAGGGAATCAACCTGTCTCTCCAGGATGGAGATGGAGTGCTCCAGGTGGGAGAGATCAATGTCTACCTGTGCACTAAGAGACTGGTAGTTGGTGTCCCCCTTAATTAGGGCGGTTGCCCCAATAGCAGTTGACCCCACCAGTCCTAGCCCTACCAAGATGGGGATGAGGAGGGGGGCCGCAGGCTTTTGA
The DNA here is from genome assembly GCA_028627135.1 of Pseudochirops cupreus. Taxonomy (NCBI): domain Eukaryota; kingdom Metazoa; phylum Chordata; class Mammalia; order Diprotodontia; family Pseudocheiridae; genus Pseudochirops; species Pseudochirops cupreus. Next base: position 59,033,219 of record CM053581.1, on the reverse strand, counting down.
CAGAAAGTTTGGATTTCCCTTGGGGCAAAATAGCTCCATCCCCCCTCTCCTGAGAGGAGGGAGACCTGGGGGATTATTGCTACCAGGATACAAAGGGGGCTGCCTAGTGGATTCTGTTTTACAAACACCGTGGCAGAAACACACCTGGTGAGGCCATCGAGGCATGCCCACCAGGCTCCTGGCAGGGCAGGAAAGAAACTAGAAGTAGAGGATTTAACTTCAAGGGGAGAGCCACAGATGGGGGGGGCTATAGGGAGAACCAGACAGGTTGGTGTCCTTGGTTGTCAGGCAGAGCCCAGAACCTTGGACATCTCCCAAGGTGAGCCTTGGCTGATCCCAGTCACAATCCTTAGAAGTGGGAATGGGTTCTATGGTAGTATTAATGGCTACCCCAACATAGTATGCAGGCCAGGGATTCATGCAAAGGAAGCATTCAGGGGCTAAGGACAGGATGGATTTACCGTGCCACAAATGGCTTGGAAGAGCCCCAGGACAGAAGAGCTAGGGGGTTTCTGGCTAGTAATAAGGCCATCCTAAGGGGTAAGAGCAAGCAGGCTTAAGGTTGAATATCCTGCTGCTGTTGCCTGAGGGATAGTTCAAGGGGTTTAAGTGGCCTGGAAGGAACCCCAGGCCTGGCTGGGGGAGTCCCTGGCAGAGTGGTGTGTATGGACTTTAGAACGCCAGGGGATGAGCAACTCAACCTTTAGGGCACCTTTATATCCACATCACTTCCCCACTCAACCACTAGGCAGGAGAATTCTTTCAGGACAAAGGGACAAAGGTCACTGTCTTCAGTAATTGCTTCCTGCTGCACAGGGGTGAAGATTCCATTTCAGGTACCCAGAATTGGTTGAGGAGGGGTAGTCAGCATGGGAGGCAGAATGTGGTGCCAGCTGAGTCCAGGGTGAAGAGAGATGAAACATTCAGGAACACCAAGGGCCGGGGTTAGTATCTTAAAATCTGAAAATGGAATTTCTGCAGGTGAGAAGACACAAAGCAAACCAGGAGGTTAAATAAGCATGGACCAAGTATAAGAGCATGTAAAATGATTAATAATGGGTCAGAATAGGGGAAACAAGGGAGAGGAACCACGATCCCCAGGAGGAGGTAGGGAGATACCATGCTGGAGTGGATGTCTTGTATCCAAGAGGCTGTGTGTAATATCTTTTGAGTGTTCAAAGGATAAATTCCATGCAGGGTCCTCAGGGAATAGGGGAGAGCTGTGTGGAGTATATTGGGAATGATGGTGACACACCCAGCAATCATGTACTCTGCCTTGCCCTGCAGAGTGCCCTATTTGAATTAAAGTATTAGACTTCTAGTCCTGAGGAAGCAGGCCTAACTCTAGGCACAGGGTAGGAATTAGGAATCAATGGGCTAGAAACAGAAGTGGTTCAAGATGGGGCCCAGAACCCAGCACAGCTAGAAAGCACACAGGCATGTCCCCACAGTGAGGGGCTTCAATGCATAGTCTCCTTTGATCACTCTTATGGCTAGTCACGCTTTTCATCTTATCTCACATCTCACATCCTGCCCCCTGCTTGCTTCATCTGCCTCAGCACTCCTGTCTGCCTCACCATCCACCCAAATGCTTTTGGGAGAGGGACAAAGGAGCTCTCCCTGCCTGAGTGGGGATGGGGAGGGGAGTAAAATGAGGCTAAGGCAGTGTCCAGAGGATGAGGAGAATGTGGAACAGGATCCTTGTTGCACGACCATCTCAGGTGGACAGCTGATAGTCTATGAGAAACAAATCTGACAGACAAGTTAATAGGCAGGGCTCAAATAGAGAATAGAGGAAAACAAAGAAAGAAGCCAGGAGAGCCTCAAATAACCTACATTCATTCCTACATTTATTCTTGTTCATAAAGAAAATCAAATCTCCCATTGGGATTAGAAATTATTGCTCTAATAGATGTGCATCTACTTCATACAGCATATACTGCATCTACTTCCAAACCTCTCTACCTTCTTATTATTATGCTTAATCTGAGCTCACACTAAAATTTCTCTTCTCTCAGGTAAAGATGTGTCTGGTTTAATCTCAACAACTAATTGTATTAATACCCAATTCCCTTTCATCACTTTGAAATACACTGGGACCTCATTTCACTCATATACACAGATATACCTTCTCTACAGCAACTTTATAATCCCAACCTCAGTCCATGGGATAATGATTCAAAGTTGCATTTGTACCCATATTTCCTCTCCTTCTCAAATTCAAGTGAGCTATTAATTATAAAATCAAGTTATAAATCTTTCTGTCTTCCTAGACTATTGCTCAACTCACTTAAAACCCTTTAAAAGCAGTACCACCATCCAGAGACAATAGGGCTTGGATAAACCCACATTTGTCCCCAAACCTTCTTATCTGCCCTCCATATTCCCAATCAAACCTTTATTTATCCTACCAAAATCTCTCAAACTCATCATTCAGATTATTCAGCACTCCTTTACATGTTTAACCATAAAACAAGATAGCTCATAAATTATTATCCTTTTACTAACATAACTATCCTGCTTACACAAAGCAAAGAGGTTAATGGCTAAACCTCACAAACTGATAGATCTGACACAGAATTATCTGATCTTGTTATTCCCTCAGAAGTTTCCACTCTGAGTCTAGTTCTTTAGGAGGATCGGATGCTATTGAGGATCCAACTCTATTATACAAATGAATTTACTTACAGGAGAGACTGACCTCTACTCCAGTTATCATAAAAGACTTGGGAGGATCCATAAGTAATTAATCTCAAAATAGTGCATATCAATAAGTTGCTTATAATAAAACATGTTTGCACCACAGAACACACAGTATAAACAGGTACTAATTCCACAATGGTAACAAACTTTGAATGAAGTTGACTTTTAACCATTAATAATTTACTTCCCTCTAAGAAATTTGCACTGAAACTCTTTACCCCACATAGAAGACGTTTCTGATCTAGTTTCAGTAATTAATAGAATAATAGCTAGGTCCTTCAATCAGTTGTACCAATACTCAATTATTCTAACATGATTTTGAAACATTTAAGGACCTTATTCCATACAGACAGATACCTAGTGACAAGCAGATGACTAGGTCAAATACCCATCTACCAAGTTCTATAATATATAAAAAGGAATATGATCTAAGACTGAATAGTCTAGATCCTAAACACACTTTATTATACTAGTTCAGATGTATCTCAACCTTAGTTTAGGATAATGATTCAACATTGTGTTTGCACCTTTGCTTCACAAACTTCTTTTCTCTTTGTTTAATTATTCCTATATTAGTCAGAAAGAATGTTCTATTCCAGGGATTTACTAATTTATCCCATTGTTTAGAGTATGGATTGACTATACATTCAGGATTGGAAAACAGCAAATTTCACATATGTGCATCGTGCTCACATATCTTTCACTACCACTTGCTTTGATTGCAGAAATTTGCCATAAAAGGAAAGGAAGGACTTGATCAGATAATATGTCACAGTTTTCCAACCATGCATCATAATTGCCACCTCATAGCCAGACTCAGGAATACTCAGGTGTGAAATATTCTTTTTCAAGGGAACACAATGGATAAACTGAGCCAGGATCCCATCCTAAGCTGAGGTTAGGATTGTCCTCTCAGTTTTTCTAGAGAGACACCTGTTACAGTCACATTCTCTGAGTACTTTGTGGCATTTCTCTGCAAAGGTGGACTATTGACTATTGATGGATTTCTGTCATCCATCAGACAACTCAAAATCAAATCCATTATAGTCCCAAAAGCTTTTACCTCAGATGGCAACTTTCACTAATCAAGAATTTTACCAGGACTCACATTTTAAATTTTAAACTTGTCCTCATGCAAAAACCAATCATTAGAGATCATTTCTATATATTCGCAAATTCTCAGCATGCCAGGTTCCTTGTTTAGGAACGCCATAACCCAAATAAGCTCTTTTGCAGGTTTATAAAATTAGGGAAGATGGAGAGGGACCCCTGAGAAGGGGCTGCCTTTTCCACCCCATAGGATAGAGCTGCTGTGGGCTGTGTTTTTGACTAGCCCTGAGGACTTCTCTGAATGGGCAGAAGAATCCTCCTTTCCATACAACATGCACACACACACACACACACACACACACACACACACACACACACACACACACACATACACACAGTAATCAACTTTAGGTTTTAGCATTAAAACATAACCAACTACCTTATAACTTTCATAAGCAATAGCCAAATTGTTTTAGCTATGGCACAGACAAGAAGCTTCAGATGACATTGTTGTGGTCCCAGATCATATAATATTATTCCTAATCTGATCTGGGATGAGAGTTAATAGAAAAACTCTCAACGTTTTAACAGAATCTACTCAAATGTTTTAGGCATACTTAAGTTGAAAAAGGGACATATGCCAGGAAGGGGAGACCCTCCAGGTTAGGAGCTTCCCTAAAGGGAAGGATGACTGAAGAGGAAGAGGGCTCTCCTGGAGGCTGATAGCTCACTCCAGTCTCGGTGTGGGTGCTGCAAAAGGGAACTTGCAGGGGTTGGAAGTCCTTCCAGTGGAAATCAGAGAAACTCCCTTGAAGGTGCTCTGATAGTCACTGGATGACCTACTCTGCAGAGTAAAAGCGGGGATGCTTTAAGCGAATGAGCTTGGAACAAAACCTTGCGAGCCCAAAACAAATAGGAGACATAGACAGACAGACACTAACAGAACAGACCAGAACCAGAGAACCAGGCATGGGTAGTGACCCAACGTCTTCGGAGTGCCCAGGGATTGGTGTGTAAAAAACACCCAGGCTGCGCCCAGCCCCAAACCTACCAGAACAGGGAACCAGGAATGTATTCACCTCTGGAGGTTTTGAATCCACACAGGGTCAAATAGGAGGAAGGTCTGAGTCAGGAGCTGGGTACAATCTTTCTCTCCTCCGACCCTGGGGCCCTGAGAATATCTCAGAATCCGGCTCCCCCAGGGATCAGGTTGAGCAGATGACTGCCTCCCAAGGCCAAGTGCCCCTCCTGGTTGGGGGTCTCCGCGGTGACACGGGACACCACATATCTCACTGGGGCCTCCAAATGTTGTGCCGAAAGAAGCGAGAAAGAGACCCCCAGAGCAATTTTGGAAGTGGATTTTATTTAGCGCTTGCTGTTTGGGGCTACATCTTACCTTGCCCAAATCAAACAGGCCTGACCAAGGGGAGACCACTGATGTATATAGGGTCCCCCCAACTCTTAATGGTCAGGGATTGCATAATAAGAGGTTTACAGCAGAGATTGGCTAGTACACATTTTGATTTTTGCGGGCACAGGGAAACCTTTTGCGGGGGTTCTGTACCCAACTAGTGTATTTCCATGAAAAACAACAGGAAGAAGATAGCTGGCTACCCCAGAATGGGGGAAGGGGAAGGGATCAGGGGGGCAGGGGAGGCCAAGTACAACAACATCTTATTTATATTTCTTTTCTGAGGATGTTAACTTTTGAAAGGCACATTCTAGGGGCCTATACAGTAATAAGTATTGTGACAATATAAAAATACAATTTCCTTTTCTTCCTTACACCCTCCAAGACCAACCTGATAAAATAAGATCTCATTAATCTAGAGACTACAATAATTTATGAAGAAAACAATGATAATTCAAGTAGAAGTTGCTTTGAAATTTACCTTTGCTTAACACACCCTTTCTTCACAGAGAATATAAATTCATAATTCAAAGAGAACTACCGAGAAAATGTTTTTAAAAAATCTGAGAGGAAATAGTAGTTCTGAGTACTGCAAAATACTTAGCATGCTCAAAATTACACATATATCAAGGAACAGGACCAGTGCAAACACACAGCTTTCCTGATTCTAAGGCCTATACTTGTTCTACTACACTGTTTTACCTTGAAGCAGTCAGTGTGTTGAAGTGGTAACAACACCACATTGGGAGTATAGATTGGAAGATTCAGTTTCTAGCTATGCTCGTAGCTAGTTCTGTTACTTTGGCCAAGTCACTTAACCCTACTTGGACTCAGTTTCCACTTCTGCAAAATGAGGAAGTTGAACTAGATGATCTCCAAGTTCTCTCCCAGACTTTATATTCCATAAAATCTCAGAAGCATTCATTTATATATGATGTTTGTTAACTACAAAGCTTTTGTACATTCAGTATAACAGGTCCACAAAGGATTTCTGCTTGTTAATACTTTTAGTAAAGTTTTAGTTACTGTATACTTCTAAATGCAATATGTTCTGACATTTCTCTAAAACAAACAAACAAAAGGGAATACATTAGTAATTTATATTTTTTTAGGAATTCACTAAATATGTCTAGTTCATCACATTGAGTGCAAGAATAAAGTCTTCTGAAATTCTATCAGTTCTTTTTCATGTTATTTGATTAATTTTACTAATATATCCGTTCGGTATTGAGGAGACTAGCAATCCTGTATATATTATGGGTCTTCACCACCCATGGTTGACTCCTAGCAATGCGGTTTCAATGATATGGTAGAGGTAGCAGAAGACTGGAAATTAGAAGTTTGTTGTTCAATCCCTTCAGTTGTTTCTGATTCTTTGTGACCTCGTTTGGGGTTTTCTTGACAAAGATACTGGAGTATTTCAACATTTCCTTCTGCAGCTCATTTGATAAATGAGGAAACTGAGGCAAACAAGGTTGAGTGACTTGGCCAAGGTCACTTAGCTAGTATCTGAGGCCAGATTTTAACTTAGAGAGATGAATCTTCCTGACTTTGAGCTCAGCACTCTATCCACTGAGCAACCTTGATGACCAGAAAGCTGAGTTCTAATTCTAGCTGCCATTTCATTTTTCTGGCTTTTCATTTTTATCATCTGTAAAATTAGGATAGTTGTACAATATGATCTCTAAATCCATTGTATTCTAGTAAATGTTCAACAACTAGATCTCTGGGAAGAAAAAAATGTGTTCACAACATACCTTTAAGTTTAATCAACATTTTGAACATGTTCTCCATCATCTTAAGTTTAGACATTCCACAAAACAATAATTCAAGTCATTACTTGCTGATTTCCATAGTACAAATGGTGGCATTCGCAAGGCAAGTGGGTTGAAGCTGGCTCTAGCCTACTCCTAAGATCAATTATCTTTCTTAAAGTCTATATTCAATGGCACCTTCCATTTTTTATATTCTATGTTCTAATATCTCTTCTATCTCAAGAAAATAATAAATAAAGTCTTTTTAAACTAAAAAAAATCTTTGGATATCTAGATCTAAGGATAAATAATAGGTATATCATGAAGAAGTCAGCTTAGCACTGAGAAACTCATTATCTCATGTAGTGAGTAGCAAGATGATGAAATTTTGGAACAGAGCCCTTCTTAACCCACCGCAAAGACTTATGGAAGGGAAGGTAGGGGAAACCTGTTTTTGTAGAGGAAGTATGTACTTTTGCAAAATTGTAGATCTTTGGAGTATAAAATTAATGTTATATTAAAGAGTAATTCTTTGGAACATAAACTTTCTACTTTCCCTAATGCTAGTTTTCAGGAAAAAAAAGAAAAGTTAATTAATTGGTATAGTATTATCCTCACTAAATCATGTCCCCATTATCACTAGGACTACGTTGCTATAATGAACGACTGATTATGGCAGTGCTCCTTTAAGTGTATAATTCTGAAAGTAGTTCGCAGTGGGTTGTTGCATCAAATATCTATTTCTAGAACTTCTCTACTCAGCTAGCCTCCTACACATGATAGTTTGTAGAGAGTATTAAAAATTTAAGCAGTGGAAAAAAACAAAACATAGGTTGATATTTAAAATCTAACATATTACCTAATGCAATCTTTGTATTTTTAAAAATAATCAGTTGGAACATAGGAAAGAAAACACAAGTTGAAGAAGGACTAATGAGTCACAGAGAGTTGGAATCTATTTTTTTTCTTTCTTTTCCCCAAAATCGAACTTTGGTAAGATTTCAGTTAAAAGCATAAACAAACCAGGAAAACCAGTAATTTGGTTTAGTAAAACAAGCATCAGTTGTGGAATGGCCAATGCTCAATTTGGATTCCAAGTGTAGTAACTACCTCTTTGGTGAGATGGACAAATTCTGAAAATTACCTGACCCTCAGCTATCTTTTCCATAGTGTAAAAAGATTTATACTTAATGTACAACCTGTTCTATATCCCATTAATTTCTTTGTCAACTCAGAACTTTTTGAGGGCAGGACCCATGTTTTATTGACCTTTGTATAATTCTTCAAAACTTATTAGAGTCATCTGAAGAGCAATATTTAAAAGTATCTATTGAACACCAATTTTAAATAAGGTGGGGGGGGGGGAGGAACAAGAAAAGAAGTGAAAGGATAACATGATTTAGTTTTATCAGGGAGTACAAAGTATATCTGAGGCATCCAATATATCTGCCTATGGCAAATGTCAGCTCCTCCCTAGCCTTATTTTTGCTAATGTTATTCTTTACCTCAATTTTTCCAGAGGAATTAGTGAGGTTCAGATTCAAGTGACTTTATTTTTCCTTGTTTTTTTTTTTTAGAGTTATATTCCTGTTTTCTTTTTTAGTACACTTGACCAATACAGAAAGTAAAGGATCTATTTATGTAAAGAGAGCATTCACAGTTAAATACTCATTATATATCCTTGTAGAGGCTGGGTAAATCTTTTTCTGAGTATATATAATCTAATGGTTTTACTTATTTCTAATCTACTTACTACATTACTCTTTGGTTGGCTGCTGAGCAAGAATTGGATGTGCATACAAAAGAATCAAGGAATGAATTCAGTTTTCTTCATTGCTTGGCTGTAATTGAACTTGGAGGTAGGGATAGCGGTAAGCCTTTGGCTAAAGAGAGTTAGAGTCAGTGATCTACTTACCTGAATCAACATTAAATCATGACACATGACACAGCTCTTACTTCTGTCCTTATTATTTCTATTTTTCCCTACTTTAAGAAAAAGGAGAATTGGATATGGAATGAACTAGTACATTCTCGTATGAACTTTAACAGGTCTGGAAAGCCTGATCTGGATTCCTGGAGTTAGAAGGCAAACAAGAGTTTGTAGATACACAAACCTAGCAGGAAGCATATCCTTGAGTAATGACTGTGATCCAAATCTACACAGAATTGACCCTATAACTCTGTGCACCATCTATTTATTACACATTTAGAACTGACCTTGTTGGAGCAAATGCTTTGTTGCAATTGATTTAAGGTTGAACCAACTCTCCCCAAAACCAAAGTGATATAGAGGAGAAAGAGAGAGCTTGAGTTTTGGAGAGAGATGTTTGTACTTCTGTTCTTCTTATATCTTCTTACTAAATATCCCATTTTCATAGGTCATTGATGTTAATTGGTTAAATATTGCTGTAACTCTCCACTCTTTCTACTTACTCGATTTTCTTGGGCCTGAAATAGCATGATATTCTTTAGTCAATCTGAGGAAATTTTCCTAACAATACCATTTTAGTTGATCTGGAAATTCTTAAAACTTAGTCTAAAGCCTAATCAAGGCTGCTGTTACAATAGAAAAATGTTAATGCCTGATAAATAAATCAGAGCATAGCCTCATCACCTATTCTAAGTGGAGGTTTAGGTAATTAACTGATTTGCTTAACCCCCACCCTTACAATGACATGCAATAAAGAATGGGGTGGGGGGGAGATAAAGAATGGGGGAAGGGGAAATTCAGTGAGAGTCCCAGAGTAAAATACTAAAAAGCTAAAAAGGGGAATTTTGAACTTTACCATTGTGGTTCATGGAAGAAAGGGATAATGACAGTCTATTTCATCTTGCTATCTGGTAAGAAAAATTTGGCAGAGGCCAAAGTAGCAATGGTCATACAGATATTAGTTCTCCTACTATTTTTCTCTTTACTCATAAAAATATACTGAACCTTTCTAAACCATCCCACTATTTTACAAGAGAAAAAGCTGAGTCTCATGGGTATTAAGTAACTTCTCTACATTTATAAAGCTAATAAATATTAGAGATGGGACTCAAATCCAGATTTTTATATATTTAAACCTCTACTGACCACACCATATTGCCTTTCACTTTGACAACTTAAAAGAAACCCACACACATGCACATGTATCCATGCACACATGCAATTTATCTCCAATCACTTTAGGTCAGGAAATTAAACCTTGAAAAACCATATAGTTTGCCCCTAAGAAGTCCATATTGGTATAAAGTAAAAATCTCCAGGAGTTCACATGAAATGGTAGATATTCCAAAAGTAAAACTATATTAAAAATGCATGAAGATCATTTGACTTTCAAAAAGCTTTTGGCAACTGGAAATTTAGAAAGACCTTGAATCAAAGGAATCATGCTTTAAAAGACAGAAAGAAAAAATCAGAAAGTGTTAGAATCTCTTAACTATTAGAAAAAAAATACACAATATGATAAAGATGAATTATATATAAACATATAAAGTCTAATAGATATGCATGGATATACACATACACATTATACATATGTATACCTACTATACATGTGGATAGGATGTAAGTAAACATTTTTAAGTATCTACCATGTCCCAGGCATTGTGCTATATGTTGAGGATACTAAGAAAATCATGAGGCAGTCTTTCTCCTAAGACAATACAAAAAAAGAAGATGGGCAGGGGGCTGAAAAAGTAAGATTTTCAGAATTGATTTCATTTGCAGAATGATTCGTTTCTAAAGATCTTGAAATCCAGGAAATTGGCTGGTGGTAAGTGATAAAGTAAATTCTCTGAGAGACCTCCTTAAATGTCAGAGATCAAGGAGGTGAAATCCAATGTATACCCTCTACCTTCTCCAATCAGAGAGAGAGGGGGGGGCTCCAGAGGCACCCCAAGGAGGTATAAATTTTAGAATTAATTTCCTTGCAGATTGGCGAGTTTCTGCATATCAGGAAGATCATATCTGAATATCACTTTTATTTATAAACATATATACATGTCTGTTTATATGTATGTGTTCTCATATTGTGTCATGTTTTAATACTAACTCTTTGGCAAATTACAATGTGATCTTGAGAATCATTTAAGAAATTCAGTTTTGTAAGACTAGTATTTCAAATGTTATTTCTTCCTAGTTAACAAGTATTTTGGCAATACAAATATATAATGGTAGGCTGGTGAGTAGGCATCAGGATACCCAGGTGAAGTAATAATTCACATAGAAGAGATTGGTAAATTCTGGAATTGTTTCAGTTCTGCTAGCCATCTGATAAAAAACACTCTTTTGATTGGCTCCAGAAACTGAAATTTAGTACACTGTGGCAGAAAAAATCTGAAATAACTGAGAAAAAACAGTTTCAAGCTTCCAAGTATATGAATTTATTAAGCAATGCATGCCAATTGCATAACAAATTGGGACGAGGGATTTTTAGCTTGGCACTGAACCTTGAATACAGGGTGAGGAAAAAAATTATGTATTAAAAGAAAAGAATTGTCAGCATATAAATCATGATATAAGATCAGGTAATCTGTTTTCTATTTGGAGGAAAAATTATGGATTTTCCAAGTTGGAAGGTGGGAAGAGTAAGTTTCAGATCATTTGAGAGGGAGTAACTTAGTTTCATGGTCTTTCCCGGAACTGACTAATGATAATTAATTGCATTTACCTATGTTGTATGAAACAATAGATGGCTTGTACCATCTAGTTTTCCATGAATGATTTGCAGAAAATCAATAATGTGGAAGATAATAAATGTGGCAAAACAAGATGAAGTCTATGTTAATGCAACTGGTTCTTTCAATTCTCACACAAAAGCAACTTTGGTTTGTAAGTGGTCTTCACTCTATTTCTTCACGTAAAAAAAAAGTTCACTAGACTCTCAGACAGGGCCATTTCTAAAATAATTGGTCAGTTTTTCTTCTACCTCTCTAATTTGGCTTTTAAAATCTTTCCTCAGCTCTTCCAAGAATGGTTTTTGGGCTTGAAACCAGCTCCTATTCCCGTTTGATGTTTCAGATGTGGGTATAATGTCAATGCTATCCTCTTCTTAATGTGAACTAGGATCTTCCTATTCACTATAATAGGATTCTATACTCTTCGTTTTTTCTGATTTTTTTTTTCTCATTGTGATTGCCTATTTCCTGACTTTTAAAGTCAGGCACAGAGGGCTCTGACCCATGCTTCTTGTACTGGGAGCTAGGGGCCTTGTTACTGGCTTTGTGTGCTGTGGCCTCTGGTTCTGTCAGCTGGAGGCTGTTAGGGGTCTTCTATTTTGACTAGCCCTACAGCCCTCTTACTTACCCATCCTGGGTCTTCGGTCGTCACCGGCCTCCAAAGGAGGAAGAACCAGACAGAAGGCGGAGGAGTCACAAGAGGTGGTTTATTCACGGGTGGTCACA
>CM053581.1:58997200-59020413 GCA_028627135.1 Pseudochirops cupreus | reverse complement strand
TCCGCATTCAGAACTTTTATCATTATCCCTCACCCAATCACAAGCTTAAATTACATTTATTACCTTATATGGCAAATCTTCACAACAAGCTAGCTAAGCCATACACAGAATACTTAGCCCTTTACCCCCCGCCCCCAACAGGAGGCTATATAATGCTGCAACTCATCTCGTGCTGAGTTGGAACTGGGTGTTGAGGGCTGAGACCAAGGCTGAGGCCAGGACTTTCTACATTTTCCCAGGGTTACAATGAAGTTCACAGCATGAAGTATGGGGCAGGGGTGGTCTGGTCACTTCAGGTTTCCACCTCCCCACCACTGGTGGCCAGTGCCATGCTGTTGTCTGCCTCTTCCCCTGACTGTGCAGAGGCACACCTGGGGTTCTGGTGTTAGCTCTTGCTGGCTCCACCCCTTGGGGTTCTCCCACTGATCCACTGACATGGGGCTTGCTGAGACAACTCCCATCCTGCACTGGTCCCCTTTAACCTCAGCACAGTCACCATCACATCCTTTCTTTAGATCTCCCAATCCTCCTACTGGTTCTACTGTTTCAGGAATTTACCTTGGGGCAATATTATCTGGGTTTTTCAAGGTCAATGAGGGGGGATTGATATTGCCTTTGATTTACTCCACTATCTTGGCTCCTGGAAGTTCAGGTAGATGACTTTTAAACATCTAAACTGTGGGCTGATAGCCCCAGGAATAGCTGCTGCTGCTGCGGGCCCTGTGTATGTTCTTTATGAAGTTCCAACAGATTTCTGTCCTGCAGCGATAGGTTTGGGAATCACCACCTCACTGTGTGAATCAGTTCACCCAGGCTCACTCCAGCTCTGCTATAGTCAGATCTGTGCTGATGCAGCCCACATGCTTAGTGCACTGCATTCTGTGCTTCCCCATCCCAGCTCAACAAATCCTACCAGTGGATTTTCCATCTTGTCCTGGCATCAAAATCTGTCACACTCTGTCTCCTAATGGATTCTGTCACTCTAAAATTTGTTCAGATTCACTTTTTAGAGGTAAATGAAGGAATTTATGGGAGAACTCAGGTGAGTTCCTGCTTTCACTCTGCTATCTTGGCTCCATCTTTTTCCCAGGTCCATTTCGGTACCTGCCAAAGGCCTTTTTTATGAAGGGTACTGGAATTAATCAAAGAGTGTACAGATCTGTTGCTGCTTCTTTCTTTGTGTATCTATTCTTTCTTGATTTTAGGTGAAATAGATTGGAGATGTCTACAAACTTGTGAGAACTGAAAGCTCATGAGAGTGCATTGGCAGAAGTCTAAGAGTTGGAATTAATTCTGGATTTAGGTAGCTTGATCAGCCTCAGTGGCCTAAAGGATGACTTTCAGAAATTAAGACAATGATAGCTGAGACAGAGAATCACCCCATAGCTATATGGCTTTTGGAAATGAGCTTGGTGGAGTAAATGCCACGTGGAAACTGCTTTCACTCCAGTTTCATACCTCCACAGATAAAGGAGAGTGACTTGGAGGTATTGATGGTGAAATTTGATTTAAATTTTTTTTCTTGCTATATATTTGAAGTATACACATTTGTTTAAAAAATTTATATTAAGCATTTAAAGAAAACTGAGGAATTAAGGTCAACTGATAAGGGAAAATAATAACAATAATAGTAACTAACATTTATATAGAGCTTACTACTTCCTAAGTACTATGCTAAGCTCTTTACAATTATTATCTCATTTGATTCTCAGAACCCTTTGTGGATAGGTGCTATTATTATGCTAATTTTACAGATGAGAAAAGTGTGGCAGACAGAGGCAAAGTGACTTGCCCAGGGTCACAGAACTAGTTAAATGTTGGAAGAAGTATTTGAACTAAGGTTCTATACTGACTCTAGGCCTAGGTGTTCTATTGAGTGTACCACTTAGCTGACCCTGATTTAAAAGTTTTAAAATATTGGCTTTTTTCAACAGTATTAGATAAAGAAACCCAAATCATCCCTCAGGGGTAGCCCTAGAATGTTGAGAGTGATGTAGCAAACTTCACTCTGGGAGAATGGTGCCAGAGTGATTACTAACACAATTTAACTGTGAATAGAACAGTGGCGATCATATATAATCATATATAGAAACTGAGAATTGGAAAAATCATCTAATCTAACTCCTTGAATATGAATTATCTGTACTGTAGCATGGACAAGTGAAAATTCAATTTCTACTTGAAGAATTGCGAAGAATTCACTATTATTAGAGGTAGTCCTTTTCATTTTTGTATACTGCTAACATTACAGCTCATTCCTTCTTCTCTATGCCATTAAACATCCCCACATCTTAGTAAGTGTACTCTTCTCCAGTTTATTTAATCAATCCTCCTGATTTCAATTCCTTCACCATTCAGATATCCTTCCTTTTGAAGCCTTCCAGTTTTGCAATGACTTTCCTAAAAATACTGCCCAGAACAGAGTACAATGTTTCAAGTGTCATCTGACTAGTAAAGAATGATTATCTCCTCCTTACTCCTTTGAGTTCCTTTGGATTGGGGCTCTCCCAATTCTCACACCTTGTGCTTATGACATTGTATCCATTGTGATTGTGAATATACCTATTTATGTACATATTTTCTCCACAAGTAGACTGTGAACTCTTGGAAGTCTGGGATTGTTTTCATCTTCATCCTCTTATTCCTAGCACCTACCAAAGTGCCTGGAAAATATGAAATACTTAATAAATATTTTATACATTGATTGGATGTAGGATTTTTTGTTTGTTTGTTTTTAGCTGTTACCTCACAGTGATGATTCATATTGGGTTCACAACTAAAACTTCCAGATCTTTAATGCAATGTACTGTTGAGCAAACACTATCCATGTCCTTATACAACTGTAATATTTGAGTTTTTGACCCAATTATGGGATTTTCTAAGTATGAAAATTTTATTTCATCTTACCTTATTTGCCCCTACATTCCACTTCATTGAGATCTCATAGGATCTTTAAATTGGAATTCAATAAGTCAGTGTTTTTCACAAACCAGATAAGTATGCTATCTTATACTTTTACCCAAGTTCTCAATTGAAAACAACAACAACAATAGTATGTAACACAGGAATAAAAATCTCTGAAAGACTATACTAAATACCTCTACAAGTAGACATGTGTCTATTAATGATTAAACTGGTGCCAGCTGTTGACAGGGATATAAGATTTATTATTTGAAAGGTCATTAGCAAGCATATATACAGATGGGAGTATTGAAAAAAAAATAGAAAGGAAATAACTTGCTCAAAGTCACAGCTAGTAAACATCGGAATTCCAGTGTGATTCTAGATTCCTTTACTACAAATCCTTTGATTGGTCTTCTACTGAATCACATCATCATATCATATCATATCACTTCACATCACACCATATCATACCACATCATATCATATCATATCACACCACAGCACAGCACATCATATCATGTCATATCATATCATATCATATATCATTTCAATCATATGTCATGTCAGTTCTAGGAATATCTGATTGTATTAATGAATTCACATTTCTCCATTCTCTCCACAAGAATGATGATGATGATGATGATGATGACAATGATGATGATAGCTAACATTTACATAGCACTTACTATGTGCCAGGTACTTTTCTAAGGACTTTGTTATCATTATCTCATTTTATCCTCACAACAACCCAGGGAAGAAGGTGTTATTTTTATCCACATTTTCTGAATTGGAAAACAGTTTGAATGAGTTGCCCAGGGTCATATAACTAGTAAGTATTGGAGGCTAGATTAAACTAATCTTCCTGACTGTACATCCAAGGCTTTATCTGCTCTGCTACCTAATAAGAGACTTTGTCAAATTATTTAGCAAAATACAGGTTTAGTGTTCTTATGGCATTTCCTCATTCTCCCAATCAACTGGACTAATACTGCCTAAAATAGGAAATAAAATAAGTCTGTGATTGCCTGCTATTTATGAAGCCATGCTGGCCCTTCATGATCAATACTCTTTCAAAACATTCACTGACCATCACAAAATTGTTCCGGGAATCAAATCCCAATTTCAAAATTCTGTTACCTTGAATCTCTCTCTCTCTCTCTCTCTCTCTGTCTCTGTCTCTCTGTCTCTCTCTCTCTCTGTCTCTGTCTCTCTCTCTCAGCTCTCATCTCTTATTCTGTATTTATCTATGCCTCTCTGTCTCTGTCTCTGTCCTCTCTATCTCTGTCTTTGTCTTCTCTGTTTTTGTTCTGTCTCTATTCTCAGCTCTGTCTCTATATGTCTTTACCTCTATGTCTCTGTTTCTCTGTCAGTCTTTCTGTCTCACAAAGAACTCTCACTGGAAGGAAATGCCCAGCCGACTTCTGGTGGATTAAACTTCTCCATTATTAATATACTATGCTTCTTTGCAAGGTTTCTCATGTTTCCTAAATTTTCTTCTCATCATCTTTATCAAAAGTTTTCCAACATTCATCTCTTTGTTATTTAAAAACTTCCTTAGGCATATTCATCTTTTCATGCTCTTTTAATACATATTTTATCTCTTATTTTCTTTTGGAAATAATGAATAAACATCCATAGCACTATTTCTGGATGAGCCAGTCCTATTTCTATAAGGGTCAGTGATACCAGAGCAGCATGTGTGTGTGTGTGTATACATATCTATTTATAAAACAAACACATATTTTGTAGATATTCATTAAAATAAATTTGACTGAATAGATACTGCATTATTCCAAAGGAGAACAAAATCTGAAACATGTATTGAAATCCCATTGAGAATTGAGTTGTCAGACATAACTTGGCAGTTTTTTCTCTCTCCCTAACTTTTTATTTTAAAGTTCTCTTGATCAGATTCACAAGCCTGGACAACATATCATTCTAAAATCTCCAATACACAAGAAAGAAGTGGTATGACATAGTGAATAGAGCTGTCCTTGAAGCCAGAAAGATTTGCATTAAAGTATTATCTCTGATAGATATGAACTTTTTGTTTCTGGGCACCTCTAATTGTCTCCAGTAAATCTTTGAAGCACTAGGTGGCACAGTGAATAGAATGCCAGTCCTGCAGTCAGGAAGAGTTATCTTCCTGAGTTCAAATCTTGTCTGAGTTATGTAGTAGCCATGTGACCATACGCAAGTCACTTAACCCTGTTTCTGTCAGTTTCCTCATCTGTACAATGAGGTAGAGAAGGAAATAGTAAACCACTTTGCCAAGAAAATGCCAAATGTGGTTACAAAAAGTCAGACACAACAACTCAACAAGTTAATCTCTAAACCAGTAAATTATAGAAAAAGTGCCAACCATCACTGGTAGTGGGAGTGCCCTATGCCAGTGAAATCATGCTTCTAGTCCAATCCCTATCCTCCCTATCTATATTCCACCTGTGGTCAATAGAGCATCATACTTATATTTAAGCTGTGATTTGTGAATTTGATTTTTAGTGAGCTTTCCTACCTTTTCTTACTATATAAGTCCCCCTCATTCATATTCCTTTGGCAAATTTAATTGAATTGATCCATAATTAGTGGACTCTTATAAAAGCCCCAGTGCTAACAGAATCAGCATTCAACTCCTCTGTGTAGAAGCTTTTAAGTAGAAATCCAACTTAAAGCTACTTTCCACATGTTCAAGAGGTGTGGTAGAATGAACCATGGATTTGGGGTTACTCTTTTGGCTCCTTACTGAACTTGGGTAAATTACTTCAGCGCTGCAGGTCTCAAATTCTTCATTTATTAAAGTAGGGGGGTATAATAAGGGACTTCCAATATTCCTTCCAAATTTAAATCTATGTTTTTTATCATCTTTTCCATCTCTAAATTTATCATGTGATTCCTCCTGCTTCCTCTTTTCTTCCCTCTGCTGATCAGATTCCAAACACCCCAGTGCCATCATCCTGCTTCTCAGATGTGGTATTTTTGTCCATATAAATCTAAATCTGGGCTAAATAAGAAGATTCATCTAGTCTTGCTTTTTTTATATACTGGGAAACTTTGGCCCAGAGAGGTGTAAATTGTTGCTTACAGAGGAAAAAAGAAAATCCTACATCTCTATATTCTCAGTTCAGTGTTCTTTCCAGTAGGATGGATAAAATTCCTTGGAAGTCACTATACTAACTGGGGTTGAAGATAAAGTATTAAAAAAGATTTCTAAAACAGAACCTCCATCCTCTAGGAGCTTATGTTAATAAGGTTTTAAAGTCTGTAATTATATTAATTATAGTCATTTAGGATGATACAAAGCAATACTAGGATACAAGTTAGTAGGTTGATCTTTTATCTATAAGGGTGAATATTTGGTTAACAAAGAGCTTTACTTAATCATTTTTCATTAAAAGCATCTTCCTCCCAGGGTTGTTGTAAGGATCAAATGAGATAATATTTGTAAAGTGCTTAGCATAGTGCCTGCACAGCTTAGGCACTTAGAAAATTCTTCCTTCCTTCCTTCCTTCCTTCCTTCCTTCCTTCCTTCCTTCCTTCCTTCCTTCCTTTTTCTCTTCCTGCCTTCTTTCCTTTTCCCTGGAAGGCCTCTTTTACCTCTAAGATGCTTACCCTGGGAATCAGTTTTGAATAAGCTGAATTCAAGGCACCTGCAGATTTCTGGTTATCTCTTCAGGTTATCTTCAGTAGCCCCACAGGTACCATAAAGTCAATTAGGCCAAACCAGTACTTAAGTGATTAGTTTTGTAGAGTTGAACCGTGATAGGAACACTTGGACAGTGATTATACAAGAGATGAGAAAAATTTCTTTTTCTTTGTTGGGTTTGTTTTATTTGTGTGTGTGTGTGTGTGTGTGTGTGTGTGTGTGTGTGAGAGAGAGAGAGAGAGAGAGAGAGAGAGAGAGAGAGAGAGAGAGATGCTTTGCAAAAACAAAAAGAAGACTTGACAGTGGAAAGGTGTCACTCAAATGGTGGAACCTAATATAAAGCAGGGTTCTAGTGATAGATGAATTGTCTTTAAATTTTAAGAAATCATATGCACACATTCCTCTAGTCCCAAAGGCTTAATGAAAGGTCTTACCATAATATATTAGTGGGAACAATGCATTGTCAAACTATTTAGTCCATGGTGTTATGAGTATCTATGACAGGCACTTAATTTCAAAGAGGTAGAATGTGGTTGAGTTTTAATAATCTTTGGAACTTTGATGTGTTCAAGTATCTCCTTGTTTGCGTGTGTGTGTGTGTTTCTCTCTCTATCCCTGTCTCTCTCTTCCTTCCTTCTTCCTCTAAACCTCCCTCCTTCCATCCATTCCTCCCTCTTTTTTTTTCTGTTGCTCTCACTCTTATCTTCTCTAGTTTTTAAGGGAAGACTCAAACTATGAATAATTGTAAAAAAGTGTTCCAAGTTCCTTAGTGCTAATAAGTGAGATGCAGAATAAAACTCTCAGGTTTTGCTGTGAAATCAGTAAATTGGAAAAAGAAAAAGAATAGAATTAACCAATGTTGGAGGGGACTGCAGAAGAATAGGCAAAGTAATGCTTTGTTGTTGAATTGGTTCAACCCTTGTGAACAACAACTTGCAATTATGCTGTAACCCGACCCACAAATTTTGAAGATGACTGTGATATATCACGATGGAAATAAAGAATTCATTTTCTTAGGTTGAGAGGTTTTGACCCCTAAGGACCTAAGAACACCCAGAGGTGAGGATGGACATGGCTTGGAATTAAGGCAGAAGCAAGAAAACAAGTGGAAAAGCAATTGGTTTCCCTCAAGTGTGATTAGCTTTATCACCTACAGTGGTAAGATATGACTGTAGTAATAAGAATAGAGTAAAGGGATGATTAGTATTTCTCTCCTGATCCATAACAACTGCTTTATTTTCCCTTCTTCCTTCCCTTCATTTGTTTGGGCACAACTGAAAAATAGCAAAATGTTTCCTATTTTGCTATTCACAAGAGTGGGTGGTATTTTTCAGACCTGATTCTCTTTTTATAAGTCAATTTATTTTCATTGTCTAGAGGTATATTAGTACTTGAGAAGAGGGTACATGGAAAAAAACAACCTTGAGGGATTTTGCATTTCACAAATATCTATGTTACGAGCCTATAATTT
The DNA here is from genome assembly GCA_028627135.1 of Pseudochirops cupreus. Taxonomy (NCBI): domain Eukaryota; kingdom Metazoa; phylum Chordata; class Mammalia; order Diprotodontia; family Pseudocheiridae; genus Pseudochirops; species Pseudochirops cupreus. The sequence goes on along the minus strand of CM053581.1, from coordinate 59,012,395 downwards.
TACCAGAGGGGACTAAATAACTCCCTGGGGTCTATTGAGTCACAGAGTACTTTTATGAATGATCCTAAAACTCACCAGAGTAGAACTCTAAAACAAGTATATGAAAATTTTCCCTAAAGCCATAGGCACCTATAATTCCTCCCTACTCTCTGTCTCTGGGGAAGACAGGGTTTAGGTATTTAATTCCTGCATAACATTAGTTCTACCAAGTTCATGTCTCAAGTCTTTAGGGCGGATTTCTTCTAGGATGGTATCAGCACACCAGTGCTCTTCAAAGTGTTGTTGGTGGGCTTACAGTGACCTTTAGCTTGAATTTCTGCACTCATGGATCCCTATGGCATGTGGTCTCTGACTGAAGAGACAGTACTTCCTGAACCTAGAATGGAAAAAAATAAATGAACACAATGTCAAAGTCCTACAACTATTTTTGGGATCACATTGCTTACAAGGAATACATAAGGAGGCCACAGGATCCTCCCTCCCGACAACATAGTCTCATTGATTGCGAGTGCCAAGAGTCACTTTCACCCTCAGACACGAATGTAGAAAAAAATCCTGCAAGTGCTGAATCAGGTCTATTTAAAGATCTCTGGTTGCAGTCATGTAGCCAGTGAAAAAGGGCTGTTCCCAATTTCAAGGTAGGATAATTCAAATTCTTTATACATGCTATAGACTACTAGTCTCAGAAAAGCAGAAACCTTGCATCTACGTGAGTGATGCTATCTTATGTTGTCTAGATACATATCAAACTCTCATTTACATGTGTTGCAATGAAAAAAAAGTGACTGAAACATTTATATTCTTTTACCGTTTATATTATTTTGTTGCTAGTCATGTGCACATAAGTAAAAAATGCAAGGAAAAGTCATGCACATATATACATATATATATATATATATATACATATCAAGATATTCATAGTAGCACTCTTTATAATATTTTTAAAAAGTGAGATGAAGTCCTTCCTAGTTGATTGTTGTTCGGTAGTTACACCATACCCAAATCTTTGTGACCCTATAGACAATATTGTCCATGAATTTTTCTTGGCGAAGATATCAGAATACTTTGCCATTTCCTTCTCTGGTTGATTACATCAAAAAGAGGTTAAGTGACTTGCCCAAGGTCACACAGATAACAAGTAACAGGATCAAATTTGAACTTAGTTTTCCTAACACCAGGCCCAGTGCTCTATCTACTGGGACACCTAGCTGACTAGGGAATAACTAATCAAATTTTAATTTCTGAAGGTAAAGTAATACAGTACTATAATATATTAGGCATATGAAGATTGCAAAGAAATATGTAAAGACATTTTTTAACCAGTGCAGAGTAAAGTCAACAGAACCAGGAAAGCAATATAAACAATGATCGAAGTAATGTGAATGAAAGGCACGCTAAGATGAGGTTGAATGTTGTGTCATCACAATAATTGTTCTTGGTCCCTGAAAACAGATAAATGGAAACTTCCTCTCTCATTTCTTTTAAGAGATGGGAGACTATAGGTTCAGATTGGTAAATACGCTACCAGACAATGTTGTTGTGCTTTCTATTTCGCACAAATATTTTCCTTGTTTCAAAGGAAGGCACACTGAATGGTCCTGTGAGGAGGGAAAGATGCAGAAAAAAAATTGTAATATAAATATAATAAGCACCAATAAAATTTTATAAAAAGAACCTAGACAGCACATAAAAGAAAGTAACATAAAGTAATATAAAGGGGCTAGACTAAGACTTTTTCCAGCTCTAATATTCTATGAGTTCATGAGACAGCAAGTTAAATGCTTTTCCCTGTAGGACTGCTTCCATCTGCAAAAGCAGACTATTTTGTGTTTAATTGGCTTTCATTAATTCAATGACAATTCTGAAAGTCAGTACTGTCTGTCTTAATACTTACATAGAGAGCTAAGGGGTAGAAGAAAATAAGGTGATTCAGAGCCCAACAGATAAATCACCAAATCTTTTCCCCAACCTCACCTCCTCAAAACATAACAAAAAAATATGTTTTACTCAAACATAATTAAAAGAGATATCTACGTCAATTTTGAAAAGAGAAAAAAAAACTTAGGAAGAAACAATAAAATGGCGTGGAGAAAAGAGGAAAAAATCTTCTAAAAGGGTTCAAGTTTCAAGCTTGCTACCTGTTTGATTAATGTCAATAGAGAAATATTTATACCCATTGGACCTTGATTTTCATATCTGAAAATCAAGGATGTTGGGATAGGTCATCTTCAGGGATGTGCACAGTTTAAAATAATTAAAAAATTGTTTTTCTACTACAATAAAATATTAAGATAGAGATTTATAAATTACAATCTGCTTTCTTCACAGTAATAAGTCATTCCATTTATAAGTAAACACTTATAAAATGTCAACTATTTGTCAGGTAGTACATTAATCAATGGGTATAAAGAGAAAGGGAAAAGACAGCTCCTGCTCTCAAGACAATCACAGTCTAAAGGGAGAAACACTATACAAACAATTATGTAAAAGTTGTCTATATATAGGATAAATTGGAGATAGTCACTAGAAAGAAGGGACTAAAACTAAGAAGATTCAAAAAATATTTCTTGTAGAAGGTAGAATTTTAGCCAAGATGTGGTGGAAGCCAGGGATATTGGGTAGCAGAGACAAGGAAAAAGGAGATTCTGAAAAACATTAGTGACATTGCCCAAGTTCACCCATCTAGGGAGTGTCAGAACTGAGATTTAAACACATGTGTTTGGACTTCAAAGCACAACACTTTTCCCAGTTTGCATGACCATTAAAGGCAAAGAGAAGAAAGGATGGGTGTTGAATAAAAATGACACAGCCCCATCAATTTGCTCTTGGTGACACAAAGGTATCCCAGGATGCTTGTGTGTATTCCTGTGAGTCTCAGGTCTTTCCCAGTATATTTTGAGCAACATTCTTTCACCTAGGCATTTTCCTCTGATTAGGTGTTTGTCCCTGGCCCAGCATAAGGACCTCCCACATTAAAACTCCATGTGGGATAACCAAACTCCATCTATCCTTAAGATTATTCTGCTTACCACGTTTCCCAATAGTTTCTTGCCATGTTGATGGTTGCTATCAGTTTAGGTTGGAATTGGTATAATAAGGTGACAGAGAAGAGAAGTAGTCCTGGAATCATTTCATTTGCCAATTGGTTTCCAAGACTGACTTTATGAAGTTGTTTTAGGTCAAATTCTCAACTCCACCCCCTGCAAAAAAACAAAAACAAAAACACCATCTCCTACCAGCCTGTCATTAAATCTAAAAGGGCCACCCCTTTGGGTTATGGCTCTGTATCTCTGGGAGGCTCCTGTTAAATTGTCAGTGTTGATTGGGAGGAAGATGGCATTAAGCAATCAGCATCCACTAACTGTTCTTAGCTGAGATGAGCTTATCAAATAACTAGCTGTCACTTTGTAAAGCACAGACGTAGGCCCTGGGGGAATGGGAAACGAGACAGGTGCATTTTGATGAGTTAGGGGAGAAGAAAGAGAAAGAGAAAGGGATGAAGCCAACTAGAGCAGACCCACATTAGGGAATCACAAGATGTGAGAATTAGAAGAGACCTTCTTGATAATCTTTTTTAACCCTTTATTCGCAAAGATATGGTATTTGAAGCCCACAAACGAGCAAAGAGTTCTCCAAAAAGACAAACACAAAGTAATAGAACCTTAGAAGGTTCTAGCTACTTCTCCAAGGGAAAATAATGTATGAATTATGCTTACAATTTTCCCATCATGAAGTTTGCCTCTTAGCCGCTTTTTCTAGATCTATTCAGTATGACTTTCAGGTTTCTAGTCTATAGAATCCAGCAAAAAACTAACCTGAAATGTTTCCTTCTTTTTAACTTTCTAAATGGGAAGAAAATTGACAACATGATTGTAATACTTTGCTTGTAATACTATTAAGCTCGTATGAAGAATATACTCCCCCAGTTCAAATTATAACTAGTTACTATAATATTAAATAGGATATTATTAATAATGATATCATGGTGCTTATGGAATGGATATGCTGGAATATAAATATATCTATGTGTATACGTGTGTGTGTGTGCATGCATGTGTACATAATTTAAAGACATTGAAGAGGGGATGAGTGAAAGAAATAGACAAAATGAGAATAATAGACATATTTCCAGAGATGTTATATTTCAAGGGTGAGAGAGGAGGAAAAGATGCCTTACTAAACTTGAGATTACTTATAAGAAAATCACAAACTTACTTTGATACTTTTAAAAAATCACTGTTTTGGGAACCATCTCCTCCAGGGCAGATAGTAACTGATTTTTAACTTGTTAACACATGTTATTTTTATCCATTTCTTTCCATAAATTCTCCATAAATGTTCTACTCAAATTCTAGAGACCTTCCTCTGATTCTCTATATGTGATATATAGATATATATATATACATGTAACATCTATGTAATCATATTTGAATACACAAACATATATACATTCACATACATTTACACACATGAATTATGGGTGTATATGTGTGTACACACACATGCGTATAGGAGAGAGTGAAGAGCACCCAGACTAGTCTTTTTACTTTTCTGAATAGATTTATCATTCAAGACAACTTTCCACTGCTTCCCATATACAAGTTATTATGTGTATGATATCACAGACTGCTTACAACAATAATGTGTCTTTCTGTTGCCACTCAGGTCATCTATAATTTTTGTACTTCTTATATTATGCTGTGCTATAATTTGGAACCATGGAACATGATCATCACTAACATTTATATGGTGCTTTTGTTTTGCAAAGTGCTTTACAAATATTTCTCTTTTGACCCTCACAATAATCCTGAGATATAGGTGCTCTTATTATATCTTATTTACAAGGAGAAAACTGAGGTAGGCAGAGGATAAGTGATTTAACCAGGGGCACATAACTAGCAAGTGGCTGAGACAGGATTTGAGCTCAGATCTTCTGGACTTCAGGTCTAGAACTCTCTCCACTACTCATTTACCTGCATCATTAGAAAAATACTGCAATTAAAGTGATAGGCATTTGATCTAGTGACTAGCTTGGTGTCTGAGAACACTGTGCACTGTTTTCTAAATGCAATCCCACCCAAATAGGATTTTTGTGAAGAATAAATTTGCTCTTTTGGGTAGGGAATGGAAATATTATTGAGCATTAATGGAAATATGAGAAGATAAATGGAGTAAAAAAATCTAGTAAATGTTGTATCTTTATGCCTCCACCAAAGTAATACAGTGATGCCTCATGGTGGCTCAAATGATTCAGTATTTTTAAAGGCAAGTTCAGAATAACTCTAGTAAGTCAAAACTATACTGGAAAGTCTTTAAAGTTTAGGACTGTATGTCTGGTATCTAAGAAGAAATCCAGCTAATTATGGAAAACAATATCATCTGAGGGCTGATCGCAACTGCAAATGTTGAAAAACAATTTATTGTCTCAATTGTTTGCAGTTGTGATATTTCACAAACAGTGCTATTATGACATTCCACATTCTAAGGGCCTTGTAGTATGTTTCACTGATGATATGAAACTGAGGCAGATAGGTTGTATCCCTTCACTGTAATCTGATTACAGGTTATTAGAATGGAAAATGATTGAATAAGTAATCACATATTTATATGGAATTTGTAATTATAGCTTTGTGTCAATAATTCTGATCTGATGATATAGCCATATACAAAAATTCATCAAGGATGAATAGTAAGCAATATATTTTGGAATTCATTAAAGGCATTGCGTAAGACAGAAGAGAAACGGCTTTCCTTGAAGGTGTAGGAGAAAAAGAATCTTTTTTTGTTTTCTTTCCCTACAAGTCTATTCATCTTCTTTGAAGGCATTTAGCAAAGCTACCATGGTGAATCACTTTTCTCCTACCAGTACATAAGCATAGCTTTATAAGAGTGCTGGAAGATATATCCCACAGTTCAAACAGGTCAGCGAACATATTTATTCTTCTCAAATGAATGATAGTAACGATTTAGTCAACAAAGAAAGAAAGGTGCCCATGAGATGCAGTGGGGTCAGCAGAGAGGTGAGGCACTCAAATGCTTTCAAATAGATCAGAAGATCGCACATGCTTCTAAATGGCATTTCCCCTTAGTCTGCTTTGGAAAGAATGAAGAGCCATTTGAAGATTATTTGATGGAAGAAAGTCAGGAGCGGATTTTTACAAAGAGATTTGGGCAAACATCAGTCACCGCACCAAAGAAAGGTCATGAATGGTAAAGCAGTGTAGAGGGGAGCTTACAGAAATTGGGGCTCTATTGGAGCTACAAAGCTTACTAATAGTAAATCCAACTAATCTGGGGGGTCTTCAGTGTGAACAATTGACCTTGGAAATTACAGGTATCTTGGCCTTCTAGAGTAAAATACCTCATCTTCCTTGTGTCTTTTTCTGCTGAGAGGCTACAGAGACATATTTCCTGCATTTGGGTAACTTTTACACATAGGAGATAGTAACAGTGAGAACCATAAGGCTCAGGATAAGTGGTCTGGAGGCCTCATTTCACATTTTGACTTGAGCTTTTTATTATCTGTGTTACTATACCAGAAAAGGTATTCCTCTGTTTTGAACTTCAGTTTTCATATCCATAAAAGCGCATGCTCATTTTTCTGCAGGTCTGTTGTCAAGAAAGAAAATAAATAAGCTTTATGATATTAATGAGTTAATATTTATATTAAGCTTTCATATTTATAAAACTTTGTCTAATCACAGTCTTCTCAAGGAGCTATGTGTAAGAAAACTGAAAATTCCACCATAAACATACATTGATTTTCCTAATGCCATCTTTGCCCAGTCCTAATTTTAATTGTTTTTCATGGCAGAAAGAAAATGAAAAAAATTGGACAGAAGCTTAGAATATTAAATTTGGAAGGCATCTCAGATTATTTAGTTTGGCTTCTTCTTGAAACATCTGCACTATCTCTAATGAATGATAATTCAGATTCAGGTTGAAGATCTCCTATGAAGGGAAAATCATTTCTTTCTATAGCAGCTTTACTGTTGCAGGTACTGCTAGTGTAATAGACTTGCTCTAGGAGACCCATATTTGATTTAAACTTTCCACACTTACCGATTGTATGACCATGAATGAGTCTCAGCTTACATATGGAAAAATTAAAGATAACATTTCCTGTGCTACTAATCTAGTCATAGTCTTTCTATAATTCTGCTGCCGCCCGTGGCAACCATTCTCCCTCTCACCATTAGTATTCATTTTCTCCTCAACCAACTATATTGTGGACATTTGAATTGCATGAATAAGAAAATCTGTTTGTTTTCAAATCCATCTTTCTCATTGCACAAGCCACAGTCCTTGCTCTGAGGCCAAACATAAGGGCATGTTGTAAGGCCATCGTAGGATTCCACAAAATAGTGAAGCATGTGCAAAATTCTTTTCCTGAGATCCAACCATAATATTTTCCTTTTAATAATACACAGAAGTCCTCTAAAAATGACTTCATGAAGAAAATTCTGGGTAAATGAAGACAATCCCCACGAGCAGCAAGTCCTGTTGTATACTGGAAGACTAGGGAAGCTTAAAGTATAGGCTCAGTAATAGGTTTGGTAGAAAATGAGGAAATTATTTCATTTTGACTGAAGTACCTTATGAATACCATCTTCTATTGGGTGAAATGAGCATGGATGTTTCGAAGTAGAATTGCTTTTGTTGAATATTCTCTATCTTCTAATATACTTTCACTTCTGGTATTTTATTTGAGCTGACATAGAAAAAGGACATCATAGGGATATTGTTAATCCCATTAACAAATTAGAAAACTGACTGTTAAGAGAAATTAAGCAATTTGCTCAAAAATAAGTATTTTGATTCTGTGCATAGAAGATCTTAGAGATCATAAATAATGAGCTGCAAGGGACCTAGAAAACATCTAGTATACCCATGTTATTTTACAGATGAGGAAAGTAAAGTCCAGAGAGGTAGAGGACTTGCTTGGAGTTACATATGTAAAAAATGCCAAAGGCAGCATTTGAATACAGATCATCTGATTCCTGAGTCATTATTTTTTCTCCTACTTTTTTCATGAGACCAGGCTGCCTCTCACATGATAGCGATTTCTATTCAAACCAACTTAGAATAAAAATCACAGATGTGTGTGTGTGTATGTGTGTGTGTGTGTGTATTTATGTGTAAGTTTGTTAAGGCAGCCATATCAAACAAATATTCCAAGTTTGAGAAATCTCTCTGTGAATCAATTCAGAAGGCATTTTTACTAATTCAGACTATTTGTGGGGAAATAATGTAAAGGTAGAGTTTTAAAATGTTTAGAATTATACTTTTTTTTCCAGTCAAATAACAAATATTTTGATGTCAATTTATTTGTGATCTCATTAATACAGGTTTACCTTTTCTGCTATAAATCAAATTTCATCCATTCATTTTCATCCTGTAGGCCTATTTCCCCCTAGCCTGTGGCTTCAATGGTTTAGGGAAGTCCCTGGGCAATGAACTCCTTTTACCAATGTAGCTGCCACCTACTCTACAACTTATATCATTGGTTAGTTTCTTAGGGACAATGTGAAGTATGTAACTTGTGTAGGGTCACAAAGACAGTACCAAAGAAATCTGGTCTTTCTGGCTCCAAGGCCAATTCTCTAACCATTACCCCATGCCTGTATCTGTGTGTGCGTGTGTGTGTGTGTGTGTGCGTGCTCTTTAATGGATACCAAAGCAATGAACGTGATCAACGTCTTTTTTTTTTACTGATTCTATATAGTAATTAATGATATAATGAAATTTTGCATTTATCTAATGCCTTAATGTTTGATAACTGGTTTCCTTATAGCAAACCCAAGAGGTAGGTGGTGAAAGTAATGTTATCTTCATGTTAAAGATGAGAAAACTGAGAAGTTAGGATTAATAGATGAAATTGCTTAGGAACCTGCTCCAAGGAATAACTTTTAATTAATATTATATTAAAATGAGAACTTTTATTATATATGGAAATGTTTTGCTTTTTTAAATAAGTTAAGCATAGTCATTTTAATATCATTCACAACATTAATTTGCTCAGCATATCTTGTCCTCATAGGTAACAAAAAAGTAAACTTTACCCAGATCCTTTTCCCAAATTATCCCCCAAAATCCCTAAATTCTCATTTTGTTTTATGTGCAGGGGCAGAGGTAGGTATAAGGAGTGGGGATAGTAATTGATTATGGTATCCCAGTCTGCCTTTCCTGTCACCATCCCAAGTTCTATAGCAAATTACTAAATCCTAGGGCTATTTCATATTATGGAACTTCTTTCATCTGTGACTTGAGAGGATTTCATTTTGCTTAGCTCATTCCATCAACCCATAAACAGAGGATACAACAGAGGGCCTCGCCCCCAATGTTACTGTTCACTTGTTAAAATTGAATGGGAAAACTGTGTGATTCAATAGCAGAATACGGAATTTGAAGTTCAGAGGACCCTGTTTCCAATTTTAGTTCTGTATGAACTTTGTCAAGTTGCTTTCCCTATGATTTGCACTTTCCTCCTCCATTAAACAGAATCTGGCACATGATTATCTCAAAGGATCTTTTTTGCTCTGAATTCTATGATCCCATGATCCTATGAGTCCCTTGGGTTCTGAAACCCTGGAAGAAAATCCAAGGCACTATCAACTAACAACAATACCAGACACAAACATGACCATGGGTGATAGAAACCCAAAGCCACTACCAATGAAAGAAATTTTCTAACTATCATTTGATGTATAATTTATTCTACTTTGTGTTCCAATCTTTGTGTTCCAATCTAATAATCACATATATGGCATTTGTCTGGTCGATTCCTAATGAATACAATGGTGATAAAGTAGGAATTGCTAAATTCCCCTTGTGGAAGGTTGCCTATTTCTACATCTAGGATAGCCCTGACTTTGTATTTTTCAGATGTCTTCCCCAAATGAAAAGGTTATACCAAACTACTTCCTAAAGATTCCCTTTCCTTCCTGACCCCAGAGAGAAAAATGAAATGCTGTTGTTTGATCATTTCAGTCATGTCTGACTCTTCATGACACTATTTGAGGTTTTATTAACAAAAAATAATGGAGTGGTTTGCTATTTCCTTTTCCAACTCATTTTATAAGTGAGGAAATTGAAATTAGGCAAATAGGATTAAGTGACCTCTTCAGGATCACACAGCTTATAAGTTTCTGAGGCCAAATTTGAACTTATGAAGAGGAGTCTTCTTGACTCCAGGCTTAGTATCTAGCTGCCACAAATTAAATTGCTGCCTCTCCAATGCAGGCTTCTCTTTATCCTCTACTGTTTTCCCTAGTTCTAGGATTCATATTCTTGATCTTAGTTTCATTTCTTAGGGAAGCCTCCTTTAATATCATGCAACCCATTCCTCTTAGTTTCCTTTCACATTGGCAACACTTCCCCCTTGTCATTTAGAAGCATATACAATGGCCAAAGTTACACAGTTTTTCTTCATAGCTGGCAAGTTCACTGGAATGATAAAGTCATAGGATCATGGAAGCATTGGTTTAGAGCTGAACAATGTCTTAGTGATCATTCAATCCAAACATTACACTTTGCAGTTGAGAAACTTGAGGACTGGAGAATCCAAGTAACTTGCTTGATATCACATATAAGCTAAGTGGAAAACCTAGGACTGCAAAGTGAAGTCTTTAAACCCCAAATAAGAGATTTTTCCATCATACAACACTGCCCCCAGTGGACATAAAGTTTTTCATAAAACAGATACCAACCTCTACCCTGCCCAGAATATATGTATGGAGATATATGTGCATAGACACACATATGCACACACACACACACACACACACACACACACACGTACAAACACACACACATGGTTGTATATGTGTATGTGTATCTATTTACACATGGGTGTACATGTGCATGTGTGCCTGCATGTATTCACACATATATTTGTATACATGCATGCACACAAAATATGTACATATATTAATTATATCATACTAATATAAGTACAGGTACATATATTTCATATAGATGTATATAGACTAATTTAAAAATATATTATATAATCTTTTATATATGTATACCTATTTATCATAGCATTCATACATGAATGTATGTGCATGTGTATATATATATATATAATGAGGTGGGGATTGAGGCAATTGTGTAAATGACAGAGAAATCAGAGAATTTGGGGTTTGTCAAGAAGAGCAAATGTTTTTATGCCAATTTCTGAAATCTTCTTCCATTTCCTTAAATGAAGAGAAATGCGACTAAAGGAGTTTGATTAATAACTAGATTCCTCCAAAAACCCAGTCCTAATTTTTCTGCCATAGTTGGAATGAAGCATCACATTGACACAATTTAGTTACCTTCTTAAAGAACTCTTCCAAAAGATGCTCATATGACAAAAATCGTGGGATGTGGGATTTCCTTATGACTCTTTTGTAGTTGTTTCTATTGTAAGAAGAAAATAATTCCCTAAAAAAAACATAAAATTGAATAGTTGTAAATGGCCAGTAACCTTGGGATTAATCCAACTGTTTGGGTTCTGAAGGTTAGGGGAATTGACTCCAGATACACACTTATGAACTCTTTCAAAATTTGGCTTATTTCTTTTGATGTGTCCCTGTGATTCCAGATGAAATCAGAGAGACAGACTTAGGGCCCCTAAAATAAAATTAAGAATATATTTAAACATTCTCAGTTTACAAAACAAACAAATGGAAATTTTTAAAAAAAAACAGAAAAATCTATAATTGTCAAAGAAGTGATGAATTGGAAAGGAGTCAAATTTCACTTAATTAAAATTTCCAAAGTATATTATCCAGTCATATATTATGTTTACTGTTTAAGATAGCCACTTTGTGATGTATTATATTTTAAATTTGATTTCACTCATTGTTATTTATGTGTTTAATGTCTTTTCCACGTGCATATTTTGAGGCCAAAACAATCTATTAGAAATTAATTTGAACATGATGCTTATATATGCATATATATGTATACATACATAAATACACATATAAATAAGTATAGTCATTGACAATTCATTATAGAAATGAGATGTTATGTCAAAGTAGTACAGGCAAATATTTGTCCAGGGTCACCAATCCATTAATGTCAGAGACAAGACTTAAATGCTGCTCTTCCTTACTTTGAAAGGTCAGAATCACATAGGTTTTCTTTAAATAAATGAAAATGCTATTTATGTACGTGTATACACCTATTATTATGTGTGTGAATGAGGCTCAAAGATGTTATTTGTCTAGGGACAAACAGCTGTATCAATGAAATCACTGATTCAAGCTCAATACCTATGCTATATAACAATTAAGTGTAAAAGGCAAGATTCAAATACAGGACTCTCCTGACATCACACTCAAAGCTTTTTCTAATATATCATTCTGTTTCATACATTCATAAAGGTTATTAAAACTTGAGATTCTTAATAAATCAGCATGGTATAAAGAAAGACAAAAAAGTGGCCTTGAAATCATGGAGTATGATTTCTGCTTCTAATTTTGCTTATAAATACCTAGGTAAGTTTCAGTAAGAAAATTGCTTTTTTTCCCCATAAGCCTACTTTTTTTTTCCAATTTACAAAATAAATGGTTTAGACTAGATGATCTTGGAAGAACTGCCTCATGTGGAAATGAATTTCCTTTCACTAGAAAAAATTAAAGTGGAGGGTGTATGATCATTTTTGAAAAATATAGGGAAAAGGGATTCCTTATTGGGTATGGATTGGAGTAGAAGATGACTGAAGACTATTTTAATTCTACTATTCTGTGAAGGGCTTAGTCCTAGACTGGAAGGAAAGTTTGAATAAAATAATAATTATCTTTCCTTTGACACAAAAATATCACTAATGATATATGGTCTAAGGATGTGAAACAGGAAGGGAAAAGGGCTTATCCTGTATATAGAAAAATACTTTTAACCACAATATTTCTGGTAGCAAAGGCTTGAAAGCAAAGAGGTAACTCTTAATTATCTAATGGCTGAACAGATTGTAGTCTAGGGATATAATGGAATATAGCTGCACCATGTAAAACTAAAACATGAATCATTCAGAAAAAACCTATTATAAAGTGAAATAAGTACGACCAGGAGATCAATTTATAAAATGATCACTTGTAGAAAGGAATAGTTAATTATGTAAAGAAATATAGTATTAAAAGACATTAGAAGTCTGGTCAATGAAGTGACTACTAATAGCGTCTGAGGATGAATGCTGAAGCAGGCCTCAAGCTCTCTGTAAAGATGTAACAAACAGCAGGTTCTGAATGAAGGGTGAATAGACAGGCTTGGCCCATGAGTTATTTTATTTTTATTAGCTGTATTTCTTTGTTACAGGTTTGGTTTATGTTAAGTGTAGAGTTGACATGAAGAGTGATTAGGAACTGATAGCAATGTAGAAAAAAAAATTTAGCCATTAGTACAAAAAGTTTTATTTTTAAAAGAATATCTTCAATTTTGCTGCCATTGAAGACTTCATAGACTAGGAATTTTCTCTTGAGTCCTAGTCTGAATTCCCTTTAACCAAAGAGTTCACACAGTTGCTTCTGCACTCATTCGTTTTTATGACATTTACACTGTCACAGTATTAAAAAAATAAATCCCTTAGACAACAAAAAAATATTAATAAATTTGATCAATTATGTATGTAGATTTAATTAATTTTGTTAATTTTTATTAACTCTCTTAGAGCCCTCATGTTTTTGTCTCCTTTGCAAAAGAAGATAGGTCATACAATTGTCCAGGATATGCCAAGTAATAGCTGTTGTACTAAAACAACTTACTCTTCACAAGGAAGGAATTATTTTTCTACCTCTTCTTGAGGCATCATAGACTCTTCTAATTCATGAATTAAAAAAAAATCTGTCTGTCATTAATATGATTTTTCATGCTGACCTGAAGAGTCTATTGATAGGACAATGAGGACTAATGTGAAGCTCTTGAATTGAGAATTAAAAGATAGTGAGGGGGGAGTTATCTCCTGAGACATCAATTTTTATTAGATTCTTTTGACACTAAGGGAATACTAAACAATTTTCATCATAGATTACTCCGATTTCTACTTTCTAAACAATGACACACATGAATTCTAGCAGAGTGTATGCTTTTACTGGAATTCTTACTGTCTGTCACCCATTTATTCCCTTAGTCAGTTGCCAAATCTTGTCACTTCTACTTCTGTCTCTTAGAATTAACTTCTTTCTATTCACATAGGAATAGTGATGCATTGCTAAATATTAAACAATTATCTCTTGGGTTGGGGGGAGTCATGTACTGATGACATGCTTTTAAATTTCATCTGCATTATTAATATTTACTCCATTACTTTCTTAAGATGAGACCATCAACATAAGAGTAAATCAAGTCCCATTTTGTAGAATTTGCCAATTTCTGAAGTATACATGTTTTCACTGAAAATTTAACAAGCAGCTCTTATGAGCTCTATAATTTTTATACAATATTTCTTATTTCAGGCACTTATGCCTTCCTAATTGGCCTCCTTTTCACAACTGTTTTTCCACTCCATCATATCATACACAGTGCTACAAAGAAATATCTTTAAATTGTAGATCTGATCATTTCATTCCTCTACTCAATCAATTCCATCAACTCCCTACTGGATCTAGGATAAAACAGAAAGTTCTCTGTTTCACTTCTAAAACCCTTCACAGAATGGACCCAACCTATCATTCTAACCTCCCATTCTATAAATCAATAAAATTTGCCTTTTCCAAGTTCCTCAAATGTAATTTCATTTTCCCTCCCTGTGTGTCTGCACTCTCTCCTGATCTCACAAAATCTTCCTCTTCTTTCCTGGCACATCTTAAACACCATCATCTATATGAAGCCTTTCCTGAATCCCCCAACTGTTAGTGATCTCCATCCAAATCTACTTTATTTTTAAATGTTTTGTATTGTTTTGTACTTATTTCATTTATTTTCATATATACATATATATGTATATATACATCCATACATATATATGTATATATATACATATATACATATACATATATATATACATATATATATATAGACATACACACACACAGATAAATATATATATATATATATATGTGTGTGTGTGTGTGTGTGTGTGTGTGTACATATATTTAATATATCCCTGGGGTATTCAGGAAGGACAAGTACCTCTGGTGTGGGGACTTGTTGAGCCCTTTTCAAGTCTGTTCATTTTTTTTTTTAATTTTATTTTAGTTTGCATCATTC
>CM053581.1:58978908-58996700 GCA_028627135.1 Pseudochirops cupreus | reverse complement strand
GTTTGATTGCTGTTCTTACCCTGCTTCTTATGCTTATTCTTAGTCATGGTTGGTCAGTCTGTGATTTTTTTTTTAAATCTCTGTGGGGCTCTGCTTCCAGAAGGGAAAGCTCTGTCCCAAATTGCTGGGGTCCTCTCAGCTGCCATAGCCCTCAGGAAGGTGCTGGGTCCCTTTCCTACTTACTCCCAGCTCACTGGATAATGAATACTCACAGGACTGAAGCACAAGACTGCGATCTGGATCCAGTCCGCTCAACGAGAGAGCACTTGGCCTCTGAACGATTGCTTAGTCCCCCTGCTGTTTGCAGGCCAAGGGCGTGGAAGCTGCAACATGGAGGTGGGTGTAGAAAAAAAGAAAAGCCTTTTGCTTTCCAGCCCTGGAGGCCTTTTGGCTGGACTGCTTTTCTCCCCCGATACCTCAAGCCCCACTGACCTAGTTCTGAATGCTGCAGCTGCCGCTAACCCGCTCACCAGAGGCTCCTTGGCTCCTCTCATCCAGCTGCCTCTGGGGCTCAGCCAGGGCTTCAGTCCAGACTGGTTTCTGTTCACAGTGCTGATATGGTTCCTCGTAGCCAAGCTGACTTTAGTGGAAAGTATATTTGTGTGAGTTTTGGAGTTCTAGGATTAGTTTAGAGTCATATTTTATGGGTATTTTGGGGTGGCTATGTGAGAGCTGCGATATGTTGCTGCTCCTGCACCGCCATCTTGGCTCCGCCCTCTTCAAGTCTGTTCATTAACCTTTGGTGTCTACCTGGCACTAAATTCCCACTTGTGGCTCTAAGAAGTTGTAGCATGGGCAGCAGCCACACCATAGGAAAACTTTCTTGACAGATGTTCTAATTCAGGTAGAGGGTAACTAATAGGCCTCAAACCCATTATTAAATTAGGGGATTGTCTACCCCAAGCATGTGAAGACTTTCCCTGGAGGAACAGAAATATTTCTTCCAATGATCATGAAAGTAGCTACAAGTGCTATGGAGAACTTGGAGTATGAACAGACATTGATGAGGCCAAGATCATCCAACATATCTTGGGTTATCTCCAATCATCTTGAAAATGTAGCCACTAAATTTCACTTATTATGCCTCACTTAAAACTAATTAATGGGCAAGTCCAGAGATCGCCTTGTCATGTCATTGGTACACTTTGAAAACTAAGGATGAACAATCTATCCCCAGTCCATAGTAGAGAGCCTGCAACATATTATATATTAATAAATACTTGATTGTTTGCCTTCAAAGTTAAAGAATGTCACCACCACCTCCTTCTCCCTGTATGATTTTCAAGGCAATAGAAAACTATATAGTAGGTTGGTTTGGATTCACCAAAGAGAGGAAGATTTTTTTAAAGTACTTTTTCCAATAATATAGAGGGAATTTGGCATAGTGGGTAGAAGGCCAGTCTTGTAATTAAAAATACTTGAGCTTAATTTGTGAAATTTCTACAACTTTAATAAACAGACAAGCTTCTGACTTACTTCTGTGTAGGTAGTTCACACCTGGACTATCGTATAAAATTAAATCCGTGATTAGGGGGTAAAATTGGAGGGAAAAAAAAAACTTCTCATTAATTAAGGTCTCCCAAAACAAAATAGACTGCTTCATAAGTCTGATCTTGAAAATTTTCAGTCAGAGTCAGACAGAATAATTTGGGGGAATGGTTAAGAAGAGATAAACGTAGTAAGAAAAGAGTACTCTTTATGACCTCAGAGATTCTTGTCCATATTTATCTTTTCGTTACTATGACTTAATACTATTATTCAATTCCCTTCTGGAAGCAGACATATAAGTTGACTCAAGAAAATATTTACCAATGCACAATAATAGATATAGGTTCTGCTATTCAGCATCTTCATTTTCATTGAAAGATAGAGCACATCAGTAGTTTGACGTTCTACACTAATAAAAAATGAGGCATTTGTCAAAATTTAAAGTAGAGGATATGTTGAGATCTTGATCAGCATATTTTCAGGGCATTGATTAGAAGAAAATTGGATGTTTTCTGGACATTAAAAATTCACTGATTTGACCTAAAATCTTTTTTTTAAGGTTAAAAAAGATAATGTTTTCACCCAAAGAGGAGTTTTATGGATGAGTTGTTCTTAAAGCATTTATTAATTGGTATCATGCTGTCATGCCAATTACTGGGGTGACAAGTCACACAAGGAAGAAGGAATATCTATATCAAAATAGATATCTATATAGATATATATGTAGATCTACTTCTAGATCTATATCTATGGGTGGACCCGCCTGGAGATGCATAGAGGAGTGGTGTCTTGGTTCCTAAGACCATCAGAAATATGTGTTTTCTGATGGTCTTAGGTGACCCCTGTGAGAGGGTAGTTTGACCCCCAAAGAGGTCATGACCCGCAGGTTGAGAACCACAGATACATATATATATGTATATAAAATCCATCTATCTAAATCTATGTATAGAGAACTATATATAAATATATATAGGTGCATTTATGTATGTATATGTGCATGTATATATGTATGTAAACACATGTATATGTGTGTATATACATATATACACAAGCGTATATACACATACACACCTATAAAATAGAAAATATTGTAGAAGTATATATTATTATATGCATATACATACATACACACACATATATACACACACAAAACAAAATTGTATATGTATGTGTTTGTGTGTGTATTCAGTAAGTATTCACTTGGTATTTACTGTATTAAAGACTTGATGCTGGTTGATTCAGGGGATTCAAGGAAGACTACCTGAATTCAGAGAGCTTGTGATGATAATAGTAGAGATAAAACATGGACATACAAAAATGTAATACAAATTTTCTGATTTATATATTACACAAGAACCAAGACTCTGGCTTTTTTATATAATAGAAATTCAGTGTTGATTTATAAGCATTAAGGAGACAATGTAAAGTAAATCATAGAAGGAAGTAAGGAATATAGTATAAAAGTATATGAAAGAGGTTCATTGATTAAAGTTTAAAGTTTGGGGATACTATTTTAATTCATCTTGGGGATAGTGGGTTGAGGAGTAAAGAAGATTATAGAGGAAGTAATATTTGAACTGAATGTTGAATAATGGGAAGAATTTCAACAGGTGAGATTGTGAATGAAGAAGGTAAAGTAGAAGAAGTCAGAGAAGAAGTGAGTTTTTCCAAGTTTAGGCAATAGTATGAGCAAAAGAGACAGAAGAATCATATGAAGCATAGAAGTATGAAAAAAGAGCAAAACTGGGAGCTAAATTGCAAAAGTGTTGAATATCACACTGAGTATCTATTGTATTGAGTTAGCATTGTGGAACTATTGAAGTTTTGGGGCATATTAGTGACATGGTTGGAGCAGTACCTTAGAAAAAATAATCTTTTGAATAGTTTGCAGGAGAAATAGAGAACTGCTAGCCAAAGGTAGCAATTGACAACACCTAACTCCAGATGGTGACACAGGGAAATGAAATGATAGGATCTTTAAGGGATCATTTGAAGATAAAATTGATAGAAGTGACTAACTGATCAGACATTATGGGGAAGAAGAAATAAAAGTTTTTTCATGGCTTCTATTCCACTCTTAATAATAGTCAATTAAATTATTCCCTTTACAATGGTGAAGTTTAACTCATCCTATTAGTGATTCTTCTTTTTTGTTTCTGCTTCTCTGTGTCCTTATCTCCACCTGTCCCCTTTCTAGAATTCATAATAAATTTAATGAACTGGTCAATTTCATTTATTTGACATCTGTTAATAGCTATATTCAAATATAACACTACCTCAATTAGCAATTATAACGATTGTGTTTCCTCTTAGTACTTTAGGCAACATCAGGATTTACTGCTCACATTTTTAAAGCTCAAAGGTGTTGTTTTTGATAAAATTTTCTTCTGGAAACATACATTTACAATTAGAATTAATTGGACTGACTAAACACCAACACTTTGCTGCAATTATGTAACTACTCAAATTGGAAAAGAGAAATGGTGAAATATTTATTTGAAAAATTAGAGATCATTCCATTTGGGGATATTAATGAAGTTTTAACTGCCCATTAAAATACTGAGCAAAGCATGAAATGGACAATTTCTCCGTCAGCTTCAGATATTGAACTTTGTGCTCATCAAGTCTTAATCAGATTGATGAATACCCCAATGGAGCAGGGAGATAGTATCTATATGCCTTTGTCAAGGTTTAAAAACTGTAGTTATGTTTGAATACTTGCTCCTTTTGTGTTACTCCAAAATAGAAGGTGCAATTTCACTCATATGAAGTTTTACATGTGTAAAAACATCGAAGATCTGTGATTTCTTAGATTTTAGAAACTCTTCCAATAATAATTTTGCCTCTAACTCATAATATGTCTTAAAGACATTTGAAAGAGTCAAAGAGGTTAAATGATTTACTTGTGGCCACAGAGATGCTGTCAGAGGTGGAAAATATTTGAACCCAATTCTACCTGATTCCAAGTGTAAAACCAAACCACAATGTCTCTCCTTGACTTGTGATATAATAAATACCTACACTCCAAGGACAGCATCATTTTGTGACTTTAATGGTACACATATGCATGTATGCCTATGTGTATATCCACATATATGTTTATATGTGCACATATGTGTTTGCATGATGCATGCATATGCATGCATGCACATGTTCATAGATAAATATATAAATAAATACAAAGACATGTGTATGTGTGCATATTATACATACATTATACATACATACAGAAGAAAATTTTATCAAAAACAACACCTTTGAGCTTTAAAAATGTGAGCAGTAAATCCTGATGTTGCCTAAAGTACTAAGAGGAAACAAAATCATACATGCATGCATACATACATATAAATAAATATACATGTGTACATACACATGTATATATACACACATGTATGTGTATATATGTATATATACACACATACACCCATATGACAGCTAAATGGTGCAGTGGATAGAATACTGAACCTGGAATCTAGAATCAGGATGATCTGAGTTCAAATCTCACCTCAGACACTTACTAACTATGAGACGGAGCAAGTCATTTAATGCTGTTTACCTCAGTTCTTCACCCATAAAACAAGTGGGAAAAGGAAATGACAAACCATTTCACTGTCTTGCCAGGAAAACCACAAATAGAGCAACAGAGAGTTAGAGATAACTAAAAAAAAAAACTCAACAATTTATTTTAAAAAATTATGTTAAAGATGTTCCTCATTTTACTTGCCCTTATTGGCTAACTGGCTTGTCAATCTGTAGTGGCACATTGTCTCTGGCTATACAGTTGTGTGTGTGTGTGTGTTTATTTTTTTTTTAATAAGAAACTGTTTCCTGGAAATAACAAGATAAGAACAAGCCAGTATGGAACAGTATAAAGAATAATGGAACAGGGGCCATGGGTTTCACTATTTATCCATATGACAAGGGTGTCAATCTATCTGGGTCTCAGTTTTCTCTTTTGTAAACTAACAATATTGGACAAGATGATCTCGAGTGTCCCTTGCACTTGTAATGGTCAATGAAAATAAACTTTGCTTATAATATGGAATCAGCAATTTCCAATTAAAGTCACTTATGCTTTTGGATACTATGTTTCTGATAAAGCAGAATGCTCATACAAATATTCGTTTTCCATGGAAAATTTTCTAAAATCACATTTCTCTTTTGATATTTCAAGTGAGACCCTTCACTTTGCTTGAAATCAATAGTTGTGGAAAAATAAACCTTTTCATCATTTCATTGATGACATCCAGGGATGATTGATGACCCACAGATTCATCCATTCCATTGTTGGAATTAACTAATTAATAAGGAGCTTTTCCTTATTTGGTCCACATGTACACAAGGATTGTTCATTTTATTTCCTTTTACTAGGCTTACACATTCAAATTGTGCGGCTTTGAACATCTGGGGATCTTAGAAAATATCTTACATTTCTTGAGAACAGGACACATTTCCAAAATGAGTGAAAAAGGCAAAAAAAAAAAAGAGAGAGAGAGAGATTTAATCACAGGACCTTAATGTTGAAAGTAAACTTCAAGCTGTACAACTTTTCCTAAATGAAATACACACACACACACACACACACACACACACAGATATGTATATATACACACACATATGTGTATGTCCAGTCAGTTAACAGCATTTATTAAGCTTGTTCCAAGCACTGTGCTAAATACTAGGTATGTAAAAAAAGGCATAACCTGTCACAGAAAATCTCTCTAGAAAGGCATCCCAATGATGTGTTATTGTTCCAGTACTTTTCAAAATTATTTTTATTCATTATGTTACTTAGATGCAGTCAGAGATTACGGAATTACCAGAATTTCAGGTGATAGAAAGTAATTAGAAATAAATGATTGAATGTAATAGGAAGAAATTGAATTGGGATTTAAAATAAAGGTTGGGTTTTTTTGAGTGGTCAAATTTGCTTCTCAAAGGACAAATCGGGGGTAGAGTCAAGATGGTGGCTTAGAAAAAGCAGAACTCCATGAGCTCCCCCCATAAACACCTCAAATACCTATAAAATATGACTCTAAACAAATTTTAGAGCTCCAGCACCCACAAAATGCCAGAGAAACAAAGCTCCCATTGAAGGCAGCCTGGCAAGTGGACAGGAAGGGCTCATCGCAGCATGTTGGGAGTTAAGCCCACCTAGGCCTGAAACCAGTTAGCCCCAGGGCAGCCAGGACAAGCTGCAGCTGGAGCACTTGGGAGAGTAGATCACCAGCAGCTGTGGCAGTTTCCAGAATTATCAACCCATGAGAAACAAGGACAAAGTGAAAGGTCAGTGGAACTTGGCTAAATTTGGGGGAAAGGAGTGAGTCCAGCCATCTGCTCCCAGGGCAAGAAATCAGCAGAAGCAGTGGCCCTACAGCCACCTCTACATGGCTGCTTCAGAGCTCCTGGCCTGAAGATTGCAGGGGCCAAGCAATCATTCAGAGACTAAGTGCTCTTGCCTTACCCTGCCTGGATCAGGATAGTGGTCTTGGGTGGTGGTCCTGAAGTGCGTGATCAGTGATCCAAAGCTAGTGGGGGTTACAGAGACAGCAGCCCCCTAATAGCTCTAGTAGCTGTGAAAACCCCAGCAATTTGGGACAGAGCTCTCTCCTCTGAAAGCAGAGTTCAACAGAGCCCAAAATTCAAGTAATTGACTGGCAACATGAGCAGGAAAAGGAAGCAAAGTAAGCACAGCAGTAACCAGTAACACAGTAACCAGTCTACATTTTTCTTGGAAGCTTTTGGTGAGGGAGTTGACTGTTTTGTCTTCCTCCCATTCCATGCTTTGATTCTTTTTGTCCCCAAAAAAGGAATCTAAAGATGGATTGCTGAGCTTTGTACTTTCCTCATTGTACTTGCCCTTACTGGCCATGATCCTGATCCAGGCAGGTCAAGACAAGAGCACTTAGACTCTGAATGATTGCTTAGTCCCCCTGCAAACTGTAGGCCAGGAGCTCTGAAGCATCTACAGGGAAGCAGCAGAAGGGCCACCACTTCAGACTGCTTCTACCTCTGGAGACAGTTGGCCAGACCATCTCCCCCAAATTTAGCCAAGTTCCACTGATCTTTTCCCTTTGTCCTTGGCTCTTATGGGTTGATAATTCTGCAAACCATCACACTGCCAGTGACCCGCTCTCCTGAAAGCTCCAGCCACAGTTTCTACTGGATGGCCTGGGGCTAAAACCGCATGAGGCTGGGCTCTGCTCCCAGCCCAATGTGATGAACCCTTTCCATCCACCTGCTGAGCTGCCTTCAGCAGGAGCTTTGTTACTGTTTCATTTTGTGGGTTCTGGAGCTCTAAAATTTGTTTAGAGTCATATTTTATAGGTATTTGCAGTGGTTATGGGGGGAGCCAAGGAGTGATTCTATTTTTATGCTGCCATCTTGACTCATGGATGATATTTTAAGGTGTGAAATTATTATTATTATTATTTTCATGCAACTAGGAAATAAGATATACAGGCTCTGGGGTATGGCAATCCATCTTGCCCTGCCAGGAAGTCAGAGCGGGGAAGGGGGAGGATATAGGAGAGACCAGATTGGGGGAAAGGATAAACAGTGAGATCACTATTTTTGGGTGAGGAGTAGGGGAAAGATGGGGAGAAAATTCATAACTCAAAATCTGGTGGAAATGAATGAAGTAAACTAAAAATAAACAGAAGTTAATAACAATAAAATATTTTAAAAAATAAAAGGGCAGATTGGTTTGAATGTCAGTGGAAAAACATTCATGTGAAAATACACACACAGGCATACAAAAATCTCTGTTTCTTGTTCTATCAAGTAGGAGTTGACAGTGTAACATAAATTCATACGTTAAGCATTGACCAAGTATCAGGCATTATGGGAAGTACTAGGGATGTGAAAAACACAAAATTATTGTCCAGGCTCTGAAGGTATCACATAGTAATGGGGGAAGCAACTACAAATAACTTTATCCATTCAGGATATCTATAAGGCAAATAGAAAGTATTCTTAGAAGGAAGCACTAGCAATGGAGGAGGGAGGAAAGAAAGGTGTATTGGGAAAGATTCACTCTATGAAGTGGGGTTTGAGATTAGTATTACAGGAATCCTGGAGGCGGAATTTTGGAAGGAGAGCGTTTTAGACACTGGGAACAAGTAGTGAAAAGTATAGAGTTAGCGTACGGAGTATTTGGGAAGAGAAGTAAAAAGAAGGCCTGTGTTTCAAGATCATAGAGTGCATAATGGGTAGTTAAAAAAAGTCTAGAAGACTGGAAAGTAGGAAGAAGTGGAGAAGGGCTTTAAAAACCAAACAGAGGAGTAGAAATTTTAACAGTGTCAGGGAGCTACTGGAGTTTATTGAGTAGGTCTGTGACATGGTGAGGCCTATACTTCAGGAGGATCAGTTTGACAGATGAATGAAGGATGGACTACAGTGAGGTGAGAATTATGATCTGGAATATAATCAGCAGGTGATTGTATAAATGAGTTGTGAGATGATGAGGGCTTTCACTAGGTTGGTGGCAGTGACAGAGGAGAGAAAGGGTGATATAGGAGAGGTGGTATGAAGGTAGAAATAACAGGCTATAATAACTTTTTGCATGGGGGAGGGTGAGAGAAGAGCACAAGCATTTATAATGGGCCTATTATCTATCAAGCACTGTGCTAAGCATTTTTCACACGTGTTATCTCATTTGATCCTTAAAATATTCCTGTGAGGTAGGATCTATTATGACCCCATTTTAGAGTTGATTAAACATGCAATTGGAGAGAGAAATCGAGAAGTCAGGGATGAAGCCTAGGCTGTAAACCTGTGTGACTGAGAGGATGGTAGTTTTTTCAGGAAGAATCTTGGGGTAATTAAAAGCACTTTGCAATTTCCCAAAGGCAGTATAGTCTTCTCTTATGTTCTTCTTTTGTCCAATTCACTGTTGTTTGGGGAGCAGGTGGGTGGTGCATTGGATAGAGGGCTGGACCTGAAGTCAGGTAGATTCATTTTTGTGAGTTCAAAGGTGACCACAGAAACCTAATAGCTGTATGACCCTGAATGAGTCACTTACCCTGTTTTGTCTGTTTCCTTAACTATAAAATGAACTTGGTAAGAAAACATCAAATCACTTCAGATTTTTGCTAAGAAAATCCCAAACTGGGTCACAAAGTGTCAGAAACAAAACAACTGAATGACAACAACATTGTCAAACTGCATTATAGATACATAGTTTAGTTCTATCCAACTCTTCATGAACCTTTATGCAGTTTTCTTGGAAAAGATACTGGAGTGGTTTGCCGTTTCCTTCTTTAGTAGATTACGCCAACAAAGAATAAGTGAACAGTTGCCCAGCTTACAAAGCTAATAAGTTTCTGAGTCTGGATTTGAACTCAAGTCTTCTTGACTACAGGGATGGCACTCTATCAACTGTTCTACCTTGCTGCTTTCAGATACATACCTAGATACATACATACCCATACACATACATATATATCCATAGTGATTTAGCTATATCAATATCCACATATGTCATTGTTGATTATATAGCTAAAGACACAGATGCATCTCTATCTACCTGATACAATAAAAATTGACAATGAATTTGGTCAAGAGATAAACAAGAGAAGAGAAGTTGGAATTGTTTTTGTGAAGTTGAGAATTTCATATATATGTCCAGGGAAGGAGATGAATAAATAGGTAAAGAATGGACAACCCATAAAGCTCATCCATCAGTAACACCCCTACACACACACACACACACACACACACACACACACACACACACGCACACACACACACTACTATATCTATAATGTAAAATATGTAATGTATATAATTGGCTATATAACAGATAACATTGTATAACATGCATAAATTCATATACACATGCATACACCTGTACATATATGTGTATGCATATTTATGTACCTGCATGCATGCATACATACATCTCAGTTTCACTCCCATTCATTCAGTTATGATTTCTCTGCTGATGATTCTCAAACGCACTCTCAAAATCTCTTTCCCTCCAGTCTCACTTCTCCAATTCCCTACTGACGTAGCTTACAGGATACACTGTAGACATCTTAAGCTCAAAATATCCCAGACTGAACTCATTATTTTCCCAAAAAAATCCTCCCTTCTTCCTAATTTCCCTATTACTGTTAAGGGTGCCAATATTCTCTCAGTCATCTCCATAGGTTCCCAAGATAGATGATACCACCCCTTTGGGAGCACTGGAATGATGCAGGGGATGGTAGTAACCTTGGATGAAATTGGAAGCATTGGATAAAAAGAGAGGGTGGAAGCATAAAGAAATAAGAGAAGATAAGGAAAAAATATGAAAAACCATTCTTACATATTTTGTCTGTTGTATAACAGAGTTAAAGTCAGTGATTACATTATTTTCCAAATAAACACACACAAAATACAATTTATAACGGATCAGTGGTCAAGGCTGCTGACAGGTGTTAACAAGTGTGGGCAGGTAAGCCTGCTGTGCATTGTCAGAAAGTCCAGCATGCACCAGCAGGAAAGTGTGCATACAATGATTTGTTTGCAATATGATAGTATAGGATTGAATGACGCAATATTGCATCATCAAAATTTCAATGTAGGGGAAAAACACAATATATTATTACGTTTAAGATGCATCATTTAAAAAAAATCTTATTTTTTTTGAAATGATGCACTTTTTAAAAAACATTAAAGGATTAAAGAAGTAGATTTCCAGGGAGAGCACTGAGTAATTATTTTTTTTCTGAAAAGAGGGCAGTAGACCAAATAAGTTGAGGAACCTCTGATCTAGACTTTCAACTTAGGTGTCATTCTTAATTCCTAGCCATCTTTTACTACCACCACTTAATATCTAATCTTTTGCCTAATCTTGCTGATTTCATTTTTGTAGCATTTCTCACATATGCTTCCTTCTCTCCTATGACACTGTACTACATCAGTTCAGGATCCCGTCACCTAACATCTGGACTATCACAATAGCCTGATAGTCTTCTGGCTTTAAGTACACCAGTCCATCTATCACTCAACTGACAAAGAGTAGTTCTGATCGTATTAGTCAATAAATTTCAGTAGCTCTCTATCTCCTCCAGGTATATGTGTGTGTATGTGAATGTGCATGTGCATGTTTATGTCTATGTCTATGTGCATGCATGCTTGTATATCTGAATAAATGTGCATGCATATATGTGTACTGCACACATGCCTATATATACACACAGAGTCATATATACATGCATATATGTGCACATATATGTATGTGTGTTTGTATACATGTATAAGCACACATGTATATATATGTATAATAATAATTATTATTATTATTATTATACCTTCAAAATTCTTCATTTACTTTTCTACTCCTTTTGCATGCTATTCATCTCTACTTCAACTGGAGATTATGTACATACATCTCAGTTTCACTCCCATTCATTCAGTTATGACTTCTATGCTGATGATTCTCAAATGCAGTCTCAAAATCTCTTTGCCTCCAGTCTCACCACACCACACCCCCACCATACCACACTCCTACTCTTAAATCCAGTGGCGCTGCTGTCCTTTGAATTTCTCAAACAAGACACTTCCATTCCTTAATCTAGATATCATCACTGGTTGTCCTTCATGCCTGGAATGTCCTCACTCCTCACGTATCTCTCCTATCTTCCCTGACATCATTCAAGTACCATTTAACATCCTCCCTCCTACAGAAAGCCTGTCCAATTTTTTTTAAATTCTAATGTATTCCTTCAACTGATTAACTCCAAATTTATTCTGTACATACCATTTTGGACATAATTATTTATATGTTTGCTTGCCACATTAAAATATGAGATGCTCAAGAGCAGGGGCAGTATTTTGCTTTTCTCTGCGTCCTCAGTCAATAATAATTTATTGCATAACCGCTATATGTCAGGCACAATGCTGAGCAATGGATATACAGAAAGAGGTAAAAGACAGAACCTACCCTCAAGGAACTAACTGTCTAGTGGAAAAGGCATAGACAAAATTTGTAGGGCTGGTGTTAAGCAAATGAGGAAAGAATGAAGGGAACAAACATTTATTAAACACCTACTATGTGCCATGCACTGTTATGCTCTTTATAATTATTATATCAGTTGATCATTAAAGCAATCCTATCATTTACGTGCTACTATTATTCCTACTTAGAGCTGAAGAAATGGAGGCAGTCAGAGGTTAAGTGAATTTCCAAGGATTTGAAGTCAGTTATTCCAGACTCCAGGTTCTTTGTTCAAATTGAATCCTCAATACTCAGCATAGTGTCATGCATAGAATAGATATTTTAAAATATTTATTGAATCACTGAGATTATAGGGAGCCTCAGAATCTTTTTTTGGGGCGGAAGGGATTAGAGAGGACAGTAAACGAAGCTTTAGGGAAACCACTTTGGCAGCTTAGTTGATGATGAATTGGAATGTGAATAGACCTGTGGCATAAAGATTAGCCAAATGCTCTAGTAATACAACAGGCATGAGGGGATGAGAGCCTGCTGCAGAGTGAAGGATGTGGGAGTAGGGAGAATCTTGCCTATTCTAGAGATGGTATAAATATAGAAATCACAAGACATGGCAAAAATAATTAATTATGTGGGTGGGGTGAATATGAGTGAGGAGTGAAGAAAGACAATGAAATTGTGACTCTGTCCAATTAGTTGGATGGTGATACCTTTGAGAGTAATGGGGAAATTTAGAAGAGGGGAAGGTTTGGGGACCTGCGGGAGGGGAATAATGAGTTTACTTTTTGAAAGTTTAAATTTGATATATCTCTGAGAAGTAGTTAGAAATGTCCAATTGGCAGTTGGTAAAATACTGGAGCTCAGGAGAGAAGATAGGGCTGCATAAATTGATCAGAAAATTATTAACCTAGAGATGATAACTGAAACCCTGTGAATTGTTGAGATAAAAAAGAGAGACAGCATAAAGTAGAGAAGAGACAACATGTGAGACTTTTAGGGGACATTGAAATTGAGTGGACAAGAGATGGTTGAGGATACTGCAAAGGGAGCTGAGAAGAAGCAGTCAGTCAGGTAATAGAATGGATTGGAAAGTTGAATAAAATGGAAAGAAATCATATTAAAGAAGCTTTATAATTAAATTGAAGAGAAAATGGAAGCAGTAAGTTTGGGTGGCTTTCTCAAGGACCTACAAAAGGGGTATGTGTGGGTAGATAGACTAAAGGCTGATGGTATGTATGATCATATCAGAAAATGATTTTTAGGGATAGGGAAGACATGGCTATATATCGTGGATATCATGGAATCTGCCAGAAAATATTAAACATTAATGAGAGAATGGAGATAATAAGGGAGAAAATCTAGAGAGAAGAAAGAATGAAATGGATCATAGAAGCACATAGAAATATGCTCATAGAATTGACTTTGTCAAGAACAGTGGTTATGTCTTCATATATGTGTATGTGTATACACACACGTATATATGTACACACACACATATATAGATGAAGAAGGGGGTAATAATAGATAAAGCTCTGTCTCTTTTTTTTTTCAGGGAAGTATGAAGCAAGATTCTAAGCTGAGGAAACATCTATGTGAATGGATGTATTTAGGGTGGAGCATGAATGAAGTCATAGAGATGAAAATAAACAATTTCAAAGAGTTAGTGAATAATTCTATTTGTTGGTTAGAAAGTTCATAGACTAGAATAGGGAAATGCAGAGTTGGAAAGGAAGACTGGGTCAAGTTTGTTTTTCTTTTATTTTTGTGGTGCAGAAGAAATGCAAATTCCAAGCTATGAAATTTAAAACACTGTTTTACACACTAATCCCCCCCCACACACATTTGAGCTCAAAATGTGTGGAAATAATCCATAAATTTTTGTCCAAGGAATTGGGGGGAGGAGGGGTGAGAAGTATTCTTGAAATAAATAGGAGGTAAGACATTAAAAAAACATCAGGATATCATCCAGGACATAAAGCTTGTTTTCTTATACCTATATCTTTTGACAAATTTAGTAAAAATTGTGGTTGAAGGGCCCCTAAAACACTGGGTATCCATAGACCAGGTTCAATACTGAAGCAAATCCTAAAAGATCAGGAACTCTTCAATAATCATACCTACACCTATGGTTTACTCTGGAATATCTCCATACATGATATAAGTATCACTCATGTCTAGGTTTCCACATTCCACAAATGTGGGCAAAAATACACCTAGATCTCATAGAAGTATTCAAGGTAAAAAATGCATACTACCTATAACCTATGCTTCATTTCAACCCACAGAAAAAGAAAACAAGCAAGCAAAGAAATTAATCCAAAAGACTTAACTGGCCACATAAAAATATAAACATCACAAAATACACTCACCAAAGTTCCCATGCAGTCATCATAATTCTTCTCCCTCTTTGATGGGTCAGACTGCCCTACCAACCCTGAAGTCCTTTCAACTCAGAACTCAGAACCACTGTGTGATTTAGACTTCCCAGAGAGGAAACTAAACTACTAGCTGCCCGTGGGACAATATTACAACATTCCAAGTGAATCACTGTCTCCCACAATCAATCAATCTAAAAAAATATTTATTAAGAACATAGTTGGGGTCCTGGATTTGTAACTCTTCAGCTTGTACACCCTCCAGAAGAAAAAACATATCTTGAAGATAATGAATAGGAAATCCCCTTTTCCTTGTATTTTCACTGGACAAGTTAGTAATTGTAGTAGTAAAGAATAAAGTCTAGTCTTCTGTTCCTCCAGATAATGGTTTTAATTCCTTACTGCCCCTTTGCTTTTATGAACCATGTAGATGATCCTGTTCTTTCTTCAAGAAACATGATATTCAAGGACTTCCCTTCTCTATTTTAAAGGGTAGTGTTACAAATTCTTGAAATTATGGTTAATCTTGAGGGACCTCTTCTTCAGTACTGTTATCTAAGAAATATTCCTTCTCCACTTAAAGGCAATATTGTGGGGACATACTGTATAGAAAATTATCCCTGTTTTCTGTCCCAGAGATTGGAATTCCAAAATATCACCCATGAACCTTCCTCTCAGATTGCATGGACAATGCAAAGCATTTCCCTTATGCTTCTCTGAAATATTTCACCACTGCCCAATTAATGATGTCTCTTGGGCTTGCAAAGTCTATTCTCATGAAATCTCTCTTGATGTGTAAAAGGACATGAAGATCCCATTTTACTCAAGACTTGCATTAACCATACTTTGGAATTGGAGGGAGTATTTGTCACTACAAAAGTTAGTTCTACTTTGTTGTTCTCCAAATAGAGAAACTATGAAGAAGCCAACGAGAATATTCTTTTGGATTTATTATACATGACTGCAGAGAGGAGGTGTCTGTTCTTATAAGAGAGGGTTTCCATAAAAGTTTATGCCAATTAAGTCAACTTTGAGGAAATACTACTTGTGAACTTCTTGCCTGGAGGTATCCTTTGTTCCCTTAATAAAGTGCCAATAGACACGTCTACACTTAGGATAAAAGATGTAAACAATTAGAACTTCCAAACAAAGAGTAACCTCCCAGGAAATTTATCAATTTGATAACTAAACTCCCTTGATCCCCTTATAAATTTTTTTATTATACATTGAATTTCAAATTTAATATTTTAGAAGAAAAAAATATTACTAATGTATTTCTCTTTTTTTGTCACTCTGGGCTCTCAGTAATGCTAAAGGAAAAGGCCTAATGTCCCATTGTCATATTATTGTCCTTTGTATCGTCCAATCCATCAGAGCAAACATTTGCTCAGAATGCAACAAAAAAAAATCAGTTAGTATCTATAGACAAAATCCCTTATAAAAGTACAGAAAAACATACAAATATTAATTTTATTATGAAACTAAGAAGGGTAGGGGCCAGTTTGCCAGGCAGGGATTACGTAGGGAAAAGTACAGATAGAGGATAATTTCACCATGTCACACGGTGCAGTACACAGACAAAGAACAAACTTCATGCAGTCAGATTATTCCTTACATAGGTCAGTGAGCCATACTTGGTTCTGAATGATTATAAATATATTGAATTTGGATGAGAGGCACCCCTGCTTATTATTGCCTTGATCTCCTTTCTTCTTTCCAAAGAGAAAAATTTTTCAAGAGGTTTGCTGGAGACTTCCAAGTTCCATTATCCTTTAATTTATTCTATTTTTTCTTTGAAGCTAGGAAAGACAGAAGGAAAGAAAGAAAGAAAGAGAAAAAGAAAGTAAAGTAACAAAGAAAGAAAGAAAGAAAGAAAGAAAGAAAGAAAGAAAAGAAAGGAAGGAAAGAAGAAACGAAAAAAAGATAAGCCAAAGAGAAAGAGAGCTTGAGAGTAAAAGAAGAGAGAAAAAAAGAAATAGAAAGAGAGAAAGCAAGCAAAAGAGAAACAAAAAGCAAACATCTTCCCTTCAGCCCTCCTTCCTGATAAGAGTATACCCTAGGATTAACATTTTCCTTGGGAATCCTATTTGCTTTGATTTGAAAACCAGTGTTGCATTTACCACATTTCGACAAACCACACTGTGGTGGCAATGTAATGTTATAAAAAGGTTGTTGGTTTAAGGGCACATTTGATTATATACATATCTTATTTGCATTTAGTTAGTACTAGAAAAATGGAGCTTGAGGCCTCCTTCCAACACTTACTATCTATGTAACTGGGCAATCCTCTTAATCTCTCTGAGCTTCAGGGTCTTCCATATCTATAACCACTAAAGCTGTGAATCTAGGTTCCTATGGCATATTAGCACAGGTAATGAAGTCTTGAAAATGTTTTATTTTTTTAATGTAGAGAAGAGAACATTTTAAAATTGATGTTTGAGGAAAATAATTCTATTGATAATTTACAGGGTACACATTAGTAGGGGGAAGGAGAAGGGAAGAGAACAAGCATTAATTTCTGTTTTAATTTTTTTTTATTTTTTTTTTGGAGGGGGAGGCTAGGGCAATTGGGGTTAAGTGACTTGCCCAAGGTCACACAGCTAGTAAGTGTTAAGTGTCTGAGGCTGAATATGAACTCAGGGCCTCCTGATTCCTGAGCTGGTGCTCAATTCATTGTGCCACCTAGCCCCTCCAAAAACAGGCATTTATTAAGCACCTATATGTGCTAAGCATTATGCTTATATTTTCCAGATATCACGTTTGATCCTCACAATAACCTTGGGAGATAGGTACTATCATGATAGCCATTTCATAGACTAAGAGTAGAGTTAAAGAAAATGCTTTGGAGATTATTGTAATACTCCAGATTTGTTGTTGTTCAGTCATTTGTATCAGCAAGCACCCTAGCATACCTAGGGTGGCTACTAGCACAGGTTTGTAGATCTGCTTTTCTAAAGGAAAGCAACTCAAAATGGGTTAACAATCTTACT
>CM053581.1:58948516-58969395 GCA_028627135.1 Pseudochirops cupreus | reverse complement strand
AGCAGTTAGGGTTTACTCTGCCATATTGGCTCCCAGAAGTCAGGTAGGTGATTTTTAAACATCCAGGCTATGCGTTGATAGCCCTAGGAATAACTGTTGCTGCCATAGGTCTTGAGCCTGCCTCTTACCTAACTCCAAGAGATCCTCTGGTCTATGGTTAGAGGTCTGCAAATTGCCCCTGTGATGGGTGAGTCTACTCACTGGGGCGCACTCTGGCCCTTTTCCATGATTTTTTGATTGATTAATGCAGGAACAAGATTGATAGCACATAGCACATGTGCCTCCTTGTGAAACTGTAATAAATAAGGCCTAAGACTGTGTGGTTTTGTATTACCATTTGTGTTAAATAATTTGCCTCAATTTTGAGAGAGGAGACAGACTCAATTTTGACCTGGGCAAGTTTCTTAATTTCAAATGAGAGTTTCCTTGCATCCTGCTCTAATACTGTTACCCCTACAATGGAAGTAGGAACCAAAAGATCTGCCTCCCCAGCTCATAATCTTTCACGGGATTTTGAATTGTACTCATAGCTCAAGTAGCGAGGGTCTGTTCTCTATTTTAACATTTGAGCACCATAGTCTTGGGTCCTGGTAGTTTTCCTTCCCACTAGTACTATGGAATGATTTAAGATTGATGATGGTCAGGCCAAATAGACAATCCCACATATCCCAAACCTATTTGGGAAAGAGAGGAATGAACTTTATTGTCACAAAGAATGGTCCAGGAGCTGTTAGTCACCAAGGAATTTCTGAAGGATGATAGTTAAGTCTCCCAAAGGTTCAATTTTTGTTATAGTACAAATTTATACTGAAGTTTGTATCATACTTGATCCAGCTAGAAGCATTGCGGTCAGCCAAAGAAATCCATTGAGGCTTCTTGTTGCTAATCCCATTAAAGAGACAGATTTTAATATAAATAAAATGGTCTCCTTTTATAATCAATAAAGCAATAATTGATCTACATAACTTCAAATTTTGTAAATCTACAGTGTCATGAGGTCCTTGATTCTCTGTGACATAGAAATGGAAACTTGGAAGGGAGATGTAAACTATAAGTGATATTGTCCTAAATTTAATGGCATCAATAGTCTTGTTAAATGTGAAAATGGCTTGTTTGTTATGAAATTAGGTCCATGATATTGGTCTTGGTTTGTTGTCTTCTACTTTCCCTCCAGGATAATAAATACCATAAGTGGCTAAAGCAAAGACTGTAAAAGCCTGTTTCAAAGGTGCAGGTTTAGTATACCCAAAGTCAGTATAATCTGGTGGTTGTGGGAGAATTTCATTTTCAGTAAAAGAGAGTAGTATCCATCGATCAGGGTCACTGTGGATATGGATTAGAAACCCAGAATCCTTGGAACCCAGTTACTCTAAGATGATACAAAACATGCCCTATATCATCATAAAATTTATTAAGAGTATTGTCTTTTCCAGTCCTCTTGGGACGAATGGAATTTGGAAAAATCAGCTGGTAATAACAATATTTAAAATATATGATAAATATGATTGTGAGGTGAGGCATGAAACTAATGACATAGTAAAAAGAATTTATTTTCCTGTGGTTGATCCTAGATTGATCATTCTCTAGATTAACTGGGAAAGGAGAAGCATTAGGTGATAGTATTAAGATAAAGCAAAGCAAGAAAATTTTGGGATATATTGTTCTTGTGTGAAACAGTAAGGAGAAGGTTTTAGGTGAGAATAATATATCCAAGAGTCTTTTTCTCTGACCTTGATTGAAGTTGTGATAGTCAGTTATACTTGGAATGGGTCTT
The DNA here is from genome assembly GCA_028627135.1 of Pseudochirops cupreus. NCBI lineage: Eukaryota > Metazoa > Chordata > Mammalia > Diprotodontia > Pseudocheiridae > Pseudochirops > Pseudochirops cupreus. The sequence goes on along the minus strand of CM053581.1, from coordinate 58,967,621 downwards.
TTTTGGCAGGTTGAGTTTTGTTGGTCTGCTGAAAATATTTTGTAGACCCTATCTCCAGGGTGAAAATCACGTAGTGAAAATCCCAAAGGCCCAGTCTGTACTATAGCATTTGAGTCATGAATTTCCCTCAGTCTATTTTGTAATATTTGTATATTAGAAGCAACAGAAGTGTCTCCTTGAAGTAATTATATGCATACTGTGGAGATAGATTTTGGCTTTATAAAAGGATGGCCAAAAACATTTTCAAAAATATAAAGATGCAATCTCCTCCCATCCCCTTGATCTGCTTCACAGATGAAACAAAACAAAGGGGAGTGAGTATTTCAGACCATTTAAAGTGTGTTTCAGAACAAACATTTACTAACTCAGTTCTCTAGTCTTTTATTCGTATATTCAACCTGCTCAGAACTCTGAAGTTGCTAAGTGGTATAAAATTTAGGATACCCCAAGACAAGAATAAATTTGGGGAAAAATCATATTACTTAAATGAGACCCTCTGACTGAGTCATTGTGAACAGGAGGATCAAACCAGGGCACAATATTTTTTTAGAATAAGTTTAGTCACAAAATTCTCTGTGTCCTTAGAAGTGAAAAATGCCTTGACCCTTGAGTGAGCTGACCAAGGACAATGAAAGAGGAAGATTCTATAGTGGGCAGACATAGGTACGCATGTGAAATCAATTTGCAAGTTCACAAAAGGAGGATATAAGTTAGAGGGTGACCATAAAAGCAGTAACACAGAATGAATATTGATGAAACACCTCACAAGTAGGACAAGATGCACACACACACAGAGCAACAGGGGTAACACCAGGGATGACTCATATCCTCCAAATCATATAAACAATTCTTTGTGTGTCAACATTTCACCCCTTATGGACAGACATAGATGGAAGTTCAGAGGGCGGGATTGTTTGCTTTCCACAATCCCTGAGGCCTTAGATACCTGCTTGGCATGAAAAACAAAATTCCACTTTACTATTCCACATCCTTATAAGATAGGGAGAAATCAACGTTATCAAAGACAGAAAGATGAAACATATGCACAGAGCCATCAAAGGCAGCAAGTTTTGCATCAGCACAATTCTGACTTCTTGAAATAGGGTTGGCACCATTACTGTGGGCAAGACAATGGACAATAACCAGATCACTAGGAAGTCGTAAGGTTGGTAGAACACTGATGTATTGTGAGTTCCCAATGATTTTACCTAAAGAAGTCAAGAAATTCCTCTGCAACCATAGCATTCCAATAGAATGACAAACTCCCAAGATATGTCAAGAGTGAGTATAAATGGTTGCATTTTGGTAGTCCAATAGGCAAGCTTGTGTAAGTACAACCAATTTAGCAGCTTAAACTACATGTGCAAAAAGAGAAAAGGGTTAACTGTGATCTGGAAGTCCCATACTTAGAACTGATAACAGGACTTTCTTCAGGTATTCAAGGGCAATGAGATGTTCTGGTTCAAGTTGCAAAAAGTTCTGAAATATTATCTTTGGATGGGAAAATTGGATTTTTGTGATCTCACCATAGGATGCAATCCACTGGCAACAATATCCAGCTACTCCCCAAATACCACATATTTGGGGAGTTTTTTGGCCATGGAAATTGAAAATTGTTGACAATCTTGTGTGGACTTTAGGGAAACAGTTAATGACAGCAGACAGATTGAAACTGAGGTACTCCACCTGGGGGGGGGGGGGTCACAACCAATTTAGAAAGCTTATGACCCCTCACATGGAATTGGAGAAGAGAACGGTACCACTAATAGGAGATCATCAATGTACTAAACCAGGGAGGAGTTCATGAAAGTGATTGAAGCTAAGTCCTGTTGCAAGATTTGAGAGAACAGTTTAGGGATTTCTTTGTACCCTTGAGGCAGATGAGTCAACATCCATTGTGAGTTCTTCCTGATGAAGACAACCAGATACTTACTGTATGGGTATAAAAAAGCAGGGGGGGGGTGAAGCTGAGCAAACTTCTATCACAGAAAACAGATAATTGAGGAGACAGTGGTTGTAGGATTGGGAACTACTAGGTGCCAGGTTATACCATAAGCATTAATAGCACATAAATCTTACACAAAGGGATAAATAGGTTTGCCATCAGGACTTTACTTGGGTTTCTTAGCAGGAAATATTGGAGTGTTACAAGGCAATTTATATGGAGTCATAAAAAATTTGATCTCTTAGAGCAGCAGTTCTCAACCTGTGGGTTATGCTCAATTTGTAACAATGAAAATACATCCTGCATATCAGATATTTACGTTATGATTCATAACAGTAGCAAAATTACAGTTATGAAGTAGCAGTGAAAATAATTTTATGGTTGAGGGTCACCACAACATGAGGAACTGTATTAAAGGGTTGCAGCATAAGGAAGGTTGAGAACCACTGTCTTAGAGACTCAATACTGGTTATATACCTTTAATGGCCTCCCTGAATAAAGGATATCTAGGAATAGATGGTGGGAACTTCCCTTAGTCTTGATGGCAATGGGAACAGTGGATTTTAACAATTATTCACTTGAGGATGAAGTTATCCATAGAGAATCAGACATGTCAAATAGAAGCCCTAGACTGTCATCAGAAGTGTTTTGGGCATTCTGCACCATTATAGGGAATGGAGAGAGTCCTCAGGGATTTGCAAGGATAGAGATCCATTGGGGAGCAGGAAATAATGACCCTAAATTTAAAAAAAAAAGATAATGGCTTAATGCATTTACACAATTGGCCAAACATAAAAAGCAAAACAAAACAAAGCGCTACTGAGAGAGTTTTGACTTTTACCATATCAGGAGAGAATTTGGGGATGTTTTACGGCTTCCTTGAGATCCCAAGAACACTTAGAGATCCAATAAAAGCATAGTCAGAATCTGGTCTGAAAGCCAAGATGGCATAATAAAGACAAAGACTCACCTGAGCTCTCCCTTAAACCCCTCCAAATACTTTTTAAAATAACTCTAAACAAATTCTAGTGCAGTAGAACCAAAAAAAAAGATTGAAACAATTTTTCAGCCCAAGACAATTTAGAAAGTTGGCAGAAAAGGAATGTTGTGCCAGGTTGAGAGAAAAGCACAATTACTGTCTGTGGGCTGGAAACAGCAGCTACTGCTGCTGGTTCAGTTACTCCTAGGCTGTTCATGGTTTGTCGGAACTGAGGCTGTGCTGGTGAGGCCTGTGCTGGACTGTGCTCAACTCTCATTTGGGTGTGGCAGAACTTTCCTGTTGAACTTCTAAGTTGTCTATGCCATTTGTGGTCTGAGTAGTCTAGAAACTGCCACTACTGGTGCTGATTCAGTTACCTAAGGCCTGCTCTAGGTTTGTTTCTGGAGCTTTTAGCCCACAGACAGTAGGGAGGTGGAATAACTGATGAGAAGGAGATTACAGGGGAATTTTTGCAACCACTGAGGCGGGATTGTTGCTTTGTCCATACTCAGAAATGGGTTAGAGTTCTGGGTGGCAGTCTGAGGGCAAGAAAGGACACTAGCATAGGAGACTTGCAGCAGCAGTGGAGGGGGGGACCTCTTCACAGTTCCAGGTCAGGAAAGAGTACTTGTCATCACCCACAGAAAAGAGCAAAGGCCAAGAGCATAGTAAATACCTCTCCTTAGATCATATCACCTTGGAAGAAATGAAAACTTACAAGTCCCTATAAGTATCTCTGAAAAGAGATACACAAAACCCCTGAAGCATGGGATAGTGTTCCCTCTACCTGGGAAGCAGAGCCCTACATTGACAAAAAGTTAAAAGTCAAGTAATGGGCTGGGAAAGTGAGCAAAAAATGGGAAAAATAAAACTGTGATTACAAAAAGTTATTATGGTGATAAGGAAGATCAAATCACACACTCAGAAGAAGACAAGAAAGTCAAAACTCATACATCCAAAGCCTCCAAGAAAAATATGAGTTGGTCTCAGGCCACTGAAGAACTCAAAAAGGATTTTGAAAATCAAATATGAGAAGTAGAGGAATAATTAACAACAGAAATCAGTGATGCAAGAAAACCATTTTTTTAAAAAAAGGTCAACCACTTTGTCAAGGAAATACAAAAATAAAATAAAATTGAAGAAAATAACAACTTAAAAAAACAGACTAGATGAAATGTTAAAAGAGATCCCCAAAGTCAAAGATGAGAAGAATACCTTAACAAACAGAACTGGCCACATGGAAAAGGAGGTACAAAAGCTAACTCAAGAAAATAATTATTTGAAAATTAAAATTGAGCCAATGGAAGCTAATGGCTTTATGGCAAATCAAGAAATAGCAAAACAAAATCAAAAGAGTAAAAAAGAAAGAAGACGATATGAAAGATCTCATTGGTAAACAACTGACCTGGAAATATATCTAGAAGAAACAATTTAAAAATTATTAGACTACTTGAAAAGCATGGCCAAAAAAAGAGTGTAGACATCATCTTTTCAAGGAGGGAAAATGCCCTGATATTTCAAAACCAAAGGGTAAAAAAGAAAAAGAAAGAATCCACTGATCACTCCTGAAAGTGTTCCCAAAAGAAAAATTACCAGGCATGTTATAAGCAAATTCCACGGTTCTCAGGTCAAGGAGAAAACATTGGAAGCAGCCATAAAGAAACAATTCAAATATGGTGGAATCACAGTCAGAACAACATGAGATTTAGCACCTTCTAAATTAAAGGATCAGAGAACTTGGAATATGATATTCCAGAGGGCAAAGGAGCTAAGATTACAACCAAAAATGAACTACCCAGCAAAACTGAGTATGATTCTTCAGAGAAAAAAAATGATATTCAGTGTCATAGAGGACTTTCAAGCCTTCTTGATGAAAAGACCAAAGATGAACAGAAAATTAGACTTTCAAATACAAGACTCAAGAAATTCACCAATTGCGGAGTGGCTGAGCAAGTTGTGGCATGTGATTATAATGGAATAGTCCAATTCTATAAGCAGTATTCTCTCAGAAAAACCTGGAAAAGACCCCCATGTGCTGATGCAAAGTGAAATGTACTGTGTACAAAGTAGCAGTAACATTGTAAGATAGTCAGTTGTGAATGACTTAGCAATTCGTAGCAATACAACTACCCAAGACAACTCTGAAGGACTTATGATGAAAAATAGATTCCATCCCCAGAGAAAGAACTTTTAATGTCTGAATACAGATTTGAAACATACTTTTTTTTTTTTACTTTATTTTTCTTGAGTTTTTTTGTGTAAGTTTTCTTTCACAACATGACTATTATGGATATGTTTTGTATGGCTATACATGTAATAATTTATATTGAATTTCTTTACTTTTACTTCAATAAGGAAGGTTGGGATGGAAGAAAGGGTGAGAACTTGGAACTTAATTTTTTTAAAAACGAATGTTGAAAATTGTTTTTGTATGCAACTGGGAAAAAGAAATACTAAATTAAAAAAAAAGAATCTGGTTTACACATCAAAATCAAATTAGTAGTTCCAGTATCTAGTAAACAATCATAAGTCATGTTTCCAACTTTAAGAAAGACATGAAGTTCACTATTCTGGGGAAAGGTAGAGACTTACTTAATTGGGACTAGTATATCCACCACACCTTCCTACTGAAGACTTTCTGGGTATTCATCCAGGACGTTCTCAATTTCTGTTCCTTAAGTCTCACTTCTTTCCACATTCTTTGGCAATGTTTTTCCCCCTTTGCTGACAATAAAAACACTAAGACATTCCCTCAGTTTCCTTACATCTCTTAAATGGGAACTATAGTTGCTTGGGAAGGGTCCAAGATTTTTTGAGATTTTGACTTAGGTTTCTCCTTTTTATCTCTCCCTTGAAAAACATATTGAGCAATGCTTTTAAGTTTACCAACACCATTTCATGCCATTAAGGGCAACTCTTATGAAAATATTTTTGCATTTCTGAAACTGGCTGACTGTCATATTAAGAATCCTCACATCTTGTGGGTTGACTGCGTCTAATCTCAGATACTCGTTAGCACTCATGTAGGTTCTCATGAAAGTTTCAGTTTTGTTTTTTTTTTTTTTTGTGACAGCTTCTTAGAACTTTCACTTCCCCCAAGAACACACACACACACACACACATTCAAGACTGGTATAGTCATGAAGGTCTTATAATGACCAATTATGAAAAATCTTAGAGCCAACAGGTACTCCTGTTACTAAGGCTTGTCTATTTAGTCTCAAAAGTGCCAGTTCTTTCCCCTGTGGAGAGTAAAGTCTCAATTAAAGCATTTCCATCTCTCCAGGTGGAATTACAAGCTCAAAACATGACCAGGAATTGGGTCATAACAGCCCAAAGAATGTCATCCAATTTAGAAGTATCTCTCTTCCCTGTGGAGAGATCAGAAGGTCTGAAAAGTTGATGATTTCTTATGGATAACAGAATATCTGGATTAGTGGGATCAGGTATAAGCATTTCCAGGAGAGGATAGACACTTGCAGCATGTCACACAGGTACAAAGGAGAGGAAAACTCCTGCTACAGTAGGAAGGGAATATGAATGGAGGAGTGGAGAAAGAAGGAAGGGGGAAAGCCTATACAGCAGTGTGTCTAGCAACATGCTGTAGAGAAGCCAAAAGTTGCAGAAAGAGTGGTGCTGGACAGAAAAAACTAGGTAAGAACACCCAAGACAGGATATAAAGAAGAAACTCCTTTATGTGTATTGGGCACAGTCTGTCAGATATAGTGCTCTAGGAAAATCAATATTGCTTCAGAAATGAAAATTTTCAATGGCTAGCTTTAATTTCTTAATTTGAAATAATGATGAGTGTTATATTGGGGAAAAAACAAATTACCAGATGCATATTTGGGAGTTTCAGACCAAATTTCACATAATTTGATAGAGGGGCTTCTTGGTCATTCCTGGTTGAACCAGGAGCTTCCCCTGTTCCCAGGGTATAAAATTTTTTTCCAAGGTGGTTCCCTTTGGTATTTTATTACTGGATACCATTTTAAGGGAGCTTTCCCAACAATAAGGGAGCTTTTCCAGCCGTATGGAAGCTTATTTTAGCTCAGAATAATTTGAGATCAAGGAGGAGTGCAACCTCAGAGGTAGTCTTCCTCAAAGAAAATGTTTGGTGAAAAATTGACTTGGAACACTCTAGGCATTTTTTTCTTCTTTTGAAAAGCCATCACTGGGGCTAGGATCTCCTCTTAAAATCCTGGCTGACTTTATCAAAAACTCTTGTAGCTAAATTTATAATAATTGAGGAAACAGATTCTGAGTTATGCAATTTATTAGCAAGATAAGCATAATAAACTATGTTAAATTCCCTTCAGCAGGCACAAAGACTCTGAATTTAGATTTTGCATGGGTTTTTATACATTAAAAACAATAAATACTGCACAGAAAAAGACTAAGGATTAGGTATATGATTTTTCTTGGAGAATAGATTTGAGAGGGGGTAAGTGAGTGGGTAGAATTCACCCAAATTAAGAGATTTATAAAAAAAAAAAGTGAAGTCTCAAAATGGAGGTTGTACGCAAATTGAAATCAGTTTGATTCTCACCGTAGTGGGGAATTGGAATCTGCCACTAATTTGCCACCTCTTCTATTGCTTATCAGTTTGTGAAAGACATTGGTCCTCTGAGGAACAGCTTCCTTCACTTTCAGGACATTGCTGGTAAAGCACTAAAAGGGAAAAAAATGCAAAGAAAGAAGGTGTGCTAAGAGTAATGCACCTGCTAATTTTTACACTGTCTTGCAATTCTTGTAGTAGAGGGAAATCAATGGGACATTAAACTTATCCAAATAATAAAACTGCTATTCCAATGGCTCCTACTCTGAGACTTGTCTATCTGATGAAGGGTTTTTGTAAAACTAGGTTAGGAACCACTCTGCAAACTTTCAAAAGAGACAAGAGGCAATATTTGTTACCTTTTGCATCAATTGTGGCATAGGAAAGGTCCAGTCTTCCATTAAACCTTACAAGGCAAGCAGTTGACTCTACCTGCTAACACGAAATAATAGAATCATGTTTTCTAACACTGGTTTAGAAAAAAAAAAGATGTGTTAACATCCAATATTAGAGAAAACAAAGCACATATAAATGCATTTGAAAACAATAAGAGACCCTAATACAGATACCAAAGCCATTCAAATTTTTCTTACATAAAAGTAGCATTGATTCTATCACTCCCATATTTAAGTACCCTTTTAATTTTAATGAATAGCTTCCAGATATCTTAAATTGTGATTCAAGACCTCCTTGATCTGGTGTTATCTTGTATGAAAAGGGAAGTGGAGGAAAAAGTTACTCTAAAATATTTTTTTTTCCTGAAGTGTTGAATTAGAAGAATGATCTGGATGTGGTTTACCTAGATTTAAAAAAAAAAGACTTGTATAAAATATTTCATACACTTCTTATGGAGAAGATTGAAAGATGTGCTTTAGACCATAATATAATTAGTTCATTTCAACCATGTCTGGGTGACTGGAACTGAAGGAGTAGTCTTCAATTGTTTAATAGAAATGTTGTACGAGGTCTCCAATGGAGTATACCTGGGGAGCTTTGTTCAGCCCTATGCTACATATGAGTTTTATTAGTGATTTGGAAAATAGAGACATACATATATGGCATGCTCATCAAATATACAGATAGCACAAAAAAAAGAAGAAATAACAATAAATAATAAGGACAACTAAGAAAATAAATCTAACAGGCCTGAGCATGTGATTGAATTTAGTAAGATGAAAAATTAATTGTTCAGTCAAGTCACCCCACTAACTCTCAATTCTTAAGTATAACGATTCATGAGTTGTCAGTGTGGACTGAAAAGTAAGCTTTTAGCAATGTGTTTCTCCATACTTAATACGAAGATCATACTCATATGATCATAAGAAAAATAGAAACACTCCTTTTTTGGAGGAAGCATTTTCTGAACTTTTACACGTTGGTCAGAGCTGATGAAACTTGTCATAAACTGGCATCATCTTTTAAGATTTCAAAATTATGTCCATGTTAAAATACAAGGTTGGAGAGAATTCATAAAAAAATGATTCTTGAAAAAAGTAAAATAAAATCAAGCCTGCCAATCAGCTTCATTTGATCTTAAAAAAATATGCTTGTTTGACTGAAATTCTTCTTTTCAAAAGTGTACATTGGTTTTTCAAAGACACTGAAGCAATTTTTGCAGCTTAAAAATTAGTCTTACTATATATAGACTTGATACTTTCCACTTTTTAATCATTTATATAAGAAGTTATGTAATAATTTGAAAAATTATTGAGAAAATAAAAGATTTGTGTCTTATAGTACAAATTTTTCAAGAGGACTTTCTGCTAAAGATCAATAGTAAAAATCTGCAGGGAAGATGCTATATTCCATCTCATCTGCTTGCTTTGGACACGGCAATGGTGGCCTACCCCAAATCTAAGATTATCCTGAGAATAGGTCATCTCTTCGCCTCAGAATCCATTTTCGACATTAAGGAAATTGCCCTTCAGCTTGCAATACATTAAAAGCCCAATTTATGAAACTGCAAACAGTAACATGATGGACATAAATCTCACCAACAATGTAATTTGCATCAATTGTTAGTGTTACATTTCTGTCAGACTCTACTAAATTCACTTTGTTTTCCAAAGCAGTAGTAAATAAGCTCTGAGATTAGGAGTAGAGTTATTATCACATCATAGCCTATCAAACAACGTAACTTGCCATTTCTGTCCACATAAATGATTGTACTACAGAAACATCCACAGAACAACTGTGTTCTTTACATTCACAGCAGAGACAGGTTGGAGCAATGGAAAGAACAACACACTTGGCATTTGATAAGGAGTTTCAAGTCTTGGCTCTGTCACTTATTATCTGTCATGCCCCCTTTCTGATCCTCTATTTCTTCATCTTTAAAAAGGATAATGATATTTGCACTGCATAACTCAGTCAACTATTGTAAGTGACAAATGTGATCAAATTTAATTTGTTTCTATCTATAAAGGTTTTTTTTGTCAATAAGAATGTTTTTGAGATATAAATAGAAAGTAATATACATGCTATACTGATATATGTGTATATACGCATATACACATATATATCAGTCAGAGAAAGAAGTATACATAAAATGGACTAATGGAAATTAGGATGTATGATTCATGTTATAATACTAACATACTTATAGAGTACTTGAAGGGTTGCAGCTACTTTCTTCAAAATAATCCTATGAAGGAGATACATGCACATCTTCTCAAGAGCATGATATAGATTGGTAATGACTTTTAGGCAAGTATCTTGCCTAGAATCATAGTAATCAAAAACATGTTCATTAGTGCCAAGTTAGAAATAAAAACAAAAACAAAAAATGGAAATTAGTTTCTGTGGAGGAGAATTCTGTTGAGCACTATATAAATATGTGTATCTATACCTGTATATCTATATATCTATATCTATTTATTTCTACATTGCTATACTTGACCATATAGTGTTATGCTTCACCTGACCCCGAGAACATCCCTTGCTTTCCAATTCTTGAAGGATTCTCATCCGATTTAGGGAGTACTCTTTTTCTAATTCTAGGGAGAATTGATAGGATAAGTTGGTGGAAATTTAAAAAGAGGCAATTTTTGGCTATATATTTGTTCCAAAGTAGAATATACTGTCTATAGAGGTAGTACTATCACTGTAGGTGTTGAAAGGTGGAATGGGCCTCTCAAGGAAATAGAAAAGATTACTATATGGGGCTAGTATGTTGGATTAAATGTCCTCTGTGTTTCATTTTGTGTGTAAGACTCAATGACTTTTTTATAGATCAATAAGAAAACACTCTTGCCTTCACTACAGTTAGGATCTAGTAGGGAAAATAAAATATGTATACAATGAAGAGACATAATATACTGTATCATCAAGAGTGGCAAAAAGGGTGCTTGAATGATCACTTTAAATAATTTAGATCTATAATAAATGGACATTTTCTCATTAATTATGAAAATCAATGTCTTTAAGCTTGATTATGAGCAGTAGCTTGCATCTGTAACCCTTGTGTCAAGTTTTCAACTGATACTCATGCTTTTGGGATACTTTGGAAATTTGAATTTCTATAGCTTATTGCTCTATCCAGATGACCTAGAAAAAAAATAATATTAAACACTTCACCAAAGAGTAGTTCACTCAGGTGGCCTAGATTTGCCAAATCTAAAACTGTATTAGAAGGCAGCAATCATCAATACTACTTGGAATTGATTAACAAAAAGTGTCATGGATAAGTGGAACAGGCTAGGTATACAATACGCAATAGATAATGACTATTGTAATCTACTGTATGACAAACCCAAAGACTACAGCTTCTGGGATAAGAACTCAGTATTTGACATTAATTGCTGAGAAACTGGAAAACAGTATGGCAGAAACTAAGAATGAAAGAACATCTTACACCATATATCAAGATAAGGTCAAAATGTGTTCCCAGTTTAGAAATGAAGGGTGAAACTTTAAGCAAATTAAGAGATCAAAAAATAGTTTGCCTGTCAGATCTATGGAGAAGGAAAGAATTTATGACCAAACAAGGCACAGAAAATTATGAAGTGCAAAATGGATAATTTTGATTACATTAAATTAGAAAAGTTTTGCACAAAGCCAAAGCAACCAAGATTAGTAGGAAAGCAAAAATCTGGGGAATGATTTTTACAACCAGTGTCTCTGATAAAGGACTCATTTCTAAAATATATAGAGAGAACTGAGTCAAATTTATAAGAACACAAATCATTTCCCCCATTGAAAAATGGTCAAAGGATGTAAATAGGCAATTTTCATATGAAGAAATTAAAGCCATCCAAAGTCATATGAAAAATGCTCTAAATCACTATTGATTGGAGAGGCAAATCAAAAACATTCTGAGGTACCACGTCACACACATCATATTGACTAACATGACAAAACAGGAAAATGATAAATGTTGAAGATATGTGAAAATTGTAATACTAATGCATTTTTGGTGGAGTTATAAATTGATCCAACCATACTGGAGAACAATCTGGAACTACACCCAAAGGACTAAAACACTAGCAATACTACTACTAGATCTGTATCCCAAAGAAATCATAAAAAATAGAAAAGGACCCACATATACAAAAATATTTATAGCAGCTCTTTTTGTGGTGGCAAAGAATTGGAAATTGAAGGAATACACCATCAATTGGGGCAGGTTGTGGTATATGAATGTAACAGAATTCTATTATTTCATAGGAAATGGTGAGCAGGCAGATTGCAGAGAAACCTGGAAAGTCCTGCTTGAATGAAATGATACTGAGTGAAATGAGCAGAACCAAGAGAACACTATACACAGTGATAGCAACACTGTGCAATGACTGACTTTGTAGACTTAGTTCTCCTAAGCAATGCAACGATCTAAGATGATTCCAAAAGACTCATGATGGAAGATGCTATCCACATACCAAGAAAGAACTATGGAGTCTGAATACAAATCAAAGTACACTAGTTTTGATTTTGTTGTTGTTGTTTTCTTTCCCATTGATTTTTCCTTTTGTTCAGATTCTTCTTTTACAACATGATTAATATGGAAGTATGTTCAATATCATCATACATATATAGCCTATATCATATTGCTTGCCATCTTGGAGAGGGATGGTTGAAGGGAGAGGGGAAAATTTAGAATTCAAAATCTTATAAAAGCAAATATTGAAAACTACAAATAACCAAATAACTTTTGTAATGAATAAATAAAATAATAGTTCACCAACTATCTTATAAACACATCGGTACATAGAACCTGAACAATTTTATATGCAAGTTAAATGAAGATAGGTAAGAGTTGTATCCACAGAATCCACAGAGTTATGATATTTTCTGGTGAGCAAATACCACCCTAAATACCTGGAAATTCTCAGTAATTTAAAGTCTTCCCCTGGGCAGAATATTTGGGATTTGCTCCCGCATATTGGCACTTTAATTACATATCTTCTTTCTGAGCAATATTTTTACTTCCAAGAGCTCTCACTTCCCAACATTCTTGGGAGATATCCACAGCAATGGCTGTTTTCACTAGCTATAACATAGCTCCCTGGAGCTCTTTGGAAGTGGCAGGAGTTGCACCCCTTGCAGTGCCCTCTAATGACTTTGCTTCCTACTACTCACTTCTTTGTTTCTCAAAGTTCAACAATCCAGTCCTGTTTTTGCATAGTATGATTATCAATTTTTTCCCCAGGAGATTAACTCTGTTATCCTCTATGATTCTTCTTTCATCATGACATTTCCTCGTACCCACAGATACGATATTTTCTTTCTTGCTTCTCTAATTTCTTTGTGATATTACTATTTTTTTATCTGCCAGATAACCATTTGAATATTACTGGCACATGACTTGACATGTTCATCTCTAACTAGTTTATTCCATATTGCTCTCCAGTTTTCCCAATATTTATGGTAGGACATTGAATTCTTACCCCAACTTCTACTATCTTTCAGTTTATCAAATTAGAATAGCCTCTGATCCATGCCTAGACAGCTTAAGATAGTGTCATCCATGTGGGAAATGCTAAGGACCTTCTTCTGAGAGTCTAATGGACTGGAGCATGCGTGGTCATTCTGTGATGGCCAAGTCTTTTTTTTTATTAGCTATTTAGCTGAAAATGTAAGAGTCTTTAAAATGGATTGACTCAGTATTTGTCAAAGTTTTTATGTCACTGGCACATGAGAGAGGAAGTGTGTTTAGTGGGAAGAGCCAGGGCTCTGGGTCTCCCACTGTTCCCTACCTCCAGGCCTGTGAGACCCTGAAACTGAAGAACTTTGCATGGCTAGCTAGTGAGTGAGTGGAGGATAGGGTCCAGGACCCAGCAGCAATTTCCCTGAACACACTGCCATGGCTTTTCACTGGAGGAATATAATTTACCTGGTCTTCAGCCAGGAGTTCATCATCCACAATCATGCAGACATGAGCTTCTGCCTGGTGCTCTTTGTCCTCATTGCGCTTACATTTGAGATCATGACCAAGACTTCTTTCCTATTTATTTTACCTCAGTATAACATAAGTAAGTCCTCATCAGAAAGCAAGACTGTATAGTATCCCTATGGACTCAAGGATCTGGTCACAATCTTGTTTTACATCTTGTTTTACATCACAATCACCCTGCATGCCAAGGTACAGGCATATATCTTGGACAAAATCAGCAGGTGACTTCATCTCTCCAAGGTCAAATGCAGGAAGTTCTCTGAATGAATTTGGACTGCTGGTAGTTTTTCATCTCAGCTTCTTGGTCTGGTGCTTGTGTATTGTTGTAATGGAATGATACATAACAAATCCAAGAAGCCTCTGGGAAAACTAGCCTCATGTGTCTCTCTCCTTCCAGGTAAAGACTTTCCATCTTTGCCAGGTAGCATGCTGGCTACATACCCTTCTGGAGCTGTACTCTCAGAAGGTGCAGAAGGAGAAGATCCCGTGTCAGCTATAGTATATGTTTGTACTTGGTTCACATAGCTGGAGTATACCTCTTAAATCTGACATGCCTGGGTCTGATCTTGATGCTGCCTCAGTACATGACTGAGTTTCTCTTCCACATGGCACAGCTTTTCTACTTTGCAGATGAGAACAACAAGAAGTTATTTAACACCTAAATAACACCTCATCCTCCCTGTACTGGTCATTGGTTTTGGACTGGCTTATATGAAAAATCAAACTTTTGAGCCAGAGAAAGGCAACTTCAATACCTTGCTCTTCAGGCTGTGCATGCTGGTGCTAGTGCATGCTTCCAAGGCCTGGATGATTTGGTACTGGCGGGAGTACTAGAATGAGCAGAGGGTTAAAAAAAAAAAGAATGATGTTTGCCCCCAAACTGCCAGATAAGCTAATCAAGAAGGAATCTGGATACCACAAGAATGGAGTACTGAGAGCAGGGAATGGGATGCCCCCTTGCACTAAGAAGTTGAAAGTTCATTAAAGCCAGTATGTGGAGAACAGGAATCCTTCCTAGTGGGGTATGCAGTATAGAGGCCACAGGCTCAGGACTAGATCACTGGCCTGTTTTTCTGCTAGCTACACTCCCACCTCATATAGGCGAAACACGTCTTTGGGTAGTCTCTCTCTCTCTCTCTCTCTCTCTCTCTCTCTCTCTCTCTCTTTCTCTCTCTCTCTCTCTTTCTCTCTTTCTCTCTCTCTCTCTCTCTCTCTTTCTCTCTGTCTCTTTTTCTCTCTCCACAGACACACACACACACAGACACACACACAGACACACACACACAGACACACACAAACAGACACACAGACACACACACACACACACACACACCCTACAGGAAATTAAGGTGGAAGGGGATAAGAGGGGGAATGATAGAAGGGAGAGCATATTAGGGGAGGAGGGTAGTTAGAAGCACTCATTTTTGAAAACTATATTGAATTGCTTATCTTCCTGGTAAGGGTGGGAGATGCAGGAAGAAGAGAAAGAATCTGGAATTCAAAGTTTTAAAATCAAATGTTTAAAAAATATTATTATTATTATTATTATTATTATTATCATTACTTTACATGCAACTGGGAAATAAGACATACAGACATTGGGGAATGGAGATCCATCTTACCCTACCAGAAATTTGGAGGGGGGATGAGTGAGGATATAGGAGAAAGCAGATTGGGGGAGGGGATATTGAGTGGGAGCACTGTTTTGTGGTGGTGGGTAGAGGAAAGATGGGGAGAAAATTTGTAACTCAATATCTTGTGGAAATGAATGTTGTAAATTAAAAATAAACATACAAATCAATTTTTAAAAAAGAATCCTGAAATCTCTATAGAGATGAAAGGGAGCAACCCGGGATGCCCAGAATGAATGTCATCTCTTACCCTGCTGCAGGAACTTGACATCATCTGGTGTTAAAGACTGGACTGAATTGTGTTATGAGAGAATGTGTTAAGATATCCCCACTTTGAACTTATTGGCCAAAATCAGTCACATTGTCATCAAACTACTCTCAAAAGAAGGAGTTGGATTTCTATGTAGAAGCCCCAAGGCAGTTGGTTCATAGATAAATGGACTTGCATTTGCCAGTCAACAGGGATTAGTGGGAAAGAGATCTTCTATCACTCGGACCCCCCCCACCCCCCTTCTTCTTCTTCTTGGGCCAGGTTACGAACAGGGAAGAGAATAAATCACCAAGCCTATTGATTTCCTTTGAGAGAACTGGCAGGCATTGTAGAATGAGAGGAAATGGCTCCTCCTCTCCCTGACTCTTCTCTTGAATTTCCTCAGTGCCACAGAACAGATAGAGTGGTTTTGGCAATGGCTAGGCAGAATTTTGTATGTTTGAGAGCCTCCTCAGTTTTTCTCAAATAGCTAGAGGGTAATCTGTAGCAAATGAGTTCCTGTCTTCTCCAGTTCTTTGCTGTCTAGTCTTCTACCAAAAGAGGTTGTGGCTTCCAGATTTTTCTCTAAGAGCAGTGAGCTGATAATTATTTAAGCCAATTACTTTTTAAGACACCACCTAACTCTTCTATCTTTTCTCACACTCATAATTTCTAGTATTCACTTGGTCCTGTCACTGACAGAGACATACTCACTCCTTGCCAAAAGTTGTCACCTAAAGTAAACACTGGTCATACTGCTCACATAGATTTACCCATGTTTTGTCTTCAGATCTTTTTAGTTTCATGGGGAACACGGTGACAGTTCTGTAGGAGGTTCCAAATGGTTTCCAGTTGGTATATTATATCCTAGAAGGACTTAAAAGAACAAGAGCAGGCAAGAAATAATGATTCTTTTCAGGGTATTTGTACATCAAGAGAATCCAGGAAAAAGACTGATGTCTAATGGGAATGACCCTGGGAGTTCTGGATTAGCAGAGGTATAGTATATGTGTAGCTACACCCGTCCACTACCAATGAACTATCTGGTGAATTAATTTCAGAGCAAGGCCTTGTTAAAAAATAGTCATCCTTCCTTCATCTTATGTGCCTGATTCATGCCCTTTATTTATCCTATGTCTGAACTGTTCCCTTATTTCTGAGGCCATAAGACTTCAGGAGGACTTGGTCCTTTTGATCTTTTGGTTAAGCTCACTGATGGGGCTAGGTGACTGAAATACAAAGAAGAAGAGAAAAGAAAAGATTTCATCCCACCTTGCTGTAGTTACACAGTAGGTCAAGGAAAAAGCCTTGGCCTACCTTAACTTCTAAGCAGGACCATATTGAACAGTTGTCTAAAACTGACCACTCCAAAGTCTAAGAGAGCCCTCTCCTTCCCTTTAACCCTCTCCAGCTAACGATTGTGGTCCTTGGATTCAAAGAGAGCTACAAAACAAATGCAGTAAGATTTTGCATCAGTGATGGTTCCCCCATGCTTAGTAACTCCTTGTAGCAGTTTTGTAATCTTTAGGACCAGATAAGTTATCCTTTCTGCATAACAAGTGCATTACTTTGTCAATTCATTCTTTTGGACCCCAATATATGTGCTAGGTTGTACTGGAAACTACTTCTCAAAAGTCCTTTATTTCACTGAATGACCATGTTTTCCACTGAAACACTGTAATCAGTTTTGATGGGTAGGCGATTCTTTGTTTTAATCCTAGCTCCTTTGACCTCCAGAATATCATATTACAAGCCCTTCTATCCTTTAATGTAGAAGCCGCTAGATATTGTGTTATCCTGATTGTATTTCCACAATACTCAAATTGTTTCTTCTTGGCTGTGGTAGTATTTTCTCCTTGATCTGGGAACTCCAGGACCAGGCTATAATATTCCTAGGAGATTTCTTTTTGGGATTTTTTTCAAGAGGTGATCAATGAATTTTTTCAAATTCTATTTTGCCCTCAAGTTCTGAAACATCAGGGCAATTTTCCTTGAGAATTGCTTGAAGGATGATTTCTAGGTTCTTTTATTTATCAGGTAGTCCAATAATTTTAAATAATCTCTTCTGGATCTATTTTCCAGGTTAATGGTTTTTCCAATGAGATATTTCACATTGCCCTCTATTTTTCCATTTGTTTGGTTCTGTATAATAGTATCTTGATTTCTCATAAACTCATTAGCTTCCGCTTCCATTTGCTCCAGTCTAATACTGAAGGAATTATTCTCTTCAGTGAGATTCTGAAATTTTTTTTTCCATCTGGAAAATTCAGTTTTTTAAGGCATTCTTCTCCTCATTGCCTTTTTGGGCTTCTCTTTCCATTTCAGTTAATCTATTTTTTAAGGTGGTGTTTTCTTCAGTCAGGTTGTTGACTCTCTTTTCATGATTTTCTTGCATAATTCTCATTTTTCTTCCCAATTTTACCTCCACTTCTCTTACTTGATTTTCAAAATCCTTCTTGACCTCCTCCATCACCTATAACCAATACATATTTTTTCGGAAGTTTTTGGTGCGGGAGTTCTGATTTCATTGTCTTCCACCCATTCCATGCTTTGGTCCTTTTTGTCCCCCAAAAAGGAATCTAAAGTTGGATTGCTGGGCTTGCTTTGCTTCCTTTGTCTGCTGATGTTGACACTCAATTGCTTGATTTTTTAAAATTAAATTTTGTTTATTTTTAATTTATATCATTCATTTCCACAAGAGTTTGAGCTACAAATTTCCTCCCTGTCTTGCCCCTACCTACCACCACAAAATGGTGATCCCATTGTATACTTCCTCCCCCAATCTGCTCTATCCTATAACCTCCCCCAACACCCCTCTGACTTTCCAGAAGGGCAAGATGGATCTCCCTACACTAGTGCCTGTATATCTTATTTCCCAATTGCATGTAAATAATAATAATAATAATAATAATAATAATAATAGTAAATGTATGTGTGTATGTGTATATATACATATATAAATGTATATATATATACACATACATATGCATATATGTGTATATATATATATAATATTTGATTTTGGAGTTTTAAATTCTAGATTCTTTCCCTTCCTCCCTTATCACCCACCCCCACTGGGAAGACAAGCAATTTTTACAGTCCGTATATGTTTAGTTACTCAAAATATCTCCACAATGGACATATTGTGAAAGACTGACTGTATTTCCCTCCATCCTATCCCGCCCCCTACTTGTTCTATTCTCTATTTTGTCCCTGTACCTTTACACAAGTGGGTGCTTCTAACAACTTTCCCCCCAACCTTGCCTCCCCTCCATTATCCCCCCTCTCATCCACTTCCCCCCTACTCTCCTATATGGCAAAATACCCAGTTTAGATTGTAGGTCATTCCCTCCC
>CM053581.1:58937847-58948416 GCA_028627135.1 Pseudochirops cupreus | reverse complement strand
TCCCACCTCTCAATTTCACCTTTTAAATATCATCCTTTCCTATTCAATTGGTCCTGTGCCCTCTGTCTATATATACCTATACACATATATACACACACTCACATATGTATTCATATGCATATATACCCTCCTATATAGACATATGTGTATGTATACATACATATATATATATATATATATACATATATATATATATATATATGTACATATACATACATTTATATTCCTTTCACCTACCCTCACACTGAGAAAAGTTTCATAAGTTACGGTTATCATTTTTCCATGTGGGAATGTAAATAGTTCAACTTTGATAAATTCTTTATGATTTTTTTCCATGTTTACCTTCTCATATTTATCTTACTTCAAATAAATCAAATTTTCTGTTCAGCTTTGTTTTTTTCTTCAAGAATGCTTGAAAGTCCTCCACCTCATTGAATGACCATATTTTCCCCTGAAACATTATACTCAATTTTGCTAGGTAGGTGATTCTTGGTTTTAAACCCAGCTCCTTTGACCTCCAGAATATAATATTCCAGGCCCTTTGATCCCTTAATGTAGAAGCTTCAACAACCTGGGTTATCCTGATAGTGTTTCCACAATATTCAAATTTTTTCGTCTTGGAAGTTTGTAATATTTTCTCTTTGATCTGGGGACTCCAGAACCTGGCTATAACATTCCTCGGTGTTTTCTTTTGGGTATCTTTTTCAACAGGTGATGAATGAATTCTTTCAATTTCTATTTTGCCCTCTGGTTCTAAAATATCAAGGCAACTTTCTTTAAGAATTGTTTGAAGGATGATTTCTAGGTTTTTTTTTTTTTGATCATGGCTTTCAGGTTGTCCAATAATTTTTAAATTATCTCTCCCCAATCAATTTTCTAGGTCAGTGGTTTTTTCAATGAAATATTTCACATTACCTTCTATTTTTTTTTCATTTGTTTGGATCTGTTTTATAGTATCTTAATTTCTCATAAAGTCACTAGCTTCCATTTGCTTCAATCCAATCTGAAGAAATTATTCTCTTTAGTGAGCTTTTGAAAATCTTTTTCCACCTGGAAAATTCAGCTTTTTCAGGCATTCTTATACTTATTGGGTTTGGGGGCCTCTTTTGCCACTTGACTTAAACTAGTTTTTAAGACGTTATTTTCTTCAGTCAGGTTGTTGACTCTTTTTTCATGATTTTCTTGGATCATTCTCCTTTCTCTTCCCAATTTTACCTCCACTTATCTTACTTGATTTTCAAAATCTTTCTTGAGCACTTCCATCACCTGTAACCAATTCATATTTTTCTTCAAAGCTTTTGGTGCAGGAGTTCTGACTTCATTGTCTTCCTCCCATTCCATACTTTGATCCTTTTTTGTCCCCAAAAAAGAAATCTAAGGTTTGATTGCTGTGCTTGCTTTGCTTCCTTTGCTTGCTCATTTTGTCACTCAATTACTTGACTTTTGGGCTCTTTGACACGGTAGGACTCTGCTTCCAGAGAAAAGAGTTTGGTCCCAAATTGCCTGTAAAATCAACAGAAACCCATACACAAGATCCAAGAAGTCAACACAAATCATCAGTAAAATCCTAGGACCTCTGAAATCCTCCTCCAGGACTTCTGTAAACAGACAAGAAAATCCTCTGTTAGGGCTTCCAGTGAGGTCCCAGGGCTTCTGTACAAAGTATTACAAACACAAATCAACACAAACTGGCCAGACAAACAGAGTGCCTGGCCACCACAAAGTTCCCCTTCACAATTCTGCCACCACAAGCACTCTCTTCTCAGTTCTGGTCTTTCCCAGTTTGGGCTTCTCCTTATATATGGCCTTTATCTCCTCCCCTTCCTATTGCATCAGCAACAGGGCTTCACCAGTTCTGGGGTTCACAAGACATGCAGCTCACAAGTTCTGTTGCTTAACAAAGATGATATAACCATGGGCAAGGCTTAAAAGAAACATGAACTCAAACAAGGTGCTAAATACTTAAGTGGCTAAAACAGGGGAAGTACTTCTTTCCTTGCCATTACACTAACAAACAGAAGGAACTATGGAAACCAAAGAGTTCTAGGAGAAATATTGCATAACCTGGAAGAAGTGGGGGGAGGGAGAACTCTCCATTTCTTCCTGCTAACATTACCATGTGATCTGTGTGCCTACCAAGGATACTGCCCCCAGGAATGGCCACATATAAAAGGGATGAAGCTTGTCTGGTCTTTGTGCTTTTATCCTATTTCCTTTTTCACCCTAGTATGCTTTTGGTCATATTCCTTAGCTTTTGCCTCAGTTAATTTTAGGATTCTTCATACCAGGCTACAGAAGCATGACAGCTACTCTAGGTATGGGTGTAGACTGTGGTGGCAGACCTTCCAGATACTTCAGATACTTCTTTTGGCATCATACTTCATCACATCATATCCTCCCTAGACACCCACACCATGAACCATACTTACCCTTCTTTTTCTTGTCCCTGCCTGGTCAACTCCTCTTCTTACAATTCCATCTCTTCCTGGTTTGCTTCTTCATTCCACCCAAATTTTATAATCTGGAATTTTTTCTTCCTTCCAGACACAAGTGTCAATTTGTAGACATAGATGCTTGTTTTATAGAAATCCAGGTCAGTATGGTCCATTTTCATAGAAATATTATATTTAATTCATAATTCAGTGCTATATATATGTTGCCAGCAGTTCTCCCTCCCCCCGCCCCATCTTCCAGGTTATGCCATATATATCCTGGAACTCTTTAGTTTCCATAGTTCCTTCTGTTCATTATGAAGCCCTGGAAGTTGGGAAGAGATGGGGCAAGTAGGAGGAACCATCATCCTTCAGTGGAGAAATTCCAGCCACTTATTCTCTAACTGTACTTCTCCTCGTCCTCGAAAGGTTTCTGTGGCTCTGTGGTAGAACATGTAACATAATGCATAAATATATATATTTTTTAACTTGTGAACAAAATCTTCACAATGAGGCATTAATGTGTTCAATTTTGAATTTGGCATTTGGGAGTAAGATTTTGGCATTTTATTCTTGGATGCACTGCCATCCTGGCATCTATCTTTACCAAAAAGCATTCCAGGGTTTTAGATGGGATGGGAGAGAATACTTCCCAGTTCACAAGAAGTAGTTTCCAGTACAATCCAGGCATAGGTGGTCCTGCTGTCTCCTCTGACTGTGTGCTTGCAAGCTCAGTCTTTTCCATGGATTTAGATATGATGGGGTCAAATTGAAAACAACATCTCACAATTTCCATTTCAGTAAACAGCTGAGACATATGCTAAGGCTGCTGGTGCCCTGAGCAGACCATAATATAAAGGTGAATACTTTGCCTTAAAAAAAAAAGCTATTTAAGCTTGTTTATTTTATGAACCATACTTCAGCAAGGAATTCAAAGAAAATTGTACTTGCCATATTTCTGCATCTGTGTAAAAGTGTTATTTTGTTTCTTTTTACTTTTGATGCAAATTTTTCCAAATTCCATTTCCATTGTTACTTCATCCAGTTTAAAAAGTTCCAATTGTTTATGGATTTTTTTTTAATGTTCAGTTTGAAACAAAAATATTTTCTGAAATTGTTGAATAAAAGGCATAGAATTATGAAGAGAGAGACAGAGACAGACAGAGACAGAGAGACAGAGAAAGGCAGGCAGAGACAGAATGAGACAGAGAGACAGAGAGAGACAGGCAGAGACAGAGAGAGAGAGAGGTCTACATATTTGGTCTTTTCCTTCATTCTTTTCCATTCTAGGTACAGGGAGTACAATCTCCAAGCCTGTCTGAGTGCTTGAATCACAAGGATCTAGGAGTCCAGGAATTTAAGCCAGATATTTTAGCCTGCCCAGCACTAATATCCTGAAGAGCAAGGACTTCAGAGGACTTGAATTTCATGGAACTAATGCTATATAGGAACCGAACTAAATTGTGGCACAAATTAGCACCCATCCATCTCCCCCACCTTCAAACCTGGGATGGCACAGGGGGTAGAATTGCATCCCTAAGGTATTGGGTTGGAAATGTTTGCACATTTGTTCTTGTTACATTTTTGAACCATATTTTCCTTTGTAAAAATAAAAGGAATAAGCAGAAGGGGAGGAACTCATATAAAGTCACGAAGTTATTGGGAGAGCTTCACTAGAGATTGATCTTCCTGGCTCTTAGTCAAGGACCCTTTTCATTGATGTACTCTAACTTTTTGCTAAGTGTGTGAATGAGAACATACTATCATTTTATTTTCTAGTATCATAGTTGTGGTCAGTTGCAGAGTAGTTATTAGAACCCAATAGCTACAATTCTAAATCTATCTTCCCCTAATCTACTGAATAAATGAAAAATCTTCAGCCTTGCAAACACATCAGATATTTATTATAAACTGGCTAACATTCCCAACAGTTCATTAAGCCAGTGAATCACACTATCAGTTCCCTTTTCCTAGATTATGAGGGAAATGGCAATAATCAAGATGTGAGAGGAAACAAGGCAGTGGTAGAGAAGGACAACATAACTTTGACTATTTAGCACAAAAGACTTGCCTATCTTAGTGATTCAATTAATATTGAATTGATTCAAATTTCATTAAATTGAATTTATCTTTTAAAGTATAGATTCCCAAAGATAATGCACAACTAAATTATTAGTTTTATTTTTTTATTCTATAAATTTAAGTGTCAGTTAACTGGAATAATTAGGCAAAATATTTCATTTGGGAATGTTACAAGTAATGATAATATATTGTATAATAACACTTTATTTCTCCTCTTAGATATATGTGATAAGGCCAACATTTCTCTAATGCAGTTTCTTTCCTTCTACCCACAAGGGGAAGCTTTACCCAAAAGTATACAAAGCTGCCTTCTGGACCTGATTTGCCCCAGGTAGTTCAGATTCCCAATCCCAGACAACATCAGATAGTCTGAGGGCAAAGTTTCCCCAGCGGCTTTTTTTGGCCCTGAATTTCCTGATGAAGCTTCTTGGGTATCTAGATTAGTAAGAAATCTGAGTCCTTTGAAACCTAAAACTCTCAGACATGTTGAGTTACTAATACAACTCAAGTTGCCATATCATACCCTGATAACTAATTGACCATACATGTTTTTATATGAATGCAAGTTGTGTGTGTATGTGTGTCCAAAGAATTTTCATTACTTATCATTATTGTGTAAGGGCAAAATAAACCGCCTTTGCTTAAATGTTCAGTGATATGTGTGTTCCTCATTTTCTTTATAAATTTGAATCTAAACTGAGTTCTGATTTTGGAGTCATATCTCTAATAGCAATAGATAGGTAGGTTAGTAGTGGACACCCTATAGCTTAGAAAGTAGACCACTAATTATGAATTTGCTTGGGTTCTAGTGTAATATAAAGTGACCATCATAATAATAATCTAAAGATTTCCTAAATAATACTAAGAAATGTTTGGTTTTTTTTAAAAAGGACACAAGGATTTTATGTTTACACATTAGATTTTCTTATTAGACTGGCAATTAATGCCCACCACAAAATCAATGCCAATTATTTATATGCTTTTTAATGTTAAAACATTGTATAAATATTGATATAAATTAATGCATAACACTAAGTAACAGTAGGGTAGCTGTGCCTCTCTGTCCAAAACTCTTTTCCAAAAGAGACCAAGGAGTTTAAAACCTAATGTAAACAACCAGAAGTAAGGAAGTTCTGTGAGAAAATTTTATAGGGCAGGTAGGTGGTGGTGGACCTGAAGTCAGCAAGACCTCAGTTGAAATCTGGTCTCAGATACTTATTAAATATGTGATCCTGGGCAAGTCATTTAACCTCTATTTACTTCAGTTTCCACATCTATAAAATTGGGATAATAATAAGAGCACATATCTTCCATGAATCAAATGAGATAAGAATTATAAAGTACTTAGCATACTGCCTGGAACAGAATAAACATTATATAAATGCTAGTTATTGTTATCATTATTCAAAAGAAAAAAAACTGAGATGTACTAGCTTTTCTTTTTTCCCCACTTTTTTGTTTAATACAGAGTATAGCATACAAATTAATGAAACTTATACAACTTCCTTTTATGGAAAAAATAGAATAATTTCCATATATCACTTTTAAAACTATCCTGTTTGTGTTTCCTTATCTTTTTTCTATATGCGAACACATATGAGATTTTCAATGCTGCTCTCTTTTTCTTATTTCACCATATAAATTCTACATGTAAGTCCTTTCTCCCCCAAACCCTACTAACAAAGTAGAGAGATCATAGAGGTAAAAGTAATAAATATACAGCATAGTCAAGAAAAAGAAATCTAATTAATGGCCATGATCAAAATAACCATGATTCATGCTGGTTTGTTTTGTTTCCTGTACCTTGAGTCTAATATGTCTCTAGCAGGACAGGGTAAAATGCTCCATCATATATTTTTTGAAAATATGTGTAATCATTGCATTTAACAGAATTCTTACATCATTCAAAACGCTTTTTTCCCCTTTACAATGGTTGTTGTCCTTGTAAACTTTCTCATTTTAATCTGAATCAGTTCCTTTTGCCCAAGATTCTCCAACATCTTCTCTTTCATCATTTTTTGTATAATAAAATCTTCATTTGTTTATGTGCTATAAATTTTTCAGCCATTCCTTAATTGATGGTGTGTGCACCCCAAAACTGTGTACAACAGAGATCCTTACCCAAATAATACTCAGAAGCTCCTCAAAGTAGGGAGCAGAAAAAAAAAAGTTTATTACAGTCTTGAGAAAGGGCCACCATCCCTCTGACAAATACTCAGGGAGGAGAAGCAATTTACAAAACAAAAGGGTGAAGTTATAAAGCCCTAACTGGAATTCTCTGCCACTCCCCTTCTGACCCTTTTCTTCCATTTGCTAGAAGTCAGGTGCACAATCTAAACACAGCAATCTACCTCAAGTACCAGAACAAGGAAACAGTATACCACCCAATGTACATTTGAGAAAGCACTTCTGGCCTTATTTGCCTTGTCTTATGCTGAGGTGTCACTGAGGAGAGGGGTGATTCCCTATTGCTCTGAGTTTTGAGTAGTTTTAAATCATGCGATTCCTGGTGAAGGGGAACTTGGGCCAGTTTACCAGGAAAAGCCTTACTAGATTTTAAAGTATTGTCTGAGAAGTTTTCACTCCTTTTACTCAATGGTTATACTCTTAAATTTCTTTCCTTTTCTGGTCTTGCCTTACTTACCCTTCCCTTCTTTTCTCTTCCCTTCCCTTTACTTTCAGTTTCATCTTTTTCATCCCCCTTTCAGGATTAGGAATTTCATTTCTCTTGTGATTATTCTTTGGACCTTCTTATCTTTTCTCAATCCCTACCACCATCCACACTTGTTTCTATGTTGAATTTGATATATTTCTATATCAAATTTTATGTGTGTGCACATGGACACACACATGTGCACACACACACAGGCACACACAAAGGTCAGATTGGTGTAACAACAAGTTTTCCCATGCCTTCTTCCATGTTTGTATGCTCTTTCTAATTATACATACACAGGCCAATTATGAGGAATAATGAGTTCTAGCCCCTTCCTCAACTAGTGCCTTCATTTTACTTTTCCTTCTTTCGCCTTTCTGAAAGTCCCCAGAACAAATACCATCACAATCCTCTGTTTTTTTAAACATCCTCAATAAATTTTAAATTGCTGTAAATGACCCTTGTTTATTCTTTATTATGAAAATGTAAGTACTATATCACCTTAGAACTTCTTGCAATTGCTCAATTCAATTTATATTCCTGTTTTCTTTTGATTCTTATTTGTATTCAAAATTACCTATTCAGCTTTGATGTTTTAATTAGAAATGTTTAAAAGTCCATTATTTGATTAAAGCTCTTTCCCTGCCCCCATAAGAGAAAACATTTGAAGTGCAAGTTTTTTTGGTTGTAGGTCAGTATATTTTACCTCTGGGAATGTTGCATTTCAACCTCTCCTTTCAGCTAAATAGAAGTTGTTGGGGTTTGCATCATTCTGACTCTTGTTTGTACTTGAACGCCTTCATTTTACATACTTACAGTATTTGTTGTTGTTTTTTTTAATTGAAGTTTTGGATTTTGTTTATGAAATTCCTTGGGATTTCACTTTGAGATTTCTTTCAAGAATCAGTTATTAGATTCCTTCTATCTTAGCTTTGCCCTCTGGTACTAATAAATGTTGAGAATTTTTATTTCTGATTTTTTAAATGTAATATCTAGGCTTTTAGATAATGCAATATTTTTAAAATTCTTTGTTCCTTTTCTAGCTTAGTGTTTTTAACAACAGTTGCATTGCATTTTCTTCTATTTCTACAAATATTAATTTCTTTTCAAATATTTCTTGATACCTCATATGACTCACATATTTCTCTTTGATCTACTTTAATTGCCAGAGTGTTACTTGTAGAAGTCTGACCACTTTTTGTTCTAAACTATTCTCCTTCCAGCTCTTTCCTCCAGAATTTTTATTTAATTTTTAACTCTTGCTTCAGTTATTTCACATTTTCATATGTTTTTTTGAGGAAAATCTAGATTCTCTCTTTGCCTTTCTGGTTATAGTTAAAGGAGTTAGTCTGTTTTTCTAGACCGGATTTTGGTAGGTCTCTATATCTTCCCTCTATTTACAAAATATTGTTTGCTTTTTTCTTCTATGTAAGCTAGGGTTTTTGCCAAGGCTGGTGACACTACCAACTGTACTTCTGGATGAGGTGTTTCATCCTATTTGATCTCCCTGTGGAATCCTGGGTTTCTGTGCTGATGTCTACCAGCTTTGGTTGGCATTCCTCCCCAGGGATCTTTGAGGTTCAGATCACAATCTGTTTTTTAATTATTTCTTTAAATAGTTCCTAGTTACATTTTCAAAAAAAATGTACATTTTTAAAAAAAATTGAGTTCCAGATTTTCTACCTTCTACCCCTCCCACAACCTTTGAGAAGGCAAGCAATATATCGATTATACATGTGAAGTCATGCAAAACATAATGCCATATTAGGCATGTTGCAAAAGAAAAGGCACACACACACACACACCCACACACACACACACACACACACAAGAAAGTGAAAAAGCACATTTCAATCTGCACCCAGGGTTCATTAGGTCTTTCTCTAGAGACGGATAGCATTTTTCATCATCAGTATGAGTGGGGTACACTCTCTGCACCCTCTGTGAAGACTCCTCAGAATGAGAAGGGAGAGAAACTATCTGGAAACCAGAGATAGACTTTTGTAAGACTGGACAGACCTGAGTCCTGGGTTTACACAACCTAGGACCCTTCCCCACTTCCCTTGTTGTCATCAGCATTAGGCCCCTTTCAGGAGTTTTTGACCTCCACCCTTGCTTGTGACCTTTTCCCCTCCCTTGCTTTGGCGTTTACCAAATAAGGCCATGGCTGATACCTTGGCTCCCTGTCCCTCCTCCCTGCCAATAGGAAATAGTGGTGGTCTTCTTTTTTAATCCTCCATTGGTTTAGATTTCGCACCAAGACTGAGAGCCTGCCTCCTAGCCAATGGGAGAAGGGACAGCCAGGGGGAGGGGACTTGCAAAATTGTAAAACATGGACTAATTCAAAAGGCTATACCCAAGGACCTAGAGGGCCACATGAAGCCTCAAAACTGCAGGTTCCCCACCTATGGGCTAGATAGAGGAGATTAATGCTTCTCTTTCTATTTTTTGACAGTTATTTGATTAGATATGGTTTAAAGGTGGAAGGGGGATGAGGTCTTCTATAACTTTTGATGATGAAACCTTAACCAGAAGCTAGGTATATATTTTATTAGATTTATAACTAAATGAGATTTAAGAGATCATGTAATCCATCCTCTCCAATTTACTGATGAGGAAAATGAGACCCAGCTATGAATAATTATTTACCCAGGGTTGCAAAATCAGTGAAAGCTAAGTTACCATTTGAACTTAAATATTTTGATTCCAACCCACATGCCTTTCTCACTCTGACTCAATGAGAGGATTCTCTTCATTTCAAACATTGTAGACTTTTCTTTCTTTGTGTAAGTCTGAGTATAACTAAAGAAAACAGACAAGGGAACACAGTAGATTTAAAAAATGAACAAAATGAGTATAAGAATACAGTGTAATAAACACATAAAAGAGCATCTAATTTTCTATATCTCTAGGTTAATAATAAACTGTGTTAATAGAAAAATGTTTAAAATTAGATGAGAAAGGAAAGAGGTTGAGAAAAAGAGCAGCCAATACTCATGCTTTGTGTACCTTGACTGTGCTTTTAGAATTTGCAACAACAACCAAAGAAAAAAGAAAAAAAGGAAAAAACAAAACTCCAGTTGATCAACTTAATTATTGTTTTTAATGATTCTATGTAAAAAGGACTAAAGAGCAGAGAGTTGAAAATTGTTACAGAACTTGGTGATAATTGACAACAGAGGCAAAACTCTAATTTTGACATTTTTTATTCCATAAAGTACAGCAATTTGCTTAATTTAAAATGTGTCATAGTTGTCAGCAAGGTTGATACCTTCCTCAAGTTTCAAATGGTAATTTATTTCTGCTTAATTGTCTTATAGTATCTGTCCTCTTTTTTACATTTAACATAGTGTCTTTTAACTCTTTTTTGTATATATATCTCATACTCCCCTACCCATC
>CM053581.1:58914267-58937347 GCA_028627135.1 Pseudochirops cupreus | reverse complement strand
AATTCCCTTGACTTTTCCTCTAGGAATTTGGATGCTATACCACTTGGTACATATGTGTTAAGTAGTGTTACTGCCTCATTCTCAATGGTGCCTTTTGGCAGGATGTAGTTTCCTTTCTTATCTCTTTTAATTAGATCTATTTTAGCTTTTGCTTTATCTGAGATAAGGATTGCTGCCCAAGGGTGGGAAATTTTTGACTTTTTTGTGCTCTGTGCCTGACCAAATGAATGTACTTTGTTTATGATTGGAAACTAATCTCCATTTGAGATGAGAGACTTTGTGACTTACTAAATGAATGTACTGCCCAAGAGTGGACTACTTTGACAAATGTACTGGTCAGAGGTGGAATACTTGGACCTTGTGTTATGGGAATCTGAAGATCTTCCCTGCCTCTCAGCCCTTTGATAGCCTTAAGTGACCCTGAAAACCTTCCCTGATTTGAAAGTATATTCTGCCCCATAATAGGCTGAATGTGGTCACATGGAGCCTTTGGCTGGAGGCTTGTTCTTCAGGAATGCCCATACCTTATTACTTTGTGATTGGGCCATGAGTCAAGAGTGTTGTGATATTTTCTGATCCAGGAGAAGGCTATATATACCCTGATGTGAGATTTTACTTTGGGGCTCGCTTTGGAAAGAGTTCCGTGATTTGGCCAGATGAGACTCTGGGCAGCCGTTGAGCCCCCCGGCTTTGAAAACCCAGATGTTGATGCTTCCCTTTCTGGTAGCTAACTAGGTGTGGATGTAATGGTCAGATGACTGGAAGCCCATCTGCTGATCTGTTTCTTTGTCTGCTTGTAACTTCTGTTTGTATTCTCTGAAGTTCAGGGTGCTGACTTTTTTTCCTCTGAACTAGGTAAATGATATATGTTTGATTGATTACAGTAAGACTGTTAACCCTTTTTGAGTTGCTTTCCTTTAGAAAATCATATCTAATAACTTGTGCTAACAGCCATCCTGGGCAAGTTAGGGTGCTTCCTGCTACACCTTGGTGTTTTGCAATTGAATTGAGTACTTACTAAATCACTGAGTTATGCTATATTTTGATTTTCTTTGAATTTTTTTGCCTTAATCTATCACTGAACAAATGGAGTTTGCTATGCTTGTAATCCAAATCTGGAAGTCGTTTTTGCTTGATGTTAGAAACTGTTGCATCAATATTCATTAGGGAAATTGGTCCATAATTTTCTTTCCCTATTTTGGCTTTTTCCAGTTTAGGTATCAGCCCCATAAGTGTTTCATTGAAATAATTTGGTATGTCTCCTTCTTCATCTATTTTCCCAAATAGTCTATATAGTGTTGGAATTAATTGTTCTTTAAATGTTTGACAGAATTCACTTACAAATCCATCTGACCATGGAGATTTTTTCTTAGGGAGTTCATTGATGATTTGTATGATTTTTTTTCTGAAATGGGTTTATTTTAAGCATTTTATTTTCTTTTCCGTTAATGTGGGCAATTTATATTTTTTACGTATTCATTCACTTCACTAAGATTTTAAAATGTATTTGTACACAGCTGGGCAAAATTCCTCCCAATTATTGTTTTAATTTCCTTTCACTGGTGCTGAATTCATCCTTTTAACTTTGTGGTACTGGTAATTTGGTTTTCTTTCTATTTCTTAAAATGAAATTAACTAAATCCTTATCTATTTTATTGGCTTTTTCCAGAAAACTGTCTCTTAGTTTTATTTATTAGCTCAATAACTTCCTTAATTTAAATTTTATTAATCTCTCCTTTGCTATTCAGAATTTCTATTTTTATATTTAATTGGGGATTTTTAATTTGTTCTATTCCTAGCTTTTTTTTTTTAGTTCCATGCCCAATTCATTAATCGCCTTTTATTTTATTTGTGTAAGCATTTGGAGATATAAAATTTCCCCTAGAACCATTTTTGCTGTATCCTGTAAGTTTTGGCATGTTGGCTCATTATTGTCATTTTCTTGGATTAAATTATTGGTTATTTCTATGATTTTTTTGTCTGACCCACTCATTCTTTAGGATAAGATTATTTTGTTTTCAATTAATTTTAGTCTATCTTCTCATGGCCCTTTATTACATATAATTTTTATTGCAATATGATCTGAAAAACATGTATTTGATATGTTTGTCTTGCTGCACAGAATTTTGAGGTTTTTATGCCCTAATACATGGTCAAATTTTGTATAGGTACCATGTGCCACTGAGAAAAAGGTATATTCCTTTCTATCACCATTCAATTTTCTCCAGAAGTCTACCACATCTAACTTTTCTAGAATTCTATTCACCTCTTTAACCTCTTTCTTGTTTATTTTGTGATTAGCTATATCTAGTTCTGAATGGGAGATGTTGAAGTCTCCCACTAGTATAGTTTTATTGTCCATTCCTTTCTTCAAGTCTTTCAACTTCTCTAAAAATCTGGATACTACACTATTTGGTGAAAATATGTTTAGTCATCATATTACTTCATTGTCTAGGGTACCTTTTATCAGGATGTAATTTTCTTCTTTGTTTCTTTTAAATAATTCTATTTTTGATTTTGCTTGTCTGAAATCAGGTTTGCTACTCCTGCTTTTCTTTTTTAATTGTAGCTAAAACATAATTGATTCTGCTCCAGACTTTTTCTTTTATTCTGTGTGTATTCCACTGCTTCAAATGTGATTCTTACAAATAGCAAGATTATGTATTTTAATACACTGTACTATCTACTTTTGTCCTGTGAAAGAATTCATCCCATTCACATTCACAGTTATGATTACTATCTGTGTCTTTCTCTGCATCATATTCCCATCTCTCCCCTCATTTATGCTTTTCTCTCTCCTCTCTCCATTTCTTTCCTCAGTAGAGTTTTGCTTTTGACTACCATCTCCACAATCTATCCCCCTTCCAACAATCCCTCCCCTTTTCTTTCCCTGTTTCCCTCTTGCTTCCTATAGGGTAAGTTAGATTTTTGTACCTGAGTATGTTACCCCCTCTTTGAGTCAAATCCAATTAGAATAAGGGCCAAACAATGCTCATCTCCCTCCCTTCCTTCTCTCTACTGTAATAGATCTTTGTGCCTTATCATGTGAGATAATTTACCCTTTACTGATTCTTCTTTTCCTCTGTTCCTATTACAATCCCTTTCACCACCTAATTATGTTGGTTTTTTATCATTACATTAAAGTCTTCATATACTTACCCCCTTTGTCCATTTATATCCCTCCTCAATCTCCTAATAAAAATACAATTCTCAAGGATTACAACTATCATCTTTCCTTATAGAGATGCAGGCAATTTGAATAACATGTTTATTTTTGTTTGCTTTTCTTGGTTGTTTACCATTTTATGCCTCCTTTGAGTCTTGCTTTGAAGATCAAATTTTCTGTTGAGCTCTAGTCTTTTTATCAGAAATGTTTGGTAGCCTGCTTTTTCATTGAATGCCCATCTCTCCTCCTGAAAGATTATGCTCAGTTTTGATGGGCCGTTGATCCTTGGTTGTAATCTGAGTTCCTTTGCCTTACAGAAAATCATATTCCAAACCTTTCAATCTTTTAATGTAGAAGTAGAAACATTCTCCACAATCCTGACTGTGGTTCCACAATATTTAAATTGTTTCTTTCTGCCTGGTTGCAATACTTTCTCCCTGATCTGATAATTCTTGAATTTGACTACAATTGGCATTTTCAATTTGGGATCTCTTTCAGGAGGTGAATGGTGGATTCTTTTGATGACTAATTTACCCTCTGGTTCTAGGACCATGGGGCAGTTTTCCATGATGTTTTCTTGAAAGATGCTCTTCAGACTCTTTGTATTGTGGTTTTCAGACAGACCAGTAATTCTTAAATTATCTCCCTTGATTCTATTTTCCAGGTCAGTTATTTTTTTAATGAGGTATTTTATGTTTTCTTGTATTTTTTTATTCTTTTGATTTTGTTTGATTGATTTTTGGTGTCTCATATAGAGTCATTGCCTTCCACTATCTAAAACCTAATTTTTAAGGAATTGTTTTCTTCACTTAGTTTTTGTCCCTCCTTTTCATTTGGCCAAATCTACTTTTTAAAGAGTTCTTCTCTTCAGAGAGGTGTTTTTTTGTCTCCTTTTCCATTTGGCCCATTTTACTCTTTAAACAGTTGTTTTCTTCCGCATGTTTTATTTCATTTGGCCAATTGTGTATTTTAAGGAACTGGCCCGTAGTCAATTATTGTCCTTCCTTTTCCAAGCTGTTGACTCTCTCTTGCATATGTCTCATTTCGTTTCCCATTCTTTCTTCTACTTCCCTTTTTTGACTTTTAAAAACCTTCTTGAGCTCTTCCAACAAGACTTTTTGGGCTTTGGACCAATTTATATTCCTCTTTGTGATTTTGGATGTAGGTGTATTGATAATGTTGTTCGTCTTCTTTTTAGTTTCTATTTTGATCTTTCCTTTTATCTCTAGATGCACAAGACTCACAATGTAAAAAGTGCTGTTCTACATAAACTAATTTTTAATGTAATTAGATTCTTAATTAATTGAATTTGGAATCTATATTCTTCCCATCATGCACATGAATATTATGAACAACTTTGTCAAATATCTTGCTGAAATCTAAGGTACACTATTTTTATTACATTCTTCTTAAAGAAAAAAGGAATTTAGGCTAGTCTTTCATAGCTAGGAGCTAGACCTGTGATTTTACTGGTGTGGGAAACTGTCCCTTGAGAAAACTTCTACCAATACAAGGTAGCAGTTTTCTGCAAGGTAGCATTTTAGAACACTGCCTAAAGCACTGATAGGTTAAACAATATGCTCAAAGAAGTCTCACTGTCAGTAAATGTCAACAGTAACACTTGAACCAAATGTTCATCATTCCAAAGGTGACTGCTCATCTACTACAATATGCTGTCTCTAAACTGACATACTTCTCTTTTGCACCCATATTGACTTATGTGAATAATTTCCTTCCTTTCTAAATGTTCACAATATTTCTTTTAATTAACTATTTTAGGATTTTGATAGCAATCAACATAAACCTCAACCTCTGATAATGTGAAGTATCAACTTTTCCCATTGCAATGTCTAGCAAAGAAGTAGTTAACATCTTGTTTCAACTATTTAATTAACACAGAAGTAGTTAACACTTCATTTCAGCTCATGATTGTATCAATTATTAAGATCCAGAAATTTTGAATTCCACAACTTGTGAACCCTAGAACTTGTGAATTCCTACAACAAGATGGGGAGCAGCTAATGACT
Organism: Pseudochirops cupreus; assembly: GCA_028627135.1. Lineage (NCBI taxonomy): Eukaryota > Metazoa > Chordata > Mammalia > Diprotodontia > Pseudocheiridae > Pseudochirops > Pseudochirops cupreus. The sequence goes on along the minus strand of CM053581.1, from coordinate 58,932,154 downwards.
AGGACAAAACGCTGAGCACAAGCTGAGAGCAAACTGGAACTTCTGACAGCAAGCACCATGGAGGCTGAGGACCTACCCAAGAGAAATGAGAACAGATTTGAGAACAGAGCTTGTGGTGGCAGAACTGAGAACTGAAAAATCAACTGAGAACTGAGAAGAGCTGTGATGAGAATTGAGAAGAACTCAGAACAGAGAATAGAGCAGAACTGAGAAAGGATCTCTTGTGGTGGAGAAGGAGAACTTGTTTGTCTCTTCAGTCTGTGTTGATATTTGTTTGTGATACTTTGTACAAAAGCCCTGAGACCTTACTGGAAGCCCTGAAAGAGGATTACCTGGTTATCTGTTTACAGACATCCTGGAAAAGGATTTTGGAGGTCCCTTTACTGATGATTTGTGTTGAGTTCTCAGACCTTGTGTGTGTCTGTGTTGATTTCACAGGCAGATAGTGAATTGATGATGGTGCTGACAATGTGGATGAATGTTGTTTTGGCTCTGTTAAGCTTTGTCTTCCCAGAAACAGGAACTTTGAAGTACTTGAGGTGGACTGGACACTGTGATCTTCAATATGGAACAGTAACTGAACAAAAAAAACTGGACAAAGAACTGGACAAGGAACTGTACAAGGAACTTGTTGCTGCCTGCTTGTGAACCCAGGTGACAGTTGTGTAGATTGGGGCAGGATCTCTTACTATGGAAGAGGAACCATGGAAGCTGAGAGCCAGGTTTGAGTCAAGATGAAAAGATCTCTTCTTGGGTACCTGATGCTGACTGATAAGATTATGATTTACTGTGACTTAGGGGTGGAGAATCTTGACCTTTGTACATTGTGTCCATTAAGGAGACAAGCCTCCTTAAGGATGATTGAATTAAGGATTTACTAAATGATTGAGTTACTAAATGATTGAATTGCTAAATGATTATACTTTGTTTAAAACTATGTGGCCACTTTGGTGAAAACTATGTGGCCATTTTAGTGATACATTGTTATGTCATAACATTGCGAATGCTGTACTTTGATTTCTGTGAATGTTTTGTCTTAATTTACTGCTGATTTCACTATTTACTAGAGATTTCACTATACTATGTAATCAGAAACTTGAAGCTGTTCACAGCAGCAGTCCTCTGGAAAACTGCACCTGCTTGGCTTTACAATCACCCAGCTCACCATCCATTGAGATATATGTTGGAGTCATTCAGATGCTTGCTTTCAATCTAATGGATTATTATTACACATAGAATAAAATGAATGATACGATAAAAGCAAGTTCCCTCCTGTGGATGCTGCTAAGAAGTTGTTGTATTAATATGTATATACATATATATATATATATATACATATATACACACACACACACACACACACACATACACACACACACATACACACACACACATATATATATATATATACATACATACATACACACACACACACACACAAATACACACATACAACCATACATACAGAGATGTATGTGTGGGCATATATGTATTCATGTATATATAGATATCTTTACATATATACACATACACACATATGTATTTAGATACACTCCTGTGTATGTACATGTGAGTATATATACATGCATACATATATAGCCACACATATATCTCTGTGTGTATGGTTGTATGTGTGTATTTATGTATGATGTGCTTTATCAAATGCCAAAGATACACTTATAAGTTTCAATATATTGTAAAATTTGGTATTTTATAGACTGAACCAAACTCCACAGAACAAATCCCCTTAATAAAATGTTTTGTTCTATAAAACTTGTACTCTGTGAAAAAGCTGCACCCAAGGACCTTCCATGGTTCCTTTTCTATCCCAGCTCCTGCTTGAATCTACACAACTGTCACATGTGGCACCCCTGGACTAGGTACTGCAAAGTTTACACATAGGTTTTGATTTACTATTAAAATATGCAATATTATTTTGGATTTTTAAATTACTTCTAGCATAAAATATATGTGATCACTAAAATATATAAACACATGCACATGTGCAGACATACATAAAAAAAAATATGCTACCTCTCCTACCTAGGAAATTTATTAAGGTTTAAAAATTGCAGTTTAAGTTACAACACCAAAACTGATAAGGAAGACAGTTAGGAATTCTGCAAGGGGAGGTGAGAAACAGATTCATTCCAAGAATGAGAAACAAACTTTGCAAAATCATTAAGATTGATAATGGAATTTCACATAAGAGAAACAGGAAATAACCCAGTTTGCCTTGGAAAATTGAGTTCATGAAGAAGGATACTGTGGCTTGAGTCGCTGGGAGAAGGATAGTGATTTTTTTTTTTTTTACCAAGACCTTAGAAACTAAGGGCATTCATCCTTTCTTTCAGTATGATGAATTGTCTTATGGAGGCTCAGTAGCTGGCCCCTTCCTAACTTTTTAGTGTGGGCCCACTCTTTTCACTCTGTTTCTGCTTCATTGGGGTTAGCCACCATACCTCAACTGCCCTCTCACCCTGGAAATTTCTTCAGTGCCTGTGTAATATCTCTCCATTCTTGCAGGATTCTATTCCCATTAGTAAATTCCTCCCAGAACCTATATTTTAAGGAATGGCCAGGGGCAACCATCCATTATTCTTCCAGATTTGATTCTGAATTTTTTGACTTTGCTACCATGATCTTGCATGTCCCAAGCCCAGATTTTCATTTCCCTTTTATATGTCTTCTCTTAATAGAATACAAGCTCCCTGAGGGCACAGACTGAGTTTTGTTTTACTTTTATTTATGTCTCAAGAACATAGCACTGCAGTGGCTATATTGTAAGGGCTTAATATTTTATTTGAGGACTTCTTACATTTTATCCTCCTCTGTGTTCTTCACTGACTCTGGTCTCATCGATGTTTAATGAATAATACCCTCTTTCTCTCAACTCTATGAATTTTCACTGACACTTACATTGTTTGAAATGCTCCATCCTCATCTCTGTTATTTTTATTTCCTTAAAGAATCTGCTAAAATCTCACCTTTTCCGAGAATTATTGCTTGTTCTCAATATTAGTACCTTCTCTCTTATATTATTTATCATATACAAACATTATGTGCGTTGTGTGTGTGTATCTATTACATATAGTGTTTTTCCCCCACATTGGCTTCACCCCACCCAATTGTCAGCTCTTTGAGGACAGTGATTTATACTGTCTTTATTTCTTTCTTCTGGTCTTGGTGTAGGACCTGACAAGTGAGAGGTTCTTAATGAATGTTTGCTGAAATGACTTCACTAATTTAATCCTATCCTGTATGTTCCTAGAGGATCAGATTCTTATTATACAATTTTTTTTTAGTCTTTTGAATGTCAGTAGAATTTAAATATTCTTAGGGATAATCTTTCTTTAGGTACTTCCTTGCATTTTCAGAGAGAAAAAAAAAAAGAAGCTATCAGAAATTATCAGACCTCTCAAGTGAAAATTAAAAAAGAGAAATAGGAACTTCCATGACCCAGCAGCAAATTGGTATAACTTTCCCATATTCACCTCCAAATAACCATAAAATAGCACCAAAAAGCACATCCTGGAACAACACAGCAAGCAAAAAATAGTGGTTTGTGTGAAACCATCTTTGAGTGCAAGAAACTTAGATCAGGAGGAAAAGTCTTTCTCACTTGGGTTAAAGGGAAATGCATACCTGCAAGTCAGTGTCATGGCATAAGCAAATGCCAACACCAGGATGCCCCTTCTTGGCATAGCATAGCCAGGGTAATGAACAGGCTTGAGCTCTGAGAACCTCCACATGCTTCAGCATATCCCTAGGCCAAAAGGCAAACTCTAAAGGCCATACCTACATGTGCTTTAGTGCAGCCCAGAGGAAACAAGCAGCCACCAACAGCCAGATGGCCACTTGTTACAGTGTAGCACCAGAGAAACAGAAACACACCACCAGCCTCAGCACATGTCAAACATCACCACTAAACTCCCCAGCTCAGCACCAGTGAGCAGCCAAAACCCTACAGCCTCTAGTAGCACCAGCCACCCCCACCCCACTCCTTCAGCACAGCATCATAAATGAAGGTCTCCTGTGAGCTTCAGGGCAACATTAGTGCGGAAACAGGCAAACAGCCTGTGTTTGCAGACCTGGGAACAGAAAACCTGATCTCCACCTTAGGAGCTGAGTTCAACTTTAAAAGAAAGGAAAAAAAAATGCCCCCAAAAGATGAGAAAAACCAGTAGCAATAAAATCTGAGCAAAGCAAGTTTTATGGTGAAAGGCATGACCAAAATACAAATCCAGAAGAAGACAACAATGTCAAAACTCTAAGTAAAAATGGACAAAACCCTAAGTGAAAATGGGAAGTAGTCTCAAAGAAAGAAAGAACTGATGGAAGAACTCAAAGAGTTTAAGAATCATAAAAGAGAGGTTGAAGATAAATTGGAAAACTAAATGAGAGTGATTCAAAAAAAATTTTGAAAAAAGAGTCAGTAGCTTAGAAAAGGAAAACAACTGATAAACAAGTAGAATTGGTCAAATGGAAAAGGAAATACAAAAATCAACTAAAGAAACCAACGCCTTAAAAAGTTCAGTTGGCCAAATGGAAAAGGGGATACAAAAACTTGCTGAGGAAAACAACTCCTCAATAGTTAAAGCAGGGCAAAAGGAAGTTAATGACTTTATGAGACACTAAAAATCAATCCAACAAATTCAAAAGAATGAAAAATGGAAGAAAATGTAAAATGACTCATGGGAAAAACAACTGACATGGAAAAGAGATTCAGGAGAGACAATATCAGAAGCACTGAACTACTTGATAGCTGTAATCAAAAGGAGGAATGGAACAGGATCTTTCAAGAAATTATCATGGAACACTGCCCTGACATTCTGGAACCAGATGGAAAAAGAAAGGCATTGAAAGAATGCACCAGTCACCTCATTGATCACCCAAAATAAAAATTTCAAACAATAATGAAGCCAAATTTCAGAACTATCAGGCAAAGGGAAAAAAATACTACAAGAAGCCAGAGAGAAACAATTCAAGTTTCAGAGAGCCATAATCAGGATCACACAGGACTTGGAAGGAGCATAATTAAAATATCAAAGGTCATGGAACATGATATTCTGGAAGGCAAAAGAACTAGGACTTCAACCAAGAATCACTTACCCAGCAAAATTAAGCGCACTACATCAAGGGAAAAAATTGGTAATTCAATGAAATAGATTGATTCCAAGCTTTCATAAGGACAAGAAAGGAATTAAACCAACAATTTGATCTCCAATATCAATATACAAGAGAAGTATAAACAGGTAAAAAGGGAAAAAGAAAAGGTAAGGATTCAAGAGAGCTGAACTTTCAATATCCCTACATGGGAATATGATACTTGCAATTCTTAAAAAAATGTATCTCTAATACTACAGCTAGAAAGAATATACAAGGCAAAGGGTACAGTTATAAAGTAAGTTTGAAGGAACAAAACAAAAATAAAATTAAAGGATGAGGAAGAGATGTGTGGTGGGTGCAGGAGGAACACAGAGGTAGAATGGAGCAAATTATCTCACAGGAATAGGCATTAAAGACTTATTACAGTGAAGGGGAAGATGGGAGGGAGCTGTAAAGCCTCACATGAACAGCTTTTCAGAGGACTGCTGTTGTAAACAGCTTTCAAGGTTCTGATTACATAGTATAGCAACCTCTATTGAGTAAAAAACAAATCAAAGCAAAACATTCACAGAAAATCAAGGTACAGCATTCACAATGTTACAATTTATCACAGAAAATAGAAATGCTGCACTCAGCATGTTATAATTTAACAACTTATCACTAAAGTGGCCACATAGTTGTTAACAAAGTGGTCACATTACTTTCAACAAAGTGTAATCATTTAGTAACTCAATCATTCAATAGTTCTCTTTTAAACAAGGTGCATTCATTTAGACAATCAATCATTAAGGAGAGCCTCCTTAATCCTTAACTCACTCATCCTTTAGGAGACAAGGACTCCTTAAGGGACACAAACATACAAAAGTCAAAGTCTTCCACCCATGGGATACAATCAAGTTACAACTTCAACAGTCGCTATTCAGTACCCTCTTAAGGGGTAGTGGGAAGTACAGAAGCCATCCACCCCTAGGTCACTAGTAAATTACAATTTCATCAGTCACTACTCAGCCAATTCCATCAACCACTACTCAGTCAATTTCATCAGTCACTACTCAGTACACACAGAGATGTCTTTTCATCTTGACTCAGGGCAGGCTTTCAGCTTCCATGGTTCCACTTCCATAGTCCCAGATCCCATCTGAATCTAATGAATTGCCACCTGAGTTCAAAGGCAGACAGCTTCCAGCTCCTTGTCCAGCTTTTTATGCATGCTCCACATTGAATCTCACAGTGTCCAGTCCACCTTAAGTCCTTCACAGTTTTTGTTCCTGGGAAGAAAAAATTTAACAGAGCCACAGACCAACAAAGTACCAACACCACAGTCATGCTTCCTCTGGCATCTCTGGCTTGCAGCTCCAGCTGCTCCTCAGAAATTCTCAGCAGCAACAGCAGCCCTGGCTGGCCCTCAGAAGTCTTCAGCACCATAAGCTCCATTATCAAAATCAAAATCACTTTATCCATCCTCCATGCAGCTGGTTCCAAGGAATTCTGTCTCAATTCTCAATTCTCTTCCCAATTCTCAGTTCACTCTCCAGACCAGTAGTGGCAGCCCAGCCTCCATATTCTCACTGAGAGAAATTCTCTCTTTCTCTCTCTCTCTGTCTCTCTGTCTCTCTGTCTCTCTCTCTCTGTCCCTCTCTCTCTGTCTCTCTCCCTCTCTCTCTCTCTGTCTCTCTGTTTCTCTGTCTCTCTGTCTCTCTCTCTTTCTCTCTCACTGTGTGTGTGTGTGTCTGTCTATCTCTGTCTCACTCTCTCTCTCTGCCTCTGTCTCTTTCTCTCTCTCTCTCTCTCTCTCTCTCTCTCTCTCTCTCTTTCTCTCTCTCTCTCTCACACACACACACACACACACACACAGCTGCTCTGCCTTCAAATGAAGCTTATCCCAGGAAGTTCTGACTCTCAAGCTTGTGCTTTTCCTTAAATATGATATAGCTCCTCTCTATTCAGACCGTTCTTGTTATGTCAGCAACAGGGGATCATACCTTCTGTTTCTTTAACAAAGGCTTAATTTGAAACTAGGTGCTAAGTACCTGTCAGCTTTCCAATACAAAGGGATCTTCAAATTTCATTACCATTACAAGAGGATGATGAGCATCATATGAATCTTACTCTCATCAGTAATGGCTCCAATAGGGAATCATATATGCAATCACTTAAATATAGAAATCCATCTTACCTAACAGGGAAGAAGGAGGTGAGGAGATCAAGTAACAAGAAGGCAATGGGGACTGACAGAAGGGAATGCAGGTCAAAGGAGATGGTAGACAGTAGCAAAATACTGGTGATGAGGGGAAAAGATGAAAGGAGAGAGAGGACAAATGGTAGGGAGAATAGGATCATGGAAACACACAGGGGTATTCATCATAACTATGAATATGAATGGCATGAGCTTTTCTGTAAAGTAGAAGTGGATAAAACAGTGCATCAAAAAGCAGAGTCCTACAATATGTTCTTTATGGGAAACCGACTTGAAGCAGAGACACACACACACAGAATAAAGGTAATGGTCTGGAGCAGAATATATTATGCTTCAGCTGAATTTTAAAAAGCAGGGGTAGCAATCCTGATCTCATACAAAATAAAAGCAAAATTGGACGTAATTAAAAGAGATAGGGGAAAAAAAACTACATCTTACTAAAAGGTATTATACACAATGAAACTATATCAATCATAAACATACACACCAAGTGGTATTGCATCCAAATCCTTAAAGAAGTTAAGTGAGTTATAGGAAGAAATAGAAGGCAAAGCTATAGTAGTGGGTGACCTTAACCATTTCCTCTCATAAATTAAAAAAAATCAACAACAAAAAATAATGAACAAGAAAGAAACTAAGGAGGTAAAAAGAATATTAGAAAAGTTAGATCTGACTGATCTTTGGAGAAAACTGAAAGGGAACAGCAGGACATGCTACCAATACAAAAACTGACCATGTCATAGGGCACTAAATCCTCAAAATCAAATGTAAAAAGGCAGACATGTTAAATGTATTCTTTCAGATAATAATGCAATAAAAATGATATTCAACAAAGGCAGCAAAAAGGTAGAATAAAATTAATTGAAAATTAAGTAATCTAATCCTAAACTATAAGTGAATCAAGGAACAAATCATAGAAACATTCAATATTTTCATAAAAAAGAATGAAAACAAGAAGACAACAAACCAAAATTTATAGGATGCAGTCAAAGCAGTACTTAGAGGAAAATAATTTTTTCTAAATTTTTAGATCAATAAAATAAAAGGGAACAGATCAATGAATTAGGCATATAAATTTAAAAAAATTAAAAAGAACAAATTAAAAATCCCCAATAGACTACTGAATTGGAAATCCGAAAAATCAATGGTGAGATGAATAAGATTGAAAGTTGAAAAAAGAAACAAACAAAAACTATTGATGTAATAAATCTCATAATAGTTTTATGAAAAAATAAGCCAATAAGATAAATAAGCCACTGGTAAATCGGATTTTTTTAAAGAAAAAAAAGTAAAATATCCAGTGCCTAAAATGAAAAGCATGAAATCAACAATGAAGGAGAAATTAAATGAAATATTAGGAAACATTTTTCCCAGTTATATAGCAATAAATCTGGTAACCTGAACAAAATCAATGATTACTTATGGAAGTATAAATTACCTTGATTAGGGGATAAGGAAATAGAGCACCTTAATAACCCCATTTTAGAAAAATAAATTTAACAAGTCATTAATAAACTCTCCAGGAAAAAAAAAAATCTCCGTGACCAGATGGGTTCATGAGTGAATTCTACAAAACATTTAAAGAAAAATTAATTCCAATATTGTATAAAATATTAGGAAAAGTAGTTGAAGAAGGAGTGCAATTAAGCTTTTTTTATGACACAAATATGGTGATGGTGCTGATAACTAAAAAAGGAAAAAAACTAAAACAGAGAAAGAAAATTATGACTAATTTCACAAATGAATTTGATGCAAAAAGTTTAATACTAGAAAGGTGACTACAGTAATATATCACAAGGTTTATACAATATGAACAGGTGGAATTTATACCAGAAATGCAAGGCTGGTTCTATATTAGGATAACTATCAGCATCATTGCCATATCAACAAAACTAAGAGAAATCATATGATTATCTTAATAGTTGCAGAAAAAGCTTTCAACAAAATACCACACCCATTCCAATTATAAACAGTGGAAAACACAGGAATCAATGGAGTCTTCCTTCTAATTGTAAGTATTATGCAACCAAAACCATCAGCAAGCATTATATGTAATTGGGATAAGCTAGAAGCTTTCCCAAATAAGATAAGAGGTGAAGTAAGGATGCTCATTATCACGTCTGTTATTTAATATTGGACTAGAAACATTAGCTTTAGTAATAAGAGAAAAAAATTAAATTGAAGGATTTAGAACAGGCAAATAAGAAACAAAGCTCACACTCTTTGCAGATGATATGATGGTATCCTTAGAGGATCCTAGAGAATTAATTTAAAAACTACTTGAAATAATTAATAGCTTCAGCAAAGTTGCAGGATTAAAATAAACTCACATAAATCACCAGAATTTCTATATATTACTAACAAAGGCCACCAACAAGAGATAGAGAAATTCTACTAAAAAGTTACTGTAGACAACATAAAGTATCATGGAGTCTACCTGCCAAGACAAACTCAGGAACTACATGAATACAATTACAAAACACTTTTCACACAAATAAAGTCTGATCTAAATAATTAGAAAAATGTTAGTTGCTCATGGGTAAACTGACTTAATATAATAAAAATTGCAATTACACATAATTAATTTACTTAGTGCAATACCAATTAAACTACCAAAAGTTATTTTATAGAGCCAGAAAAAATAATAACTAAATTCATCTGGCAGAAAAAAATGTCCAGAATATCAATGGAATTAATGAAAACAAACACAAGGGAAGGTGGCCTCATCATACCAAATCTTAAACTGTATTATTAGGCAGTCATCATGAAAACTACTTGATAATGCCTAAGAAACAGTGTGATGGATTAGGGAAACAGGTTAGGTACATAAGACACAGTAGTCAATGACTATATTAGTCCACTTGTTGCTTAATTGAAAGACTCCACCTTCTGTGATAAAAGGTTACTATTTGACCAAAACTGTTGGGAAAACTGGAAAAAAGTATGGCATTATCTAGGCATACACCAACACCAACATCATGCATGATATACCAACATAAGTTCGAAATGAGTACATGACTTAGTATTAAGAGAGATATCATAAGAAATTTAGGACAGCAAGAAATAGTTTACCTGTCAGACATATGTAGAAGGGAAGAATTTATGACCAAAAAAAATAAAGAAAGAACATTATGAAATGCAAAAATAGATAATTTTATTGCATTAAATTAAAAAGGTTTTTAATGTTTCATTTATTTATTTGTCTATTTATTTATTTATCTATTCATTCATTCATTCATTCATTTTTGTCTTAGTTTTAAACATTCATTTCCCAAAGATTTTGAGTTATAGATTTTCTTCCCATTTCTCCCCTACACCCACCCCAAGATGGCAAGCATACTGAATACCTCTCCCCCCAATCTGTCCTCTCTTATATTTCCCCCTAATCCCCTACCCTTACTTTCTTGTAGGGCAAGATGGATTTCTATATCCCAGTGCCTGTATATCTTATTTCCCGGTTGCATGTAAAAAATAATTTTTAGCATTTGTTTTGAAAATTTTTACTACCAGATTCTTAACCTTCTAGCATCCTCACCCACCCTCACTGGGAAGACAAGCAATTCAATATAGGTTTTACATGTGTAGTTATGCAAAACATTTCCATAGTAGTTATATTGTGAAAGACTAACCATATTTCCCTCCATTCTATCCCAACCCTCATTTATTCTATTTTTCTCCTTTGACACTGTCACTTTTCAAAAGTGTTTGCTTCTAACTACCTTCTCCCCCAATCTGCCTTCCCTTCTATCATCCCCTCTCTTATCACCTTCCCCCCTATTTTCCTGTATGGTAAGATACTTAATTGAGTGTGTATGTTATTCCCTCCTTAAGCCTAATTCAATGAGAATAAGTTTGACCCATTCGGTTTCACCTTCCTGCTCTTCTGCTCCATTGTGAAAAATTTTCTCTTGCCTCTTTTATGTGAGATAATTTACCTTGTTTTATCTCTCCCTTTCTCCTTTTCCAAATACAGTGGTTCTCAATCTTCCTAATGCCATGACCCTTTAATACTTGTATGTGGATGTGTCTGCATGTGGGCAGACTCACTTGGAGATGGATAGAGGAGGTTTCTAAAACCAGAAGAAATATGTGACCACTGGGAAAGGGTCATTAGACCCCAAAGGGGTTGCAACCCACAGGCTGAGAACCGCTGTCCTAATATATTCTACCCTCACCTCTTAAATTTATTTTTCAGATTTTTCACATACACATATATATACATATACATATATGTAATACATATATATAATACATACATATATATATATATGTGTGTATATATATATATATATATATTTTTTTTTTTTCCATGTAGGGATGTAAATAGTTCAGCTTTAATAAGTTCCTCATGATTTCTTTTTCCTGTTTACCTTCTCCCACTTCCTTGCTTCCTGTATTTGAAAGTTACATTTTCATTTTAGCTCTGGTGTTTTCATCAAGAATGCTTGAAAAGCCTCTATTTCATTGCATGATCATATTTTTCCCCAGAAGTATTATATTCAGTTTTGCTGGGTAGGAGATTCTTGGTTTTAATCCTAGCTCCTCTGACCTCTGGAATATCATATTCCAAGCCCTTTTTTCCCTTAAGGTAGAAGTTGCTATATCTTATGATATCCTGATTGTATTTCCACAGTATTAAAGTTTTTTCTTCCTGACTGCTTGTAATATTTTCTCCTTGACCTGGAAACTCTGGAATTTGGCTACAATTTCCCTAGGAGTTTTCCTTTTGGACCCTTTTTCAAGAGGTAATCAGTGAATTCTTTCCATTTTTATTTTGCCCTCTGGTTCTAGAACGTCAGGGCAATTTTCTTTCATAATTTCTGGAAAGATGATGTCTAGTCTCTTTTTTTGAACATGGTTTTAAGGTAGTCCATTAATTTTAAAATTATCTCTCCTGGAACTATTTTCCAGGTCAGTGGTTTTTCCAATGAGGCATTTCACATTGTCTTCTATTTTTTCATATATTTGTATTTGGTTTATAACATCTTGATTTCTCATAAAATCACTAGCTTCCATTTGCTCCAGTTTAATTTTGAATGAATTATTCTCTTCAATGAGTTTTTGAAATTCCTTTTCTATCTGGCCAATTCAACTTTTTAAGGCATTCTTCTCCTCATTGACTTTTTGTGTTTGTTTGTTTTTTTGCCATTTGAGCTAGTCTATTTTTTTAAAGTGTTATTTTCTACAATATTTTTGGGGTCTCCTTTAGCAGGCTATTGACTTGCATTTCATGGTTTTCTTGCATCACTTTCATTTCCCTTCCCAATTTTTCCTCTACTTCTCTTACTTGATTTTCAAAATCCTTATTGAACTCCTCCATGGCCTGTGACCAATTTACATTTTTCTGGGAGGCTTTTGATGTAGGAATTTTGACTTTTTTGTCTTCTTCTGGTTTTAAATTTTCATTGTCTTTGTCACCAAAAATGATTCTATTGTTTGATTATGCTTCGTCTCTTTGCTCATCTTGCCAGCCAATTACTTGATTTTTGACACTTTGCCATGGTAAAACTCTGCTTGTAGAGTAGAGGGCTCTGTGTTCCAAATTTCTGGGGCTTTGTGCAGCTATTTTGAGAGCTTTTTCCAGGCACATGCTTCAGAACTGTGAGGATGACTGCCCTTCCACAGTCTCAACACACTCAGCCATGCTTGTGATCCTCACCCCAGGACCACCATGCAATACTGTGACTCAGATCCACTCATGTCAAAGCAAGAGCAATTACCCTCTGAATGACTGCTTGGTCCCCCTGTGATCTGTAGCCCTGCAGCTCAGGAGGCAGCCATGGGGCAGCAGCTGAAACTGCCAATGCCAACTTGCAGAGTCTAGACTTCCCTCTCTTTGACCCAGTTCCAATAGAGTTCCCCACTGACCTTTTGCTTTCTCTTTGGCATTTATGGTTTGGGAAGTCTGGAAACTGTCACAGCTGCCAGTGAATTAGTCTCCAGAAGTCTGCTCCAGCCACTCTGTGCCATGGATCAGTGTGGCTCATGTGGGACCATGCTCCTCTCCCAGCCTGGTGGGATAGACCTTTGCTTTTAGCCTGTTTGGCTGTCTTCAGCAGGGGAGTTGTTTCTCTCTGTCATTTTGTGGGTTTTATAGCTCTAAATTTTTTTTAGTCTGTTTCTTTTTTTTTTTTGTTACAGGTATTGGAGGTTGTTGGAGCAACTTGCTGAAGCAAGTTCCTGCCTTTACTCTGCTCTTGGCTCCACCCTTTTGAATTCAAAATCATATAAAAGTAAATAAAATCATAAATAAATAAAGAATATATAAACAAAGAATTTAATTTCTTACCAAATTACTCTGTACCAGACAGCAGCAATTTTGGGGTGGCTTGAATCTAAAGGTACCATTGACAAAATCAATATAATTGCCTTACCAGTAACTGATAAAATCCATTCTTAATGTATTACAACACACAATAAAAGCATTCATTTATTCAGTTCATTTCCTGCTTACTTGTGATTTTCCCACTTTAGTGGTCTGTACTATCTTTACTCAAACATTTATAATACATGAGACATATTTTAAAATATTTGTTACAGTGTACATTGCTTGTAGTAAGAGAACATAAATTTTCATCCCTCCACTATCTTCCTTGTGAAGATGAACATCATGAAAAGTTTTTCATAAGAACAACTGGCAACCCATTTTGATCTATTTTTTCCTGCTTTTATTGTTTTTTTTTATTTTTGTCTGTTTAACTAATTTATATCATATTGATCAACGTACTAAAATCTGAAGAACAGAACCCATGTCGCTACAATTTCAGGTTTTTTGCTTTATTTTTGTTGTCATCATATAATGGTGTAAGAATACTTGGAGTCTCTGCAATCTAACATGATGGATAGTTCATCTCCATTCTGCAATGGTCCTTTTCCTCATCCTGACAGGACTTGTGATTGTGGTTCTTATTATCATGATGATCATCATCATTACCATTGTTTTCTTATTTTCTCATCTCTCTTAATGGAATTAAGGTAGACATATTTTAATGAGGAACTATTTTCTGTTATTAGTCTTAACCTATTTACTTTTGTGTGGGATATTACACTAATGGTTAAAATTAATACTATTTTTGTAATTTAATTAGCATTTAAGGATTTAACTTCTTATTCTAAGGATTCACTGAAACTACTTTTCAGAATAACTACAGTACCCAGCAAGATTAAATAGATATGTACTGTTTGTTCTTCTCATATGATTTTATTTATTCATTTTTATTTTTCTGTCTACTATTCATCTATATCTTAGGGGCATTTAATTCCATGTCATTTGGAGACAATGAAGTATTTGGTTTAGTATCATCACTTTTTAAATTGTATCATAAAATAGGTAATGTACACCTGTTAATTGCTCTATATATGTTATTGCTGTTAAGTTTCAAATTTGGGATATGAGTCATTCTTATAACATATACAATCTCCCAAATCTTCTGGATACCCTCATGTCTTTGCTCAAGAATACAAACTTATATTTATCGTTTTGACTGGTTAATTTTGATATCTGGTTTTAAGGAGCAATATTTCAATCTCTTTTTTTTCTGGTACACACTGAGAATTTTATTGCTCTTCTGAAGTACTGAACTAGTCCTCTACCCATAAACTGACCTGATAAAATTTGTTATAAAATAACAATCTCATTATCAAAAAATTAATAACACCAATGCACCATAAATTAGTGTAATCTTATTATTCTAACATATAAATATAAATATATATATAACATTACTTCTTTACAATTAATTTTTATCTGTGACCTTATTTATCTAGTGTCCTCCATTCATGGAGCCACTTAATGGTATTAGCCATCAATTAACAATATTAAACTTTTTAGACTTAATATTAAACAATCATGATACTACTGATGGAATTGGGCATAGATTAATAATATTAAGCTGTAAATTAGTGTTAGGCACAATAAACTATAGTAAACCTTTACTTATGGCCAAAAAGCATTTTCATCATTGCAAAAATGAGAAAACTGAACCCTCCTTCCAATAGAGGTAGCACTTATGAACCATAATATCTAGATTCCATATATTTTGAAAGAACAACTTTTAGATATTATAAGAGCTTATAATATTAACACAAATGACATATTCAAGCTAATATAAATCAAAGATTATAGTCTATTTGACCCGAAAAGTGTCATGAATGTGAGTTAATATAGTGAAGTATACAGATCATGAAATCAAGAATCATTTCACTTTGATTTCAATTCTATTTTCTTTCATTTACCATGTGTGATTGTATTCAAGCATCCAACCTCACAGGATTTTAGTTTCTTTCTTTACAAAATAAAGGAATTCAATCTGATGACTATGAGCATTTTTCCTATACTGAAATCTATAATCTTGCTTAATCTCATTATTTTTAAAAGGAAACTGTGGCACAGAAATTTAACGTGACATAATAACTGAAAACATATAGCGAAAGAGTAACCTATATAGGCATCACCAAAAACAAAAAATACAAGGCAGAGATTGTTAAAAAAAAAAATGAGAGAATATGTTTTTTTTTAATTGTCTTGTGGTGGCTAGGTGGCACAGTGAATAGAGCACCAGCCCTGGAGTCAGGAGGATCTGAGTTCAAATCTGACCTCAGACACTTAACACTTACTAGTCACAAGACCTTGGGCAAGTCACTTAACACCAATTGCCATGCCCTCCCCGCTCCATAAAAGCGAAAAAACCAAAACAAAACAAAAACAAAAATGTCTTGACCTACACTTTTGAAAATTGTATGACTTTATATGGCATCAATTTTAATCTATAATTTTGTGATTTTCATCTCTAGGTCTTCATCTTTGGATAAATTTTGAGTTTCTAAGGTACAGTTTGGGTATATATTAATCCATGGTCATCATGTATAACATTTAAATTTAGTTATTCCAATATTTTTGAAGGAAGCAATCCATGACATGACTAGTGGGTCTATTTTTTTAATTGCAGGAATGAAGGCATAAATTAGGAAGCTGATGTAGAATTGATATAATATTTTTCTTTTTGTAATCGTGTACACATTACAAATCATGTTTTGTTTCATGATTATGATTCCAGGTTTCTGGTTGTAGTAATGTAATTTAAATACAATTGAAGGCAACTTCGGATGTGTGAGGCACATCTCTTTTAAGAAAAATATCACAGAGGTTGAAATAACTACTAAAGTTTCCTTCAGCTGTAACATTATAATGCTATGAATATGGTTGGATGTAACCAAAATTAATGAGGCCTATCTTTCTGTAAAGTGTTCTTTATGTCACTGACAGAGACAGAATAATAGATGCCTTAGTTCAAATATTTATTCTTCTTATTTTAATTTGTTAATGTTGTTATATTAGTGGCATGGGAATTAAAATAGTTCAACCTATAATAAAAGAGACCAAGGCAGAGCTCTGAGTCAATGGCACTTTATTAAATGGTCCATGATACTCTCTGAAGAAGTGGACCTCAGAAATCCCTCACAATCTGAGATGTTCCCTTCTTCCAGGACTATGCTTTTATAGGATTTCCAAATATGCAGAAGAGGCATAATGAAATACAGAATCTCATTGCTTGTTAGACCTTGCTCTTGAGGGTCAAAAATAACATAACATCAGGGAGTAAAAGACTGGGCAAAGCATGGGGCATTTCCAGTGACTAAGTAGCCATAAGATGGTTACTTGCTCAGGTTGAACAAGAGAGAGAGATCTGGAGGTATAAAAATAAATTGGGAGAATTTCTGAAGCAACAAGGCATTCCATCCATGTTGAGTTTTGCCGCAGAATTTGTGCAAAACAGGATAGAGATATCTTTGTCAGCATTCTTCCTGTTGCACAAGTGATCCATGCAATTTTGTAAACAAGTAGTTGAGCATTATGCTATAGTTTAAGGCCCACTACAATAACCTATCTAACCCTTATATGAATTCTGCAATACATCAAGCCAATCAGAATAGAGCAGGAGTCCAAATGAATTACTTCTCACAATAGATCCTCCAGATAAGATTGACCTACAGGACATCTTCTTTTAATTACTTGACATCATCTGATATTAATCTTATGTGAAATTTAATCAGTTCTAATTCCATTAATTATATTCTATGAAAACCAACCCACTTCTATTACTAGTATGACTACTTTTTAAAACTACAGAATCTTAGTGTTGGAAGGAAACTTGCAAAAACCTTTGACTTTTTCTCTATTTGTCATTTTCTTAAAAGTTTGAATCCACATTATGTTAACTGGAACTAGAATTACGGAAAACAACAAAACAGAATTTATGTTGGCTTGCAGAAGTGGTATTTGACTCTTGTATCATTTCCATAATCATTATCAACATTAACATCACCATTTTGTATTAGTTAAATGCTTGCTATGTTACAGGTAGTGTTCTAAGCACTAGGGATACAAGAAAGGCAACAACATGGAACCTAGTCTAGTGTAAATTGGAAGTAATCTCATAGGAAAAGTGCTAGCTGTATAGAATTGATGGGGACTGAAAATATCTGTGGAAGGAGGGATTTAAACTCTCTTGAAGGAACCCAGGGATTTTTTTTTTACACATTCTTTTTTTTTTTTTTTTTATTTTATTAAATTTTTTTTGA
>CM053581.1:58895428-58913767 GCA_028627135.1 Pseudochirops cupreus | reverse complement strand
TGTGTAAGTGTATGTGTATGTATATGTATATGTAAATATGTATATGTATATGTATACATACACATACGTCTATATAGGAGGATATGTAAGCATATGAATACTTGTGAATGTGTGTATATATGTGTATATAGAGAGAGGGTGCTGGATCAATTGAATAGGATGGGATAATATTTTAATAGGTGAAATTGAGAGGTGGGAGAGGAATAGTATGAGATGAGACAGGGAGAGATAGAATGGGGTTAAACCTCTCATATAGAAGAGACAAGGGATAATTGTTACAGTGGGGGGAAGAAGAAGAAGGCAAAAGGGAATTGGTCAACCTTACTCTCATTGAAGTTGGCTTAGGGAAGGAATGACATACATTCTAAATTGGGTATCTTGGCCTACAGGACAGTAGGGGAGAAGGGGATGAGAGGGGGGAGGATGGAGGAAGTCAGGTGGCGGGGGAGGGTTGTTAGAAGCACACACTTTTGTAAGGGGACAGGGACAAAGTAGAGAATAGAACTAGTGGGGGGTGGAATAGGTAGGAGAGAAATATACAGGTACTGGGATAGGGAGATCCATCTTGCCCTAATGGAAAGTCAGAGGGGTTATTGGGGAGGATATAGGAGAGAGCAGATCGGGGTAGGGAGTATACAGTGGGATTGCTGTTTTGGGGTGGTGGGTAGAGGAAAAATGGGGAGAAAATTTGTAAATCAAAATTCCATGGAAATGAATGATGTAACCTAAAAATAAACAAAAATTTAAAAAAGAAGTCATTTTTTTTTTGCTGTTTGGAGGGTGGAATGCAGAGCGATTGGTGTTAAGTGACTTGCCCAAGGTCATATGACTAGTAAATGTTATGTGTCTGAGGCTCGATTTGAACTCAGGTCCTCCTGACTCCAGGGCCAGTACTCTATTCACTATGTCACCTTGGCACCCTACATGTCACTTTTCATTTTTTAAGACAAGAATTGTCTTGCTTGTTTGTATTTTAACCTCTGAAAATAGAATAGTACCTGTGACATGCTGTTTAAGATAGATCTATCATCTATCTATCAATTTATCTCTCTTGTTTTTTTCTCCATGTGTTTAAGTATCTATCTGTGAGAACTAGGATAATCAATATTTCATGTAAAATAAGTCATCCATAAATGTATTTATAATTAATTCATCTTATGTATGATTAGAATGTCATTTGGGACTGGATGTCTGTATTTTTTTCATCCTTCCTTCCTTCCTTCCTTCCTTCCTTCCTTCCTTTCTTCCTTCCTTCATTCCTCCCTTCTGTAATGGTAATGAAATTTGAAGATCCCTTTGTATTGCTAAGCTAACAGGTACTTAGCACCTTGTTTCAAACTAAGCCTCTGTTAAAGAAACAGAAGGTATGAACCCCTGTAGCTGACGTAACAGAAAGGGCCTGAACAGGGAGGAGCAATACTCTATATAAGGAAAAACCCTGGTGAGAAAATCATAACTTCTTGGGATGAGAACCTGAAGGCTGGGCTCCTCCTGCTGGACTGGAACTTCTGTGGAGAAAGTGATTTTGATGCTGAGAATGGAGCTGCTGAAGAATTCTGAGGGCCAGCAGGAGCTGTTGAGGTTTTCCAAGGGTCAGCTGGAGCTGAGGGCCAGCTGGAGCTGCTGAGGCTGCTGAGGATTTCTGAGAGCCAGCCAGAGCTACAGAAGGCTGAGAAAGCATGATTGTGATGCTGGTACTTTGTCAGAACCTATTTGTGGCTTTGTCAAGCCTTGACTTCCCAGGAGCAGAGACTATAAAGGATTTAAGATGGACTGGATACTGTGGGCCTCATGGTGGAACAGGAACTGGATGGAGAGCTGAACAAGGAACTAGGAGCTGTCTGCCTTTGATCCCAGGTGGCAATTTGTTGAATCCAGGTAGGAGCTGGGACCATGGAAGAGGAACTATGGAAGCTGAAACCCTGCCCCAAGTCAAGATGAAAAAAAAAACCTCTCCATGGGTATTGAGTAGTGATGAAATTGTGATTTACTTGTGACCAAGGGGTGGATGGCTTGGGTATTTTTCACTCCTCCTTAAAGGAATACTGAGTAGTGACTGATGACTGAGTAGTTACTGATGATTCAATAGTGACTGATGACTGAATAGCAAATGATTTGTAATTCTATGTGGCCCATGGGTGGAGGACTTTGACCTTTTGTACTTTATGATTGAATGATTGAGTTACTAAGTGATTGATTGACTAAATGATTGTATTTTGTTCAAAACTATGAGACCACTTTGGTGAAAACTATGTGGCCATTTTCTGTGGTAAGTTGTTGAGTTGTTATGACATTGTGAATCCTGTATTTCGATTTTCTGTGATAAGTTGTAACATTCTGAATGCTCTACCTTGATATTCTGTGAATGTTTTGCTTTGATTTATTCCTGAATATATAGAGTGTTCACTACACTATGTAATCAGAACCTTGAAAGCTCTTTACAGCAGTTGTCCTCTGGAAAGCTGCTTGTGCATGGCTTTATACCTTCCTTCCCTCCATCCTTTCTTCCTTCCTTCTTTCTTTCCTTCCTTCCTTCCTTCCTTCCTTCCTTCCTTCATTCCTTCCTTCCTTCTTTCCTTCCTTTTCCCCTTCCTTCCATCCTTTGTTTCTTCTAAATATTTCTTAGGATCTTAACCTTTACATGTCATGGAAAACTACCCAGAGCCATAACTAATATAGGAAGGCAAGAATTTTCTTCCAGGGAATCAAATTCAGAAACTGTTGAAGAACAACAGCAACAACAAACAATTACAGCCCTTTAGCAGTCTAGAAATAGCTGTTGGGCACCTAGTTAGCAAGAATATTTAGTTATGTTTAAAAAGTTGCCCATCTAAGCCACATCACCTTCCCACTATTTTAGGGCATGCTTTATACAATTTAGCCTAAATGCATTTTCTGGTACTTCTTCCATGTATTAAAAGATTCTAACTCATGACTTTTCTGCCACCATATGCCCTCTTATAGGGCACTGGATTTTCTTGGAATTTATGATACATATCTCTAATCTTATTGGGTCCATCTTAAAAGCAGCATGAAGTGTCCTCCAACAATGTGCTTCTTTTCTTCTGATTGCCCATTTGGTGGCCCTGCCTCTGTGTAAAAGGTCATTAGAAGAAGAGGAATGATAAGCATAGTGTAGGGAGAATTAAACATGAGAAAATGTTCCTAATTCAAATACCTGCTCATTTAACTGCAAAAGTTTACTATGTATAATTCAAATCATTTTTCACTTTTACTGGCTCCTCACTGAGATCATTCCCCCTAACCATAGGTGGCCCACAGGATTCTATCATGAACCTTCATTTCTTCATTAGTTTGTGGACTCCTTGAGATCAGCAACTGTCTTTGTCTTTCTTTGTGTTATGAGAGCCTAAGACAGTGCCTGGTACATAGAAGGCATTGGGTAAATGTTTATTAACTTATAAACTCTGTACTGTATGATACATAAGGTCTTTGCTTTAGTGTATAATAGAAGAATGAGCAGTGACAAGCCTGTGTTACCTGACCAACCACTGATGATTCCTTGGCTCCTTTTGACCCTTTTCTCTAATGTCTCTACAATGTATGTGCCAGAGGTTCAATGACCTTGACAACAAGATAGATCGTATTTGCAGAGAGTAGTGACTACCCTGTCATATGCTTTCTTTCCCTTCCTTCCTTGATTGCATATGGACTGCAGTGGAACATCAGAATAATCTTTCAGTTCTCTGACCAAAGAAAATAAAATAAAATACCCTCCCCAAATAGCTGAATTTGTTACTTTTCCTCCCTCTAAAAGCAGTGTCTACACACCTGGCTGAGCTAGACTGACTTGACTTTTAAGCTGTAACAGGACAATGAAATATATATCCTTCTGAGGAGAGCTACATGAGAGGTTTTGTTTTCTAAGCCTATGAATGTGGAACATGTTTACATTGTTCTAATCAACTGAAAAATGAAGCTACTTTTTTTTTTAAAGGGAAGAATGGTTTCCAGGCTTCTCAAGCCACAGACACCAAAGACAGCATAGGAAGTCAGTGGGGAAACTCTGTGGGCCCTGAGTGAAAAAGGAACATAGCTCTACTGGGCTCTTGTCCCAAGTCTGAAGCAGCGGAGGTGGTGCCAGCAGCAGCAACAGCACCAGCACCAATTGCTTCTGGAGTTCTGGGCACACAGATAATGGGGAATTGAGCAACTAGCATAAAACCCCTGAAGCTGGGACAGTACAACCAGCCTCACCTCTATCCCCCAATCCTACTGGAAGCAGTGTCCTACCTTGACAAAGAGTTAGAAAGTAAAGTATTTGACTGGAAAGATGAGCAAGCAGCCTAAAAACAAACGAACAAACAATTGGACTATCTGAAAGCTATGATAAAAAAAGAGCTTAGATATTATCTTTCAAGAAATTATGAAGGAAAATTGCCCTGATATTCTGGAACGCGAGATGAATACAGAAATTTAAATAATTTACCAATTGCTTCTTAAAAGGGATCGCCAAAGGAAAACTCCTAGGAATATTATAGCCAAATTTCAGGGTTCCCAGGTCAAGGAGAAAATATTACAAGCATCCAGAAAGAAACAATATGAGTATTATATAAATACAACAAAGATAACACAAGATCTATCCACATCTACATTAAAGGATCCAAAGACTTGGAATATGATATTCTGGACATCAAAGGAGCTAGGATTAAAACCAAGAATCAACTACCCAGCAAAACTGAGTATAATATTTCAGGGAGAAAATATAGATAGTAAGTGAAAAAAAAGATTTTCAAGCATTTTTGCTGAAAAGACCAGAACTGAACAGAAAATTTGACCTTCAAATACAAGACTCAAGAGAAGCATGAAAAGGTAAACAGGAAACAGAAATCACAAAGGACATATTAAAGTCAAACTGCTTACATTCCAACATGGAAAGAAGGTGTTTGTAACTCATGAGACCTTTCTCAGAATTAATGTATTTAGAGGAAATATAGACAGATATATAGATATAGGTAGAGACAGAGAGATAGATATATAGATAGACAGAGAGACAGATAGAGGGCACAGAGTGAGTTGAATATGAAGGGATGATATCTAAAAATGAGAGAGGAATATATTGGGAGAAGGAGAAAGGGAGAGATATAAATTATCTCACATAAAAGAGGCAAAGAAAAGGTTACTCAATGGAAAGGAAGAGGGGGGAGATGAAAAGGAATGCATCAACCTTAGTCTCATCAGATTTGGCTTAAGAAGGGAATACACTCAATTGTGTATCTTATCCTACAGGAAAATAAGGGGGAAGAAAATAAGAGGGGGGATTGATAGAAGGGAGGGCAGATTGAAGAAGAGGGTTGTCAAAAGCAAACACTTGAAAAGGGACAGAGTCAAAGTAGAAAATAGAATAAATGGGTGGTGGGATAGAATGGAGTGAAATATAGTTAGTCTTTCACAACATGACTACTATAGAAGTGTTGTGTATAACTACACATGGATAACTTATATTGAATGGCTTGCCTTCTCAAAGAAGGTGGATGGGGAAGGAAGAAGGGAGAGAATATAGAATTCAAAATTTTAAAACAAATGTTAAAAATTGTTTTTTTTTTCACACAAATGGAAAATAAGATATATAGGCAATGGAGTACAGAAATTTATCTTGTCCTGCAAGAAAGTCAAGGGGAGGTGGATCAGAGTGGGTGGGGTGATACAAAAGAGGACAGAATGGGGGAAGAAGTAATCAGAATGTATGCCATCTCAGGGTGAGCAGGAGGGGAGTCATGGGGAGAAAAGTTGGAACTCAAAGTCTTATGGAAATGTATGTTGAAAATTAAAATAAATAAATGAAAGAGAGAAGACCTCAGCTGTTCAACACTTTTTTGTTTTGGGGTGTGTGTGTGTGTGTGTGTGTGTATGTGTGTGTGTGTGTGTGTGTGTGTTTTGAGGTGAGGGAAGGGGATTAAAGCCATTCCAAATGCTGTTGGGAGCCTAAGTGTAATAAGCATATTTAGCACAATTTTTCCCCTCCAACTTCATATGGGAGTAGAGAACAATTTTGTAAAGCACGGTTCTCAAATTATTGTTCTAAAGATATAAATTCACTAGATTAATTCCCAGTTATCAATTTCATGTTTTCTATGATGTTAGCTTATATCAAGTAAGGTG
The DNA here is from genome assembly GCA_028627135.1 of Pseudochirops cupreus. Taxonomy (NCBI): domain Eukaryota; kingdom Metazoa; phylum Chordata; class Mammalia; order Diprotodontia; family Pseudocheiridae; genus Pseudochirops; species Pseudochirops cupreus. The sequence continues at coordinate 58,907,644 of CM053581.1, read as the reverse complement.
ACAGTCACCAGCCCTTTGTGTCTACTGGCTGTAGGGCCTTCCATAGACATTCAATCAAATATTTCAACATCATCCCTGAACTAAGCAGCAAAGGTTGTTGGAATATCTATTTAAGATTAACTGTTAATTGTATCATTGTAGGATTGTGGATAATTCACTTTGCTATCTCTCATGCTTCTCTTTCAACATCTCTCAAACATGCAACTTTGTCTCCTCTTACACTGCCACCACTTTGATGCAGACCCTTTTCATCTGACCCCTGGACTATTAAAGTAGTTCTCTGAGGGTCTACCTGCCTTAGTTCTCTCCCCACTCCAATCCACTATCCATTCAGTTACTAAGGTTACTTTCTTGAAGTGCAAGTCTGTTCATGTCACTCTTTTGCTCAATGAACTCCAATAGCTCCAGGATTATATGTAAAATCATCTGGAATTCAAAGCAGTTCACAAAATGTCCCCTTCCTACCTTTCTAGGCTTATTGTACATTATTCTTCATGAGAGACTCTTTGATCCAGTGACATTGTCCTCTTTAATATTCTTCTGACAAGATACTCTATCTCTTAGCTCTAGGCATTTTCTCTGATGGTCTCCAGTGCAGTCAATGCTCTCCCTTCTTATCTCTACCTACTAGCTTCCCTGGCCTCCTTTAAGTTCCAACTAAAATCTCATTTTCTACAGGAAGTCTTTCCCAACACTTCTTTAATTTTAGTGGTTTTTCCTCTCTCAATTATTTTCTGTTTATCCTATGTAGAACTTGTTTGTACAAAATTATTTGCTTGATTTCTTCCTCCACTATAGTGTAAGTTCGTTAAGAACAGTAACTATCTTTTACTTCTTTTGTATCTTTAGCAGGTGGCACAGTGCCTGGTACATAATAGGTGCTTAATAAATATTTATTGACAATAATCTTATCAGTCTCTTTTTTGATGGTAAATTTCTTTGGTGATATCTATAATATTTTTCCTTTTAACTTCTTTACTATTTTGCATTGCATTGAAAAAAGTTTTGAAATATATTCAATATAAATTCAATTATTCTGTTAAGCTAAAGAGGAAAAAAAAATCAAGGGATGTCAAGAAGTCTTATATTGGGATTTCTATATGATTTGAGTTTTTAAGGCATCTAGGCTTTGAAGAGGCAGAAAGATAAAAAATAAAAACTTCTGAGAGATAAAAAAGAGCATATGTGAAGACAAAAAGTTGGGGCTTATTTGGTTAGTTTGAGTAGAATACATTCCAGAGGTGTGTGTGTAGCCAGGTAGGGGAGGAGGAAGGTACTATACAAAAATTCAGGAAGGTTTAATGAAAAAAGATTGTAAGGAAATTTAAATACCCTCAGACTACCTTTGCTCCTGAAGAGAGCTTTTATTTTACTCTAAAGAAAATAAGAAGAAAATTAAGGTTTTTGAGGCCAGAATTTGCCTGTGTTTATTAATATCACTTTGGAAGCTATGTAGAAGTTAGACTGGAGAAGGGAAGGGCTGAAGTGAGAGAAATCAATGAAGAAGACATTACAGTAGTCCAGATGAAAAGTGATGAAGGCTTGAATTACAGTTATTGTTATGTGAACAAAGTGTCAAGTAAAGGTGTAATCCTAGAAGTTCTTAACTTCACCTCACACTCCTGTCATAGAAGCATGCTATTTAAAAGTTGCAACTTTGGGAGGTAGAACCAAGATGGTGTAGTAATGGCAGGGACTCTTTTGAGCTCTCCCAATTTACCCCCTCAAAAAAACAAACAAACCCAACAACTTTAAAATCATACATCAAAATGAATTCTGGAATAGCAGAACCAACAAAAAGATGGAATGAATGAAATGATTTTTCAACCTAAAACAATTTAAAAGGTTAGTAGGAAAGGTCTTTTTCACTGGGGTGAGAGTAGAGCACAGTTCAGCAGGGCAAGCCAGAAGTAAACTTTGGGGGCAACTGAATCAGAAGCCACTACAGAGACCTCAGAACACAGATGGTCAGGCAATTGGCCAAAAAAAGATTGTAAGCAATTTATGCTGGCACTAGGTACAGGACTCTACAGCATTATCAATTTGTTGTTCTGGGTCACAGTCTCGGTGTTAGGAGAAATAATCATAGAAGTGGATACCCTGGTCATAGTTGCAGGGCAAAAAAAGGGTACTTATGGTGACCATACCACTTCTTAAACAATACTACCTTAAAAGAACTGAAAACTTACAGTACCTAAGAACTAACTCTAAGAAAAGCACCATGAAAAACCTGAAGCTTGGGACAGTGCCCCCTCTAATCTGGAAGCAGAACCCAATTTTGGCATAAGGTTAAAAGTTAATAAATAGACTGGAAAAAATAAGAAAAATGAACAAAAAAAATCCTTGACCGTAGAAAGTTACTCTCGTGACAAAGAAGGTAAGTCAATTTCAGAGAAAGACAAAGTCAAAATAGCTATATCATTAAAGAAAAATATAAACTGGTCTTAGCCATACACCCAAAAAATTCATGGAAGAACCCAAAAAAGGATGTTGAGGTAAAGGAATAAGAGAGATAAAGGAAAAACATTGGGAAAAGAAATGAGAATAATACAAGAAAATCATGAAAACAAGGTCAACAGCTTGGAAAGAGTGCACAAAAATATTAGAAGAAAAAAATAACACTTTCAAAAACAAAATAGAACAAATGGGAAAAGAGGCACATAATCTACTGAGGAGAAAAAGTCCTTAAAAATCAGAATTGTCCAAGTAGAAGAAGAAGTACAGAAATTCATTATTAAGTATAACTCCTCAAAGCTTACTGAAAAAAAAATCCTTAAGAATTAGAATTGGATAATTGGAAGCTAATAATTCCATGAATCATAAAAAAAAAAAACTCCCAATAAAAAAATCAAAAGAAAGAAACGAAATACAAGAAAATGTGAACTATCTCATTGGAAAAAAAAAACTACTGGCCTAAAAAAATAGATCCAGGAGATATAATTTAAGAATTATTAGACTACCTGAAAGCCATGATAAACAAAGAGCTAGATATCACAATTTCAACAAATTATGAAGGAAATCTGTTCCGATATTCTAGAACCAAAGGATAAAATAGAAATTGAAAGAATCCACCAATTACCTCCTGAATGTGATCCCAAAATGAACACTTTCATGTTTATTATAACAACTTTCCTGAGCTCCCAGGTCCAGGAAAAAATACTGCAAACAGCTAGAAAGAAACAATTCAAATGCCATGGAGTTACAGTCAGAACAATACAAGATTTAAAATTTTCTACATTAAAGGATCAAAAAGCTTAAACTATAATATTTCAGAGTTCAAAGGAGATAGAATTACATCTAAGAATCACTTAACCAAGAAAACTGAGTAGAATCCTTCAGGGAGAAAAATAGAAATTTGATGAAATTGAGGATTTCCAAACATTCCAAATGAAAAGACCCAAGCTGAATGGAAAATCTGAATTTCAAATATAAGACTCAAGAGAAGCACAAAAAGAGGCAAATTGGGTGGGGGGGAGGGAGAGAGAGAAAGAAATCACAAGAGATTCAAAAGGTTAAAACAATTTCTATCCCTACATGGGAAGATGATACTTGTAACTCCTAAGAACTTTATCATTACTAGAGTAGTTAGAAGGAGTATACACAAACAGAGGACATGGTTACGAGCTGACTATGATGGGATTATATCTAAAAAAATAATTAAGGTGTAAGAAAGAGGGATGCAGTGAGACAAGAAGGAAGGGAGAATGATAAATTATTTCATATAATAAATGCAGAAAAAGGCTTTTATAGTAGAGAAGAAGATGAGGGGATGGTGGACAATGCTTGAATATTATTCTCATCGTGATTTACTCAAAGAAGCGATTTGGGTATATAAATCTATTCATAGAATAATGTAGAGGCCAATGTCACTGAACTGAAGAGTACAAGGTAGGTAGTAAGGTGTAAGAACCCTATAAACATGGTAGCAGAACCAACTGAGAAAGGTTAGGAAGGACTTGGAACAATTAACAGAAGATTTTTATTTTTTTTAAATTTTAACCTGGAGGTGAGAGAGAGCCACTGAAGTTTAGTTAGTAGAGGGAGAAAGGTGACATGGTAGATCTGAATTTTAGGAAAAAAAAACATTTTGGTAGTAATGTAGACAATGGGGTATAACAAGGAGAGACTTGGGTAATGCAGGCCCACCAAAGGGCTTTGGGAATAGTCCAGGTTTAAGGTTATAAAAGACTGAACCAAAGTGATGCCAATAATTAAAAGAGATATAGGAGTATATTAGAGAGATGTGGCAAAAGAGAAATTCACAAGCCTCGGCAACATGTTGCATGGGGGTCAGCAGGGTGAGAGATAGTAAGAAGTTGAGGATGACACTTAGTTTGCCAGGCTTAGGGAATCGACGGTATAGAGAAGCCATCTATAGTAATAAGAAAGTTAAGTTGTTGGGGAGGTGTTGTAGGAAAAAAATAGGTTCAATTTTAAATATGTTGAGCTTAAACTCTGCTTCTAGATGTATGAAGGGCAGTTGGAGATGAAAAACTGAAGGTGAAAAGATAGGTTAGAACAGCCTTGCTAAACTTGAGAATAATCAGCATGGAAATGGTGATGGAATTCTCATGGGAACTGATAACACTAGCAAGTGAAATGATGTAGAGGTAGAAGAACACCCAAGACAGTACCTGATGGGGTATCTATGGCTAGAGGCCATGACCTGAATGAGGATCCAGTAAATAAAAATGACAAAGAGCAATCAGATAGGAAGGAGAATCAGGAGAGACTGATGTAGATAAAACCTAGAGAGAAGATAGTGTCAAGATGAAATGTATGATCAACAGTGTCAAAGACTAAAGAGGGGTTAAAGAAGAATAAGAATTGAAGAGAGTCATTGGATTTGCTATTTAAGAGATCATTGGCAACTTTGAAGAAAGCAGTTTCAGGGGAATGACAAGGTCAGAAACTTGATTTTCAGTGGTTAGAAAAGTATAGGCACAGACAAGATATAGGATGATAATTGGCAGGTATGGAAGGATCAAGTAAGGATTATTTGAGGATAGAGGAAGTACAGGCATGTGTTTAGGCAGTAAAAAAAAGAAGAGTTGACAGGAAAGAGGTATAGCAGCTGTGGAAATCTGTTGGAAGAGATGGAAAAGAATGGGGATAGTATGTTGAAGTAGAGACATTTACCTTTTTAGAGAGTAGGGCCACCTCTTCAATATGAGAAAGGCATACTGGAGGAGATACAGCAGAAGATACATGAATGATATGAAATGAGAAAGTGGGGAGGAGAGGACGCCCATAGCAGATGACCTCATTTTAAAAAATATGAATTAAGCTTCTCAACTTAGCAAGGGCATAGGGAAGAGGAACAATGGGAGCTTTGGGGAGAAATGAAAAGTTGTGGGAGAGCTACCATGAAGAATAGCATAGTGAATTGATAAGGGAGGTATAAAAGGATTGCCTAGGAGCAATGAAGGCCCAAGTGGGATTGCATAACATGAATTTATAGTGGACTCAATATAATTTAATGATTTTTTTTCTACTTACATTCAGCAGCTTATATGAAGGAGTGAAGGCATCAGATGACGTTTTCTTCAGGCTTGGCAGAAAGCAATTGTTAACAGGCTAAGATTCAAGAGAAAGTGCAGTTGCAGAAAACTGGTTCACCAAAGGGTCAAGGGAGATGACCTGGGAGACAAATGAGGAATCAAGGTATTGTTCTTGTTATGTGAACACGCGGTAGAGTTTGGTAAAGAAAGTCAGAAAGAAACGTGGAAAGTTAATAGGTTATGGTAATATAAAGGGTATTAAAATTTCTTGAAGATGAAAGCCATTCATTTGTCAGTGACAACATGATCAAGAATATGGCCATTTTTGTATGTGGTTGAGGTAGAGTGTAGGGGCAGCTCATGAGAAGTGAGTAGATTGAGGACCTGAATGATAGGATATAGGAAGTTTGAAGAAGAATCTCTCTCTCTCTCTCTCTCTCTCTCTCTCTCTCTCTCTCTCTCTCTCTTTCTCTCCTCTGAGGATAGGAATTGGAGAGGAGAGAAAAAAAGGTGAGCCAGATAAGGAATTCATGGAGGAGGGTAGGGAAATGACCTGGAGGTTTGTAAACAATAGCTACTAGGCTTCTGAATGGGTGGTAGAAATGAATAACATGGATGTCAAATGAGGAAAGGTAATTGAATGACCAAGGTAAGGGCAATAGAATGGGTAATAGGGAATAAGCAATACCCTAACTATCCCTGTACCTTGACCAAAAGTAATAAGTGAAGGTGTAGCAAGTACCAGAAAGAGTGGCCAGAAAAATCATGGGGGTAAGTGATACAGATTTTCATGATTTGTAAAAGGATAGAGTTAGTACAGAAAAGTTTTAAGATGAAGAGAAGTTTATTGCCTATGAAATAGACATTTGAAAAGGACTCTTTGGAGAGGGTCGTTGACATTTGGGAATTTGAGGTAAGAGGGCTGTGAAGAGAAGAAGGGATTGGGAGATGGGGGATTTTTAGATGGGGTTTGCATGATGACCTTTATGGATTTCGAATCATTGGCATGTGTAGAGTATAAACAAGTGTGAGAATGTTCTCCATTCAATGGAAGATACCTCTCCTATTCCCAGAGGAGGCTGCAGGTCAGGAAAGCAACTAGTGCATCATAAATCAGATGGTCAGATGATCAGATAGGAGACCCTATTTTACTTCTCTTCCTTATAAAGTCTGGGAACAAGGCAGGCAATGGTATAGCAGGAGATTCAGACTTGTACAGCATGAAGTGGAAGTCACACTCATCCACCAACTTTCTCTTTCCTCTTCCCTCAAGGGACTAATATCACATGAGCAGAGATAAATTGGATTCAAATGAAGTGAGCAGGGTACCTGCTCTCTTCACCTCATGGGATGAGTATCAAAGTTATGGAAAGGACAAGGCTTGTGGTCATACTACATACTAGTTGTACTATTCAAGTACAGATCTGGAGGCCATAGTTTCAAAAAGAATAGAAGTTGAGAAGTAGCAGTATATTCAGAAGATAGAGTCCAAGATAAATATAATCCTGTAGATGATGGCAGAAATGAACATTTAAAGAAAATAACTGACCAAGAGAAGAAAAGGCTTAAGAGAGAGGTCCTTAACCCCATGTCTGTGAACTTTAAAAAATATTGATAACTATTTCAGTCAAATTAGTTCCCTCCATAATTCTATGTGTTTTATTTTATGCATTTAAAAAATTATTCTGAGAAGAGCTCCATAGCTTATACCAAAATGCCAAAGCAGTCTATGCCACACACAAAAAGGTTAAAAGCTCATGATTTAGGATTAAGTTATAAGTACCATCAATTTTATGAAATGTGGTCGTGTGAAATAGGTTCACATTGTTCTTCTTGGTCCCAGATGGCTCAATTAATAATGATGAATAGAAGGTATAGGAAAACAGATTTTGGCATGATATAAAGAAGTACGTCCTAGGGATTTCTAAGCTCTGAAGAAATGGAATGGGATATATTGGGAGGTAGTGATTATCAACTCATTGGAGATTTTCAGGGAGTAGTCTCAGCAATCACTTCCTAGAAAATTATAGGTGGATATCAGTTTAGTGACAAATTGAACTGAAGGGCTTTTGGTATACTTTTCAGCTTTGAGATCCCTTGGTTTTCATTCTGAGATGTCCAGCAGACTTGAGTAGGCATGTCCCTGAGTCCCTAAAGTGAAGGATTCTTGTCTATGCTTTTATCAAAGAGTGTAATGAAGGGATTGATTTTCTGTTTATCAAATTTGTGGATGACACTAAGCATAGAGGGCAAGCTAATAGGTAGAGGATTAGGATCCAAAAAAGATTTTAGCAAGCCAAATCTAATGGGAAGAAATCTAATCAGGAAAAAAAATGAAAGCTCTGCATTCGATTTCATAGAATTAAACTATACAAGTGCAGGATAGAAGAAATGTGACAACAGTTCAAATGAAAATAAAGCCTTGGCATTTTCATAGATTGAAAGTTTCATATGAGTCAATGATACAACATGGCAACCTAAAAAAAGTTAATGTGATATAATGTTACATTAAGAGCACAGTGTCTAGAAATAAGGATCTAATAGATTTGTTGCATTTTGTTCTGATCAGCCAATAGTAGGGGTATTCTCTTAAGTTCTGGATGTCACAATTTATGAAGGATGTTGACAAATTGGGGCATATAAAAAGAGGGCAGATAGTGCAGTGTAGACTACATACTGGAAACCTATGCTATAGGACGTGGGGATGCTTTCCCTATTGAAGAAGAGAAAGGAAAGAGCATGATGCCTGTCTAGCTTTTTGAAAAGCTATCATTTGGAAGAAGAATTCAATGTATTTTCTTTGGACTCAAAAGACAAAATAAGGCACAACATATGGTTAATACAGAGAGACAGACTCAATGTAAGGTGTTAGTAATAATGATAATAATGCATTGCATTCACTTAGTACAATAGTGCCAATTTCAAATAGCAACAAGAGCCATTAAACCATATATAAGAATCCCTGCCTTAGAAAACTACATATTAACATTTTGTTCTCTTTTTATTTTGTCAAATATTTGCAAATTACACTTTAATGTGGTTTTCAGGGCCATTTGAAACCTCTGATTTAGCACTTTAAGGTGTTCAAAGATCCTCACAACAACCCTGTGAAATTGGTGCAGTTATTATTCCCTTTTTATAGAGGAAGGAATTAATACCGAGAGAGGTTAAGGGACTTGCCAAGAGTCACACGTCTAGCAGGAATCAAATAATAGTTTTACTCACTAAAGGTCCAATGCATTAGTCATTGTACCATCTAACTGCCACACACACACACACACACACACACACACACACACACACAAATGTGCATACACACACACATACACATACACACACACCATCTTAACTAGTATCACTGTTTAAAAGTACAATGTACTATTTTGGGAGTCAGTGTATCTCTCATTGCTGAACATCTTTAAGTAGGTAGAGGTCAAGTGGCCAATTCTAAGAGTACTCCAGCTTAGGTAGAATTTGAATTAGCTGACATTTGCATTCCTTTGCAAATCTGAGCTCCTATATTTATCTTAGGGTAAGAAGAAAAAAAGAAAACATTGCTCTCTTAGTAAAAGAGAAGTGAACAAAAGGGGGCAAGGTAGGGTTTCTTTAGCTTTACAGGTGTGGAATTGAGGTAGAAGCAAGGCTCTATAAGCACCATCCATGAATGAAGGATAAAGAGAATACACTGAGAACATTGTTTCTTGACTCCAGGCCCAAATATCTATCCACTGAGCTGCCTAGTTGACTTCACACATATATGTACGTTTGTAGATGTATTTTTTTTTAAAATTTATCCATCCTCTTGGTTCTTCATGTATGGATGGGTTTATGGACCCCTTTCTCTTCCTCAATTTTGTGCCTGTATAGTTAAGAAATGCCTACCTTGTCTTTTGCTCTCCAAAACTCTTTTGTCCAAGAAAGCTATTGACCCCAAGCCCAGGGATCTATCAATTGAGTCACCAACTGTACTCCTCTGCACCAAACTTAATAATGCCCCCAGGAAACCTCATGATCAGAAAACTCATCATCCTGAAGGTTACATCTGCCTTAATATTCATACCTCATCAACCTCCTCAGTACCCACTTTCACCTTTGCTTCAAGACTTCCAGTGCAAAACAAATGCACGAACAAAAAAACAAAACTTCTGCCAAAGCTTCCATTTAAAGAGGTCTTCCAGGCCAGACATCTCTTTATTTCTCACCAGTTGCACTCATTTGAACTAGACTCCATCATGTCTTGGCCCTGATACCTTCTCTTATCCCAACAACCTTGTCCTTTCACCTTCCTTTTGTGTGTTATTTTCCCTATTCAATTGTAAGATTCATAAGGGTGAGAAATTTGTTTTGTTTTTAGATTTTTCTCCTCAGCATTTAACAAGTTTCCTGGTACATAATAGTTACTTAAATATTTACTGACTGATTTACTGATATTCAAATACTTGAATCCAGCCTCAGATACCTACAAGCTATTTGAAATTGGACAAGTCATGCAAATTCACTGGGTCTTAGATTACTTGTCTGTAAAATAAGAACATTTAACTCCATGTCTTTTAGGCCCATTGTAGTTTTAAATCTATGAAATTCTTATAGATGCATATTATATGTATATGTATAACATAGATATGTCAATAGATGAGACAGATCAAATAATAGACAGATAAATTTGCATATTTATTTGTATAATACCCAGGAGTACTTTTCCTCTTTTAAGCCATGATAGAATGTCTTTGGACAGCACTTAAAAGCTGAATACAGTAAATTTTTTTTTTGAATTTTGTTGATTGGATTACAATGATGGTATTATTTCAAAATATGTCATCTTTGGAAAAGAGAGAGAGTGCTAACTAGAGTTTTATTTCAGTGATTCAGTATGGCTTTGGGGGTCTCACATTCCCAAGTGGCTTTTACTGCATGTTTCTATATTCCTCTGTTCTTCCTGTCTCTGAAGAAGTCTTATATGGGGGTCTGTACTAGAATTTGACAGAACGGTTAGACACAGGGAATAAAATGTTTGTCTCTTATGAATCTGGGTCAAAACAGAAAAGAAAATAACTTTTCCTTTTCAGAGAGGTGATTATGTTGTTATAGTTAAGGAATCTGTGGCTTGGAGAGGTGATAAGACTTACTTAAGGTCACACAGCTAGTAGGTGCCAGAGTTCAGCCTGAATTCAAGTCTTTTGACTTCAAAGTCATTGTTCTTTCCATTAGGTCAGTCTGTATTTCAGCTACTCTTTTACTGTGGAATGCATCTTATATTTATTATTCATACTGTACTAAGGAATCTGTAAAAAGAAGAGATAGAAAAGCAGAGAGATTTCACAGCCCTTTGGTGAAGGAGCTTGTCCTAACTTCCAAGATTCTGGTTTTTTTGACCCCACTTGGCCAAGAAACAATTCTGTTCTTCCCTAGAGTAGGATGGGGTGGGGGGAGAAGAGCCTGGTTTGCTCTGATGTGTCCTGACACTGGCATTTCTGTAGAGCTACTTGGGAATTCATTTATGGCCACAGAGCAATAGTTAGAAAGAACTTAAGTATAGTAAATGTCAAAAGATACTCCAGCCCCGACAATTGAAGGTCAGCTATTCTCTTCTTGGTGCCTAATAGACAATCTGTGTTAAATGCTTTTTCCTGTTGGTGCTGCAGAGTGAACTCAACTTAATCATCTCTTTTGTTCATATTTTTAATGAAATCTAAGAAATTTCCATGAACATTTACATTTTACCATTTTTATTCTCTTTAATATATAGCCATATTTATTATTTATTTCTCTCTTTATCTCTATAATCTATTTCTATCTCTCTCTTGATTGTTGTCAGCTACTTTTACTTATAGGTCTTCCTTCATCATCGTTTTTCATCTATCTATCTTTCTGTCTTATATGTCTGTCCATCTCACTATTACATATTTTGCTCGCTTTTTTCTCTATAATTTATTTCTGTCTTTAACATCTCTGTCTCTCCTCCTCTCTCCCTCTCTGCCTTCCTACACACCTTTACTAGGCAAGTTTGAATGACTGGATAAATCACTTCTCCCTTAGATTCATGCCTGATTAGATCAGCTGTTCTCTGAGACCTCTTATATTTCTATGCTTCATTAGTGTCAGGTTCTTTCTTTTCCTAATAATCTATGGTTCTTAGTGTAATGTTGATTTAATGAAATTGAATATTGGTATAAATGAATTTAATACTTAAAGTAGTCAATGGTCTAATCTTTGGGTTAGAAGGAATAAACAGAGGTTAGGTTGGAGCTGGGGCAACTAGGTGGTATAGAGGATAGAGCATTGAGCCAGAATCAGGAGGACCAGAGTTCAAATCCAGCCTCAGACATTTATTGCTGCATGTCCCTGCACAAGTCACTTAACCTTGTATGTCTCAGATTCCTCATCTGTAAAATGAGCTAGAGAATGAAATGGAAAACTACTCCATTATCTCAGTCAAGAATACCCCAAATGGGGTCATACAGAGTCATACTTAACTGAACACCAATAATAACTTGCAAACCTTAAGGAGATGGAGATAATAATATCAAGGAGGCCTTTCCTGATCCCTTTCCCTTCTACCTGCTAGTACCTCCACCACCCATAATAATTTTAAAAAAAATAAAGGAAAAAACCTTGAATTTACTTTACATACATTTTATATATATGTGTGTGTATATATACACACATATTATTTTTATTTTTTTTTCCTTTCAAAGAATATTGCGTCCTCAAAGGA
>CM053581.1:58865637-58889677 GCA_028627135.1 Pseudochirops cupreus | reverse complement strand
ACACACATATATACATATACATACACATACACATACATATACATGTATATGTATATATGTATGTGTATGTATATATACATATATATAATTTTGTAAATATTTTCTTGCTTTTTTGCAACATGATTAAATAGAATTTGATTTGCATGTCTTCATATATGTACTTGATATTACATGGTTTGCCTTCTCAATGGATGGAGGAGAATTTGGAAGTCAAAATAGTAAAAAGAAAAAAAATTAAGATAAAGAAAGATTAAAAACCTGCTAAGGTAAAATAAAAAGAAGACTGCGTTATAAAGCAAAACAAAAACAAAAACAACAGCAATGGATCATGGGAGTCTGCAGTTAATTTTTGGGTTTGATAACTTAGGTTCTGCTACTTATTCACTGTCTGCCTATGGGCAAATCCTTTACCTCTCTAAGCACCATTCGGAGCCTCTGTAAAATGGGCATGATGATGCTGGCACAATCTTGCTCCTTGTTGTTGTGATCAATTAAGATAATTGAAACAAAGCAAGCAGTAAACACGACACTGTGATTATCATCATTGGGCACTGAACACATTTGTTTCAAAGTCCTAAAGAACATGAGTAGCCTCACATTCCTATTTATGTGCCAACTTTTTGAGAATGAGGAATATCAGATATACCATATCTTCAGCAGCTGCCTTTCTAGTGGTAAGTGAGGATGGATAGACAAAATCATTCATGTTCTTTTTTTTTTAGGTTTTCTTTTTTCTTTGTTTATTTTTAGATTTCAACGTTCATTTCCACAAGATTTTGAGTTACAAATTTTCTTCCCGTCTTTCCCCTACCTCCATCCCAAAATAGCAAGCCTATTGAATACCCCTTCCCCCAATCTGGTATCTCTTCTATCCTCCCCTGTACCCCTTCTAACTTTCTAGTATGGCAAGATGAATTTCTATACCCCAGTGCCTGTATATCTTACTTCCCAGTTGCATGTAAAAAACATTTTTTTTAACATTTGTTTTTAAAGCTTTGATTTCCAGATTCTTTACCTTCTTTCTTCCTCACCCACCCCCACTAGGAAGATGAGCAATTCAATATAGGTTGTCCATGTGTAGTTATACAAAACGTTTCCTTAGGAGATATATTGTGGAGCACTATATTTCCCTCTATCCTATCCTGCCCCCCACTTATTCTATTTCCTACTTTGATTCTGTCCCTTTTCAAAATTGTTTGCTTCTAACTACCCTCTCCCCCAATCTGCCCTCCTTTCTATCATTTCCCCCTGTTATCCCTTTCCCTCCCACTTTCCTGTAGGGTAAGATACCCAAATGAATCATTCATATTCTTTTATGACTAATAACATTTGGCAGAGAATTCTCTCTGGTCAAAGACCAGAGCCAGTTGAACTGAATGCCAGAAATATTCTCAACAAGATCACAGATTTGGATCCCTGTCCCAAAGGTTATTAATGTCACATTCTACCTGCTGTGCTCTGGTCTCATATGCTACTTCTGGAAAAGGAGAACTCACTAGCAGGATTCCTGCAAACAGTTAGCTGAACTGATTGGCTTATTGGTCTAATTGTGATCAAGGTCATGTTGTGACATCCATATGCATTAAGGCAAGAGATCTGCAATATTATGTAAAAAATAAAAATAAAAATGGAATTTCTTGGAAGGGAGGGGTGGAAAATTAGCCAGATTACCTTTCATTAAAAGCAGGAAATATTAAAGCAATCCCTAGATGTTTGCCCCTGGCACATCTGTTGAATGAAGGTCTCTCTGTATTTGTTTTATATGACTTGAAGAGAAATTTGCATGATTTTAGACTTCACATCTGGCAGGGTTGTGCCTGGGAAACTGGTTTTGTGCAATTGCTGGGGAGTTCTGTGAGGAGTGTGACTGATGGGAATGAGCTGCTGACAATAATCAGAGCAGAAGAGGGGTTAGGGAGGGCTGAACCAGCACAGCAAAGCTCCAGTCGTTGCCGTGGAGAGTTGAAGCCTCTGAAGAAAGGAGTTTAGCATATTGATTTTTTCACTTGTCTGACTATTGGCCTGGATTGTTAATTATTGGCTGGCATTCTGTTCTGGAGCAGACACACAGTGAGCTCTTATCCCTGCCTGCCTCAGCCCCCATGGCTGCCTATCAGTCTTGAGTCATGATGTAGATGCTTTTATGTTTGACTTTCATCTCACTCTATTACCATTTGGAGAATTCTTCACTATTTGATCTCTTCTCATACTGAGACCCTTAGTATCACAGATGGTATTTGGGAAACAGAGTACTTTGTCTTGGGGGTGAAGAGAGGTAGAGAGATATTCAAGAAGAAATTATAGTGCCTAAGAAATACCTGTGAGCTCTCAAGTCATTTTAAGACTGTTCTGATCCCTCCATGTGGCCTGTGCATTCTGTAGTCTGAAATGGCCTGGCCTGCACCTTTATATATAACTCCTAGAGTACAACTCTCTAAACCATCAAAACTAGGAACTCTTTGTTCTCTGGATACCAAGTCATAGCAATAAAGTCTGGGGGCATTTAAGCTACCATTTGAAATAGGACATTTTTATTATGTTTCATTGTACATTAGTATTCCCTATTCTTCTGTGTTCTTCAATGGGCATTTCAGTGAAGAACATTCTCCTTGGATCTGAAATTTCACCTGTGTGAAATCTCACGGAAGTCCTGTGAAGCCGTGTTCAATAGTCCACAGGAAGTTATGTTCCCAAAATCAATGAGCAGCCCTTGGTGGCAGGCATCTATTCACAATTACCTACATGACCTCAGACAGCACAAACACAAGTCATCACTTAGTCTGCACCTAAAGCTTTTCCAACTTGAGAGCATCTATCTTATTTTGCACTATATTTGCATAGCCTTCAAGAACCCAGGATGGCCTTTGGGTTAGAACTAATCATCTGAGTATAACTTTACTGGAACACATGGATAACTCCATAAATATGCGTTTACCTACTCTGTCTCTATGTCTCTCCATCTCTCTCTGTCTCTCTCTGTCTCTCTGTCTCTGTCTCTGTCTCTCTTTCTGTCTCTGCTCTCTCTCTGTGTCTCTCTGTGTCTCTCTTCTCTCTCTCTCTCTCTCTCTCTCTCTCTCTCTCTCTCTCTGTGTCTGTCTCCCTTTCTCTAATCAATCTACTTCTTGCTATTATGTAGCCTTAATATTCAGTTATGAAAAACAGTATCAAAATTTGAAGAAAGTATTGTAACACAAAGGCCTATAGAATCACTTTTGGCAAAAAAACTAAATTGGACGACTTATGAGTTAAGAGGTTAACTAACTATGTTGAGGAAGTCTTTTAGTGAGCCCTCATATGTAGAGATGGAGGGACTATATTTATCTGTGGCGTGATGAACCACTGTTCAAGTCTCGGAAACTGAAAGGACTTGAGTTCTAATTGTACTTTAGATATTCAGTGTGTGGCATGGAAATGGGAATAAAACCTCTCAGGCTCTGATTCCTCATCTGTAAAATGCTGATAATAATAGCACATAACTCACAGGACTGTTGTGAAGATCAAATGAGATAAAAATGTGAAGTGCATTACAAATCCTAAAGTGTTATATAAAATGGTATTACTGTTTCTATTATTTTAATTTTCTAGAAGATAGAACATAGCACTTACTTTAGATGAAAGATATATAGATTTTCTTCTTTGAATATAGAAAAAAAATTGAATTATTTTCCACTTTGCATTTCTAGTGCCCAGAACAATGATTTGTACATAGGAGATGCTTTATAAATGGTTGATGAATTATATTGGAAACTGAGACCCAAGGGGTTGAACAAAATGGTACAACCTTATTTGATTAATGAATAATCCTCTGAAATCAAGATCATTCATGTTTTGATTCTAAGCCCAGTGCTATTTTCACCACTCCATTTTAGTGTTTTCACCTTTTCTGCATTCTTTAGCAATACAATGAGGGCACCATGACAGTTGCAACTAACACATATCAACCTGGAATTGTTTGGATCTATTCAGTGGAAAGGATCTAAATCAATACATTCTCTAGGCAGAGATTATGTCTTTTTCTGAACGTTATACGTATGCCTGATATATGGCCACAGGGTTTTTGCATGTGGCAGTCACTTTTTAAGTATTTCCTGTAGTGAACTAATATGTACATGATCTCCCCAAGAATAACTAAGGCAACACATTCTACCTCTTTTGGTAGATTGATAGTCAAAACTGTAGGTCAGGGTCTGTTGTGAGGACAACAACCATTTATCATTTGGGGCAAATATGTTCTAAGTTTATATTTCAAAATCACCAAATAGGCAGATGAGATGGAGTAGGTAAAAAGAAAAGAGACAAAGGAAAGTTAAAGAAGCTGAAGATTTCAGAACGTGTTGTTCAGTACTAGACAAGTAAATTACTGAGTTAGACAAGGTATTTTAACCATTTGCTACTATTGTAATCCAAAGAAATGTTTGTTTTGGGGTAGGGAGGGAATCTTTCTGGTGAAGGCAGTCTCTACCCGATGTCCTCTTCTTCTACTTGGCAAGCCTCTCCTTTTCTTTTAATTTGTCAGGTGATTAATTCCCATATCACTTGAGATTTCTGTTGTCTGCCCATCTATGGCAACACGTATGAGAAAACAATCAGCGGGAGACCATCCGTTCTTATAAAACTCTAGCATGCCTGAGTTGCCCTGATGCAAAGGATCATACATAAGATTATAAACCTATGAGTTTTACCCTTCATATTAAGGAGAGCACAGTGAGAGCACAATGTGACATCTTTGGAGTAACCTTTTACAGGTCCATCATATATTTTCTTATCCTCTTGCCGCAACTTAAAGTCTATCATGTCAAGGTTCATGGAGGATATCCCTGGTCTTATTTTTCCTCCCTCCAATTTTACAATTTTTAGCTACCTACTTAGGTGTGATCATGGATGCTATTCTAACTTGATAGGTATTTGTCAACATCCCAGTTTGGGATGGGGTCTCCATTTCTTTTGTGCTTTTTTGTAGTTTTGCTGCTAAACTGTGTGCATTTAAATGAACCAGATTGAAAGATACATAACTTTCTGCCATGTGTAGTTTAATTAATTTTTCATTGAAGCCATCCTTTTTTAAATCCAGTGGTAGGATTAATATCTACTACAAATATAGTTGGGATCCATTAGAGCCATAGTGTCTATATTTAAAATTCACCAGGCATGGCTTATGATTCTGTCATATTGGGTTACTTTTCTCACTAAAAAGACAGTCAAACTTTCCTCCAGAATTAATTTGTTCATGGGACTAAGTCTTAAACCACTGAAATGACTAAACATATAATTCAATATAACCTCCTGGTTAATAATATCATTTTGGCAAATATAGAGGCAAGGGAATCTTCTTCCACTTGAACAAAGGCTCTATTTTAGTTAGCTAAATTTCCTCTCTGAGACTGTCTTCCGTTCACTCTGTATAGTACTTGTATGTACAGACCTATTTGCATATTTTCATCACCATTATAATAATAACTAGAATTTAAATAGTGCATTATATATGTGATATATACATAAATATACAGATATGTCTATGTATGTAATATGTATATGTGTGTAGGCATATATGTATACATATGAGTGTGTATGTATACACACATGTGTATATGTGTGCATGTGCATCCTCACAAGGCTGTCAATTAAATATTAGTATTATATTCATTTTATATGTGAGGAAACTGAGGCAGAAAATTAGACCAAGTGTCTTGGCCAGGTTCACATAAATAGGAGGATTTATATATTTATATCAGAAGCACATATAAATAAATAAATAAATAAAATAATAAATCAATTTTTTATAAATAAAATTAAATAATAAATAAATAATAACCTAACCAAATATTTGGCCAAAAAGTAATGATTTTTTTTTCAAAGCAATTTCATCTCCCACCCATCTACTGAGGCGTAATGTGGTTGTATTCCTGAAATGTTTACTTTCATAAAAAACAGTGCTGAATTATTGAAATAAATTCAGTATAAAATCATTATATTTGTAATTCACATAACTAACGCAAAATTTTAATCTATTCTTCCTGGACTTCAAGACCCAGGCTCTATGAACTCTATCACCTAACTGTAGCAGCAAGCACCCTAACATACCCAGAGAATGACTGCCAGCAGAGATTCTTTGATCTACTTTTCTAAAGGAAAACAACTCAAAAGGGGCTAACCATCTTACTTTAACCAAACACACATATATATCTTTTACTTAGTTCAGGGGAAAAAGTCAGCACCCTGAACTTCCAGAAAATACAAGTAAAAGTTACAAGCAGACAAAATAAATACAGAAAAGAAAAACAACACAATTCAACAGACCAACACACAGAGCTTCTAACTCTGTAGAATCACTTTTTACCATCATATACCTATGTAATTCATTACCAGAGAGAGAAGCACCAACATCTGGGTTTTCAAAGCCAGGGTGCTCAATGGTAGCCCAGAGGCTCATCTGACCAAATCACACAATTCTTCCCACAAGTGAGCCCCAAAGCAAAACCCTACCTCAGGGACTATGGATAGCCTTCTCCAGGGTCAGAGATCATCACAACCTTTGAGACCCAGTGCCTAATTACAAAGTAAGAAAAGGAGTGCCTTCCTGAAAAACAAGCCTTCCCCTAAGCAAGTTTCTCTTGTAGGGTTCCAAGTGAGGCCCATTAAAGAGCAAGGAAGATCTTCAAATTCCCTAGGCCCATTAAGGGGCAAGGAAGGTCTTCAAATTCCCTTACCATTACACTAGCTTTTATAAATTATCCTTATCATAGAAACTATTTGCATCTTTCTTTGCAAATAGTTCTCACAGTGAATAGAACACTGGTCTTAGAGTCAGGATGACCTGGGTTCAAGTTGTGTCTCAGTTACTTATAGCTATTTGACCCTGGACAAGTTTCATAACTTCTCTCAATATTTCTTCATCAATAAAATAAAGATAATAATAGTAGCTAATACACATAGTTTTGTAGTCATCAAATGAGCCATATATCAAATTCTTTGAAGACTTTAAGGAATTTTATACTTGTTCTTAGTAAATGTATATGAGATGAAATTATTTTTGAAAAATAATCACAATTTGGTAGCTGACCACTATGTCATTTCTTTCTGTACTTAGCTAAGTGGTTCCTTGGTTGACAGAGGTATAAGCCATCTCTTGATGTAATCATAAAGACTGCCAAATGTTGCAGAATATGATAGAGCCTGTGTTCTCTAGTCATATCGTTAACTTATATTTCATAAATCTTTACAACTGGAAGAGACCTTAGAGGCCATCTAGTAAAATGGCATTATTTTACAGCAGGGTGTTGAGCAGATAATTCCTGATTAATTGAATACTCCTGACCCATTGCATGAAATTATAGTGTATAAAGGGCAGGTAGAAGCAACAAGGAAATTTTGAGATTTTGCCCATTTTAGATTTGTAGTAGTTGCATGCAAAGCTAATAAATGGCTTGAAAATTTTAATAGCTCATATCCTTTGCAACATGTTCAGAGATTAAAAAGGGTTCAACCCTTTAATATTCTGACAGGTCAGTTTAATGAAGTATTCAAAAAAAGTTTACACCTCTTCCATCTTTTAGACTACATGAAGCAGTTCTCTAATCAACTCAATAGAATTTTAGGGCAGGAAGTAGCTACAATATCAGAAAGATTCCTGGTTATCCAAAAAAAATAAGACAATTTTGAGAAGAATGTCAGTTCTAGTAATTGAAAGAAGAACTGACTTTGGACAAAGGTCCTAGCACTTGAAAAGAAATTGCTCTTGACCTTTCCAAGGTAGTGTGAGCATGGTAGAGGAAATGTCTTTCTCCTCTGTCATACCTTTTCTGTGACTAACAGAGAAAAGGCCTCTAGGATCCAATTGTGGAATCCATTTTGAATTGTGAAGAGTTTTGAGCCCAGAGTCCCAGCACAGGTATCCTGCAAGTTGAGTTTTTGTTTCTGTTCCTTCCAGAAGTAGCATCAAGCAAACATTAAGAGAAAAAGAAAGATGGCATAAATGATCTGTAGTGCTGAATATTTGAGCTATCTTGGCTACATGTGTTCCTTATATACATGTCTTTCTATTAGTTTACTCTCTTTTTATGACTGCATTTGGAGCCTGTGTTTATAGGGGGAACATTTCCCTCTCCCCCATATTGTTCATTCAGTATCATTTTTGTAAACAACTTTGTCTTAAATAACTTGTATCAACTGAGTAATTATTAGAAGTGAATTCAGTGATTGGTGTTTATAGACTATCACTATGGGATTAAGAGTGCGGGTTCACAGAGTTTGTTGGATTTGGAATAATTTTCCTCCAGAGCACTCAACCAAATTGCAAGATGATGGAATGGTCAAGGGTACTATACACAATGGAAAGAGACAATGTCAAGAGAAGCAGAATTACGTGCCCAAAGTCACAGGTTATAAGTGAGGAAATTAGGATCTGAAACTAGGTCTACTGACTATTATGTTATGGATGATGATGATGATGACAATGATGATGATGATGATGATGATGATGATTTAAGAAACTAAATCAAGGTGTCTTTTTAATAGAAAATTTGGGTTTCTTATCAAACTCTGTTATTTTATAGAACAAATGTGATCTTCATAGAGACAAAAATCTCTATATGCTTTTTTTCTCTGATAATTTAAGTGATTCATGTAGGATCACAGACATATGCCTGTGTGGGAGGAAAAGAAAAGGGGAAAGATGTAGGGAGACTGAGCCTTTGAATGAATCAATCCCTTCAGGCTACAATTATTTATATCAACCTCACACTAATATTCAGATATTCTTAAGATCAGAATATTTTTTCTCTTCTATTACTTTCAATTACCCTGATTAATGTTTATCATAAACCTAAAAGAAGGAGATTTTCTTGCTTTCGGAGGCCACTTCCAAAGACAGAGTGATTTTTTCCAGGAGGTTTCAGTCAGCTACTAGCTTAAAATGAGCTGTGTGCCATCGTTATGTTTTATACAGCTAAAGTAATCTCAGTGCATTAATAATATCATTATTAATAATAATAACTTTCATTTGGATAGTGCTTTATAGTTTTCAAAATTGTTCCACATGCATTATCTTTAATAGGCTATGCATTATTTAACTATGATTAATGAACAATAGAGATAGAACTAAGGTCCCTTCTAGCTGTGAAAATTTAGCAGGAATGATGGAAACAAGCATAGGATCCAGTTCAAACAAGATTTCAAGTGCTTTCCTCTTCTCTAGCATCATACAACATGCAGAGTATGTGTCTGGCTTTGAGAATCACATTTTAAGAGGGTTGTTGACAACCAGGCACCTTCTCACTTGAATCAGGCCAACTAATGCATTTGGGGGAGTCAAGACCATGTCATACTGAAGAACAATTATTAATAGAGATCAAACACAAGTATAGTGATACTTGTAAGTACATATATGTATGCATATCTATATACATACACATTTCTCATAGGTTTATAAGTTACAAATGTTGGTGAAGAATATCATATCCAAATTTAAAGACAAGTGACTACTCTATAGAAAAGGATATAACACTGATTTTAAAGACTTAAATAACTCCTATGCAGAGAAGAACATCATGTCTGATATTAAAACTTAAATGACCATTATGTAGAAAAAAATTCTCCTTCAAAAGGAAGAACTTTAGGTTCCATGAGTTAAAGTAAGAAAGGTAGATCACAGTTCAGTGTAAGCAATAATTTTTTGTTTATACTTTTAGTACACTTTGTTTTTATTAGTTTTTGTATGTGTCATATTGCTCTAGAAGAATGCAAATTCCATGAGGTCAAGGGCTGTATTGTTTTTGTCTTTGTGTCTCCACAACTTTGAACATTGTAGACACTTAACATTTGTAAAATTGGAGAATTACTAAACAACCCTAGTCCCACGTGACCAATTGCCTGCTAGACATATCTACTTGGGTATTGCATCCTATTATCAAACTTAATATGTTCCAAAATGGAATTCATTGTCTCCTTCCCTAAATCCAGACCTTTTTTCACACTTACCTAATCTTACTGAGGATATGACCATCTTCTTACCATCCTTCTAATCCTTGAGGTTACTAACTTCAGAGTAATCCTTGTCTGTTCCTTCTCATTTGTCACACTCTCTTTCCAACAATAATCAAGTCCTGACTTCTCTACCTTGACAGCATGCTTCACATTTGTCTTCTATTCTCCATTCACATGAGCACCACTCTTATACAGGTCATTCTTACCTCTTGTCTGGACTATTGTAATAATTTCCTAATCTGTGTCCTTTGTTTAGTTTCTTCTCTCTCTAAATCAGTCCTTCACATCTACCAAAATAATCTTTCTAAGACATTGGAATGAATGTCATTTCCACCTAGGTTCAAAAATTCAGAGACTTCCTATTACTTAAAGTGTGAACCTCTCAACTTGAATTATCAAGTCATTTTCTGTGAAACTTTCCAGCACCCCTCCCTACTTCCTACTCTTCCTATATTCAGATAACATATATCTTTTTTTTTCTTATAGAAGGTTATCTCTTAGATTACCTGTATATTTTTGTGTGTATGAGTGGCACCTTTTTATCCGTAGCACTTAGCACCACATCTGAAACATACTATTGAAAGGAATTGAATGAATCTTATTAGCAAATGGTGTTGTCTGAAAATGCATAATGTACCTTATCTTCAGCAGGAAACTACACATAGATTCTCTAGGTTATAACAAATCAGGTATATTAAAGAGAAGTTTCATCATGTGAGAGGTAGTTTGGTGCATCAGATAGGGATCTGAACTTGAAGTATGGAAGTCCTAGATTCAAGTGTCATCCTAGGCATATTGTTGTATGACATTGAAAAGTCAATTAACTTGTTTCTCCTTCAGTTTATTCTTCCATAACATGAAAGAATTGTATTGCTCATCTTTTAAATTATCTTCCAATCTAAGTCCTATCATTTATACATAGTTGAAATACATAACTTTTAAGGAAAATTCCAACTTTGATATTTGAGGGTTCTATTCTAAATTTAATATTTGTTGACTGCACATACTTTTTATTGCCATTTTTCATGCCTTCATTGTGATCATTTATACCAAGGACCCCTGTACTGCTATCTTCTTTTTTCATCTAGTTGACATGGAACATTCTAGTGGTGCCAGTGTTAAAAAAAGATGTTGTCTTAAGAAGATGGTTTTTATGAGTTGTACTGATTTTCAGGTACCTCTTTGCTCCGTTTTAGACTATGTTCTCTGTGACCTCTTCTTACTGACTCTTATTGATTTGATTTGCTAATAGTGACAGCTGCCTTTATATAGCACTAAGAAGGTTGGGAAGAAATAAACATTTATTAAGCCCCTACTTTGTGCCAAAGCACTGTGCTAAGAACTTTACAAATATCTCATTTTATTTAACTATAAGTGGGGGATATCTAACTTTATTTTTTAACAAAATTCAGTAAGACATGTAATCCCAAAATCACTTAGTTAAACCATTTAAAAATACTGATTTACTTTATTTATAAAGAAAATCCAACTAAATCTCTTCTTTGATTGTACCACAGACATAGAGGTTATTTTTATTTCCCCTAGAAAGCTGGAACTGCTATGATTGGGTCTTAAAGTAGTGTCATATTAGACTAGATAAGAAAGGTATTAATAAGTCATAGCATCCCCAGAGGATGATCAGCATAGTGACAATACTCAAAATCACACCATGTCAAGAATCAGATGAAGAAAATAAGAATTATTATATTGGAGAAAAGAAGACTTGGAGGGGTGCTTGGGGGTGAAGGAGAAAGCATAATCATTGTCTACAAGTATTTGAAAATTTGAAATGTGTAAATGGGGGAAGCATTTCTATATAGGGAATAAGCATTTAAATAGTCCCCATATGTCAGGCACTAAGTTATTTGTAAGTATGATCTCATTTGATCCCTCCAACAACCCTATGAGATAGGTGTGACATAATCCCTATTATACAGTAGAGAAAACTGAGGCAAATAGATTTTTTTAAGTGACTTCTCCAAAACCATACAACTAGTAAGTGTCTGAGACTGGATTTAGGTCAAATCTTCCTCTGTATCACTTAGTTGTCCCTAGATCTGGTCTGGTTGTCACCAAACCAGAAATGGGAGCAATAGATATGGTAGGTGCTAAAATGCTAATTTAAACTTAATGTGAGAAAAACCTATTTCTTCATATTCAGGACTATATAGAAATGGAATGGAATGGAATAGGATATAAGAAGTTGCTTCTCTTCGCTGGAGTCCTCCAGAGGATGAATGACCACTAATAAGAGGACATATGGGAAAGTCAGGATTATTCAGATAGAACTGGGATTTTATAGTCACTAAGGTCCCTTCTGATGCTAAGGTTTGGGGATCATGAAGATATAATTTAAGTGAGAAGGACTTCTCCAGTCCTAGAGTTCTTCTCTTTATAATTCAAGGAATTAGACCTTGGAACTCTCTTTCTTTTTATCATTGGGCAGGTTCAGCCTCTCCATCACTTCTGTGGTCAGCATCACTTTCAGAACTATAGGGTAAAACCATGGTGTGGTAGAAATGAATCTGGACTTGAAGTCAGAAGGTGAGCTTTAACCCCAGCTGTGGAACAGAACTATGCAGCCCTGGCCTTTTTACTATGCCTTTGTGTCTCACACTCTCATCTTTGTTAGAGGACTGGACTCCATGATCTTATAGTTCCCTTACACTCTAAAATTATCTGAAGCTGGTTCAAGGCAACTCTCCTTCTGTATCCCAGAGCTAGAGACTGTATTCCAAAGGTTAAGCTTCCAGGTAGTGATGCAGCAGCACTGACCATGGACACCAGAGTGGTGGTAATTCAGTGAATACAGGTTAGTTATTCCAAGAAGAACAACTCAATGAAAATCGCATAGAATAACTTCAGAATTTATTTTCAAATAAAAGTTAAGAATTTGTGAACTGAGATTATAAACTTAAATTCATGTTATATAAGATTTCAATTTGGTTATTTATTAAAAACAATTTCCAAGCAGCCCAATACAATGGAGATAGTACTCATGCTACCTAACCAAAAGGGGCATGTCGAGGAAAGTATTTTGTAAAGTATAGGGTGCGGAATGTGTCATTCATAACTGTGATTCATGTGCCTGAACCCCATTTTCTTCATCTGTAACATCAGGCTAATAACTCTTATGTTCCCTGTCCTATTGAGTTGTTGTGAGGAATGAACTTTATTTGGTACAAAACAAAATAGAAATGTGAGCTAATATTGTTCTTGTTGTTTTCTTTCCAGTTAGATCAAGTGCCACCTGGTACACAGGACCTCTCCTTACCTATTCTGTGATTAGGGCTTTTCCAGTCTTACTGGTGCCATTGTATTGTTTTCTTTTTTATTTTGCTGTTGATATACATATTCATTTCCCCCAGTAAAATGGAAACAACTGCAGGATGTGGATTATTTTTAGCTTGTTTTGCTTTGATTTTTCTTTATATCTCTAGTAGACATATATAAATGCTTAATAAATGCTGATTGAATTAATCAGTGAAAGAATGTGGTGATAATTTGTATATGAGAAGTCATTGCACAGGGGCAATAGGCTCCTGTCCTTGCCATAAACCTGGGGTTCTTAACTTGAGACACACAGAGTTTCAGGTTATATGAACAGATTTCAGAGGGTCCATGAATTTGCATGGGGAAGAGTACAAATGAATTTTCTCTAGCCTCTAACTGAACTGTAGCCTTTACCGAATTTATAATTTAAAAAAATTCTGAGAAGAGGTTCATTGGTTTCACCAGGTAGCACAAAAGGTCAATGTCACAGAACAAATACTTTAGAGCTCTTCAATTAAAAGTTTTATTTTCTGTCTCCTTTCTTTTCTTTCCCTTAAGACATGTCACATTCATACTTTTCTATTTAAAGAGTATCATTCACAATCTAGGTTTCTCTCACCAAATGGAGAGTTAGGGAAATTCCAGATTAATGGAACAAAAACAGCTGGGTCACTGCTTCTACTTCCCTGTCTGTGGAAGACATGACTTGTCAATGATAAGCAATGGTAGTACAAAGGTCTGAGAGTGGCTGATTGTGAAAATAAAGAGGAAAGCCATGATAAACTAAACTCAACATGTCTCAAAGAAATTGCTTCGTCCAGGGCATAGGATCACAATGGCCGCTGCTAGAAGCTAAGAGTTGTATGATGGCTCTTTTTTCCATTCTGTCTTTATCTGGCAACCATTTTATCACAAGAGACTCAGTCAGCCAGACTTAAAATGAAAAATGTGAAGTTGTTAGATAGATAGCTTTGACTGTACTGATCCATCAGTTCAGTTAAGTGACAGGTCAATTCAGTCAATCCAGGTTATGGACAATCAGTGACCAGGCAAGTCAGTCCAAAGGGTCAGAGTGTGTTTGTAAACACAGCTCCACATGAAACAAGTATTCAGATAAGTCAGGTCTCCTAAAAGCCTTCACTCAAAATATCCTGATAAGGGAAGGAAAGAACTCCTAGGGTCTTGTCTTATCTGCACAGGGATATAATATTCCACTTCATTGGCAGTGATCTTCCCATAACTCCTACTTCCTTACACCTGTGTAGACAAAAAGACAAGCATAAGCAAATTTGCTGTCTTGAGTGGAGGAAAAATAAAGATAATTCCCTTATTTTAACATTTCATCTTTTGCCTGCCTGCCTTCCTTCCTTCCTTCCTTCCTTTTTGACTTCTTTCCTTTCTCTTTTCTTTCTTTCTTTTTTCCTTGCCATATTCCCTTCCTTTCCCATATTGCCTTCCTGTATTCCATTTTCATATTCTCTTCCCATATCCCCTTCCCTTCCCTTCCCTTCCCTTCCCTTCCCTTCCTTTCCCTTCCCATATTCTCTTTACTTCTCATATTACCTTTCCATTCCTTCCCTATCTACTTCATTTCTTAACTAGGTGGTACAGTGTATAGAATACTGGTGAGGCTGGTGACTTTGCACAGCACTTAAAGAAATTGTTCTTTATATAATCTAAATAAGCAGAATATAGTAATATCAATAATTCCCTTATTCTTAACATTATGATATTAGTAATGTATTCTAAATTGACAATAACTTTCTTTTCTATGATATTTGTACAACTGTTTTGTGTGTGTGCATGCGCTCGTGTGTGTGTGTGTGTGTGGGTGTGTTGTTCCAAAGTGATCCATATGAAATTTTACTTTCTGAATTTGTTCTATTGTTTCATTTTGATTCACATCCTAGGATTCATCTCATTCTTTTTTATTTCCCATAGCATTCATTATAAAGCCCTATAAATTGTACTTCCTCAATTTCTTTTGCCTTCTCTCTCAGACATTCTGGATCAAACCCTTATAATTTTTCTTTGGATTATTGCAATAAAGTCTTAAATGGTGTCCCTGCCTTCAGCCTATTCGGTGTCTCAATACACTCCAAACAATTGCAATATTTAAGTTCATAAATTTCACATCTGATGACATTTCTTCGTTACATAAGAAGCTTCAGTGACTTTTTTTGCACCCAAAATAAAATATGAACTGCCTTATCTGGAATCTAACATCCTTCAAAATGTACATCAAATTTCTTTAGCCAGACTGTTCAAATGGTACATAACCCCACTCAGCCCATCCACTTTCTGATTTCAGCCATACTGTCCTATTTAGAGTTTTTTATTTTTACACAGTATTCCTTCTCTTACCTTTATGTCTTTGCACAGTCTCTCCTCCATACCTAAAATGTTTTCTCTTTTCTTGTTTTGCTCAGTATAATTCCTAGTTACTGTAAAAATAAAATTCAGATACTATTTCCTGTGGGTTTATTTTCCATATAGTCCCCCAATCTTGTTCTGAAAATATTTCTTTTTATATTTATGGATTTTTGACTAATCAAACAACTCATTCTACATTAAAGTGTATTGTTTCAGGGCAAGGACTACCTTCTGCCTTTCTTTATGTCTCCAGTTCTTAGCATAGTGTTCAACGCATAGTAGGTGCTTAATAAATATTTATTGACTGAATGAAATACTTTCAGAGACTAACAGAGGAGCATATTCAAGAACTACATAAAGCCTTCAGACAGAAGGATGCTTTTAGGATCAGGAATTTGGATATACCATTTAGGGTCTTGTGTAAATTATACATCAACCACCACTACACCATCCATATGTGGAACCATTGGTTATGGCAAATGCAGAAATTTTGAATGCTATGTATAAGTCCACTCACCTTGGTAGTGTACTTTTCAGAGATGTACACATTGATAATTAGGTTGATCCTTGCTTTTCCAGAGTTAGTTCAGTGTTTTGAATGCTCCAGAAGAAAGCATGGAAGAAAAAAAGGTATTAGAATAACTATCAAACTGAAGGTCAACAGAACTGTTATGCTGACCTTGTTCTTGTATGCCTGTGAAACCTGGCCAATATACCACTGCCATTCCAGGAAACTGAATTCCTTCCATTTGAATTGTCTTAGGGAGATTCTGAAGATCACCTTTCAGGATGATAAGGTACCAGACACAGAGGTCCTTATTCTAACTAAACTGCCAAGCATTCAAACTCTGCTTCAGAGAGCATAACTCTGATGAGCTTGTCAGGTTGTTTGAATGCAGTGTGTATACTGGCCAAAAAGACTATTTAATGAAGAACTCATAGAGGGCAAGCATTCACTTGGTGGTCAGAAGAAACAATACAAGGACACTCTCAAGGTCTCTCTTATGAACTTTGAAACTGATTGACATGGGAGACATTGGCACAGGACTGCTCAGAATCACGTGCCTACATCAGAGAAGATGTTGTGCTCTATGAGTAAAGCAGAATTAAAACAGCTCAAAGGAAATGCAGGATGTGCAAATTTTGAGTCTATACCCCAAATGTTAACAAGAACTATTTGTGCTGAACCTGTAGTAGAGCATTCCAAGCTCATATTGTTCTGATCAGCCACAGTTGGACACATTGAAACTTGAATCTAAAATAGTGATGTCATTTTGATCCTCTTTGAGAATGAAAGACAACTGATCAACCAATTTATACGTGTATATTATTATGTTTCTACTTTATGTTTAGATCTACTCTCTGCAGAGACCTTGTATGTGCAAGGGGATAAAGAGTGGATCTCAGTTTGAGAGTTATTTCATGTACCCACTTTTCTCATAATACCTTCTTGGTAGGTCCAATATTTAAAATCTAATGAAGTTGTGCTTGATGAGGTGACACTCATCAGTGGAGCTTAAAGATTATAGTATTAGAAACCCCTCCCCCTTGTATTTACCACTATAACACTTAAAGGATAGGCATTAATAGGATCTGATAGAATGAGCTTATTGGAGCTAATACAATTTAATAATATAATACAGACTCTTATCAGTAATTAAAATTAGTATCATTTGCTGATGTTTGGATGAGATACTTTTTTTCCTATCTTTTGAAAATATAGATTCAATTTTCTAACATCTATGGCTATGACACTTTATCACTTGCTATATTTATACAGATCATGTTTCAAAGATTCAATAATCATTTTTGCCTGATCTTATAATACTCTACCTAATAAGTTATTTGTAAATGCTTTTCCTTGAACTTGATTGATTCCAGGAGGTCTTCCACTATATGCTCACCAATATTTTGTGTCACTTATATTTTGTGTCATTTTAGGTGTATTCCTTTGAGGCTAAAGAGAATTTTACTTGGAAAAGATAACATTATCAAAATAGTCTAGTTCAGGAATGTGACAATAAAAGTCAGAAAAGTATAAGATGATAGGTGGTAGAAAATGGCTGGATCTGGAGAAGGCTCTTTACAGATAAGGAATATTAGAAAATGTGGATGGCAATAATACCTACCTCATAGGATTCTTGTGACTATTGGATGAGAGAATATTGTAAAAGCAAATGACAATGACTTACATATGGTAGGTACTATCTAAATGTTCATTTCATCATCTCTATTTGTTATTATTATTATTATTAATGATAAATTATAATGAACATATCATCATCATCATCATCACTATTGTGTCCTTGACCCATTGCCACTCACCTTTTCTAGGAGGCTGTCTGTTAATAATTTGCTATTTCACCCTCATCCTCAGTATACTGCTAATGCTTTTACTCATTCTCTTTTACTACCTACAAATATGTTATAATATGCCTCTCCCACAAATATCCTTCCCAAGATCCAGCCATTGGCCACAGCCTATTATCCTATATTCTTTTGACTTACTGTCAAATTCCTGTCCTAGATTATTTTGATTTTCTTATTTCTAACAAAAAATACTATCTTCAGCCCAGAAGAAATAAACCCAAAATGACACAAAAGATGTGTGACATAGAATATAGATGCACATAGCAGGAGTAAAGTGTAAGAACCCTGGAAAGTTATAAGGGGATTAGGTTTTGAAGGACTCTAATTGCCAAAGAGAGTCAGAGATGCCATTATCAGGCCTGCATTTTAGGAAAATCACTTTAGTGCCTAAATGGAAAATGGATTGAAGTGGGGAGAAACTTGAGGAAAGCAAACTGCAATAATCCATGTGTGAGATGATAATGACCTGCACTAGAGTGGTGGTAGTGTCAGAGAAGAAAACTGGGTATATTGTAGAGATGTTGCAAAGGTGAAATTGACAGGGCTTGGCAACAACTTGGATATGAGGACTGAGAGATAGTTAGGAATCAAAGATTACTAATAAGTTATGAGTCCAATGGACTGGAAGGATGGCGTTGCACTCTAGAATTAAAAAAAAAGATAGTAAAGAGGGAGAGTATAATAGTGAGGGAATTTGAAGATCTTCCCTTAATGAGCCTCACGTGAAGCCCAACAAGAGAAGTTTGCTTAGGGAAGGTTTGTTTCTCAGGAAGGCACATACCTTTTGCTACTTTCTAATTAGTCACTGGGTCTTGAAGGCTGTGATGTTCTCTGACCCTGGAGAAAGGTATATATACCCCCTGAGGTGAGGTTTTGCTTTGGGGATCACTTATGGGACCGGTTGTGTAATTTGGCCAAATGAGACTCTGGGTAGCCATTGAATCCTCCAGCTTTGAAAGTCCAGATTTTTCTGTTTCTCTTTCTGGAAAATAACATTGTATGTATGAAATGGTCAGACAGCTAGAAGCCTTGCTTGTTGGTCTCTTGAATTGTGCTATTTTCTCTGTCCTGTATTTTTTTTGTCTGTTTGTAATTTCTGTTTATATTTTCTGAAGTTCAGGGTGCTAATTTTTCCCCTTAACTAAGTGAATTATGTGTGTGTGTGCGTGTGTGTAATATATATATTTGATTAAAGTAAGAATGTTAATGTCTTTTGAGTTGCTTTCCTTTAGAAAAGAAGATGAAAGAACCTTTACTAGCAGCCATCTTGAGTATGCTAGGATGCTTGCTGATACTAATGGCGTAGTCAGACAGGATCTATAAACTAAAAGGAAAGTATGGGGCCTTGGATGATTTTTTTCCCCCCAGTTGTGGTAGCTATGATCTGTGAAGCCATGGAATGGGAACAAAGAACTGCTTGTGTGCCAACTTTGGTGAGGTGAGAGCACACCTGAATTTGGGACTTCAACAGAAGCCAGAAGCAGCCAGCTCCTGAGGGAGGAGCAGAAGCCTAGGAGTTCAGAATCCAGACCCAAGGCAGAAGAAGGACTGTGTAAGAAGGCAGGAGTGCTGTTTTCTTGCTGCATGCCCCAGTTTGGATACCAGTGGAAGGGTGGTGCTGTATATGGTGGGTGGGAGGAAGCACCTTGGACCCCTAAGGACTCCACCCTATTGTCATTTTCACCCAGGCACCCTTCAGAACTTGGAAGCTGGGGCTGGAGCAGTGTTAAGACTGGGACTTGTCTTATTAGAGACTGCACATAAGAGTGCCAGGAAGAAGCCTTCAAGGGCAGTGTGGGAAGAGGAGACATCCCCAAAAGAACTTTATTTGGACATTTGTGTTTCAGATTGAGGGGACTATAATGTTATGTATCTTGCAAATGTGATGTGTTCATTTTTGTGGCAATTATATTGTACTTAAGAGATGTTAATGCCAATTTAATTGTAAGTTGCTTGTGTAATGGGCATGAAAGATATTGGGGCAGAATGTAATGATAAGGGAATTTGTATATCTTCCCTGTCCTTTAATGATCCTCTCACTTGGAGTCCAACAAAAAAAGCTTGCTTAGGGGAGGCTTGTTTTTCAGGAAGGCACATACCTTTTGTCACTTTGCAATTAGGCAGGGGGTCACAAAGGTTGTAATGTTCTCTGACCCTGGAGAAGGCTATGTATACAAAATAAAGTAGTACAGAGGGAAAAGATAAGAGAAACCAGGGCAGAATCCTGATGGTGGGACATTTACAGTTAGAGGGCATGATCTAGCAAAGGAGACAGAGAAGGAATTGTTAGATAGGTAGGAGGAAAACCAGGAGAGCATGGCCTCCTAAAAACCCAGAGAGAAGAAAATATTAAGGAGGAGAAAGTGATCAACAGTATCAAAGACTGAAGAGAGATCTAGGAGAATGATAATTGAGAAGAGACTATTGGATCTGGCAGCAAAGAGATCATTAATAACCTTGTAGAGAAAAGTTTTGATGGAATGATAATGTTGGAAGTCAGACTGTAAGGGGTGAAGAAGAGAGTGAGAGGAGAGAAAGTGAAGAGATTGATTGTAGGTGACTTTTTTTTAGTTTAGCTACAAAGGGCAGAAGAGAAGTAGCAAAATAGCTAGCAGGGAAGGAAGTATCAAGTGAGAGTTTTTCAGAACAGGTAAGGCATGGACATGTTTATAGGCAGTAAGAAAGGAACAAGTAGAGAGAGAAAGATTGAAAATAAGTGAAACAATGTGGACAACAGAGGGTGAAACCCATTGCAAAAGATGTGTTGAAACAAGATCACTTGATAAAGAGTTTAGGCTTGGTAAGGAATAAGGACAATTTACCATATGAAATACTGGTGAAGGAGCATAAAGTCTTTGAAGGCATCTGAGTAATATTAGATAAGGAAGAGAGGAGAAGATGGAGTTCATGAAGAATGACTTCAATTTTTTATCTATAAAATATGAGACAACGTTCTCAGCTGACCAAGTGGGGTTAGGGAAAGTATTGGGAGAGTTTGAGGAGGATGAAGAATTTGGAAGAGCCAGTATGAAAAGTGGGATGATGAATTAATTAGGAAATCATAGTGGGATTGCCTAGAAGCAGTGAGGACCCAGTTGATGTTATATAGCATGAATTTGCAGTGGATCCAGTCAAAATGGTCACATGATTTTCTCCACCTTTGTCCAGCAGCACATGTGTAGGCAGGAAGGCAATAAATGGTGTGAGAGATCCAAGACTGAGGCTTGGATGGGTGTGATCAGTGACATGATAAAGGGGCTAAGGACTAATGAGCAGAGGATAATGTAGAGTTTAATTTTTTCACCAAGGAATTAAGATAAATAGAAGAGAAAGTGGCAAGTACAGGGGAGATGACTTGAGAAAGAATTTAGGCATCAAGGGAATAGAGGTCATGGTGAAGATAAAGAATACAATTTTATGACAGAGGTCAGAGGGAGAAGTGAAAAGTCAACGAAGTATGATCAGATAAGGGAATTTCAAGAATTCTTGAACACAAAGGTAATATATTTGTACATGATGGCAAGATTGAGAGTATGATCATTTTTTAATATGGCTGAGTTAGGGTAGAGGAGTAGCTCATGGAAGAAGAGCAGCTTGAAGGACTGAGTAATTAGCGTATTTGAGGGAGAATCAATATGTGTTTTGAAATCCTCTTGTGTGAGGGCAGGAGTTGCAGAGGAAAGAGAAGTTGTAAGCTGGGTATCAACTCATTGAGGAAGAAAGAGGAGTGACTTGGAGTTCTATATAAAATGACTTGTTCTCAGACACTTACTAGCTGGAAAAGTCAATGCTATTTGCCTCAGTTTCCTTATCTGTAAAATGATCAGGAGAAAGAAATGGCAAACCACCACATGGAATCAGAAAGAGACACATAAAAAATGACTGAATAACAAATACAATGAGACTTGTGATTGGGTATAGAAATGGATAACATGAACTTCAAATGAAGAGAGAAAGCCACAGACAAAACACTGGCACCACAGTCATGCTTCCTGAGTCTTCTGCAGCTCCACTGGCCTTTGGATTCAGCAGCTCCTGCTGGCCCTCTGAAGAAGCTTTGCCACGACAAGTTCCCAGGAAATTCTGACTTTCCCAGCTAGTGTTTTTCCTTATATACAGTATTGTTCCTCCCTATTCAGCCCCTTCCTGTCATGTCAGTAACGAGGGTTTCCTGTTCAGCCCCTTCCTGTTATATCAGCAACAGGGTTCATACCTTCTGTTTCTTTAACAGATCCTTAATTTGAAACTAGATGTTAAGTACCTCATAGCTTAGCAATACAAAGAGATCTTCAAGTTTCATTAGTATTACACAGCTATAATGTTCTTTTTGAGTCTTTTCTTCTCTGTGATAAAACTCAGAAGTTCATTCAATTTATTCTCATGTAAAAGCAAGGATTTAGGTTCTATTTACCATTTTATTTATCCTTCTTTGGACACTCTTCAATTTATTAGTGTTTTGCTGAAAATTTATGGCCCCAAAGTAAAACTTATATTTGAGATGTCAGATAAAGGCAGAATACAAAAGAATTATCAACTTAGTTTTGCCTCTTATAATTCAGCCCAAGAGCGCGAGTTCCCCCCCCCCCACCTTGGTTTGTTTGTTTGTTTGTTTTTGACTGGAATATCACATGTTGATTCATATTGAGCTCATAGACCATCAAATTCCCCAGATCTTTTAGACACTATCACCTAACCAAACTATTCCTATGTGACAGTTGTTGATATTTATAATTCAAGCATGAGATTTTCTCATAGTGGCTGGAGTGCTGGATTTAAAGTTAAACGACCTGAGTTTGAAGGCTAGTTCTGGCCCTAGCTATCTCTGTGACCATAAAAAAATCATATAATCTCTCTGTGTCTCATTTCCTTTATCTGGATATCAGTAGGATGAAAGAGTTGGCTTCTAGTATCCCTTCCAGTTCTATGACTATGTGCCCAAAATCCATTATGCTTCATCTTATTTAGAGTGGCACAAAGTTCTAAGCAGCTTTTATCTTATTAGAACTTGAGGCTAGGGGTGGAGCCAAGATGGTGGAGTAGAAACAGGACTTCCACACAGCTCTGGCTCCTACCACCTATAATACATGTGAAAAATGACTATAAACAAATTTTAATGCTACAGAACCCACAAAGTGACAGAGAGAAGCAAATCTCCTGCTGAAGGCAGCCTGGCAGGCTGAGAGGAATGGTCTATCACAGCATGCTGGGAAGTGAGAGCAGTCCTGTGTGATGCATGTGGTTCCAGCTCTAGGGTGGTCCCAACCAGCAGGAGATAGAGCAGACTTCAGGAGAGTGAATTGACAGCAGCTGTGGTGGCTTCCACACTTCTCAACCCATAAATACCAAAAAGAAAGTAAAGCATCAGTGGGGAACTCTGTTGGAACTGGATGGAGAAGAGTATGGTCTAGTCCCTACCCCCAGGACAAGAAGTAGTGGAGCTGCTTTGGCTGCTACCGTATGGTTGCCTCCAAAGCTACTGGCCTGCAGATCATAGAGGGACCAAGCCACCATTCAGAGGGCAATTGCTCTTGCTTTTAACTTGCTTGGACCTGGACCATGGTCTTGGGTGGTGGTCCTGGGATGTGTGGCCAGTGTTCCAGAGTTTTTGGAGGTTGCAGAGAGGGCATCCTCCTAATAGCTCTGGCAGGTGCAAAAACCCCAGTAATTTGGGACATAGCTCTCTGTGGTTTGGAAGCTGAGTTCTACTCTGCAAAGAGCTCAAAAGTTAAGTAATTGGCTGGAAATATGAGCAAGCAAAGGAAGCACCAAAAACCATAGAATTCTTTTCTGGGGACAAAAAGCATCAAAACATGGAATGGGAGGAAGACAATTAAGTCAGACCTCCAGCATCAAAAGCTTCTAAGAAAAATATGAACTAGTTACAGTCTGTGGAGGAGCTCAAGAAGGATTTTGAAAATCAAGTAAGAGAAGTGGAGGAAAAATTGGGAAGAGAAATGAGAATGATGCAAGAAAATCAAGAAAAGCAAGTCAACAGCTTGTTAAAGGAAACCCAAGAAATAATGAAGAAAATAACACCTTAAAA
>CM053581.1:58844515-58865137 GCA_028627135.1 Pseudochirops cupreus | reverse complement strand
TTTGCTGTTCTGTGCATAGTTATTTTCAAGTTGACTCATCCATTAGATTGCAAAGTCCCACAGGTCAGGGACTGTCTTTTATCTTTCTCTATATCCCAGGCCTTAATTTAGTGCCTGAGATATAGTAGAAACTTAGAATTTCTTGACTAACTGGCTCACTATCTTTTCAATTAATCCATTCCCATTGAGGATTGGCATAATTGTTAGGAAGGTTTTTTTGTTTGTTTTGCTTTTAATTTTTCCCTTTGTATTATGCTTAAATTTTCCTCCCAAGAAATTCTACCCATTGATCCTAGTTGTGTCCTCTGGTGCTAGAAATAAAAATAAGCATTGAAAATAAAATAAAAATAAGTATTTAAAGATAGCTATCATACTGTTCCACCCTCAAGTCATTTCTTCTCCGGGCTCAACACCCCAAGATCCTTCAACTAATCCTTGTATGGAATTAATCTCTAGTTGTCTCTCTATTTGTCATTGGCACTTAGAAATATTTTTATCCTGTGAGTTTCCTTCTTGTAATTTATTTCTTAGAACTGAATATGATATTCTGGATTGATCCGACAAGAACAGAGAGTTATAGGGCCTTATTTTCCCTGTTCTGGCCACTGTAAATCTTTTTAAAATGCCCTTAAAGTTTCCGTTGATCAGATTTGCTACCATGTTACACTATTGACTAACACTGATGTGTTATTTTCAAAAAATTCTAAAATCTTATTCTACTGTGCCCAGAGTGTAACCAAACTCTGCATACCCTTTGATCCAGCAACACCACTACTAGTTCTGGTTCCCTAAGTGATCATTCAAAGGGAGGAAAAAGGACTCACATGTACTAAAATATTTATAGCAGCTCTTTTGTGCTGGCATAGACTTGGAAATTGAGGAGAAGCCCATCACTTGGGTAATGGCTGAACAAGTTGTGGTACATGAAAGTAATAGAATACTGTTCTTCTATAGGAAATGATGAGCAGGCAGATTTCAGAAAAACTTGAAAAGACTAACATGAACTGATGCTGAGTAAAGTGACTAGAACCAGAAATACTTTGTCCACAGAAACAACATTGTGAGATGACTATGATAGACTTAGTCTTTCTCAGTAACATATCCAAGACAATTCCAAAAGACTCATGATAGAAAATGTTAACACCATCCAGAGAAAGAACTATGATGTCTGAGTGCAGATCAAGGAATACTATTTTCATTTTTTTGATTATTTTTCTTTCTTGTGGCTTTCCTCTTTTCTTCTCATTCTTTTACAAGATGACTAATCTGGAAATATATTTAACATGATTTTACATGTATAACCTTTATCAGATTGCTTGCTGTTGCAGGGAAGGGGGAAGTAAGGAAGAGAGAGAGAAAAATTTGGAACTCAAAATTTTACAGAAATGAATATAAGAAACTATCTTTACATATAATTGGAAAAACACTAATAATACAAAAATTTCTAAGATCTTATTCTTATGAAGACTGATGCTAAATTCATAATAACATCACCTTTATATAAAATTTATATTCATTGTCTCATTTGCTTCTCTGAATAATCTAGTGAAGTACATACTATAAATATTTTTATCCTCTTTTTAACAGAAGAGTAAATGTAGTAAATTTACTTGTTTAAGAAAGCTAGATAGCTTACTAGTAGGACTGGAACACAGCTCCTTTGACTTAAAATTTGGGTCCTGAAGTGTGTTTCCTTGATAGAACAGGTAATTTAGATAAAGAGAAAAGAAATGAAGTTATGAATGAAGGAGGAATTAGATGGTAGAGTGGATAGAGTTCCAGACCTGGAGTCAAGAAGATTTTTTTTCGTGAGTTCAAATCAGTATGACTCTCAGCAAGTCTTTTAACCCCATTTTTCTGTTTCTTCATCTGCAAATTGAGCTGGAGAAAGAAATGACAAACAACTTCAGTATCTTTGCCAAGAAAACCACACATGGGTTCATGAAAAATTAGCCACAGCTAAAAAATGACTGAACAAGAATGAAGGGAGGAATGAAGAAACAAAGGAAGGAAAGAATTGTAATTTGATTCCCAAAGGCTGTTGGCATGGGTCTTTTTCCTTATTGATGGAGATCAATGTACCCCATCTGAGTTAGGGTTAGGACAGATTTATTGAATGTGGGAGAGAGGAGAGCCCTTCAGATCACCTTCAGACTCTCTTTGAGTTCAAGAGTCACTTGAGTTTCATCAAGCTTGGCAGAAGCTTTGGGTGCTTCTGGCTTCTAGTTAAAAGAGAGGAGATAGAAGTATAGTAGAGTATGGAATGGTATACTATGGTATGGTAATGCTACACTATACCCTATAATATCCTATGATATGATGTGATATAATACAATACGCTATGATATGATACGATATGATATGATACAATGCTATATATATTTTTGGCTAAGTTCTATGCATGTTCATTGAAAACTGGTATTTGGTCAGAGATGGGTAAAGCCTGGGATAAAAAAGTTAGTACTCTTTTTTTCTCCATTAAAGAAACAAAACTCAGAAGTTAACTTGAAACTGAAAACTATATCCCCTAAACTAATAATATTTTAGGGAAGAGATAGATATTATTCTAGTTTGGTACTCTGCTCTCTGATGAATGTAGAAGATGTAAACTTCTGGCCCTAACCTTCTATTTCTCCTCTTGGTAGGAATTAAAGTCCCCCTGGAGAAGGGAGTAGGAGAAGAGGTTAAAGATGTCTATTCTGTCTCCCTTCAAGGTTCATGACACCTCTATGATATATGTGAGGTAACAGCCTGTGCAACAGGAAGAAGATAGGAAGGAAGGAAGAAAACAAGGGAGGAAGAAGGAAGGAAGGAACGAACGAAGGAAGGAAGGAAGGAAGGAAGGAAAGAAGGAAGAAAACAAGGGAGGAAGGAAGAAAAGAAGGAAGAAAACAAGGGAGGAAGGAAGAAAAGAAGGAAGGAGGGAAGGAAGAAAGGAAGGAAGAAATCATAGTTTACTAACACTTTACAGTTTCACTTTGTACTTCCCTATCTTTATCACCCAATCTTGAGTTAGTCTCATCTCAGGACTCTTTATAAACTCAAATAGAGTCTGAGTCTGTCTGTCATATTATATGAACAGCAGATTTTTTTTGATGATATTTTATCCTCATTTCTTGAATGCATAAAATCACATATTATTAACTGGGTGAGTAATTCAAGTCTCTTTAGTCCAACTGTCATAAGTTGAGGCATGTTAGAAGTTTGCTGAGGTATGAAAGATCCATGGTGATAGGGAGGAACATGAGCCTCCTGACCCCTTAAGTCTTTCTTGGTATCTGATAATGGAATAGTTTCAATATTTTCCATTAAAAGAAAAAAATGAATCCATATTGATCTATATCCTCTCCAGAGCATCCTTTGAAAAAATGATGTCTGTGTACAGAGGAATTACCAATCATGGCAGAACTCTAATGATTTGTTTCAGATGAAAAATTAGGACGGCATCAAGTTATACTGCACTCTAGGGGCAATGCTGTTGTCTCATATTCCTTTCTTTCCAAGTCAGACAAATGTTATTATTCAAAACTTTATTACCAATAGCATTGGGGGATAAATTATGTGGTGTGCAATGTGGCTATGTGCAATAGTAATAAAATTGTGCCCTCAAGCTATAACTCGAGGTCAGGTAAGGAAACCTTTACAAATAATATTGGATTTGTTCTATTAATGTACTAGACTCTGAGAGAGAAGGGCTTGGTTTGCAGTCTGGCTCTCTCACTTACTAGTTGCATGACTATGGTCAAATCGTTTCAACTCTCTGAGCATCTATTTGCTTATCTGTAAGATAGGAGATAGTAATACCTGTCCAAGCCATCTCACAGGGGTCATGCAACAGTCTGTATGGCAGCTCTCTCACATATGTGGAAAGTTAGGCTGAGTTAACTGTGACAGAAAAGTAGAATGTATTCCCCGATCCAATGAACAGTCCAAAATGTCTTCCTCTGAGACACAGAGAAACAAAAACAAAACCAAAAACAACTTACTCACAGACGTCTTCAAAAAATATGATTTCCCCAGACTATGTCTGTTCTGCCATTCCTCCTTCCATCTCTGTCTCTCTGTGGATCTTTTTAGGTCTTTCCCTCTAAGCATGTCTATGTCACTCTTTATGTCTGTCACTCTCTGTTTCTCTAGTTCTCTGTCTCTGTCCATCTATATCTCTCTCTATCTCTGTTTCACTACCTCTGTCTGTCAAGCTCTATCTATGAATGAATGTCTGTGTGAGTCTACTATCTTCCTCTCTCTGTCTTTATCTCTTATCTCTCTGTCTCTCTCTCTCTCTCTCTAACTCTTTCTTTCCTATCCTCCTCCCTGCGCCCAACTCCTCTCATTATGAACCAATAAGTGGCCATTTTCTCTGTAGTTACTGACTCAAAGTTGTCGGTCTTTTCACCAGTATCATCTAGAAAGTGTACTGGAAAATTACTTTATTCCAATGGACATTTTGTTATTGTAGTCAGTCTGGATCAAAGAACACAATGTGTGTAAGCATTTAGATTTCAAAGCACTGCTTCTCTCAGTTTTCACAAGTACAAGGTAAATGAAAATTTGGCTCTTGATGCTACCATTGAGTCACTGGAAACTGGTAGACTTTCATGCTTTTAGGACAAATTTTCCTCTTGATGACCACCAACTTCATGGTTTTCCAATGGTACACACTGTGCCAACCCCCTCATCCCACTCCCTCAAAATGACATAGTGGATAGAGTACTAGGTCTGATGTTAGGAAGACCTGAATTAAAATCTGGCTGCCAACATTGACTTGTGTGACTGTCAAAGTAATTTAACTTCTGTCTCCCTTAATTCCCTCAACTATAAAAAGAGGATAATAATAGCAAATACCTCTTAGGGTTGTTGTGGGTCTGAAGTGAGTTAATATTTGTAAAATGCTTGTCACTATGCCTGGCACAAAATAGGTGTTTAATAAATTCTGATCAGCTAGGTGGCACCATGTATAAGAGTACCGGCCTGGAGTTAGCAACACCATATTTCTGAATTCAAATCTGCTCTCACTTATTAGATGTATGACCCTGGTCAAGTCACTTAACCCTGTTTATTTCACTTTCCCCGTTTGTAAAATCAGCTAGAGAAATAAATGGTAAACAATTCTATTTTCTTTGCCAAAAACAAACAAAATGAACAAAGGAAAACCAATAACAACAGAAAAAACCGACAAATATTGTCACAAAGAGCCAGAGACACAAATGAACAATAACAAGAAATCCTTCCTTCCTTCCTCTCTCCCTCCCTTTCTTTCTTTGTTCTTCCCTTCCTGAGAGTATTTATAATTACTCTATCTTCCACAATGCAACTACTTCTCCTATTAGCTTTCTCACTCGATTGATATTTTTAGGATACTAGAGATAGAAACTACCCCTAGTAATAACTCTAACTTTAAGTATGTCCCTTGACCTGAGTTGGCTTTAGTACATTTATTCCTATAAAGAAGACTGAATTCATTTATCTCTAATGTACCCCATAGAACTAAATCATTTAGAAAGGACTATAGTAATTAAGCACAGTCATGATCTTAGGCATTTAATAATTGCCAAATTTGCATTTCTTCTCATCAAAAGTGGCTTCTTATTGCCATGATAGCCCATATAACAGATGCATTTGTATCCCAATGTAATGTTTATTGTCTTGTGGTATGGTTAGGAATTAAATTGTTAGGGTAGAAGTCAATTTAGGGCTTAGTCTTCACTGACAATAACAATTGGACTGCTTTCTTTTCCATGTTTGGTTTTGTTTCCTCTTTCTCATTGTTCATTCCAATGGTTACAACCATTCTATACAACCAGACCAATGTCCAATGTGAAAGTATTTGCAGATCTTATACTTGATTGCATGTCGCCATGGGTTGGGGAGAGGGAGGAGAGAAAATTTGAAACTCAAGGGATTGCGGAACTGAATCTTGTAACCTAAAAGTAAATAAACAAATCAAATTTACATGTATGTATGTATGTGTGTATATATATATATATATATATATATATATATACATATATATATAATTTTTAAAAATATACTGAAAAAAAACCAATTGAACTGAACATAACAATTGGTGAAGTTGTATCAAGTATCTACTTATTAGTGCAACTGTGCTCATCAGACCCTTCATTCAGATAGCTCAATAGGACTTCCAGTCAGAAGAAATTTTATTCCTTCCCATTTTACCTTTCATTCTAAAGATTTTCAGGGAGTTTGATTTTTTTTTTAAATCAGAGTATATTTTCCAAATACTTTTGCCTAATTATGATTATCACTACTATTTAATTTTCCATAAATTTTATGGAGACAGTTAATCCAAGTGTTTCTTATTCTAATCTAACTCATCACTTTGTGGGAGAAAGGAGCTTAAGGTCAGGACTATTTTTTGACTGAAGCTCTTTGAATCTTTTAATTAACATTTAAAAACTTTTCTTCCAGAGCAAGAAGACATGTTTGCCCAAGTTAAAGCCAAACACCAAAAGGTTAGTGTTTTGTCTGAAACTTAGAATACATGAATTTTAAGTAAAGTTTTAATTTGGTCAAAATAAGCCTCATCCCTTGAGAAAAGAAGTCAGCATAAAAACATTTGCTATATAAATGTAAACTGCTATAATTGTTATTAGGCAACTTTCTTCTATTAAGAGTATAAAAGAACCATAGATGTTCGAGACTCAATTTGAATAATAATAGTTTTAAAAGGTAATAATCAGTCTTTAAGAGTCCTGTTTAGCTATGCAAGCACTTTTCTATGGATGAACTGTGATATTGTGGAGAGTACTAAACATGAAGTGAAAAATGCATGATATCAATTTATG
The DNA here is from genome assembly GCA_028627135.1 of Pseudochirops cupreus. Lineage (NCBI taxonomy): Eukaryota > Metazoa > Chordata > Mammalia > Diprotodontia > Pseudocheiridae > Pseudochirops > Pseudochirops cupreus. Next base: position 58,858,328 of record CM053581.1, on the reverse strand, counting down.
CCTTGTATATCTATTAGATCTGTAACCCTTCAATCACATATCCTCATCTATGAAATGGGAACAATAATAGCATCTACCTTGTAGGTTTGTTATGAAGCTCATGTGAGACAATATTATATAAAAATCTTTTCAAATCTTAAATCTTTGAGCTACAGGAATATAAGTTCTAATGATTCATATAGTTGAGGACTTTAACGGAGATTCACATGACTTTTATGATACCTTTAACATATTCTTAAATCCTGTCTCCTATGCCTCAGTGAATTCACCCATTAAATGACATTTCCATCTAGCTTCTTTGCTTAGCTGGTATGAGAATTATAAGCCAAATGTAAGTTGAGGTCTTTTCCTAGGGTCATGTAAAGTCCATTCATCTTGAACCCTTGAATCATTTCCCATCTGGAAAAACTACTTTGAGACTTCTCCACTGTGCTTCAGGGAACTCATTATTGGAAAACATCAAATAAACAAACAACAGCAACAACAGAAACTCATCATCCTGCAAGACTGAATCAACCTTGCTACACACATCTCGTTGCAACCTTCTGCCTCTCTCATTGGAGGATAGAACAGCAACCTTCAAATACTCCATGTAAGAGGAGCTCTCAGCACTGACATTTGCTTATTTTTCACCTGGAAATAAGCATTTCTCTGACTTTTCTACCAAGTCCCCACCTGGGCTCCTTCCCCCTCTTCCCTGTTTCAGCTTCACTTTGTGTATTGTCTTCCCTCATTAGATTGTAAGTTCCTTAAGGAAGAGAACTCTCTCTTTCTTTCTCTCTCTCTCCCTCTCTCTCTCTCTCTCTCTCTCTCTCTCTCTCTCTCTCTCTCTCTCTCTGTTTGTATGTATTTATGTGTTTGCATTTGCAGTACTTAGTACAGTACCAGTTGCATGGTAAACACTTCAAAGCTAATTGACTATTATTGACTATTGATTTCAGAAGATATGGTTCAGGTACCAACCCTGGCACTGAAGACAGTGAATCACAGCTGTGATGTGATCATAGATATTTTCTGTGTCTATGAGTAATACATTTCACCTCTCTGACCCTCAGTTTGTTCATCTATAAAATAGGGATAAAAGACAATTGTGTTCCCTTCTTCATAGGGTCATTGTGAAGAAGGCATTGTGGGGATGTTAGTGATACTTATTTGAGAAGAGTTGCATATGATTACCATTGTTAGTGCTGTCATTTAATTCTAGAAAAATTGGATCCCTCCTCACTTCCACCTCCCCCTTCTCTCATCTAATAGGCTTCTTTTGTATTTGAAACACAGGGAAGTGATGGTGGCATTCTAATACAAAGGAGAATAATTTATAAGGAGTGTAATGGGACTAAGTGAGGTGAATGATCTTCTGTACTGTGATGTGTTGGATTATAGTTTACAAAATGCCTTGCTGTAATCAGGAAAACACTTTTCTTTCCTTCACATACCAGCCCTATACTCCAAAGTAATAGCAATCGCAGGGAGAGTAATCACCTTTTTAGTTTAAGCAATCATAATTGTGCAGAATCATGGAACCCGACATGATGTGACAAAATGTAATAATGTGCTAACATTGAAAAGAGAACACATTAATTTGGGATTTGCAATTTACCACAATTCAAATAGCACCATTACTTTAATACTGGATATTCAATTTGAATTTTACAAATTTTTAGGAAAAAAAGGTTGAGTGTCAACTCAAAATCATTCATTTGCATTTTTAAAAAAAGCATTTCTCATCAGCTTAGAGTAGTGTTTGTCACCTGGCAGGTAATAATTTCATATCCCAACCCTTAGTTTTCCTGAATATTTTTTTTTCTTCTCAAAGAATATATTAAATCAGAAGAACACAACATTTCATGCTAATGCAATCTTTATAAAACCTTAGATAAAATTTCAAGTGCTGACAATTATGAAGATCCTACTGGAGGATTTGAGAAAGTTGGGCTTCCTTTTTGACTTCAACTGGGTTAAGTACAACAAGGAGGAAGGAAAGGAATCCTATTAGTTCATTTATGGGCCATTTGAAATGACAGTTTTCAAGACAACACTCCTCTTTGCCTCTTCCAGGCTTGTTTCATTTTTATATCGTCATATTTACAAAATGCTCACATTCTGATTGCTACAAATCTGCTCTTCATATTTCTGGTATCTCCCATGTGGTGACTTAGATCTAAAGTATTAACAATACATTTCAACTATGAATACCAGTGAAAATACCTTTGCTTTGTTACTTTTCCTTAGGCTTAGTGATTTTGAAGTTATAAACTAAACAATAGGGTCTTATTTCAGATTAATATTTGTGAAACTTGGCAACTTTGAGGGTTGGAGAGTGAAATTCTTTTGTTTTTACGTATCATTTTTTTTTCCTTTAAAAGGAGTGAATCATGTACAGGGTGGTTAGATGCTTTGTCAACAAGAAAAAAAAACTGCTCTAGAACCAACTTATTCATTATCATCTCTGTCTTTTTCATCCTCTTCCTCATCTTCATTTTCCTCTTCTTCTTCTTCCTTGTATCCCTCCTCCTTCTTGGTTTTGCTCTTCTCAGACTTGACAACTACTCCCTTTTTACCAACATCAGGTTTTCCTTTAGTCCAGTATGAAGCAATATCCTCTTCATATTTTTTTCCTTCAGCTTAGCTGCCTTCGTTTCATTAGGTTCCTTGTCATCTGCAGCAGTATTATTTCACCTTTCTCCCAACTTTTTTGCCACGTTTCCAATAGAAAGACCAGGATGCTCCTCTTTGATTTTTGGATGATACTCAGAACAAAATGAAAAAATGCCAAGGGAGGCCTCTTCAGTGCGCTGGCATCCTTAAACTTCTTTTTTGTTTCCCTTTAGGTGCTATGTAGGTTTTTCATTTCTCTTTCATAATGAACCTTATCAGCTTTTGCCATGCCCTAAAATTTTCCTTTCTCACTAGTAGACATTGTCTTCTGAGTTTCTTAGCATTTTTTAGAAAATTCTGAGAAGTTCACAGAAGCATCTGGGTGCCTCTTCTTATGTTCCTCTCTGCAGGTTTGCATGAAGAAGGGTTATGAAGAAATTTTCCCTCTTGGCTTCTTAGGATCACCTTTGTCCATTTTGATTTCTTTCCCTAAGCACCACACAGAGTAGGCCAGTGCCTATCCAGTTCTTATTTGCCCTGGAACTATCTCTATAGAGCTCAATGTATTGCAATGGCTGTGAGAACATGAGTGAGAGAGCAAAATTCTTAATTAAGGCTTGGGATAGTCACAAGGAAAGTAATTTCTTCCCCAAATTGATTTATATAAGATGCTTAGGTAGGTAGAAATGTCATCGTCTTTGTTTATTTGACGTAAATGAATAGAGATGTATTTTCTTAAAATATAGACAATAGAGAAAAGGAACTACATGGAGGCATCTTTTCTAATTACTCTATGACTTGACTCAAGCAAATCTTCATAAATACAGGCAGAGATACAAACCTATGGATTAATCTGAGGTCACCCAACATCAGTGGTCATTTATTTCTTGTAAATTATCCTACTTAGGGAACCTCTACAACACTAATATCTTAGTATTGACAGAGAAGTCACTTTGACCCTGTTATACTGGAATTCATATGTCCTAGATAATCTTTCCTATAACATTTTTCTAGCAGTCATTCTTATTGTTTGCCACTATCTTGAATTGAATAGAATAGAGGCCTATTTTGGCTAGGTCAGTTTTCATCTGGAGGGTTTCATATTTTAAAGTCTGTGCCCACAGAAATAAGTCTTCATTAAAAATAGGAAGCTCTTATGGGTGAGTCAGTACAAACCCCATTGTTACTCATGAAAAAAAAACTATTTAAAGTAATAGAATTGCTGAATCTCAACATTAAAAGGGATCTCCAACGCTGTACCAATGATGAGGTGCAAGCTCTGGGAATCCCCTTGAACTTTCCTTGAATCTTTGAAGTACAGGCTCTGGGCAACCCCTTGAAGTCTGATTAAATCTTCCCACTTGATGGGGCATTTGCAGAAGCCATAAATTTTTCATTGTGGCTAGGTCCAAATCTCTGTTACTAGCCTAGCCCTCCATTGTCTATCTACTTCCCACCCTTCAACCTATCAAAATATTGCATTGCATCCCACCCTTACATTGAACTTCTCCTGAAGACCCTCCCCAAACTCCTCTTCTAGACCACCCCTAGATTCCTCTGTATATAAGACCCCATCTTTCTTCTCTGTGGTGTGAGGGCACCATAGAATGACCTAGCACAGACATACTCTGTGTCAGACTTACTCTGGCCTGCTTGCCCAATGCAAGCATCACAGATACCTAGGCTCCCTAAGAGTTACTGCATATGATGAACTTTTAATAAGCTTTTAGTACACTTTACTTTTCTTTGGCTGAGAGAAGACTTAAGTTGAATTCATTTGGCAGGACCCGGCATGTTGGTATTTTGGGGTCTTGGGCACTCCTAACCCTAACCTCTTCATCTCGAGCAGTGGTTCTCAACCTATGGGTTGTGACCCCTTTGGGGGTTGAATGACCCTTTCACAGGGGTCCCATAAGACATCAGAAAATACATATTTCCAATGGTCTTAGTAACCGAGACACCTCTCCTCTATCCGTCTCCAGGCGGGTCCGCCCACATGCAGATATGCCCACATATGAGTATTATAGGGTTGTGACATTAGGAAGGTTGAGAAGCATTGATCTAGAGCATGAGTGTCACAGAAGTGAAAAACTGAGGTCATATTTCTTCTCAGACTGTACTGTGACTCATTTCCATAAGAATTTCTCTGTCCTGCTATATAAACCTCTGCATCCTCTAAGCTAAGTCCATGCCTGGACTCCTTGTCACTCTAGAAGGAACTGCTTCCCTGAAGTCTCTCCCTGTAATTGCCAATTTCCTTCTAAAAGCTCCAATTTAAGGAGGATGATAAGGCCAAAGGTGTCTTCGTTCCTCCCCAAACCACCAGGCCAATTCAGTTCCACAGGATTTTCTCTGCAATACCTTTTCAGCTCCCTTTTATATGTTGTTATACTCAATTAGAATGTGAGCTCCTTGAGAGAAGAGACTATTTCTTTTTGTTTGCATTTCTGTTGCCAGTGCTTAACACATTACCTGGAACACAATAAGAACCAAATAAATGCTTTTTGATTATTGACTGATTCTCTTTGGAATCTCTCAATGACTGGAACCTCAGATTCCCCAAGGCAATAGATATTGGAGGGGCACACTCATTATTGGAAAGGTTTTCTTTATGATGTGGTGCTGTCTAGGTGGCACAGTGGATATGATGTGGTCTAGGGGTGCTAGGAACACCGAAATGCAAGGGTACAGGAAGGGGGTCTGCCTCAAAAGAATCTGACCACTCAAACCATTTTTCAGTCAGTGATGAGATTTATTGTGTCACCAATGGAAGCCAGTGGAATTTTTAAGAATCTGCACATTTGATGAGGATAACATTGGTACTTTTTACAAAAAGACTGTGGGAAGATTTGGATAGGATTAAGGAGTGGCAAGTAGCTTGGAATGGGCCAGGTACAGACAAAGAGGGCCACACTGAAAGGGCAGTTAAAATGATTATTGACTAGAATAAGCTGGGTGCCTCAGGCAAATGCCAGGGACATGATTTCAGAAGCTGGGTTCCTGAAATTTGTGGAAAAATTCAGGGTCTTTTCCCTTTTGTGTTCCATCATTAGCACCCCATCAGATAGAGCACTGGACTTGGAATCAGAGTCATCTTCATGAGTTTAAATATGGCCTCAGACACTAGCTGTATGACCCTGGGCAAGTTATTTCACACTATTTGCCTCAGTTGGCAAACCACTGCAGTATTTTTGCCAAGAAAACCCCAAAAGGGGATCACAAAAACTTGGATTCGACACCTTTATGAAGTCAAAATATGTCTATATTCAATCCAATTCAATAAACATTTAAGTACCTATTATATGTCAGGCTGTGCAAAGGATACAAAAAGAGGCAAAAGTTAGTCCTAGCCCTCTAGGAGTTGATATTCAAATGGAGAAGACAAAAGCCAGATAAATATATACAGAACAAGCCATATGCATTGCAAATAGGAAATAATTAACAGAAGAAAGGCACTGAAATTAAGAGGGGTAGGGATAGACTTCCTTCTCTAGGTGGGATTTTATTTGGGACTTAGAGGCCAATAGAGAAATCAGTAGTGCAAGTGGAAGACTGAGAACATACCCAGGCATGGGGGAGAGGGGTGTAGGGGAGAGTGCCAAAGAGAATTACCCAAAACCAAGAGATGAAGTGTCATATTTGTGGAACTGAAGAGGTCAAGGTTCCATTAAATGTAGAGATCTAGGGTTAGGGGTGCTTGAGACCCCAAAAAGCCAACATGCCAGGTTCTGCTGAAGGAATTTGACTCAAGTCTTTTCTCACCAAAGAAAAGCAAAGTTTATTAAAAGTTCACCTGTATTGGACAGATAGCAGGTCTGTGGTAAAAAATTCTATGGCGCTCTCACACGCGTAGGGGTAAGATGGGGTCTTATATACAGAAAAGTTGTGGGAGGAATCTAGGGGTAGTCTAGAGGAGGAGTTTGAGGAAGGTCTTCAGGAGGAGTTAATGAGGTAAATGAATGAATAAGGGTGGGAAGTTGCTGGAGACTACCTGAAGCCAACAGACAAGGGTCAGCTAGGCCAGTTCAAGGGTGGATTGATATTTTGATAGGCTCAAGGGTAGGAAGTAGATGGACAATGGAGGGCTAGGCTAGTAACAGAGATCTGAGCAGAGCCACAATGAAAAGCTTATGGCCTCATGCAAATGCCTCATCTAGTGGGAAGATTTAATCAGAGTTCAAGGGGTTTTTCAGAACCTGTACCTCATCAGAACTGCCAAGAGACCAGTATCACTAAGTAGAAGAGTAAATTTCAGGGAGTAAGATATAAATAGAGTAGAAAGATAAGAGAGGGGCATGAAGGGTTTTAAATGACAGAGCATTTCGTATTTGTTTCTGGAGGCAATAAGAAACCATTGGAGTTTATTGAGCATGTGGGGGGGGTGACATGATCAGACTTGCATTTTAGGAAAATTACTTTAGTGGCTGAATAGAGAATGAATTGGAATGGGGAGAAATTTGAGGCAGGCTTATCAACCAGTGGGCTGTTGCAGTAATCAAAGTATAAAGAAATGAGAGTCTGCACTAAAGTGGTATAGTGTGGGAGGAGAGAAAGGGGTGTACTTGAGAGATGAGATGTTGCAAAGGCAAAATTGATAGCCCTTGGTAACAGCTTGGATGTAGGGGATGAGAGATAATAATGAGAAATCAAGGTTGACTTTTAAATTGAGAGCTCAAGGGACTGGGGGGATAGTTTAGCCCCCTACAATAATAGGGAAGTTAAGAGCAAGGGATAATGTAGGGAAAGACCAGTTTGTTTTGGACATATTGAGTTTGATATGTCTATAAGACATCCACTTCAATATATCTGAAAGGAAGGCAGTCAGGGATAATGAGATTAGAGGTTAGCAGAAAGATTGGGACAGAAAAGGTAGATGTGAGAATCATCAACACGGAGAAGATAATTAAATCATTAGGAGCTCATGAGATAGCCAAGTAAAATATATAGAGAGAAGAGAAGACTATTAAAAAAACAAGAATCCAAGGGACACCTACACTTGAAAAATGTGATCTGGAGGAAGATCTAGCAAAGGAGACAGAGAAGGACCAATCAGATAAATGGAGTAGTTTCCTGAAAACCTAGATGGAAGAGTACTAAAGAGGAGAGAGTGATTTACCATGTCAAAGACTGCAATGAGGTAAAGGAGAATGAGGAGTGAAATAAGGGCATTGGATAAGGCAACTAAGAGATCATTTGGAGAGAGCAGTTTTAGTGAAATGAAAAGGTTGGAAGGGATTAAGAAGAGAGTGAGAGAAGAGGAAGTACAGGCACCTAGCTGGCCTTTTCAAGTTTAGCTACAAAGGGCAGAAGAGAAATAGGATGATACAGGAGATGAGAGAGGCAAGTGAGGTTTGGTTTGTTTGTTTGTTTGTTTTCAGGATAGGGGAGACATGGACATGTTTGTAGGCAGCAGGAAATGAGCCATACAGAGGTAGAGAATTATGAAAAATGAGACCGTGTGAATGACAAGAGGGGGCAGTCCTTTGAACAAGATAGGATAGAATGGGATTAGTCTTCAAAACCTGAATTTATATTCTTTGGGACCAAGAAGGATAATTCTAAACCTCATTCACAAAACTTGATTGTAGTGACCAGGTACTTTTTAAAACTCCTCTTTTACAAGTCTAAACATCCTTTGTTCTTCCAAAAATTCCTAGTATGTTCACTATTATATCTGCAAGGTATTTCAAATCTCACACAGTAGAACTTGGTGGAGTTTTGTTGTTCTGAAGAACTCATGGAATAAGCTCACCTGTCATGAAACAGAACTCAAGACCCTAGCAGAGAGAGGGAGAGAGAGAAGATGGCTTAACTAGATGTTTCCAACTTGTGAATTTGCATTTTGAATGTGATTTCCAGCACAAGGAATTTCAGCAGAAACTAGGTGCCTGATAGAAATACTGTGAAATATATATATATATATATATATATATATATATATATAAAATCAGTAGTAATAGGATTAGATGACCAGTAAAACTATTTCTAGCTTTGATATTCTGAGATTTTGTAATAATATTAAGTTTTGATACATCTAGGGCTCTCCTGTCTCCAGGGTCTCTAGAGATCTTTTTCAGGGACTTCCTGAGTAAAGATGACCTTGAAGATATTTTGGAAATCAGATGATCAAATTGCTAATTAGAACACTTGAAGAAATAAACTCACTTTATATTTTGCAGGGGGAAGATAAAGGAATCCAAGTGAAAGAACTCTCTCACTTAATTTATTGGGTAAGCTATATTAAGCTATTTTAAATGTTTTTGGAGGACTTTAGGGAAATTAATGCATTTGATTTGTCAAGAGATCAAGAAAAGCATTTGCTACTGACTAAAAAGTATTCATCAAGCTGCTTTTAAAAATCAAATTATAGCAGAATCCAGATAATGATAAAAGTACTTTCCCAGATAAAACCAGCATTGATGCTCCCAGTTCTATACCAAATGATAAAAGGGAATATGGTCTTATCCCCCAATCCATTAAAGATTAATTGTATGATGTAAATATTTATTGTTGTTCTTATCACCATCACCATCATCATCACCATCATCTTATACAGCATTATCTTGCATGTGTTTCCTGATTTAAGAAATTCTAGTGTATGAAAAATTTCTTAAGAGACAAACTTAATTCAATGAGTATTAATGATATACCTATAATGTGCATGACACTATGCTAGGCACAAGGGATATGAAGAGAAAGATGAAATAGCACCTGTCCTTAAGGTGCTTACATTTTTCTGAGGATTGGGTATCACAAGAGGCCTTTTGAAGAAAGTGTGACTTCAACTGATCTTTAAGGGAGATAGGGATTTCAAAAGATTAGAGGCCTGCAGAGTCTGACAGGTATTGGGAGGAACAATGGGGGGGAGGGGCAGATAATCTGTGAAACATTATTTGCATTGTATTCTACTACAGTTCTTGGACAATATCTCCTTGTGTTGTGTAGGTGAGGATGGAATGCCTAAGTTAGGCTCAGCAGAAAGCAAGATTTTAGAAGCAAGAAAATTTCCAAGTTAAAGGGAGTATTTTTGTTATCCAAAGACCAGGAAAGGTAAGATCAAAAAAGGCTCAGCATTAAATTGTTGGCCAGATGATAACTGAGGATAAACAGTGACCTAGGAATACTTCCTACTAAAACAGAGATTGAAATCAGAGTCCATTTGGTTTATACTTATATTGGTAAACTCCCAAAATCTGTTACTTTGAGAGACTTCTGAATGCCCCAAAAGCTAAAATACCAGGAGGCCTTTCTTGTGCCTGCTTTTGAAAAAGACCACACACATACACACACATACACACACACACACACACACACACACACACACACACACACCTAATTGGCTTAGTTTGGTTAGTTAGGTGTGAAAGCCTTCCTACAAGCAAGCCTCCCCAAAAGCAAGCTTCCTCCTAAGCAAGCTCCTCCCCCAAGGCAATATAAATCTCCCTGGATATGGGCTTTTTGTGACTCAAGATGTGTCACACCTGTGAACTGAGCTGGAGCTCAAAGCAGCAAGACATAATGTGATTGAAATAACTCTGTACCTGTAGACCTGGGAACATGTCCCCTGTTCCAAGGGGAGAAAAAAGAGGAACACATGTGGTCACATAGGCCTATTAATGGTTGGGGAAGATCTTATATTCCATTAGCCACACACACACACACACACACAGACACACACACACTCCTCTCTCTTGTTGTAGTTAGTCCACATATCCTCCATCCACCCACCCAGGCCACAGCGGTCTGTCAAGAGACTGGACATTTGAAAGTGGTGTTAAAACTTTGGGAGACAACTTTGAACTGATGAATCACTTGACTTCATAAAAGGTCTTCAGAGGTGCTCATTCTCCTATATTTCCCTCTTACTTTCATTCAAATAAAACTGAATCCCTCACTGCCAAAGAATAATCTCCCTTTCCCTACGTAGTCTTTTCTCTCTTTCATTCTCACCCACTTCCAATGTCCCACACTATATCTCTCTACCTTTTGTTCTGTGCCCTCTGAAACTCTAGCTTCATAATTAACAAAATCCCTTTCATTTTATACCACTCCCTCTCTTGCTCCTTTGATCTTCTGGTAATCTCTGAGTGTTAGCTTCCTCCAGATTACACTGCCTTCTGCCTTTTACTGCCTTCTTTTTCTCATGGCCAGGGCCTTGATGGTCCCAGTTAGGAAGTCTAGACTTATTTCCAAGTGGTACCTTGAGACTCTCCTATATCATTCAGTGATCAATCCTTTAAGACACATGTATTTTAGGAGGGAAGTCATGTGACAAGATGGAAAACTAGACATTTTCTTCAGTCCCCAATAATGTTCAAAGACCTCCTCAAAATGTAATAATGCAACAGCTCTTTCCACAGTCCTATAATCCAAGAAACCTAAGCGATAACAACCTTGGAAATTAATAATAGGAAACAATTCCTAAACCACTCTGGGAAAGTGGCTTTGATGAGGAATGCATGACCCTTGCCCTTTTTCCAAAATAAATTTGGGTGTCTATTTATTGGAAGGGTGGGACAAGGCCTAATGAAGGCATTCAAATACAGTGGTAAATGAGAAGTCCATTATCTCAAGTATCACTGAAAGTCAATTTAGGAGACAATGAGGTTCAAGTAGGCTGGGCAAAGAAATACTGGGAGGCTCCAGCCCCTCTAACAGGGACTGAACAATGCAGTAATGATAATGCCCCAAACTCTGAACTCATCTCCATATCTCCCTGATGTGGTTAGAGTTAGGGGTGCTCAAGACTCTAAAATACCAACATGCCAGCTTCTGCCAAATGAATTCAACTCAAATCTTCTCTCAGCCAAAGAAAAGCAAAGCTTATTAAAAGTTCATTAAAAGTTCATCATATTGGGTAGACTCTTAAGGAGCCTCGGTATTTGTGGTGTTTGCATCAGGCAAGCGGGCCAGAGGAAGTCTGACACAGAGTAAGTCTGTGCTAGGTCATTCTATGGTGCTCTCACACCACATGGTAGGAGGATGAGGTCTTACAGAAAAGTTGTGGGAAGAATCTAGGGGTGGTCTAGAGGAGGAGTTTGGGAAGAATCTAGGGGTGGTCTAGAGGAGGGTCTTCAGGAAGAGTCAGATGAGGTCAGATTCCAGTAATGAGTGATTAAGGGTGGAAAGTTGCTGGAGGCTACCTGGGGTTGACAGACAATGGTGGACTAGGCCAGTTCAAGGGTGGAAGAGAAGGATCAAGGGTGGGAAATTGCTGGACAAAGGAGGGCTAAAGCCACAACTTAAGGCCCATGGCCTCAGGCAAATGCCTTAAGCTGGAAGATTCTAGGAGAGCTCAAGGGGGCTCCCAGAGCCTGTACCTCATCATCCCCATTAGTGGGTGTCTCACTCAATTGGAGTGTGTCCCCTCTAAGGAGAGTCTCCCTTTAGGGGTCATCTCCCTTAAGCACCCATCTTCCTTAAATTGGGGTCTACCTTAAAGAGCATCTCCCTTTACTGGGAGGTGTCCCCCTAAAGTGGCCCTCTTTCCCTTGGAGGGTTACCACCCCCCTCTTCTTGGGGGATGCCTCCTCTCTTAAGCTGGAGTCTACCCAACATTTTAAGGTACCCTTGAAGGTATTATTGAATTTTGTTGTCACAGAAATTATATGAAACCTAGTAAATCAAACTGACTGCAAACTTTAGCAGAAGGGTAGTGGGGGGATGATGTCCACCTGATAATCAACATATCTACTGCTTTTCTTCCTTCTTAGAAGGTCTTTTTCTGGTATAACAAAAGCTGTCAGATCAGGTGTGGTTCACAAAGAATGAAGCCCATCGACCAAGACCAGTCTTAGATAATGGGACTGATATCATGGATATCCTGGGTTTGAATCTTCAACACACAGCTTTTGTCAATTCTCTTAGCAATTGAGAAAATTCTTTTCTCATGCTATCTGAGGCAGATAAATGGAGAAGAGATTAAAAGTATTTTTTTTTTGGCTTGGCATTTCTTTATTAAATAAAGAATAAAGTATATGAGGATGAAAAGGGGGAGGAGGAATTGAAATGTGAAAAATGAGAGATAATTAGGGGGTGGAGTTTAGGTAATTTTTTTTTTTGTGAACTCTGACCTGATCAATGGGGTACAGGAAGGAAATTTGAATCTGGATGAATCATAAAAAACTTTTGTAATTATTTTAAGATGTGCTTGCACCTGTGAAGGGACCCCTTTTCACAAGGGATTAAAGGTCAAGTCACCATTCAGAAATGATGTGAAATAAAAATATTTTTTTTCCCCTAAATTCGTTCATACCCAGGTGGAATTCTTGGAAAGATGATTTTTTTTCACATCCCTGGATCTCATCAGCTTCACCTCTCTCAGCTTCAGTTTCTTCATCTAAAAAGTGGGGACAAAAACTGAATTACTGCCTTCACTTTGCAGTATATTTAACAGGGAATTTTCTTATGGATGAGATCTCAGACCCACTGGGAATTAGGAGGCTTAGTGTTTAACAGAAGGAAGCATTGTGTTTCTGTTTTATTTTTTATACTGATAATTAAAGGCACAGGAACCTCTACTGATTATTCAGAGAAGTTTAAAAAAAAATGAAGTTGTACCAAAGAAATCAATTTCAAGGCTAGTGATTTTCTTGATCTTAAAGAAATTGGTGGTTGTCTAAAAATTCTTTATTATTTTTAGCCAAAGGTAATCAAATCTTTGAAAGAATTAATGGGGAAATCCAGTAAGAGTCCTTCCTCATGAATTAATAATAGTTAATAATTAATAAACATTCTAAGAATAAATCTATAAGTGAGAGTAGAGAGGACTACTAAGGAAAAGGAAGAGAAATGAAGTAATTTTTAAAATTCCCTGCTAGTGAAATGGAGACAATTTTCACACACCATTATCAGCACAATTTGAGATATTCAAAGGAGTCTCTTTCATATGGAAGGAAGCAGCAGGTTCTGGAACACTGCCTTGGATTCCAATCTAGTTTGCCTTTGAAGACTTCAAACTCACTGCAATGTTCTATAGCCCAGGCTTCAGTGGAGGCCAATGGAAAAGAAATTGCATCATGCGGAGTAGGTGAGATACTTTATGGAGACAAGAATTTAATAATGATCAGGTCACTTCCCATGTATTTAATATCTCATCAGGTATTTGCCAAAGAGGTATCTCCTCTATCTACGCCCTAACAGTCCAACTTCTGAATTGTGAACCACAAACTAGCCAGTGCTAGGTCCCTAATAGTAATGGATCATTTCTAAAATG
>CM053581.1:58827419-58844015 GCA_028627135.1 Pseudochirops cupreus | reverse complement strand
GATCTTTGTTCTTTTTTTTTTTATGTATGGTTACCTCTCTCATTTCCTATCCCTCCTGCCTCCTCTACTTTACTTCTACCCACCTCTTTGCCCTCTTATAACTTATTTAACCCCTTCCAAGTATCCTTCCCCTATCTTCCCATTCCCATAATTCTGAATACCCTTCTATACTCCTATTTTACCTATTCCCTCACCCTCCCCACTAAAGATCTCACCCTTTTCCTCTCTCCCCTCTCTGTTTCTCTACCATTTAACTTCTTCTGAATTTAGAAGACTTTTATGTATTGTTCCCTCTTAAAGCCATTCTGAATGAAAGATTATCAGAACTACCAGTCTGCCTCCCCCATCTAATTTCTCTGTATAAATTCTTCCTTTCCACTTCAAATAATTACTCTTTTAAGCTGTTCCTAAATGCTTTTACTTTTTAAATTCATATGATTCTCAGGTTCACCCCAATCTTTCTTATAAACTACTCAATTATTGATAAGAATCTTAGACATACATTTTACATTTATAAAAAGTAAACAGTCTGTCTTTATGGATCCCTCATAATCAGTCTTTCTTATATGCCTTATATTTCTATTGATTCTTATGTATTAAATCTTTTATTAAGTTCAGGATTTTTTTTTAACAAACTCTTGAAAGTTTGAATGTTTATCAAATGTCCATTTTTTTCCACATAGGATAACATTTAACTTTGCTGGGTATGACATTTTTGGCCAGAGGCCCAGTTCATTTGTTCTTCAATATGTGGTGTTCCAAGACCTGCAGTCCTTTAATGTCTCTGCTGCTAGGTCTTGTGTAATTCTAATTGTGGCACCATCATATGTAAATTGTTTTAATTTTGATATTTTAAATATTTTTTTTTCCCTTGAGCTGATGGTTTCAGAATTTGCCTACAATGTTCCTATGAGTTTTCCTCTTTGAAGTGGTGATCAGTGGTTTTTTTTTCTATTTCGACTTTCCTACATTGTTCTAGTGCTTCAGGAAAATATTCTTTCATTATTTCTTGTATCATTTTATCAAGATTATTTTTTTGGTCATAACTTTCAGTTAGTGCAATTATTTTTATATTGTCTCTTCCTCATCTATTCTCCAGATCTGTTGTTTTTTTTTATAAGATGTTTTGCTTACTCTTCTGTTTTTTGTTTTTCATTATTCTTATGTTGTTTAATCATTTCTTGATCTCTTATAATTTCACTGGCTTCACTTTGCCTGATTCTCATTTTCAAAGTGTCAATTTCTTCCTTAAGATTCTAGATGTCCTTTTCTAACTGGTCAACTTTCCTTTCACACTCTTCTTGTTTTTCATGGATTATTCTTGTTTTCCTTTTTAGTTTTTCCTCCATCTCTGTCATTTGATTTTTGAAGTCTTTTTAAAGATCTTCTGTGGATTCTTTTTGGGCAGATGTCCATTTGACATTACTCTTTGGGGATTTCTTTACTTAAATATCCTCCTCTGAAAATGAACCCTGGTTATTTCTATTCCCATAATAGTTTACTATGGTTGGATTCTTTCTCCTTTGCCTGTGAATTTTTTGCTTAATTATTTGTAATCACCTCTAGACCTAGGGTATGGGAAATGGTGCCTCTTGCCCCAGATATTCAGTTCCTCCCTCTAGCCTGAAACCAAAGCCAAACCTCTAACCTCCTATAAGTGTCCAGGGGCTTTCTGCCCCACTGCTGCACTCACCACATGGACTAGTTCTTTCTTGCCCCCACTGCTCATTGCAGCACAGATAGGTCTGGTGTTCCTTGTCCGAAGATTTTCCCCTTGATCTTCCTGGGCTCAGACACCCAATTCCCCTCACTATCCCAAGAGTAAAAGTTCAATTGGCTGGGCCTGAGGCAGTATCTCCATCCAACTAACCCCAAGGCTTGCCACTTGTAATTTAAGAGGCTAGCCACTTGTTTTTAAAAGAGAACCTAGCCTGAATGTGTTTACTTTTCGCAAGGATCAAACCTAGTCCTAGAATCTTTCTTCTGATCTTCTCAAATTGTCCCACGAGGATCCTGGTTATGCCCTTGTTCTTATTTATGTCCACCCACACTTTGTTCAAACTAAGGTGATATTTTAACTCTTCTGTAGGGGAAAATCTTGAGAGTTTGGAATTTTTTGACCTACTCCCAAAATCCTCTCTGGTTTTCCAAATTTTTAATGGGCTAGTAATAAATTTTCAAAAGTGGATAAATAATAAACATATGAAATTGTGTCGATTATTATAAAGAAAATGAAATTATTTGCCCTTCCTGAAAGTCTTTGTCATTAACATTACATTACATTTAGATTACGTTAAGTAGTTTGAGTCTTGCCAAAGAAACAGATCTGCTAGTAGGAGTTACCCATTCAGAGCTATCCTGAGAACAAGATCTATGACAGAATGTCTAATGGGAGATGTTTCAAAGGACCAGACAATTACCTGGGATGACTGGGACTTAAGCTATAAATGTATGATTAAATGGACCTTGAGACTGAGGGTTGAATTGATGATTCATGTGAATTGGTAATTGATGTTAATCAATGTTATTTCAAATTTCCTTGAATTCTAAGCAAAATTTAATTTGTAACCTGAACTTATAAAGTCTACTTAAAAAGGTTTGTCTACATGACTTATTCACATTAACATCTCTTTCTATGAAACATTGTGATAAGTATATCACCAATTTGACCAACTATCCCTCCTTAAACCAAACTTTAAACAAGATATACAATAAGGAGGGTAATTCTATAGACTCAGGTTATTTTAAAGAGTTCTTTGATACCTTAAACCAACTTTTCTGCTTGTAACTATACTTTCTCTAGTATGAGGATGCTGGACTTAGGAAAGCCCAAAAGGAGTAAATTTGTGAAGAAAATAATTTATTATACTCCATAATGGAACCCCTATTTCCCTCTTCTTTGTCTATAATCAAATCAGGTTCTTATTATCCTAGTGCTCATCATTGTTTTTCTGCTTTGTCTTAGAGGTTGCATTGCTTGTTGTATCAAAGCCTGTGAAAAATTAACTCATAAAAATCTAAATTAGATGGTTCAAAATATTGATTTTGAGCAATGAACCTTATCATAATAGCATTAGATAAGTGATCAAAGGGGGTAACTGCGAAATACAAAATTGACTCCATTTCATTTGATTCTTTGCATATTGTTACTTTGTTTTCTATTCTGTGAGTTACACTTTGCTTTCATGTAAACCATATGATTATGGGAAATTAAGATGTTAAGACAATTCTAACAAACTGGAGTAATGAGGCACTGATCACAAAATGTTCTATACATCTTGTGGTATTTTTTTGGTGATAATCATATAATATTCCAAGATGTTTGTAATGTGTTCCAGGATGTTCTGGAGATAACCAAAAAAACCTTTTAAAACTTTTGCTAATCAGAAGAGAGAATTCCCATGTTACTCATGTTATTCAAGATTGTATAAACTAATTGGTTCCTCATTGACTACAAGAAAGTTCTGTAAAGTCCTCAACGATGTTGTTGTACCTACTGATAACATCTTGGACCCCACTTTTTGACAATTGCTAGTCTTCCTAATAAATCAATATGCTAATATTCCATTGCCTCAGTCCTTATCAATTTCATTTGTGACAAGAATGGCCCATTTTCCTCATCATCTAAAACTTCTGAGCAACTCCCAGCAACAGACACATAGACGTAAGAGCCCTGGAAGTGGCAATAAACACTGACCACACATTTTTCTCCCAAGCCAGCCCTCAAACCTGTCATTTTGGAAAGGGTCAAGTGGAGAAGGGTTCAGTCATCCTCATCAACAGTTAACTACCTTCCATACACAAGGCAGATAATCTAACCTATCTGAAACATTGGGGCACTATGAAGGAAAAACAAGAGGTACCATGTGCCAGACAAGTCAAATACCACCACCACCATTCTAACCACGATTTCTCCTCAGACTGATGGAGGCAGCACAGGACCTTGAACCTAAGACCCTTGAGTGTAGCAATGTTTCCAGTCTAGTGGCCTCTACCATCATCTTGGCAAGCAGATTCTGTGAAGATGCAGCCTGGCAGCTGATCCTATTAGTGTTTCAGTCACCATTACTAAAAACTCAGTAAAGGAAGTTGTCATTTCTAAAATCCTTGGCACTTCCACATGGTTCAACAACAAAAATAGACATGATTTCGGGAGTGCAAATAATGTTAAAGTGGAAACATTAGCATCTTCTTTGCTGTTGCACAATGAGACTTGTCCATCTGACTTGTAGGTGAAACTTTCCATATTTTTGCTGTCCTCCATACAGAAGCTTCTTCAGAGAAGGAATGGGTTTGCTTTTCTAGTTATATCCTAAATACTTACCACAGTGCTTTGCACATAGTAAATACTTTTCATTCCTTCATTCGTTTAGCTAGGTGGTTCAGTAGATAGTGAGCTGAACCTGGAGTCAGAAGACATGAGTTAATCTCTATCATCAGGTACTTATTAGCTGTGTGACTCTGGACAAAGCATTTAATATCTGTTTGCCTCAATTCCTATATCTCTAAAATGGGGGTAATAATAATACCTACTCCCCAGATCTGTTGTGAGGCTCAAATGAAATTAACAATTGTAAAGTATGTAGCAGAGCATGGCAGAAAGTAGATGATTATATAAAGGTAAGCTGTTATTACTACTGCTACTACTACTACTACTACTATTACTACTACTACTATTACTACTACTACTACTGCTACTGCTGCTGCTGCTGCTGCTGCTGCTGCCACTGTTGTTGCTGCTGCTACTCCTATTCCTACTGCTAGCATTTATTCATGTATGTATTCTAAGTAAGTCTGGCCCTTGGGCACAGCTCATGTAGCATATAAGATAGTAGGTTACTGCCTAGGAAACAACAGATAGGGAGATATGATAAAGAGCATATTTTTAAATATAACATTTAAAAGTAATTCTATAGTGTACAAAAAAATCCTCTTTGGATTCCTCACTGAGTAATGGGAAAGGAGGTTAGGGTCGCAAGAATTAAAAAAAAACAAAAACAAAAAAACATTCCACAAACCCTGGCTGGTAGTCCTGTTAACTTAACCAAACACCGGGCTGGTGACAGAGATATTTATTTATTTATTTATTCATTCAAGAGCAACCTAGCAGAGACAGACAGACAGACAGAGATAGAGAGACAGAGACATACAGAGGCAGAGAGGGAATCAGAAAGAGATGAAGATGGATACAAAGACAGAGAGACATACAGGGACAGAGAAAAAGGAGCAGAGAAACAGAGAGATAAGGACAGAAAAGTTGCCCACCAGGGATGATTTTTTTTTTCATGGCAACTGATGAAGCCGGTCTTCAATGGAAGGGGGAAGGTGAGGGTGGTATAGACATCATCACCCCAGTAAAGGCATATGTGCTTGACATAATGAAAAAAATATAACTACACAAATTTTAATGCCAGAAAAAGTTTGGATTCCCTAACTACTAGTGCCTATTTTCAGATTGCTTTCCATCTCTGTGTATATCTTATCTGTTTCTGACTATGTGTTTCTTTTCCTTTGAAATGTTGGATCCAGAAGGCAAGGAATAGTTTTGCTTTTGTGTCCCCAAGCACTTAACATAGTGACTAGCATATAGTAAGCACTTCATAAATGTTTGTTTCCTGGATAATTGACTCTCTAAGCAACTTTTCCTACTTTTTTGCACATATATAGGACTATGGGTGTGGAATGAATCATATAATGTCAGAATTTTAACATGTTTGCTAGTTTTGCTAAAACCTTTCCTCCTTCCTTTTCTTTCGTGTTTCAGATATCTCAGGGATAAAAGAAAAAAAAAGAAAATAAACAGGTAGGAACCTAATGTAAGGAACATAAAATCAAAATATATAAATAAAAATGATCTTTAAAAAGGGAAATAAAACTTCACTCTGTGTTTTCATACATAATAATTTTGTGATGTCTGATCATATGTGCTCTAATAACGTCCAATGTCTCTAGTAAAAAGCAACACTCAGGAAATGTAAATTTGATCCAAGGACTGAAAACATTGCTAACATTGCCAAAGTACACTTATGTCTTATAACCATTAACACAACTAGAATCTGATAAAGATGCATGACAGAATAATTGAGTGCTTTTGTCAGGGTAGGAAGGACTCAGCCTTAGTGACTAATAACCAGTTTTCCCAATTTCTGTTTCATCCATTAAGCTTACAATTTATACTAATGGTTCCTAGAAGAACTAAAGCTGATTAGTTCTGTACAAATTTATCACTCCTCTACATCAGTGACTATTTGAGAAATTAAAAAATAGATAGAGTGATCATAAATAAAACAGAAGTAAGTATCACAAAATCATATTATCTCAGAGTTGGCTGGTATCTCCGAGATCATGTGCTCCAACCTAAACTTAGAAAACAGACCCCCTACATCATGCTACAGGGGAATAAAAGACAGATTTAGAGCCACAAGACATGCATTCAAATGCAGGCTATTCTACTTGCTACCTTCGTGGCCTTTTGAAAATCATTTAACCTTTCTGGTCCTCAATTTCCTCCTCTAGAAAACTGAGAGGTTTAGACTAGGTGACCTTCTTTCCAGCTCTGAATATATGATCCTACATTCCTTGACAAGTGGTCATTAGAGATGGGGAATTCACAACCTCCTGTGTCAGGGAAGAAAAGCATGACAAGAAAATTCTAAGTGACAAAGATGTAGAGGGCAATGATGATTTTTAAAATGGGTAAAAGAAAATAATCTCAAGGGAAAAAATCTTCAAATATGTCAACAAAAATTTTATGTGGTAATTTTTGTAATTATTTTTCAGACCTGTTTTGGTAAACAATTCATATTTGGACTAATATAGTAGTGGCTGTGTGGCTTTGGGTGAATTAATTAACCTATGTCTTGTTAGTTTGCTTAAATTAAAATTGTATAAAAATACATTCACCTTACCTACCTTCTAGTGTTGATATAGAGATCAGGAAAATCATTTAATATAAAGATCAATTCAATAAAGTTACATTTTTGTTTTGCTTCCCATCTTCTAGTTATCATAGAAATTTTGCTTTTTTTGGAATACACAGCATACCTTCTTGTCCACATTGCAGATCATGTATGAAAGATAGATAGCTAGAAGCATCTTGAAAAGTTATCTAGTTTACTGGCATTTATTTTTTTTATATAAGGAAGCTGAAGCTAATCAAGTTTTAGTGACTTGCCCATGATCACAGGTGGCATTTAGTTAATTAAATGATTAAATGATTTAGATTAGAGCATTTTATATGGCTATAACTTCTTCATCCAAAAATTGCCTGTTCCTGTCCTGTGACCATTTATCAACTTGTGAATGACTTGTATTCTTATAAATTTGACTTAGTTCTCTATTTTAGAAATAAGGTCTTTATCAGAGACACTGGCTGTAAACATTCTCTACCAGCTTGCTGCTTCCCTTCTAATCTTGGTTGCATTGGCTTTGTGCAAAATCTTTGCAATTTAATATAATCAAAATTATCCATTTTGCATTTCGTGATGTTTTCTCTCATAGATTCTTTCATTCTCCATAAATCTGACAGTTAAACAATTCCTTCCTCTCCCAGTTTGATTATAATAACAGCTTTTATATCTAAATCATGTACCCATTTTGACTTTATTTTGGTATGTGGTTTAAATGTTGGTCTCTGCCTAGTTTCTGCCGTACCATTTTCCAGTTTTCCCAGCAGTTTTTGTCAAATGCTGATTTCTTATCCCAGAAGCTAGGGTCTTTGGGTTTATCAAACGGTAGATTACTATAGTTATTGACTAATGTGACTTGTGTGCCCAACCTACTCCACTGATAAACCAATCTATTTCTTAGTCAGTACTAAGTAGTTTTGATGATTACTGATTTATAATACAATTAAAATCTGGTATAGTGAGGCCACGTTTCCTAGCATTTCTTTTTACTAATTCTGTTGATATTCTGAACCTTTGTTTCTTCCAGATGAATTTTCTTATTAATTTTCTAGCTCTATAAAGTGATTTTTTGGTAGTTTGGTTTGTTTGACATTGGATAAATAAACTACTTTAGATAGAATTGTCATTTTATCATATTAACTCAGTCTATCCACGAGCAAATGATGTTTTGTTTTGTTTTTCCAATTATTTGGCTCCGATTTTACTTGCATGAAAAGTGTTTTGTAATTGTGTTCATATAGGTCCTTGGTTTCTTTTGGCAGGTAGAATCTCGAACATTTTATAATGTCTACAGTAACTTTAAATGTAAATTATCTTTCTACTTGTTGCTGTTGGGCTTTGTTAGTAATACATAGAAATGTCAATAACTTATGTGGGTTTATTTCATATCCTGTAACTGCTAAAGTTGTTTATTATTTCAAGTAGTTCTTTACTTGATTCTCTAGGATTCTCCAAGTATTTCATCTGCAAAGAGTGATAACTTTGTTTCTCCTTTGCCTATTCTAAATACTTCAATTTCTTTTTTCTTTTCTTATTGCTGAAAGCTAACATTTCAAGTACCATATTAAATAACAGTGGTCATAATGGACATCTTTGTCTCACTCCTCAACATATCAGAAATGCTTCTAGCTTATCCCCAGTACATATAAGACTTGCTGATGGTTTTAGGTAGATGCTATGTACCATTTTAAGGAAGACTCCATTTATTCCTATGTTCCCCAGTGTTTTTAATAGGAATGGCTGTTGTACTTTGTCAAGTGTTTTTTCTCCATCTATTGAGATATGGTTTCTCTTAGTTTTATTGTTGATGAGATCAATTATGCTGATTCTTTTCCTAATATTGAACCAGCCCTGCATTTCTGGTATAAATCCCACCTGGTCATTGTATATTATTCTCATGATAATTTGCTGTAATCTTTTTGCTAATATTTTATTTACAAATTTTGCATTCATATTCTTTAGGGATATTGGTCTATATATTTTTTTTTCTTTGTTTTGACTCTTCCTGGTTTAGGTACCATATTTGTATAATAAAAATAATTTGGTAGGATTCCTTCACCTATTTTCCCAAATAGTTCTCTCTCATCCAGTTCCTGACAGACCCCTCCTGCTGACCTTACAATATATATATATATATATATATGCTTGATAGAATTTGCTTGTGAATCCATCTTGCCTTGGAGATTTTTTTTTCTCTAGGGAGTTCATTAATGGCTTGTTCAATTTCTTTTTCCAAGACGGGTTTTTTTTTAAGTATTTTATTTCCTGCTCCATTAATCTGGACAATTTATATTTTGTAAATAATTATCAATTTCACTAAGATTGTCAAATTTTTTGCCCCTCAGTTGGTCAAAACAGTTCCTAATTTTTGTTTTAATTTCCTTTTCATTGATGGTGAATTCATTCTTTTCATTTTTGATATTGACAAATTGGTTTTCTTTTTTTAAATGAAATAAACCAAAGGATTATCTATTTTATTGTTTTTTTTAAACCAGCTTAGTTTTATTGATTAGTTCAATAGTTTTCTTAACTTCAATTTCGTTAATCTCTCCTTTGGTTTTCAGAATTTTCCATTTGGCATTTAATTAGGGATTTTCAACCTGTTCTTTTTCTAGCTGTTTTAGTTCCATGCCCAATTAATTGATCTCTTCTTTCTCTTTTTTGTTACTGTAAGCATTTAGAGATATGAAATATTCCCTAGAACTGCTTTATAAGTTTTGGTATGTTGACTTATTATTGTCATTCTCTTGACTGAAGTGATTTGTTATTTCTATCATTTGTTGTTTGGATCACTCATTCTTTAGAATTAGATTATTTAGTTTCCCATTAGTTTTTAGTCTACTTTTCAATGGTCCTTCAATATATATTATTTTTATTACATCATGATCTGAAAAAGATGCATTTAATATTTCTACCTTTCTGCATTGAATTGTGAAGTTCTTATACTGTAACATAATGTCAATTTTTGTGTGGGTTCCTTGTACAGCTGAGAAAAAGGTAAATTCCTGTCTATTCCCATTCAATTTTATCCAGAGGTCTACCATGTCTAAGTTTCCTAAAATTCTATACACCTCCTGGACTTCTTTCTTGTTTATTTTGTAGATGGATTTATCTAGTTCAGTGATGTGGAGGTGAAGGTCCTCCACTAATATAGTTTTGCTCTCTATTTCTTCCTGTAACTCTTAATTTGTCCTCTAAGAATTTGGATTCTATATCACTTGATGCATATATGTTTGGTAATAATATTACTTCATTGTCTATGGCATCTTTTGGCAGGATATGGTTTCCATCCTTATCTATTTTAATTAGATCTATTTTTGCTTTTGCTTTGTCTGAGGTTAAGATTCCTACCTCTGTTTCTTTGTTTTGTTTTGTTTTACTTCTGCTGAAGCAGAATATATTCTACTCTAGCCTTTTACCTTTACCCTGTGTGTATCCCTCTGTCAAGTGTGCTTCTTGTAAACATCACATTGTAATATCATATTTTTTAATCCATTCTGCAATTCACTTACATTTTCTGGGAGAGTTACTCCCATTAATTTTCACAGTTATGATTACTATTTGTGTCTTTCTCTCCATCCTATCTCCCCCACCACCATTTATCCATTTCTTTCTCCTTTCTCCCTTTCCTTTCTCACTAAAATTGTGCTCTAATGTATTCTGTAGGCAATTGGTGGTGAAGGACTTGAAACTCAGTAAAAAGACTGAGGCTAGAATCACCTACAAAGAAATGAAAGTTAAAATTCATGCTAAGAGAGTTAAGAAAGGATGTCAAGACAGAAAAAGAGACTGTGAAACAGTTACAGTTAGAGGGTGTAATGTGGATGCAAAGGAAAATGAGGATTGGTCATGTAAGATATAAAGGGAACTACCACCAATGGCTGCTGGTACCAATTCAGTCACTCCCAAGCCCTGCTCCTGGTTTGCTGGGGCCCAGGCTCTGGTGGCACTTCCTGAGATGAGCTTTGCTTCTCTCTCATCCAGTTCTGACAGACCCCTCCTGCTGACCTTCCAAGGTATCTCCGACATCTGTGGGCTTAGAAGTCCAGAAACTGCCATTGCTGAAAATGATTCAGTCCCCCTGAGTTCTGATCAGACCTGGGTCTTTGCTGGTGCAGGTCACACTAGACTGGGCTCTCTCACCCTGGTGCAACAGACCCTTCCTGTCAACCTTCCCGGACATCCTGGGCTGAAAACGTGCATCACTCTGTCTTCCTGTGGCTTCTTCTGTTCTAGAATTTATCCAGAGTCTCTTTTCAAAGGTATTGAAAGGAATTTGGGGAAAACCTCAGGCAAATCCCTGATTTCACTCTGTTATTTTGGCTCCAACCCCCATATAAGTCTTTCCAGGGTTTGCTTGGTCATCATTTCTTATAGTACAATAGTATTCCATTACATTGCTATACTACAACTTGTTCAGTCACTCACCAAATGATAGGCATCTTGTCAATTTCTGATTCTTTTCCACCACAAAAGAGCTGCTATTAATCTCTTTGTGCCTGTGGGTCCTTTCTCCTTTGTTATGATATTTTTAGAATTTAGACCTTGTAGTGCATTTCTGGATCAAAGCGTATGCACAGTTTGGTTGCCCTTTGTGAATAGTTACAAATTCCTCTCCAAAATGTTGACAATTTCACTGCATTTGGATAATGCATTGAGATTCCAATTTTTCCACATTTTCTCCAGCATTTATCAATTTCCTTTTCTTTTATATTAGCCAACCTGACAGGAATGAGATTCTACCTCAGAGATTTTTGACTTGCATTTCTGTAATTAATAGTGATTTAGAGCATTTTTAATATGATTATAGATAGCTTTAATTTCTTCATCTGAAAACTTCCTGTTCGTATCTTTGACCATTTATCCTTTGGGGAATGTCTTTGTGAAAATCTAAGTGAGAGAGAAGATGAGATCCTGAACTGTGTTAGTTTCTGTGTGAGTGAAGAGAAGGGGTTAGATGTAAGAAATTTTGGGGAGAGAGAAATGGGCAGATTTGACAAGTGTTTGAGTACGAGAGTATGTAAAGTAAGATAGTATGAGGAGCTACAGAAAATAGCAAGCTTACAAACCTGAAGGACTGTCATATACATTGTGTCTACAATGGAAAAGAGAAATTCAGTAGAAAGGTATGTTTTGAGGCAAAGTTATTGTAGTCTGTAAACAATTGGTGTTAAAGGACTTGAAACTCAGTAAAAAAGACTGAGGTTAGAATCATCTATGAAGAGATGAAAGTTTGAAAGTTAAGATTCATGCTAAGAGAGTTAAGAGAGGATGTCAAGAGAGGAAAAGAGACTAGGAAACAGTTACAGTTAGAGGGTGTAATGTAGATGCAAAGGAAAATGAGGATTGGTTATGTAAGATATAAAGGAAATTAGGAGATCACAACGTGAGAAAAATGAATCAGTGAGCATTTACTAAGTAGCTTCTAAATGCTATTAACTGTGCTAAGTTAGTATATAGGCAGCCCTTGCTTGTGAAATCACAATTTAATGGCAAAAAACCATATAAAACACCCATATACAAGAAAAATTGGATATAATATAGAGAAGGCACTAGCATTAAGGAGGATCAAAGGAAAAAAAAGCACATATAGGAAGAGAGGATGTCTGAAAATTTTAAATTCAACCTATGTCAAGAAAGGGCAGCTAGGTGAGGCAGTAGATATGCCTAAAGTTAGGAAAACTCATCTTGAGTTCAAATACGGCTTCAGTGCTTCATTAGCTGTGTGACACTGGGCAAGGCACTTAACCTTGTTTGCCTCAGTTCCTCATCTATAAAAATTATCTGGAGGAGAAAATGCTAAGCCATTCCAGTATTATTGCCAACAAATTCCAAATGGGGTCATGAACAGTTGGACAAAACCAAATGATAATAATATTTGTCAAGAAGGATGAGGACTGAAATAAAAAAGGCCATTGAATACTGCAATCAAAAGATCATTGATCCAGTTCACAGGCACAGAAAATTAGTGTCCCAATTATTTCACATTCCCTCCAACATGTCAGTTTCCTTTTCAAGCATTTTAGCCAAACTGATAGGTGTAAAATGATATCTCAAAGTCATTTTAATTTCCATTTCTCTAGTCAATAATAATTTAGAGATCTTTTTCTATGACTATAAATTGTTTTGATTTTCTTTTTATCAGAAAGCTACCTGTTCATATCCTTTGACAATATATCAATTGGTAAATAATTAATATTCTTACAGATTTGGCTAAGTCCTTTAAGTATTTGAGATATGCAACCTTTAACTGAGAATCTTTGATGAATGTTTTGCCCAATTTTCTGCTTTCTTTTTGATCTTGGCTACATTATTTGTACAAAACCTTTTTAATTTAATGTAATCAAAGTTATCGATTTTATACTTCACACTGCTCTCTAACTCTTATTTATTCATAAATTATTTGCTTATTTATAAGTCTCACAGTTAATATATTCAAGACTCTTCAAATTTCCTTGTAGTACCCCCCTTTACATTTAGGACACATATCCATTTTGATTTATCTTGGTAAATGATGTAAGATATTAGTCTCAGTCCAATTTCTGCCTGATAGCCTTATAGCTTTTCCAACAATTTTTACCAAATAATTAATTCTTATCACCCAAACTTAAGACTTTACACTCATCAAATAGCAGGGGTATATATCTATGTGTATATGATATATATATATATAGATATATATATATATATATATCTATATATATATATATATCTGTCTATCAGCTATCTCTCTATCTATCCATCTATCCATCTATCCATCTATCTATGGCTATAAATTGTTTATCTACTCTGTTCCATTGATCTACCTTTCTCTCTCTTAGACAGTACCAAATAGTTTTGATAATTACAGTCTTACAATATAATTTAAGATCTGGTACTGATAAACCTCCATCCTTTACAATTTTTTATTAGCTTAGCTTTCACTTGATGTTCCTCCAAATGAATTTTTTGTGTTTTCTTTTTCCAATTTAGCAAAAAAATAAAAATTTGGTATTTTGATGAATTAATTGGTATAACCATTTTAAAGAGATATCTGGAATTATGCCCAGAGAGAAATAAAACTGGTTATACTTTTTGACACAGAAATACTACTGCTAGATATGTTTCCCAAGATTATTAGGGGATAAAGAAAATAACCTATATGTTCTAAAATATTTATAGCAGCTCACTTTGTGGTAGCAAAGAGCAAGAAATTGCAGGAATGCCTGTCAATTGGGGAATAGCTGAACAAGCAATAGTATATGATTGTGATGAAACAGTACTGTGCTACAAGAAATGATGAGTGCAATGATCTTAGAAAAACATGGATAGACTTGTGTAAAATAATGAAGAGCAAAATGAGCAGAACCAAGAGAACATTGTATGCATTAACAACTATATTATTTTAAGTACACCTTTGAAAGAATGTCATTTTTACTATTATAAACACCCAACTTAACTACAAAGGATACATAAAGGAGAAAGTTGTTTGTATTCTGAGAAAGAACTGATAAATAGAAGTATATATAGACTGCTTTTAGACATACACATATACACATTTGTGTTTAATGGTAGCCATCTCTAGGACAGTGAGGAGAGAAGAAAAAGAGGAACAAAAAAAAAGCTACATGATAAATTTATTATATTTTAAAAGGAGTAAGAAGTTGTACATAAAT
This sequence comes from Pseudochirops cupreus, assembly GCA_028627135.1. Taxonomy (NCBI): domain Eukaryota; kingdom Metazoa; phylum Chordata; class Mammalia; order Diprotodontia; family Pseudocheiridae; genus Pseudochirops; species Pseudochirops cupreus. Next base: position 58,829,452 of record CM053581.1, on the reverse strand, counting down.
TTGAAGCTTTTACAATCATCTTTTCCCACCTGTTTTACCATCTTATAGAAATGCTTGTTTTATTTCTTAAGTTCAGAATAAAATAAAAATTTTAAAATTTATTTAGTATTTTATTTTCAATACTTGTTTTAAAACTTACAGCTCCAAATTCTTTCCCTTCTTCCCTCCCACCACCTGTCACTGAGAAGGTAAGGAATTCAATGTAGGTTAAACATGTGTAGTCATCCAAAATATCTACATATTAGTTTTGTTGTGAAAGAAAACATTCCCCCGCCCCCAAAAAAAAATCTCAAGAAAAATAAAGAAAGCAAAAAATATATATATGCTTCAATCTGTTTTCAGACAGCATCAGTTCTTTCTCTGGGGTTGGATAGCATTTTTCATCATAATTCCTTCAGAGTTGCCTTTGATCAATATATTGCTGAGAATAACTAAGTCATTCACAGCTGATCATCTTATTGTATTGCTGTTACTTTGTACACTGTACATTTCACTTTTTATCATGTCACGTAAGTCTTTCCAGATCTTTTTGAGAGCGTCCTGCTCATCATTTCTTATAGCACAATAGTATTTCATCATAACCACAGCCACAATTTGTTCATCCCTTCCCTAGCTGAAGGGCATCCCCTCCATTTCCAATTCTTTAATACAACAAAAAGAACTGCTGTAAATATTTTTGTACATATAGGTCCTTCTCTCTGTTTTTTAAAAATCTGTTTTGGGACACAAATGTATGAGTGTTATTGCTATTCCAAGCAGTATGCATGTTCTTTTTAGCCCTTTGGTATAGTTTGAAAGTACTACAGAATAGTTGAATCAGTTCACAACTCAACCAGCAGTGCATTAATGTCTCTTTTTCCCCCCACATTCCCTCCAACATTTATCATTTTCCTTTTCTTTCTTATTAGTCAATCTAGAAGGGATGAGGCTTTAATTTTTATTTTACATATGTCTAATCAGTAGTGAGAGCATTTTCCCCCATATTGCCATAGATAATTTTGATTACTTCTTCTTAAAACTGTTCATTTGTTTTGATCATTTATCAGTTGTGGAATGGCTCTTGTTTTTATAAAATTGACTCAGTTCTCTATATGTGTAAAAAATGAGAACTTACAGAAATTTGATTCATTTTTTCCCACAGCTACTTTTGCTAAAAGTATTTCCCTGTATCCTGCCCCTCTCATTTATTTTATTTTTTATCTCTTTTTTCTCTGTTCCTCCAGTGAAGTGTTTCATTGGATATTGAACAAGTTTACTAGACATCAAGGGTTGGAGGATTTGTGTGGTTTTCTAATGACGGTACTTAGTGATTAATGATATTTAGTAATTGTGAATCTAGATTAGTGACTGATTAAGTTAATGGTTGCCCCATGAATGGAAGATTGATTATTGTATTGTGAATTGATTGAATGATTAAGTAAGGAGGGTTACCCCCTTAGGGAAGCCAGATGATTATTCTTTTGTTCTTTGTTTTAAATATTGTGGCCACTGTAGTGAAAACTGTGTGGCCATTCTAATGTTAAGCTGTTATGAATACAATATTGTGATTTTCTGTGATAAGATGTAATGTTGTGAATATTATATTATGATTTGTTGTGAATGTTTGCCTTGATTTGTAATGGAATAAATGGAGTGTTCACTATACTGTGCAATCAGAACTTTAAAAGCTTTTCACAATAGCATTCTTTGGGGAATCTGCTGGTGCATGGCTTGCAACTATACCTTCCCTCAACTTGCCCTTCCTTCAATCCCTACCCTTCTATTTTTCCTCCAACATTCCTTTAGGGTAAAATAGTTTTCATATATTAAATTTTTGAGTTACATATTTTCTCCCCGTCTTTCCCCTGCCCACCACCCCAAAACAGCGATCCCAGTGTTTCCCCCCTCCCCAGTCTATTCTCTCCTATGTCACTTTTTGGTAGGGCAGGATGGATCTCCCAACTGCAGTGCCTGTGTATCTCAAGTTCCAGTTGGATGTAGTCAATAATAATAATAATAATTGTATCTATATCTATATCTATATCTATATCTAT
>CM053581.1:58793959-58826919 GCA_028627135.1 Pseudochirops cupreus | reverse complement strand
TATGAACAGGCAATTTTCAGAGGAAAAAATTAAAGATATCTATAATCATATGAAAAAATGCTCTAAATCACTATTGATTAGAGAAATGCAAATCAAAACATCTCTGATGTGCCACATCTCACTGGTCATATTGGCTAACACTACAAAACAAGAAAATGATAAATGCTGAACATGTGGGGAAATTGGAACACTAATGAATTGTTGGTAGAATTGTGAACTGATCTAATCATTGGAACTATGCCCAAAGAGCTCTAAAAAAGTGTATCTCCAACAGCCCCACTTCTAGGTCTATATCCCAAAGAGATCATACAAGTGAGAGGAGGAGCCATACTTAGAAAAGTTTTTTATAGCAGTTCTTTTTTGTGGTAGCAAGGGCATACCCACCAATTGGGGAATGGCTAAAAAAAATGTGTTATATGAATGTAATGGAATTCTATTGTGCTATAAGAAATGAGGAGTAGACAGATTTCATAATAACCTGGAGAGACTTATATAAACTGATGCTGAGTGAGATGAGCAGAACCAGGAAAATATTGTATACAATTACAGACCCATCATATCTGTGATTACTGACTTTGATAGACTGAGTTCATCTTAGCATTGCAAGGTTACAAGACAACTTCAAAGAACTCAAGATGGAAAAAGCTATCCACATCCAGAGAAAGATTTATGGAGTCTGAATGTGCAGACTGAAGCAAACTACTTGCTCTCTCTCTTTTTTTGTTTTGCTTTGTTCCTTCTTTCTCATTGTTCATTCTCTTGGTTATTACCCTTCTTTACAACTTGACTAATGTTCAGCATGAAGGTATTTGTAGCACCTATATTGGATTGCATGTTGCCATAGGTGGGCAGGAGAGAGGAGAGGGAAGGGGAGAAAATTTGGAACTCAAAAGAATTGAATTAAATAAACTAAAAGTAAATAAATAAAGAAATTATTTTTTTAAAGACTATTGTAGATTGTAGAGATGTCTTGCTCTGCATTATTAGAGGAAATTTCTTTACCATGATTTCTAAAGACCAATGACAACAAAGAAAGTAATAATGATGATGATCATGGTAATAATGATGATGATCATGATAATAATGAATTAAAGGAGAGTTGAGCAAACAGGTCAGGAGGCAGGAATGAACATATTTTGAGTTCATGGAATTTATCTAGAACACCCACCAGGAAATATTTAGGGGAACTTTTTGTCAATTTCTTTTGCCCTTTAAGACAAATCCATTTTTTATCTCATTGATTGGGATTTGAATTGGAATGAAAGACTGCTATCTTCATTTGAGTCTGATCTCAGAATCTAACTAATATTTGAATCTCAAGCTAGTCTTAGAATCCAAGTTTTTTTCAATTAATCCTTTGAACTGAGTGCCGGTAACAGAATGAATTACCTGATCATAAAGTGGTTTCCAAACAAGACTGCAGCTGTTATGACCAGTGTTTCAGTGAATAGAATTATGGTTTAGGAAGGAGCCTCTCTTCTGTAAGATGTCCCTTCATTTCAGCTTTTGGCAACAGTACTGAGATGGCTTTCATTTTAATTTAATTTAAATAAATTTTCAATAATGATCCAATGGTGTTTGAGGCCAGGGAAACTGAATGTTTCATTTCCAATGGTCTCTCTAAAAAGTCCTCAATAATTGAATCACATTAACGTTTAACCAGTCCACATTGCATATAAAAACCCTCTGTAATAAAGCTGCTGTTGTATAAATGCTTGGCAACCTCACCTCACATGCTGTACCAAATATAATAAAAATCTTTCTGGAATAAAACTGAGCCACTCAAGCTAATGAGACTCCTGTTTAGAGTTCACTTTATTCAAACATTGCTTTTCATCATCATTTATTCTCAGAATCAGTTGATAATAGATTTTTTTTCTATTGAAAGAAAACATAAGATGCCTAAAAGTTGACAGAACAGCAGCCATAATGATATGATGGATAATGCAAAAAAGATCATAGGATGCTCCACCATATAGATTGCTTTAAAATGTCAGACTTGTGGAAGAGCAGATTATTGATCTGATAGACACTAAAGTATCACAGTGGCTTGGGAGTCATATATAAATACATATTAAGAGATTGTTTAAAATTCAGATCATTGATCTAATTGATTGTAACAACTTCAAGGGAGCCATTGAGCTTTTTGTAAATAATACATCTGGTAGAGAGTGAGCAAGCTGTTCAGAAATTCATATAGATATTTTTATTTAAATTCTGAAGGTAATGATAATTTCACATGGAAAGGGAAAAAAAACAAAAAAATCAGAGATATGCTATTGCAATAAAAGAGTATATTCTACCTAACAAAATCCCTTCTCATATCACCATTCTGGGAATTATTTTCACTTCACAGTATTGAATGCTTATAAATTTAACTGGAACAAATGCAAAGTATTGAATTTGGGTTCAAATAATCAGCATTAGTGCGTAGGAGGGAGCAATTATAGCTATGGAAAATACTTGAGATATTAACCAGCATAGAATCCCTAAATAAATCAGTAATGTCAGACAAAAGTCAAAAGTGCTAATACTATTATAGATTTCCATAATAGAGTCATGGACAGACATTGTGTAGAATAGTTAATAGAGTTCTTTATCTGTAGGTAGGAAGAGTTCAAGTTCAGTCACTGACATTTACTAGATTTATGACCCTAAGCTAATCACTTAATCACCTCAGTGCTTCAGGCAACTCTCTAATAATTATTTTATAAGTCTATTGTCTTCACACTATGCCAGAGGTCCAAATCATCCAAAGCCATTGTTTTACATACTTGGAGCTAAGAATATATGCACACAAGCATATGCATATATATATACACATACATATACATGTATGTATAGTTTATATGTGCATATATATGTATATATGTGTATATATGCATACACACACACAAAAAAATTTAAAATACAAATTTTTTAAATGTTAAATGGATAAATTCTTAGCTCCTGTCCAGTACAAAAAGATTTGCAGGGGGCAGAGCCAAGATGGCTGAATAGAAACAGCACTTCTGCGCTGCTCTGGCTTCCACCTCCTCCAATACGTGTAAAAAAATGACTTTAAAACAACCTTTAGAGCTATAGAACCTACAATGTGACAGAGAGAAACAAAGCTCCGGCTGAAGGAAGACTGGTAGGCTGGCAGGAAGGGTCCATCACAGCATGCTAGGAGCAGAACACAGTCCCACCTGAGCTGTGATTTTAGCCCCAGGTCAGCCCTGAGCAGCGATGGCTGGAGCAGACCTCACAAAAGTAAATCACCAGCAGCTGTATCAGTTTCTAGACTTCTCAATCAACAAATGCCAAAGATAAAGTAAAAGCTCGATGTGGAATGTTGTTGGTCCAGGAGGAGATAGAAGAGCGCAATCTGGTTGCTACCCCAGGAGCAAGAAGTGACAGAGGCATGGTAGCTGCAGCTGCTGCTGTGTGGCTGCTTCAGAGCTCCTGGCCTACAGATTGTAGGGGGGCCAAGTGACCATTTAGAGTGTAATCACTCTTGCTTTTGACTTGCTTGGATCCGGGTTGTGGTCTTGTGTGGTGGTCCTGAGGTGTATTATCAGTGAGCCAGAACATGTGGGGGCTAAAGAGAGGGTGCCCATCTAATAGCTCCAGCAGCTGCAAAATCCCCAGCAATTTGGGACATAGCTCTCTCCATTCTGGAAGCAAAGTTCTATGGTGGCAAAAAGCTCAAAAGTCAAGCAATTGGCTGCCATTATGAGTAAGCAGAGAAAGCACAAACAGATGATAGAATCCTTTTTTGGGGACAAAAAGGATCGAGGCATGGAGTGGGAGGAAGATATCAAAGTCCAAACTCCTGCATAAAAAATCTCCAAGAAAAATATGAATTGGTTACTGGCCATGGAAGAGCTCAAGAAGGATTTTGAAAATCAAGTAAGAGAAGTCTCAGAGGAAAAATTGGAAGAGAAATGATAATGATGCAAGAAAATCATGAAAAGCAAGTCAACAGCCTGGTAAAGAAGAGTCAAAAATACACTGAAGGAAATAACACCTTAAAAAATAGACTAACACAAATGGCAAAAGAGATCCAAAAAGCCAATGAGGAGAAGAATGCTTTAAAAAGTCGAATTTGCCAGATGGAAAAGGAATTTCAAAAACTCACCAAGGAGAATAACTCCTTCAAAATTAGATCGGAGCAATTGGAAGCTAATGACTTTATGAGAAATCAAGATACTATAAAACAGATTCAAACAAATGAAAAAATAGAAGGGAATGTGAAATATCTCATTGGAAAAACCACTGACCTGGAAAATAGATCTAGGAGAGATAATTTGAAACTTTTTGGACTACTTGAAAGCCATGACAAAAAAAAAAAGAGCCTGGGTACCATCTTTTAAGAAATTATCAAGCAAAATTGCCCTGATATTTTAGAATCAGAGGGCAAAACAGAAATGGAAAGGATTCACAGAACCTCTTGAAAAGATCCCAAAAAGAAATCTCCTAGGAATATTACAGCCAAAACCCAGAATTCCAGGTCAAGGAAAAAATACAGCAAGCAGTCAGAAAGAAACAATTTGAGTATTGTGGAAACACAATCAGTATAACACAAGACCTAGAAGCTTCTACCTTAAGGGATTGAAGGGTTTGGAATTTGATATTCCAGATGTCAAAAGATTAAAGGATTAAAACCAAGAATCACCTACCCAGCAAAACTGAGTATAATGCTACAGGGAAAAAAATATGGTCATTCAATGAAATAGAGGTCTTTCAAGCATTCTTGATGAAAAAACCTGAGCTGAGCAGAAAATTTAACTTTCAAATACAAGCAGCAAGAGAAGCATGAGAAGGTAAACAAGAAAAAGAAATCATAAGGAACTTATTAAATGTGAACTATTTACATTCTTACATGGAAATATGGTCATTGTAACTCAGAAGACTTTTCTCAGTATGAGGACAGATGAAGGGACTATATATATGTGTGTATGTGTGTGTGTGTGTGTGTGTGTGTATACATATATACACGTATAAGCACACATCTATATATATATGTATGTATAGGAAAATGTATGTGTATATAAATATATATGTAAGTGTGGGCATTTGTATGTTCATGTATACATAGGCAGAGGGCACAGGATGAGTTGAATATGAAGGGCTGATATCTAAAAAATAAAATTAAGAGGTGAGAGAGAAATTTATTGGGAGAAGAAGAAAGGGAGAAATAGATAAGGGTAAATTATCTCATATAAAAGAGGCAAGAGAAAGCTCTTACAATGAAGGGGAAGTGCAGGAAGGTGAAAGGGAATGGGACAACCTGATTTTCATTGAATTTGGCCTAAGGAGGGAATAACATACACACTCAGTTGGGTATCTTACCCTATAAGAAAATAGGAGTGTTGGAGAAAAGAGGGGGGAGGATAGAAGGGAGGGCAGATTGGGGGAGAGAATAGTTAGAAACAAACATTTTTGAAAAAGGATAAGGTCAAAGGAGAAACTAGAATAAGTGGAGTACAGGATAGGATAGAGGGAAATATAGTTAGTCTTTCATAATCTAACTACTATGGAAATGGTTTGGGTAACTACACATGTACAATCTTTATTGAAGTGCTTATATTCCCAGTGGGTGTGGCTGAGGGGGGAAGAAGAGGAAAAAAAAATCTGGAACTCAAAGTTTTAAAAACGAATGTTTAAAAATTTGCTTTTTACATGCAACTGGGAAATAAGATATATAGATACTGGGGTATAGAAACCCATCTTGCCCTACTAGAAAGTAAGGAAGGGTTAAAGGGGAAGGATACAAGAGAGAACAGATTGAGTGAAGGGGTATTCAGTAGGCTTGCTATTTTGGGGTGGGGATATGGAAAGACAGGCAGAAAAAAACTGTAACTCAAAATCTTGTGGAAATGAATATTGAAAACTAAAAATTAAAAAAAAAAGATGTGCAGGACAGATTTTTTCCTTAGGAAGTAGTTGGTTGACCTCTGTTCAAAATTGTATGTGGATTGCATCTTTCCATACATGTTTGGAATTCTTCACACTTTAGGAATAGCATATCCTTTGGGTATTGGCATATTAGACATTTAAAGTTCATGTGAATAAAGAAAGTCATAGTATCACTGAATTTTGTTCTACGTAGACCATACATGAAATATTTGTTGTAGGAAACACCATTTTAATAAGAGGATAGACAGATGGTATAACAAACAAAAAGAGAATTAGGAAAATGTAAACCATATGAACTTTGTATTGGTGGCACCTGGGTTGTTTAGCCTAGCTAAGAGAAGGAGAAAAAAAAAAAGAAATGCTGTATAAGAAAAAGAAAACTGTCCTCAGAATTAGGAATAGCTGGTTTCAGGGTCCATGTCATATTTATATACATATGCATGCACATGCAAATGCACATGTGTGTATATATATATATATATATATATATATATATATATATTTATATATATATGTGTGTGTGTGTGTGTGTGTGTGTTTTGTGTGTGTGTGTGTGTGTGTGTGTGTATACAAATATACATTTATGATAAATAACATTAGGTATAGCTTATGATCTCCCTGTCATGGAGAAAACTTTCAAAGATTTTTTTTTAACAACAAATTATTATATACATAGGGAGAAGGAATTATCTGTCTCAATGAGAGTTCACTGTGCCCAAGAAATCCCAGGTCCAACTGGAGAGTGGGAATAAAATATTTAGGGAGATGTTATGGGACTCTGAAGATCTTCCCTGCCCCTAAGCCCTTTGATAGGCTTAAGTGGCTCTGAGAACCTTCCCCAATTTGAAAGTATACTCTACCCCCTAATAGGCTTAATGTGGTCACATGGAACCTGTGGAGGGAGGCTTGTTCTTCAGGAATACCCACACCTTATTACTCTGGGATTGGGCAGTGGGTCAAGAGGGCTATGACATTCTCTGATCCAGGAGAAGGCTATATATACCCTGATGTGAGGTTTTGCTTTGGGGCTCACTTTGGAAAGAGTTGTGTTATTTGGCCAGATGAGACTCTGGGCAGCCATTGAGCCCCTCAGCTTTGAAAATCCAGATGTTGGTGCTTCCCTCTCTGGTAACTAACTAGGTATGGATGTAATGGTCATGTAGCTGGAAGCTCTGTCTGCTGAATTGTGTCATTTTCTGTTGTAACTTCTGTTTGCATTCTGTTTGTATTCTCTGAAGTTCAGGGTGCTGACTTTTTCCCACAAACTAGGTAAATGATATATGTTTGATTAAAGTAAGACTGTTAACCCATTCTGAGTTGCTTTCCTTTAGAAAAGCAGATCTAAGAGCCTGTGCTAGCAGTCATCCTAGGTATGCTAGGATGCTTGCTGATACAGGAGATCATGATAGTTATGTTCGAGTTATCATGTGAAGGAGGAAGTAGAATTTTTCTGTTTGTTTCCTGTGAGTTGAAGTAGAAACAATAGGTAGAAGATGCAGAAAAGCTGCTGCAGTGCAACAATCCTTAGGTGCTTTTTCTCCCAACTCTCGCTGGATTAGCACTTTATGTTCCCAGAGAGGACAATTGTTTGCAAAACCCCCACTAGTGCAATTCTATTAAATATTTGCCAGAACTGATTGGATTTTAGAAAAGACTTCATATTATGGTATTGTATTATAAGAAATTTGGTATAAAACCCTTCCTCCCATCAAAAGAAAAATAAATTTGGAGATTACTCTCTCAAAGTTATACGTTGAGTCCAAAAGAAGAGTGGGTTTAAACACTGAACACAATGACAGTGAAATAATTGAAAAGAGTATCTATGGTCAAAGTACAAAATCATGACTTGTGATTTCTGAAAGTCCTTTTTATTTGAATCCATAGCTGGCACTATCTTTTGGCTGCAGGGGTTAGAGGCCTTGACATTTTGCCCCCTTCTAGGGTGGTTATCTTTCTGAATTTGTTTGTGTCTTGGTCCTTGGTACATCTCTGCCCCATTTTGGACATATTATCCTCTATTGGCTTACTCTCTGATAAAGTAGTCAATGGAACCTTAAGGAGGGAGGACGTGGAAGGAGACATTCACTCCCACCCACCAAGATTTCTTCCTTCTGACAGCCTTGACTCAAAATGGAATCCTATCCTGCAGAAATGAAACCTTCCACAGTTGTTTGGATCCTTCTGAACTGAGCTCACTTATAGAATGACTGTCATTTTATACATGGCCCCATTAGGAGTGAATACTATTGGATTACTACTTTGAAGGTATATTTTATTATCATTATCACTATCATAATTATATTGTAGAGAAAATCTTCGTACAGTCATGGGTTAGACTAGATGATTTCTCAGTTGCTATAATCTAATTACATTTAAAAGTCTTTCCTCAACAAACTAGGCTAAAAAAAAGTAGTTACAAATATAGTGACAGAATCCTCATAAAGCCATCCCCAGTGCCAATATTCTAACTTCCTTATAGGCACCACTGAACAGCAGGCCCACTGCACCTGTCTAGCCACCCCCACACCCACACACACACAGACACACACTCAATATCCAAACTTCATATATACTTCACTGCTCACTAGAACAACAGGTATGCCCATGTGATGAGATCCCACTCACTGCCTCTAGCTAGCCACTGCCTCCAGATCCATTCCTCCTATTTCCCACAGAAACAGCAGGTGTGTCCATGGACTCAGTCACAACCATATCCATCTAATCCTAGACAGGCACCACCAGGATGCCAAAGCAGGATGTGAACCACTAAACAATAGTAGGGACTTTCCCTAATTAGTCACCTGTGCAATAATAGCAAAGAGCTGATTTAGAGTGAACTCATGACATAGAGAGGCTTATTATAATATTATTATCACACATACATACCCCCCAATGGGTTTTTCTGTATGCGTTGTGGGTAATTACATCTGTAGTTCTACTGTGGCTGGGACACCTCCCCTATTACCTAATCCCTTAACAAACTCCTCCTGCCTTTATAATATTCATAATTTCTATTATGTATTTGCATCTTTATCCTATGAGAATCCATCTTGCTTTCTCTGAAGTTGCTTCTTCCTCTTGGAATTTAACCCACTTTATGAGAGGTGTTAATCTCAACAAATGCCTACACGTGGATTAGAGGTGGTCTGACTCTGAACTCTTTGAGAGGGTTCCACCACAACACTTCTTAAACTGCAGCCATTTTTGGCATCCCTGGGTGTGGAGAGTGGAAGCTGCAACAAAAGAACAACATTAAATTCTAGCCTACTCATTAGAAAAGTGTCTGGTCATGAAAGGAGTGAAATCATGCTTGAATATAAAAATAAAAGTAATGTAAAATTTTTTAAAATGAAGTAAAAAAACTTTAAATAACTAGTAATTATTAACATAATACATTTTTCTAATACTTGACTGTCACTATATATTTTATAGCCTTTATTTTGTTGCTAGAAACCAGAAGAACCCTGTGATATTGGCAGTTTTGTAATAGTAATAATGGGAGAGTCAGGATAGTGGAGTAAGTAGTAAATCACTGTAACTCTCACATATTCACCTCCAACAACCATAAAATAGCACCCCAAAATAAATAAATCCTGAAACAGCAGAACCAGCAAAAAGAGAGTGATATCATCTTTGAGGCCATGAAACTTGGAAGATTTTCAGAAAAGATCTATCTCACTCAAGTAAAAGAGGATCACATTCCAGGACAGGAAGTCTCCCAGCAAGACAGCAGGAAGCTCCACCTCAGGAAAGCAGAGATAGATACTAAGCCCCAGTATGAATGAGCAGTCAAACACCAATACCAGGATACAAACCCTCTCCCCCGCCCCCCAGTCCCATGTACCTAAACATAGACAGGGGAATGGGCAAGCCACAACTCTGAGAACTACCACTTGTTTCAGCATAGCCCTGGGAAGCTTCCAGAGGCCAGACCTCCACGTGCTTCAGGGTAACCCCAAGGAAGTGCAAAAACACCCCACGAGCCTCAGCACACTTTAGTAATAACACTAGGCCCCAGACTTCAGCACCATCAGAGTAAGCTACACCCACCCCAACCCCTCAGCATAGCCGCGGGCCACAAGAGTCCCCTGTGGGCCTCAGGGCAATATCAGTACAGCACAGGGTATATAGCCAGGGCCCTCAGCTCCTGTACAAGAAGCATGAGACAGTGCCTCTTCCATGCCAGGAGCAGAGCTCTAATTTAAAAGAAAGGGAAAAGGTCAAAAAAGAGGAGCAAACAACAACAAAGGTATCTGACCATAGAAAGTTGTTAGGGTTATAGGGAAGATAAAAGACACACTTAGAAGAAGACAAAAATTTCAAAATACCTATCAGAAAAAAAAAAAGAAAAGGAAAATGGGAAGTGATCTCAAGCCCAGAAAGAACTCATGGAAGAACTCAAAAAGGAGCTTAACATCATGTAACAGATGTAGAAAAAAATGGCAAAAGAAATGAGAGAGATGCAAGAGACTTATGAAAAAAAAAAGAATAAATATCTTGGAAAAAAAAAACTACTTAAAAAGTAGAATTGACCAAAAAGGAAAACATGTAAAATATCCCCGGGGAGGGGGGAGGGGCGTGGAAGGGGAGAGAGAAACACAAACAACTCTTTAAAAAAATAGAAAAGAAAGTACAAAAGCTAATTGAATGAAAACAACTCCTTAAAAGTTAGAATTGGGAGAGTGGAAGCTATGAGGCATCAAGAATCAATGGAACAAATTCAAAAGAATGAAAAAATGGAAGGAAAATATAAAATACTTCATGGGAAAAACAACTGACATAGAGAATAGATCTGAGAAAGACAATGGCAGAATCATTAGACTCCATGAAAGCTATAATTTAAAGGAGGAGCAGGACAGCATCTTTCAAGAAATCATCAGGGAAAACTGTCCTGATAGCCAAAAAACAGAGGGCAAAGCAGGCATTGAAAGAATCCACTCATCACCTCAGGAAAGAAATCCAAAAATAAATACTCCAAGGAATATTATAGTCAAATTTCAGAACTATCAGGACAAGGAAAAAAAAATATAGCAAGTGGCAAGAAAGAAACATGTCACATATCAGGGAGCCAAAATCAGGATTACACAGGATTTAGCAGTTGCAACATTAAAAGACTGAACATCATGTAATGTGATATTCTGGAAAGCAAAGAAGTTAGGACTACAACTAAGAATCACTTACCCAGTGAAATTAATTAATACACATCAAGGGAAAAGATTCAATGAAACAGAAGACTCTTAAGCTTTCACACAGAGAATACCAGAATTAAACCAAAAATATGATCTATAATATCGAGACCCAAGAGAAGTATAATCAGATAAAAAGGGAAAAGAAAACATAACGGATTCAATACAGCTAAATTTTTTACATCCCCACGTGGGAACATGATACTCTTAATTCTTAAAAACTGTATCACCTATAGTATAGCTAGAAAGAATATACATAAACAGAGGGTACAGGTATAAGGTACATTTCAGGGAATGACATAAAAAATAAGGGATGAAAAGAAGGAGTACAATGAGTGAAGAAGGGAGACGGAGAATAGGTTAAATTATTTCACTTGAAAAGGTGCAAAAAACCTATTAAGGCAGGGGTAGACAGGAGGTTGGGAGATGAACATTGCTTGAAACTTAGTATTACCAATATTGACTCAAAAAGGGATTAATATACACAATTTATTGAATATAAGAATCTATCTTGCCTAACAGAGAAGTAGAACAGGAGGAGATGAAGTAAAGGGGGCAGGGCACCGACAGAAGAAAACGGAGATCTGAGGAGGTGGTAGACAGAAGTAAAACAATGATGAGGCAGGAAAAAGTGAAAGGAGAGAGAGGACAAAGAGAAGGAAGAACAGGATGGAGGGAAATACAGAGTTAGTAATTATAACTGTTGAAGTGAATGGAATGAGCTCTCCCACAAAATGGAAGCAAATAGCAGAGTAGATTAAAGAAAAAAACAGAATCTACAATATGGTGTGTACAAGAAACATATTTGAAGCAGAGAGACACACACAGAATAAAGGTAAGGGGCTGGAAAGGAATATATTATGCTTCAGTTGAAGGAAAGGAATGAAGGAAGGAAAGGAGGAAAGAAGGAAGGAGGAAAGAAAGAAAGAAGAAGAAGGAGGAGGAGGAAGAGAAGAAGGAAGAGGAAAAGGAGGAGGAGAAAGAAAGAAAGAAAATGGGGATAGCAATCCTGATCTCAACATAAAAATAAAAATATACCTAATTTAAAAAGATAAGGAAGGAAACCACATCTTGCTTAAAGGTACCACAGACAATGAAGGAATTTCAATACTAAACATATATGTACCAAGTAGTATAGCATCCAGATTCTTAAAGGAGAAGTTAAGTGAGTTCACCATAAACAAATTAGAAGAGCAAGGAATAGTCTACCTGTCAGACCTATGGGGAAGTAAAGAATTAATAAACAAACAAGAGCCAAAGAACAGTACGAATTGTAAAACAGGTAATTTTGATCACATTAGATTGAAAAGCTTCCCTACAAACCAAGCCAATGTGACCCAGATTAGAAGGAAAACAGAAAGCTGGAAAATAATCTTTATGGAAAGTATATCTGATGAAGGCCTCATTTCTCACATACATAGGAAACTGAATCAAATGTATAAGAATATAAGCCATTCCCTGATTGGTAAATGGTTAGTGAATATGATCAGGCATTTTTCAGATGAAGAAATCAAAGCTATCCACAAGCATAGGAAGGAGTGCTCTAAATCACTTGATTTGAGGAATGAAAATTAAAAAGACTCGGAGGTACCATCTCATAGCTATTAGATTACTAATATGATTAAAAAAAAAAAGAAAATGATAAATGTTACAGAGGATGTGGGAAAATTCTACACTAATGCATTGTTGGTAGAGCTGTGAACTGATAGAACCTTTGTGGAAAGCAATTTTGAGCTATGCCCAAAGGGAAATCAAACTGTAGCTACCCTTTGGCCACAAAGCAATGCCACTACTAGGTCTATATCTCAAAGAGATCATTGAAAAGGGGGAAAGTATCTACATGTACAACACTATTTATAGCACTCCTTTTTGTTGGGACAAAATATTGAAAACTGAGGGGATAGCCATCAATTGGGGAATGCCTGAACCAACTGTGGCATATGAATGTAATGGAATACTATTTTGCGATAAGAAATGATAAACAGGCAGATTTCACAAAGACTTGAACAAACTGATGCAAGAAATGAGCAGAACCAGGACAACATTGTACACAGTAACAGCTGCATTATATTACGATTGACTATGAATGATTCAGTTCTTCTCAGCAACACAGTGATCCAAAACAAGTACAAAGGACTCACAAAGCTATCCTTGTCCAGATAAAGAACTGAAGGAGTCTGAATGAAGATTGAAGCTTATCATTTCACTGACTTTATTCTTATTCATGTTTTTTTCTTTTGATGTATTTCTTCTTTTGCAACTGTAACTAATATAGAAATATGTTTTACATGATATCATATGTATAACCTATATCAAATTGCCTACCATTTTAGGTAGAGGGGAATGGAGAAAGAGAAAAAAAAAATTTGGAACTCAAAATCTTGTAAAAATGAATGTTAAAAAATCGTCTTGACTTGTAATTAGGGAAAAGAAATAAAATGCCATTAAAATAAATGCTACCTATTATCATAAGCTTATATTGTACTAATTCCCTCTCTAAATCACATTACTCTTTTTTGTTCATCACATACCCCTTTCCCCAATTGGTGGGAAAATAAAGCATTTTCTTTAATGCCAATAAATGTTAAAATCTCAAAAAATTGATAGTAATAAGGATAGCTTACATTTATTTAGAACTTTAGGGCTTACATATATAAATGTGTATGTGTTTCTGCATGTGTGTGTACAAAATAAGGTTTACAAATATATGTAATACTTGCATGCATACTCACATATATTTGTATATGTAATTTGATCATTCCTCATAGAATTTCTGTGAATTATGTGCTATTATTCTCCATTTTATAGATGGGAAAACTGAGCTTGAAAGGGGTCAAGTGACTTATCCACAATGAAACAGCTGGGCAGAATTTAAATTTAGGTCTCACTCTTAAATTCAGCAAACTGTCCTCTAGAATATGTAGTTGCTGCCGCCTAGAACTGGTGCTTAAGAATAAACCAGAACAGAGAGACCTTTTGAAGGAAGTTAAAGTAGTTGATATTTTTTGGCATCTGAATCAAGCATGTTACTGAATTTGGTGAAACATTTGGTTCTAAACATTCTGGTACCTTAGAGCAGAATAGAAAAAACAAAACATTGAACTATATGGTTTTAAATTCCTGAGAAGATTCCATGGAAATGAATAGTCATAGAGGAAAAATAACAAAAAACAAAAAAAAAACAAAAAAAATGTTGTCAAGGAGTAACCTCAAGTGCCAGCTTAAAATATATAACCTTATATAATGCATAGGGAAAATCATAATGTAACATATAATGCTTAAAGAGTGAAAGAAATACTTCATAAATATGATCTCATTTTATCTTCACAACCATCCTGAAATAGGGACTACAATTATTAAGTCTACCTGACATTTAAAAGAAACTGGAGCAAACAAAAATTAAGTGAATTGTCTACCAAGAGACTGAGGTTGGATTTTGCCTCAGATCTTCCAGATTCCACTTAATTGTTCTATACACCTAGCCATCTGGATGCCTAATATAATATTGGATAATGCCCTCAGTCATCATTTTAACTTGGGGTTTATCAGGAAAGTCCACGTTCAATTAGATAAATCTTCAGTCAGCTTGCTGGAAATATAGGATTTGGGACTGTAAAGGTAGAGGTAGACTTTAACTTTTACTCCGTGTTGTGAGAGGACACAGGGAAATCAAATCAACAAGTATTTATTATATTCACAAATCTGGGGTTCCTTAGTCTGAGAGAAAAGCCACAGTTTCCTCAAGTGAGATTTTTTTCTGCTCCTGCTCCTTTGAGAATAAAGAGGATCCTTAATTCAATAACTGTTTTGCAGCTGCTAGACTAACAACATGCCACCAAGGTTAAAACTCATGTTTAGAGATGTTAAGCTTGCCCAGGCTGCTACTTTAATTAGGTGCTTGCATAGTATAATTCTGAGGTACATGGGGAATATTTGCTCAACATTTCCATCAAAATCTCTTTACCTTCCCTGGCCAGTGACTAGGAGTCTTTGACTAGTTCATATGTCTGTATTTATTTATAGATTGCTGTTTTTCCTTTGATTCATATGCATTTCATGTGGAAAGTGAAGTAAAAGCTCAGTACCTATATTGTTCAGTGCATAGGCACCTAGTAACTTTCTGGTTAGGAGTAGGCAACCCAGAAATGAGCTACTCTTTATTTGAGATATTTCCTCAAACTACAACTCTGGAACAGAGAGAAAGCAACAGAAAGAAAACTTACTTTTTTTTGGTATCAGGGCTCCAATATTTCACCTAGTTCATATGTTTCCAGAATCTTCCTGAGAGGAATGGGAGAGGCTAAACAATTAACTGACAATAAGAGAATAAAAATATTATGTGGAAAATGTTTGCATTGCATGTAGAGTTAAATTGTATTTTCTCACCATAATCTAGAAGTACAAAATTGTATAACTACAAAGATACTTAGATATCAGATTGCCCATCTTTTTCTTTATATAGTTTAAGAAATCAGTTCCCAGAAAACTTAGACTGCTAAGAATCACAGATCGTTAGACATAGATAGAGGAAGAAGTATGTAGGCCAAAAGACCAAAAAATCCAGACGTCCAGGTTGATACTCTCCTATAAGACCTTGTACCTTTTATGGTGTCAGGTCTGTATCTCTGATGACTTATTTCTTTAATATTAACTATTGTTGTAAAGAAAGGAAAAAAAACTCTCATAGAATAATAGTAGTCCTATAATTTCATTGAGTTTTTTTTGTTTTGTTTATTTATATGTTCTTCCCTTTATTTCTTTAAGTCTGAAAGGACCCTGTGTTTACTTATTGTATAAAAGATAACACCATATCCAGAAGAATATAAGCTTCTCAAAATTAGGGATCATTTGTGGTTGTTATCCTCAGTCCTAGAGAAGTATCCTGCACATGGTAGGCGTTTAATAAAAATATCTATTGTTGATGTTAGAGCATGTCACAATGTCCCATATTCTATGTTATTAAATCCTAGTTCACTGCAGAACCTATTATTGTATATTTTAAGATTATTTCCACTTAATTAAATCATTTACATTTAATTGAATTTTCCTAGAGTTTTTGAACAAATCTGTGTTTTCCTCAGTGAAGATTTCACCTCTACTTATGTGGTTCATACTCCTGTCCTTCGTCATAAATCCTCAGTAGAGTATTTCATTAACAAGCAGAAGTATTCTTTAGGTTCCTTCAGTATTTCAGGGTCAATGATGTGCCATTCAAGCTTCCTATTTCCCAGTTCTTTTGCTATGGCCAAGCTGTCTCCTTTTCAAGCAATAATTATCCTTGACAATCTATGTCAGTGACTCTGAACCTGGGTCTATGACCTTTTAAAAAAATTTTTTTAATCAATGTATTTCAATAACATTGGTTTGTTTTGCAATCTTACACATTTTATTTTGTACATTTGAAATC
Organism: Pseudochirops cupreus; assembly: GCA_028627135.1. Classification (NCBI taxonomy): domain Eukaryota; kingdom Metazoa; phylum Chordata; class Mammalia; order Diprotodontia; family Pseudocheiridae; genus Pseudochirops; species Pseudochirops cupreus. The sequence continues at coordinate 58,810,425 of CM053581.1, read as the reverse complement.
ATTCCTATTAGGGGTCCATAGGATTCAGCATACTGCTAAAGAAGAATCACAATGATGAGGATGATTAATCATCTTTTTAAAAATGATTAATTTTATGATTCTGTGATTTATTATTATTATTATTATTATCATTATAGCATTTATAGAATACTTTAAGCTTTAGAAACTGTATAAAAATTATGGTCTCATTCCATCCTCAAAGCACCCCTGGGAGGTAGGTGTGACTATTTCACTCCTTTTATAGATAAGGAAATTGAGGCATAGAGAGGGTTAAGTGCCTCACCCATGGGCACAAAGATAGTATGTGTCTGAGGGTAAATTTGAACTCAGGGCTTCATGACACTAGGTCTGGCACTCTATCCACTGTACCACCTACAAAGATATAGAAACCTACAATAAAGAATAAGAAAATATGCCTGTTAGCAGCCATGATCTGACAGACAGATGGTATTTCAAAGGGAAGAGATGAGTGAGACAATGGAGAACTTTGCAGGTAGGACAGGAAGATGGTGAAGAATCTCAAGTCCATGGCACGTGAGGATAAGCTGAAAGAATTGGAGATATGTAGCCCAAAGAAAAGACAACTTAGAAGAAAACTGATAGCGTTTTTTTTTAAAGGCATTTAAAAGGCTATCATGAGGAAGTGAGATTAGAAATATTGTGAATGATCTAAAAAGGCAGAAATGGGAGCTGCCTGTAAGAAGTGAGTAAGTTAGATTTGAAAGAACAAACTTTTTTTAACAGTCTGAGTTGTCTCAACATAGAATGGACTATGAATATTCAGGTATGATTGGTTTTTTTTTTTTATGCGGGGAATTCTCACTCAGATATGGATCAGACTGGATGGATATTCTGGTCCCATTCAAATTATATTTTTTATTATTGGGACCTGCACTGGAATAGGAGGAAAAAAAGGTAACATGAACAAAAGATTGGAGGTAGGAAAGTAATGGGGAAGAGCCATCAACTCTTTGCTCCTAAATAAAACAGGATTTCTTATTCCTCCACCCTGCTCGGCCCCCACTTCCCATGACTGGTTACATTCTTTAGCTCTAAATCTAAATGAAGACAAACAAAACCTCATTCACATCTAGAATAACAACAGCTTTCAATCTTCCCTATGTGTTGTAGCATAACTGCTCAATATGACTGTTGGCATTTAAAGTATTTAGGATTGACTGAAAATGTTCAGGAAGGCTAAGAGCTTAGTGAAATAATTCAGGACAAATCATATTTATCTGAGCCAATTTCTGTAGCTTGACATTTTACAATTTACTTCTAAGCTGCTAAAATAGCTTAAGAAACCTTCTCCTTCTGGTTTGTCTGATTTGTTCCTTGTATTCTACCTAATCCTGCCTGAAATTGGTGCAATTAATATCGAAACATGCATCAAATGCAATGACAGTGATCACCGTGGAATTATGCCAGATTAGAAAAGGGTTTTCTACTTAACATGTCTGTTAGCTCCATGATGACTGAATCAGATAAGTATGAGAAACCAGAACTGCTGGTGAATTTATTTTTTTTTCGAGAGAGTGTGTGTTGAGACAGAATAAGTTCATGATTCTATCAGGGTAGGTTAACTAACATTGAGGAAATTCCCTTTACCAATTTAAAGATGCAACTATAATGCAATTTGTCGTTACAAAGAATTGTCAGGAAATAATACAAATTTGCAACTTAGGTTTTGGAGTTCTTGGAAATAAGGAAGGTGATAGTACCATTCCAGAAAATCTGCTAGCACTTTGAAAGGGAAAAAAAGAGAAAGAAAAAAAAGGCAGAAAAGTGGGGAGGGTCCTAACTGTATCTCTTTAGAAGATAGTTTTAGAAAGATGTTATTGTTCGGTGATTATACTGAGGAAAAAGAGAATTGGAGTTGTGTGCCCGGAAAAAATTATTTTAATCATTTCTGAAACCTCTTGGAAAACTGCCCTTAAAAATGGTGTTTCAGCAGGAAATGTGAACTAGGTATAATGATTAAGGTGAAAGAGTCCTTTTCCCTCCAGCTGCATTGCAATAGATTTACAAGTAAACAATGAAATTCAAATCACCTCATGAATTTTACAATTTCTCTTTTGCCCCTTAAAAACTGTACCTGGTTACACTTAAATGTACTATTTATGCTCAGTGAAAGTCTTAGCTTTCAACTTCACCAGTTTGAAAACTTGCTTTGATGGCATTTTGATGGCATCCCATTCCTGGGATGCTATCACGACCTTGCTACATTCTCCAATTTTACAGTTATGGCAGCAGGCTTAGTTCTTTGAAAAAGGAGCCAATTCATTCTTGTGCATCATTCCTTAAAAACTTCAAGGCCCTTTAATTTTATCTTTATGGACCTTTCACTCACCAACATCATCCATAGGGCCACCATGTCTTGGTAGAACATCTTCATGACTTGCTATTGGCAAAATCAAAATAATCGTTTGTTCAATCAATCTATCATGGAGGCCGACTTATGGATAAGGAGCCTCTTCTCATTTAGGTAGCTAGACAAGGCTTTGGACAGTTGTCTATTGACAAATAAAATCACCTCAAATCTAGCATAAGCAAAAGATAAATAATGACTTAGTGAGAAACATGTAACTAGAAGCTGTTTCCATCATGCAACACCACAAAATAAACAAAAGACTCATCTATTGAACATGCCAGTATATAAACTAGGCATATTCATATGATGTCCTCCTTTCTGGGTTCGTGTCTGAAAAGAATTACCAGCTCAGCTGTCTTTTGGTAGGTTTGGTAGATTTACAAAAGTTTATTGATTCACAGGACCAAAAGGGGTAGGGTGAGGAAACCTGGCTAAGAAAAGCTTGCAAGGGGCAAGGGGGGAGTCAGAGAAAGTTTGGAAGTGTGACGCTCTGCAGCGGGCAGATGGCCTACTAGAATGCCTACTTGACCTGCCAGAGAAGGCAAGAGCTACAAAGGGCCGTCTGTGGAAGTTCTAAGGACCCCAGGGGCATTCTTAAAAGATACCAAGCTGTCAATCATAAGTTTATTAAGCTAATGAGGTGTACAAAGGTGGAGTTAGGGAGGAACCTGGGAGGAGCTAGGGAGTGACTAATACTTAAAGGGACATGCATCCTTGACATCAACTGCCCGTGTGTTTTACCCATAATACACTGGGACAAACAGCAGGAGGGAAGGGGCAGGGAGTGTGGTTTGAGCCCTGAATCATCATAAGATCCAGGGGTCATAGATTTGAGCTCAGGTCAAGTGAGAAGTTCCCATCCTAATTTGCAAGTGGATGGGTTTTGTTTGCTAGGACAAAAGGAGGTAGTACCTTGAATGAAGAGTTAATGGTTTGAGAAATACCTTTAGGCTGGGGCTGGGAAAGACAAGTATGGCTGGGGGAAGGGGAGAAACAGTTAAGAAATGTGGCTTTTACAACTTAACACAAAACTGAATTAAAGTTACCCCAAAATATACTACATAGTCCACCAGCACCTCTTCATTAAGACCTTGGACAAGTCTCTAGACCTTAGTTTCCTCATCTGGGAAAAGAAGGTTGGTAAGAATTTTAAGTTATAAATTCCATGCTTTCATAATCTTCAGGGCAGTTAGGTAGTATAGTGGATGGAGTTCTGGGTCTAAAGTTAGGAGGACTCATCTTCCTGAGTTCAAATAGGGCCTCAAACACTTACTAACTGTGAGATCCTGGACAAGCCATTGAACCTAGTATCCTCATCTATAAAATGAGCTAGAGAAGGAAATGACAAATCACTCCAGTATCTTTGCCAAGAAAACTCTATGTGAGGTGACAAAGAGTCAGACAATATTAAAAATGACAGAACAATAAAAAAAGACTCTCTTTCAAGTAGGTTTGACTCCTTGGAATTAGATCTGGGCTTCTCTCATTGGCTTCAATGTTAGCTTTATACTTTCTCACCTCTTAGAATTTGACCTTTATACTGTATGCCACATAATCTATTGTGCCCCTCCTACCTGAATGAAGATAACAGCACAGTCTCTTTGTTTGTCTCATCTTAAGTACACATATTCTTTTGTGTGTCTCCCCAATAATCCAATGACACCACCAGAGAAGTGAAGGAGATAAGAAGGAAGGATAGCTGTTAATAAATTTTGGGATGAGGTGAGGAGACATGTGAGTGGTTATGGTATAAATGTTATTTGGTGGGTGGGTACTTTTGAGAGGCATGGAGGATGATGTGGGTGGTTAATGCAGATTTCACAGGCCTTAATGACATTTTGGAGGCAAAATAGTTTTCCCAAAACTATTTGTAAGACTGATATAAAGTAATTTTTCACTCACTTGTCAGAAGTATATAATATCCCTGAAGTACTAAAGAGAAGAGGTAGATTTTTTTTTTAAGGAATGTTAAAACATCTGGATATACCACCTTCAAATAAAATGTATGTTTTATCTAAGTTAAGGGAAATTAAAGTGTTGCCTTAGCCAACTAACAATAGTAGAGCATTGCAAATCAATAAAATGCCATGATCTTGGAGAAAATTTAAATTACAAATAACTCACGGGGCAATGGAATGATACATAGTGGGTGGATAAGCTGGGAAGGAATCTAGAAAGTATTTTATTCTATTATTTCATTACAAATATCAGGATGTGACAAATGATAACAGTTTTAAGAAGGAATATGTTGGCCAGGGGTTCTTAACTTTTAGACAACTCTGTACAGTGTAATGACCCTTATTAGAATAATGATTTCAAATTATTGAAAGAAATGCCAAATTTCATGCAAAATTTAGCAAAAATAAAGATGAATTTGTTTTTCTCCTTCCTATTTCACAGATATCCTGAAATCTGTTCATAAACCTGTTGGTTAAAACCTCCTTTGACAATGGAGGCCAAGTTAGTAACTACTGCTATAGTTGGGAAAATAATTGGGAATATAAATTAATACACCACCAGTGTCATAGTTATCAACATCATCATCATCATCATCATCACCATCATCATCACCATCATCATCATCACCATCACCACCATCATTATCATCATCTTCATCATCATTATGAAGCATAGCAGCAGCAAGTACAACAAACATTTATTAAGTGTCTACTGTGTTTCAGTCCATGTGTTAAACACTGGGAATACAAAAAAATCAATAAATCCCTTATGCTCTTTCAATATTTAGCATTATTTTTTCATATGTATGTATGTCTCTGTGTGTTTCTGTGTGTCTCTGTGTGTATGCATTTGTGGGCAAAGGTTAGACCTTTGCTTGTCATTGGTATGGGGAACTTGCTGATGCGAAAAGTATACTTTACCAGCACGGTTTTTCACTTCTTCTTCTATGACTTATGCAGCAGTTCTCAACCTGTGGGTTATGTTCAATTTGTAACAATGAAAATATATCCTGCATCATTGTGATTCATAACAGTAGCAAAATTACAGTTATGAAGTAGCAACGAAAATAATTTTAGGGTTGGGAGTCACCACAACATGAGAAACTGTATTAAAGGGTCACGGCATTAGGAAGGCTGAGAACCACTCACTTACAGTCTTAGTTGGTAAGAAGAATGAGGGTTTAATTAATATCAATTGATATTAGCTAATATGAATTGATATAAAATTAACTAGTTTCAGAGGTAAGACATGAACCCAGATCTTCTTGATTTCAAGATAAACCTTCTATCCATGATGCCATGCTGTGTTTCTGTACTATAGCTGTTGTACAGTTATTTTTCATTATTACACATTGTCATGCCACACTTCCATTGTTTTCATTTAGAGGACTGGGACATTGCCTTAATGATCTTTTAAGTTCCTTTAGCACTTTATCCCAATGATAGATAATCATTTAATTGGCATTCTTTGAATTTATGAATGAGGGAATGAATGAACATCTCTCAGGAAGGTTGACTTACCAAACCTTCATTTATTTATTTTAACTGAAGTTCCTGGGAGACAATAGTAACTAAAATATAAACTCAAATTTGGGGAACTAAGAGTTAACAATATCTCAGAAGGTGTCATAATGGTAGTCATTTAGTATTCTTTGGGGTGTATATAGTCTCTGGATTCATACAAATAAGACCCAATAATAAAAAGAGGTGCAACATAGATATTAGAATGGTAGACTGACATGCAAGTCTATAGCCTGTGCTGAAAAGATGTCTTCAACATTAAAAAAAGGAAAATATGCTTTTTTAAGCTTCCATATTTGTCAGAGACACTGTTTTGGTACAATGATCTCCAACTCTGAAATTTGAAAAAAAAATGAATAAATCCCAATTAGTGATATGTTTTCACTAAATTTTCAAGAATTTGCCAAGGCTATTGCCATGTCACTTAATGATGGAGAGTTACAGAATCAAGCATGTTTAGGGAAGGCAAGCAAAAAGCTCCCACTGTGAATCTTTCCCCCATTTTAATGTTAAAAAGATAAAATACATGGAGGTATTTTATGAGGATAATTGTCACATCTCTTGTACAATGGCATGCCCTTTCTGTTTATATTTCTGGCAGAGACTCCCACTTATAAAGGAGAAAATAAAAACCTTGTTTACTGTTACACATAAAAATAAAGTGCCATCTTTTGCTCAGTATTCATAGGAGTTGACCAAATGGTCCTCATTTTTTACACAAGCAGCTGGCGGCTTATTCCAGGGGCAATATACAATTTCAGTGACTTGCTTAAGAAATTATCAATTGGTTTTTAGGATTTTCTGTGTTCACTTTTGTTGTACTACATAAAGATAATTAATATGAAAAGTAACATGGGACAATTAGGTGAATGCCTCTTACTGAGGAACAATGAAGGGAAAAGTACAAAGTGGATGGATGCTATTTAATTGGTTTTCTTACTTTGATTTTTAATCTGTTGAATGGAAAACGCAATAGATTAATATAGGACTACATGGAACCTTCTCTTTTTCCCAACCTTTTATGCTGTCAAAGGAACCACTATCCTCACTGATACCCTGGCTTACAATTTTGTATCATTCTCAACTTCTCACTCATGTTTACCCCACATCACTTTTCTTCCTTAATAGCTCTGTTTTGCTTCCTTCTTCCCCGTCACAAAACCCCAGTAGAGGAAAGAGAATGAGAATGCTCCTCATGTACATCCTGGACTTGTCATTATCTCTCACTCATCTCTGTTATCCTAGCAGTTACCAAGGTCTGTTGATTTTACCTTTGCCACATCTTTCAAATGTGCATCTTTTTCTTCTCTGATTCTGCTACTACTCTAGTATAGACCTTTATCACTCCAATCCTGGATTATTGCAATAACTCAGCAGCCTTAAGTCTCCTTCCAACTCCAATTCATCCTCCATTCAGCCACCAAATCATTTTCCTAAATTACAGTTTCAACCATATCAGCTTCCTACTCAATAAACTGACTCCTATTGCCTTCAGGATCAAATACAAAATTTCTGTTTAGCATTCAAAACCCTTCATAACCTACCTCCTCCTACCTTTCCTTTTTTTCTTATACCTAAAAACCCAGTATGTGCTCTCAATCCAGTGACAATGGCCTCTTAAACAATTTCACAAATTTCACAAAGCCACTCTATGTCTCAACTCCGGAAATTTTCTCTGGCTGTCCTCTATGCCTGGAATGGTTTCCCTCCTCTGCTCTTCCTACTGACCTTCCCAATTTCTTTTAAATCCCAACTAAATTATCTTCTTTTAATGGAAACCTTTCCCAACCACTCAATCCCAGTGCCTTCCTTCTGTTAATTATTTTCAGTTTATTCTGTATACAGCTTGCTTTGAATATATTTGTTTGCATAATGTCTCCCCATTGAATATAAGCTCCTTGTGACAAGACTGAAACTATCTTTTGCCTCTTTTTGTATGCTCAGTAGCACTTAGCACAGTTGCTTGTATACAGTAGTCACTTAATAAATATTTGTTGGTTGATAAAATAATAAAGGTCATATGTTGACTAGAGGGTATTACTAGCAAATACACACACACTCACATTCATTTGTTAGAAGGGTCTAAGGGAAAAAATAATAATAAAAGAAGGGCTACAATGCTTCCACAGGTGCTGACGAAAGTCAAATTGGATGAGAGATATATGTACCAGTATGTCCCTACTTGGACTTGAGGTGAATAAATGTACCAAAGGTTTCTATCGGGAACTTTTCTAGTTGTTTTGCTATCCTAGATCGCTGGCTGCAAGAGAAGTAAGGGTGATATGAATACTGAGTAGAGCTAATGAATGCAATTTGACAAAATCACAAATCACAAATAAGTGCCTATGGACTATGGACAGTGGAATTTTCTAAAAAAAAAAAATAGACAAATCCTGACAGCAGCAGCAACAACATTTACTCCTATTTGAAAGTGCCTATCTTTGTGTCTGTTCCTTTTTTGTGTGCTAAACTTTGCTTTACCCTTAGGTCTAACTCTGTACTTCACTTATTCTATGCTATATGGAAGAAAGTGGTCCTAAAACAAGCCTTGAATTCTTATATCTTACAACTCTTAGAAACTTACAAATAAAATCTTACAAAGATTGACTGATTCATTTTCAACATTGAGAAGAAGAGATCCTGCAGACTGTAGACTAAGAATTCAGAGATTAAATGGAATTTAAAGATTATCCAGTTCACCCCTCCTTCATTTTATGAAGAAGCTCATAGAACTGACATTGTTTGTTGGGGATCATGATCTCAAATTCAAACTGAAATCTTTTGGTTTTGAGCTAGTGCTTATTCTAGTAAATCACATTGAGTCAGGGATGGTACCTCTTTCAGTGTTAAAGGCCTATGATTCTAGGTTCTCTTCCAATTTATAGAAAACAAAGTAATACAAATTGAAGAAAGAGTTGGCATCAACTATGAGTCCTTTCTTAACTTGTTGTCAGTCTGCTTGATACTTATATGCTGTATCAAGTTATGGCATCACATGTTTGGGGACTCTAACCTAATGGTTCACTCAGGAGTAATTCAAAAAGATATATGTTACATGAAAGCTATAAGGGAAATGTTAGTCTAGCGACATAATACTGCTGGGGTGATGATTAGTGACACTTTAAAAAACAGTATTGATGAGTTAATTGAAAGTGGAATTGTTTCATAAACTTCATAAATTTCAGTTTCAGCATAAGAATGGCTTTCCCTAAAGCATTTCTCAAGATAAAACCAGCTTACATTCTCATTATTTTTTGGCCCATCTTATTAAAGCAAGAAAGCAAATATTATTGAATTGGAAAGGGTGACTGAAAATAAACAGTGCAAAGGCATTTCTTTCTCCAGATGTTTTTGAAACACAGCTTTCTCCCATGTTTTTCTCTAGAGTGTTTTGAGAATGCTAGGTTTTAAGTCGACAAATATCTGGCATAAATTAAAAAAAAATAAACCGGCTGAAATAAATCTCTGGTATAAACTGATCAAAATAATAAGTGATCTCAGTGCTGCAATGTGGGGCAGCAGGAAGCCAAATATGTGTATACAATACCTCTCACAGATGTCTTTTTTTCCCTTCTTTTCTTCTTGTCATTGTGTTTACAATCTTAGACCAACATTAAAACTATTTCTATTAAAGTAAGATAAAGAATAATTTCTGAAAACCTTTTCTATTTAAACATATACATAGAGCTGATATCATACTTTTCTCAATTTCCAACCTGAGGGGATTTGTGAGTAAAACCTTGCAGGCACAATTAACTCTGTAACATTCTAATCTTAGACTTCAATCCGTGATGTCCTTCTGAAGTTCATCCTAATCCTCTCTCTGACTTTCAATTTTCCACTGTGGAATAAAAATCAGAACTCCCCTTGCTTTTTTCCAACACATCCTGCCAATTACAGGAGCAAGCTCAGTAGATAATTGATTGCATTTTGACCTTTGAGAACTAATTTGGGTGATAAAATGGCTGCCCATTAAGGGATCAAGCCTAAACAATCCCTGTATAAAAGTTTCATTAACTCCTGTATTTCACAAAGTCCAAAAACTCTTCCTTGTAATTACTGGGGACATGTTTTTGCCTCTTGAGGTTGTAGCTTTATCTTTTTATGTTGCGTTCATTTAACCAATTTTAAAGTAAAATACAAGGTAACAAATAAAGAAGGAAGATTTTGAGCCATAAAATAAAATAATATGTTGGATCTGTCCAAAGGCCTTTGAATGTGAGGCAAGAAATCCCTGATTTTCTCTTATGTTCAAATATAATTTGTAGTTGATAAGGTCATGATCTATGGGTCTCCTGAGCTAAAGAATGGCATTTATAAAGTGACAATGAGACTGGATCTATGTAAACAAAACAATTTGAAAAGAATACATTAAATTTCATCTATACTAAATGAGATAGAGAGAGACAGAGAGAGACAGAGAGAGACAGAGACAGAGAGAGACAGAGAGACAGAGAGAGAGAAGAGTTGTGGAATCTCAGAACTTCATAGTGAGCTCAACTCCCATTTCTGGCAAGATTTCTAGGCAAATTTATAAAATGATGATCTGTACTCATTTGGAAAGGTAACTATAGGTTCCTAGAAGCCACCCTGACTTCTTCAAGAATAGGTCATGCCACAATAAATTCACTTCCTTTGACTGGGTATCTAATTTCACAGATCACAGGAATGTTTGAGACTTAGGCAGAGTATACCTAGAAGCACTGTTAAACAAATTTTCTTATGCTGTGCTTGTGGATACAGTGAAGTGATGCTTGCTAGGTGATAGTAAATTGGGTAAATTGTGAAATGATTGTATTGCCAGAACCCAAAAATAGTTATTAATGGGTTGCCAATGTCAACCTAGAGGAAGTATAGAGCCCCAGGGATCTTGACTTGGCCCTGCACTGTTCAACATTTTTTGTCAGTGACTTGAATAAAGATAGAGATGACATGCTTGTCAATTTTACCAATGACATGAAGCTTAGAGGGAAAGCTCACATTCTGAATGACAGAGCCAAGATCCACAAAAGATCTTGACAGGTTAGAAGAGTAAATGAATTACATAAGATAAAATTAATTGGATAAATATAAATTTCTACAAGATTTCTAAAGTAATTTCACAAATGTAGGGTGGGGAGGTATGGCTAGAAAACAATTTATTAAAAAATATGGATTTTTTAATGTATCACTAGCTTGAAAAGAATCAGCAATATAACATGGCAACCAAAAATGTTAATTCTATTCTAAGCTTCATTGAGAAGCCGAATTCAGAAGAAAGATCATTATATTCGAGCTAAAACACTAGGTACTATAGGAAGGGTATTAGTAACCTGGAGAGCATCCAGATGAGAGAAATGAGAAGAGTGAAAGTATAAGATATCCTACTATACCATACTTGATTGAAGGAACTTGTTTATTCAGGAGACTAGGGTGGAAGAAAGGGGTGACAGTCTTCATACTGAAGAGTGATTAGACTTGATTTCCTTTGGTCTAGAGGTCAAAAGTAGGAAAAAATGGGCAAAAATCACAGAGAAGCAAATACATCTTAGTTTAAATGTGTCACAGGAATTGGATATTTGGAGTTTATCGATATGCTTGTCTGAACCAATGTGGAAGGGGGTGGAGAGCTTGCTTCTGTGATGATCAAGATGACATGCAATTGAAGTGACTTGAAGAAATATTGAAGCATGTGTAGCTATTCTATAACTGGTTCTGTTATGCTAAACTTGTGATTAGAAGAAGGCATTTAAACTGGGTACCTAGACAGATCTTGGGGCAATAACTCCAAAAGGCAGTACCTAATGAGTGATTTGTCTATCTTCCTTTTTGGTGGATCTCTATACTTAGTTTGACTCCTTTATTTAAAGTATCTGGTGAGATACAATGATGTAAGGAGAGAGAACTTGGACCTCCTCTTCTCTGAAGTTAATATATGGTCGATGAAAACAAGTCTTAATTCTTTGCCCCAACTTTGAAGCTTTTATTTTAGGTCAAATAGATTAATGAGTTTACGAACTTGTGAGTTTAGAAATGTCAGTAGAGCAAACTCTTAGGAACCACCCAAAGTCTGGAATTCCAAGAGCCAAGTCCATCTAGATATTGGAGCATCAAAGATCCAGGAAACAAAGAGTGACCATTTCAATCAAATTCAACAGTTCCAGAAACAAGGATTCATCTGGTCTGACAGTCATGCCATAACTGATGGGATCCATGTTTTGCTGAAACTATTCTAAGTCAGACACCATTTTCCTCAGAGACAGAAGTGATATAGGGGAAAATATAGCCCTGAGGTTGGTTGGGGGAGATGTTTGTACTTTTGTTATTGCATATATTGAAAGAAAATATTCCTTAGTAAAAGTTTTTAATGTTGTTAAGTTGTTAAATGAAATTGGGACTCTAGTCACAGTATACAAAAACTGAAGGAAAGCAAAACTGGTCAGGGAATTGGAGAAATATTAAGAAGAGGCACCCTAAGTTCCTTGATGTACTTTGAGAGACTTGAAAGGGAATTGTAGATCTCTTTGAGCTGTGAGAACAAATCAGAACCCTAGGAGATCAAATTAGAATGATTAATTAGATTTTCCAAAAATGTGATTTGCTCCCTTACTAGAGGATTTTAAAGCTGTGTGAGTGGCGGGGAAGAGGAAATGCATAACTGGTTACCTTTCAGTTTTGGGATAAAGAAAAATCTTGTTAATTCATGAACTGAACTAGATAACCTTAACAAGGAAACTGAAGTCCAGGAAGACAAACGTACCTGACCAAGACAAACAGCCAATTAAGGGCAGGAATAAGACTGGAATCATACTTGATATCTGAGGTCCCTTCTAACTTTGAGATTCTGTAGTTTTTTGGGTTTTTTTTCCATTTTTGTTTTCTGAGGTTAGGGTTGTATCTTCCGTTTGGTTTTCAAAGCTTCTTATAACTTGCCCCCTTGCTCTCTTTCCAGTTTTCTTATGCCTTATTCCACATGTGTTCTACAATCCAGTGACACTAGCTTCCCTGCTGTTTCTTATGCAAGATACTCCATCTCCAGACTCCCTATTTCCCACAAACTGTCTCTTATGCCTGGAATTTTCTCTCTCTTCCTTCTTTCTCATTTGTTTTTCATCCTGACTTCTCTGAATTCCCTGGCTTCCTTTAATTATCTTGCAAAGTTCTACATATTAGAGGTGAAAAAAAAAACTTTCCTGCCTCTCCTTCACGTTAATGTCTTCCCTCTAAGTTTACTTCTAATTTATCCTGTATGTACATCTTGTTTGTCCAAAGTTGTTTGTGTGATGTCTCCCCAAGGGAGTGATAGCAAATATTTAACAACTAGGTTCTCTGGGAATAATAAATAAAATATACGCACACACTTTGGAATTTAATATGCATTATTAATGCTTTCTTAAGTCTAAACAATCAACAAAACAGTAAACTGTGCTTTGATACAACCAATTTCTGAGTTATAAACATTCAAATGTAAATAATAGAAAAGTTAGAGCTGGCTCTAGCATATCCCCATATCTGTCCAATAAATATGAGGACCTTGAGAAGATGGATTATTTTTGCTTTTCTTTATATATCTGGCACTTAGCACAGTCTTGGCCTATACTAGATACTTAATAAATGCTTGTTGACTTCACTTGATTCATAGCAGATTCCACAGTTGACCCTTACTTAAGAAAGTCTTCCTTTCTTTAATTTCAAGGCAATCTTACCAATTATCATCAATTGGCAGTCACTATATCCCTTCTAAGCTCAAAAGAAATTAGAAATTGACCGAAAATCATAAGATCTGGAATGCAAGTTTTTAAAAGAGAATATTACCCTCTACCAAATGAAAGGACCTCACTGTTTCAGTCCTGTGACATTTTATTGTGGCATGAAGTTGTCTTGTATTCCTGAAGACTGTCAGCCAACTTCTGGCTGTTATCTGAGTACCAGCCTAGCTTAGAGCAGAGAATCTAATTAAGAAACATGGAGTAGGCTATAAAGTACTGAATTATTTTGACCACAAAAGTTCCCAAAGACCAGTTGCAAAACCATAAGAAGGATTGCAATGCATATTCCAGGAGGGATTAACCATGACTTTGAAATCTCACATCCTGGAGTTTTTTGATGTAGGAAATGAGTGTAAAGTTATATAAACATCCTCAGGGCATCCTTGTAGGCCCAGCTTAAAAATCACTTCCTTCAAGAGTCTTTCCTTGATTGATCCTACACCAATTCTTTATTTTATATCCACCCAATAATAATATATTCAGTTTTACACTGTCACAGTTTTACATATGTTAAGTATGTTATTTTACATGAATTAATTTTCAAATTAAGCAGCTCATATCTATGTAAAACTTGAAACATGCATATTATCTCATTTGATTTTCATAATAGCCCTTCAAGATAGATAATAGTAGCTGTTCACATTCAATGACACTAGTAGCATCCTTGCTTTTCCTGACAAGAGATAGTCTCTTGACTTCAAGCTCTTGTTCTTCCTCCTCCCCAGCATCCTTCCCCAAATACTCTCTCTCCTTGTCTCTGATTTCTGAATTCCCTCTATTCCTTTAAAGCTGTTCTAAGACATAAGAGGTCTTTCCTGCTCCCTTCACTCAGTACTTTCCCTCAGATTACCTGTAATTGGCCCTGTATCTCTCTTTTATGTATGTAACTGTGTGCGTGGTGTCTCAGTCAATAAGCATTTATCAAATACTTCCTATGAGTCAGGCACTATACCAACTGCTATATCTATAAAGAAAGGCAAACCCAGTTTGTGCCCTCAGGGAGCTTATATTTTTCTGGGGAAGACAATATGTAAACAAGGTGGACACAAGATAGATACAAGTTAGACAGAAGGTAAACAGAGGCAAAGAACTAGCATTGAGGGAAATTGGGAATGGTTTCTCACAGAAAGTGAGATTTTTTAGCTGGGCTCTGAAGGAAGTCAGGAAGAAGAGGTTCAAAGGGAAAGCATTCCAGGTAAGGAAAAGAAAAAATGCAAACATCCAGGAGTTGGGAGACTGAGTATGTCCCCCATTAGAACATTAGCTCCTTTAGGGCACAAACTGATTTTGCCTTTCCTTGTATCTTGTGTTTGGTGCAATGCCTAGATTATGAGTACTATAAATAGAGCTTCTTGTGATTATTAATTCATACAGTTCTTTAAAGTTTACAAAGTGATTTCTTCACAGAAAACCTGTGAGGTTAGTAGTTCAAGTTTTAAACTCTTTTTTTAAAGTTCTTCTATGAATTTTTTTGGGGGGGGGAGGCAGGTAACCATTTGACATTACTCTTTGGCGTGGGTGAGGGTTTCTTTGCTTCAATATCCTCCTCTAAAGATGAACCCCTGTCTTTTCTATGTCCATAACTTTCTTTGTTTGGATTCTTTCTCCTTTGCCTGTGCATTTTTTTTTTTTGGTAATAGCTTAATTTTTGTAATCACCTCTAGCTCTGGAGTATGGGAGATGGTGGCTCTTCGCCAGATTTTCTGTTCCTCCCTCTACTTTTGAACCAAATCCAAACCTCCAACCTCCTGTAAGTACCCACCACTAGGGCTTTTCTGCCCCACTGCCTCTGCATTCACCAGGTATGTGCTGGTTCCTTCTCACCCCCACTGTTCTTTGCAGCACAGCTGGGTAGCAGAGGTTCCTTTTGTCTTCCCAAGCTCCAATGCCCAATTCCCCTCACTATCCTGGAGATAAAAGTTCCTGTGGCTGGGGCCAAGGAACCCTTTCCCCCCAAACCAACTAACCCCAGGGTTTGCCCTTTGTTTAGGGGACCTAGCCTGGAAGTGTTTACCCTTCCTGAGGGATCAAATCTCATCCTGATTTTCTTCCGATCTTCTCATTGTCATAGGTAGACCTCTGTTGTCCCCCTATTCTTATTCATTTTTACTCACACTTTGTTTGCCCTAAGGCTGCTCTTTTAACTCTTTTGTGGGGGAAAATCTTGAGAGCTTGCAGTTTTCTGACCTACTCTGCCATCTTCCTAGAATCCTCTCCTACTTCAAGTTTTATTATCACCATTTTATAGTACAGGAAATTAAGGCATAAAGAAGGCACGTCACTTCTCCAAGTCCACTTGGGCTTTTAGCAAAGATCTTGAATTTACCTAAGCATTGTCTATCTCTAGATCCAGGGCTTTTTATATTATAACAAACTGCCTCTTGAAACATTGCTATGTCTGTGCATGTATTTTTTCTTTCTATAAATGAAATGCAAGTTCTTCATCACCAGAGGAATTCACTCCTTATGGATTCTCCCATAATTGCTAGTACATTACTAGGCACAGAACAAATGTTCATTCACTATGTTAACTTGATGACAGAAGTGAGGGCCTTGCTATGCAGAACACAGAGCTAATATAGGGCATGTAACAGGTTCAGTAATGATCAAATATGTCTTTGTTTATAACTCTATCTATATGAATTTCCACCATTTTGAATAAAGATTCCAGCTTTATTAAAAACAAACAGCAATTGGAGTTGACCAATTTGATGTAGATGACCAGCCAGCTCAAGCTAAACTCCTGGCATTTGATCCAGGGGCCATGTGGAAAAGGAATTATTCTTCTTGACCCCAGGAGGACAAAACCAGGGTGGATATCACTGAGGCAAATTTAAGCTTGACATGAGGGGAAGGGAAAGCCTTCCA
>CM053581.1:58768011-58793459 GCA_028627135.1 Pseudochirops cupreus | reverse complement strand
TTTTTTTGGAAGATTGCTTTTATAACATGGCTAATATGGGAATATTTTGCATTACTTTACATGTGTAATAAATATATTTCTTGCCTTCTCAAAGGATAGAAGAGGGGCAGGGGAGGGAGAGAGAGAATTTGAAATTCAAAATTTTAGAAAATGAATGATAAAATATTTACATGTAATATAGACGTGTGTATGTTTGTGTATATATGCATAGATTGAGACAGGGGGAGAGAGAGAGAGAGAGACAGAAAGACAGAGAGAGAGAGAGAGAGAGAGAGAGACAGAAAGACACAGAGAGGCACAGAGAGAGAGAGAAATGGATAGAGAGATATGTCTAATAGGGAACTCACAGTGCACATTTAGAGAAGTCTAATCATTGGATAGTTTTTCCTTACAATGAATACAAACACACTTGCCTGTAACTTCTGTCAGATGGGATGATGAGATCCCTCTTCTGCATAACAATTAACATCTCTATCCAGCTCATTCTCAGATCTCTTTATATAATTGTTTCCATGTTTTGTCTCTCATTAGCTTTTCAGACCCTTTTAGGGTAGGAAAATTTTTTGTTTTCCTTTCATTGTATCCCCTAGGCTTACTAATCTATATCTGGCATGTAGTAGGAGCTTAATAAGTGATTATTGATTAGCTAACAAGTGGAGGTAATCATGGTGTGCTGATTAACTTGGGCTCAAAAGACCAGGCAAAAAACAACCATCTCTCTTACTTACTGCCTGTACTCTCTTGAACAAGTCACTGAACTTCTATAGGTTCTCATTTCTGCATTTGTCAATTGAGAGGGTTAGACTAGATCAGGGGTCTTAAGTTTTTCTGTTATGGATTCTTTTGTTAGTATGGCAAAACCTATGGTCCCCTTGTCAGAAGCATATTTTTGGAGAATAACATCAAGCACACAGGATGAAAAACGAAACTGATTATACTGTGATACAGTTATAAAAATATTAGAAAAGCAAATTCATGGACCCCAAGTTAAGAAACAGAAGACTAGAAGAACCTAAAGTTCCATTACATGTGTAAATCCTATCATTTTATTAAAAATCATGAATCCTTTGTCACTTAATCCCATATTTATATGAAATAATTTACAGTCATAGCAACACTCCTATCTTTGGACGATATATAAAGAAGAGATGTTTGCTATAGGTAGTAGGAGGGGGAGGACAAGTAAGGAGGAAAATATTCCCAAATATTATGCTACAATGAACAAAGACAGGATGGTATACATCCCTGTATTCTATTATATAGGAGGAAATGTCTGCTTTGTTCTTGTATGTTTACCAAGAGTTGCTCTGTTCTTTCACTATGCTGACTCTTGGGAACCTCTTTTCTTTCTGTGGTTTTCTTGTGTTTGATGATATTAGTCAGAAGAATTGCTTACTGAATGTATGGGTGGAGAAAGGAATGTTAGGGTTTCAGCGAAGGCAGTGTCATCCCAGATGTGAAAATTCTCTACTGAATTTCCTGAATCACATTTATTTTTATTATTTATTCTGTTTACTGACTATATAGTTTCCCCTTGCCAGTGTCCAGGGCCTAACAGAGAGACACTGAGAACCTTGGAAAACTCCTGGGGGCCTGACTCACTAAAGCAAGGAAATAATTCTCAGAGAGAAAGTAGAATTTATACACAGTATGTCAAGTACCAGAGTTTCTTTATTTTTTCTTATTGGAAATATACCCAAACGAGATTTTTAACTTTGCAGTGCTCAAATCATTTACTACAAGTAGGAATGCAGTTATGTTGACAGAGATTCCAAATGTATTATTACTATTACTGTATAATCTTGACTTAAGGTGAAACACCTAAGAAAGACCATTTTTGTAAATTAAAGGGGCTGGTTTCCACCCAGAATGCTTAAGGAAAGCAAAAGCACCATTTATTAAGAAAGCAAAAAATAGTCCATCTTTCTGTTTCTTGAATATTTTTAGGATTTTAGCATAATTCATAAAAGTCAAAGTACAAATTACTTTGAAAGAATATTCTGGAGAAAACTACAACTGAAGCATGCTTATATTATTATAGAAATATGTAAAAAAGTATCCCGAGAAATGAATATTCCAAAACAGGGGTGGGGAACTTATTCAGTCAAAGGGTCACACTTGAAGACCTAGAGGGCCACATGTAGCCGTGAGCAAGAGCTGTTAAGTGACTTACTTATTCAAGTTCATATACCTAATAAGAATCTGAAACAAGATTAGAACTCAGGTCATGTTCATCTTGACTCCAAGATCAATTTTCTATCCGCTATATCACTTATCTGATGTAACTAGCAGTTTTAGTACAGCCTGGAGTAAGGGTCGCAACATGTACCCATCAAGACAAATCCAGTTAGGGAAAAAGGAAAAAGGAAAATTCTCAGGTAACAGTACAGAAGGCCCTCACAAGGCTACCACTAGGGAAGGTTCTACAGAGGATGCTACTTGCCAGGGAACGGAAGTGAGTCCTTACCCAAAGAAGAGCTCTTTAAGGGTATAACCTATAGAGGGAGGAAGAAGCAACTCTGGTATCTTCCTTTCATAAAATATCACAAGTTAATTGAGATTATCTTTTTTTGATATACCCTCAAATGACATGTCACATCCATAGGAATTCATAGGGATTTTAGATCTAGAACTAGAAGTCAACTCAAAACCATATTGCCCAAACTTTTGTTTTCAGGTGAGGAAATTGAGGTTCAAGGTGGTTAATTGACTTGCCCAATGTAACATAGTAAGAGTGATAAGTAGAATTTGAACACAGGTCTTCTGACTCCAGAACCTATGTTCTTGCTACTGTTCCACAGTGTATGTGAATTCAACAAATATTTACTAATCATTTCATATGTACAAGTGTTTTATCTTCAGTGTTTATATCTTCAATTTGTTTATATCTTCAATTTGCTTACCATCAAAAGATAGATAAACCTTGTACATAAGAAAGTAGTGATGAATTAAATTTAATCATCATTCCAATGCACCATGTTTAACATACTTAAAACTCAGTTTAGCACATGTATGTATGGCACACTAATGGAACACTCCTGTTACTTGTTAGTATGTCTCTTTTACTTTTCAGTTTGTTATATCTGCAATGTATTAGAGCAAGCAACAACAAAAAGTTCCCAGCAAATATTTTTATTCCTTAAAAGAGGAGCAGCCCCTTGAGGTCTTCTTTAACATTTCATGTTTTGATACTCCATGCTGTGAGCAGGAGAGAGAGAGGGTTTCATTGAAGAGGTTACTTATAGATAGAAACAAAGGGTTGAGGGGCCTTCCCTGTTGGGGAAGGAAAGAGGCAGGAGGGAAGGGGAGATGAGACTTCAAATACTGTAATGGAAGTCTATTCTGAGCTGAATTCTCCTATAGGAATTGTCCAGAATGATCTTCAATTCTGTGAAATAGTTGACAATTCCTCCAGGAAATGTTGCTGAACTTGTTTATCTTTTCTACCATGACAAGGATTAAAACAAAGGTAGGGAAGGGTGAGGAGAGAAAGGTTCTTCTCAGCCCTCAGTAGAGTTTGAAGAGATTTTTCTACCCTTTGATTTCTGTTGTGCAAAGCGTCAATTTATGCACAAAGACCTAGCATCTCATTGAAGCCTAGAACTAATGCCTACTTTAAAATGGTTCTGCCATCTCCATCTTCATAGTTTTTCCTGTATTTTTTTTCCCTTTTAACTCAAATTATACTTTATTGGGTTTTGTGCAATATAACATATTGCAAAGGATCAAAAGGAAATTCTACTCCTCTTTTAGTCCTGAACTCTGAGTCAACTATGATTTCTCTCTCTCTTCGTCCACAATCAATCTGCCAAGTGCAATCAATTAAGAGAAATGATTATTAATAACCATTGATTTGGAAAAATCCAGAGTTCCCTTCTTCTTCTAAAGTCCTGATTTTAAAGTTCATTTTCTTAAAGGAAATTGCTGATAAGATTGAATTAACATTTTTGTTAAAGACCCTAGTTGCCATTGTGTTCTGCTCAGCCTTGAGTGGGGCATAAATTCTTTGAAAAACTTGCCCAAGGCTGCTGGTGGTCTGGGGTATAAAGATATTTTCTCTTTCCAAGGGTGACATGATGTCACTCTCACCCCTCATTGTAATATTCTTTAACCAATCAGCTGATTGCCACTTTTCTTCCAAAAGAACATATAAGCCCTGAACCTGCTGCCATGATTGTCTTTGCTCTAAGAGAAATGGCCAAATGACTCTCCTTTTATTTTGTTTTTTGTCTCTTTGGAGGGGGAGGGAGGCAGGACAATTGGGGTTAAGTGACTTGCCCAAGGGCACACAGCTAGTAAGTGTTAAGTGTCTGAGGTCTGGATTTGAACTCAGGTCCTCCTGACTCCAGGGCCTGGCCAGCACTCTATTCAGACCATCCTTTTATTAAACTGTCCTTTTAATAAAATGATTAAATTACCCAGAAACTATGTCTCTGGAACCTTTTAAAACTGTCACACAATTCCTTGTGCTCAATGTCTCTCACATACAACCCCCCTGTTCTTCATTAGCACTCTTGATTTCCTAGAAGGCGGTAGAGAAGATCTTCATTATTTCCACAGATGATATATCTTAATGAGTTCTTATTATAGCCTCCATAGCTCTGGGCTCTTTCTTTCTACTTTTATCATAGAACAGAATATTTTTTCTAATATTCAAGTTTGACAATATTTTTCTGTCTTCTATTATATGTAATATCTTTCTATTTAATTTTAATGTATTTGAGAGCACAAACTGTGCCATATTTCATTGTTGAATACCTACGACCTGGCAAAGTATCTTGAACACATCAGTTCCTTAATAAATACATGTTGAATTAAAAGTATATTTTCATCTGACAGCATACCAAACAGGAAACACTGATGGTTTTTATTGTCAGTCTTAATGTTGAGTACCTTGCTGAACATTCCAACTTAGCTCCTTCTAGGCTGCTGCTTCTTCTTTCTTCTTCTTCTTCTTCTTCTTCTTGAAGTTGATATTCTTTTAAATTACAATAGCAATCTCCAGATCTCCAGCACCCCACATGTTATTCTTTACTTTCAAAATTCATGGATTTTCTTTTAAAAATCATTCGAATCCATGTGCAAACCTTGGCCTTTGTAGGCTGTAACATTTCTGGTGGCAGTATAGTATCCTTTATCTCTGAGATCCCAAATGAAATAAAATACCTTCATTTCACTGAACAATGTTTCTTAGAGACCAGCAAAAAATATTAAAGTAATGTTTTTAGAAACCAATTAAAGTATTAAAATGTTGAATTGGTATGTAAACATGCTTTTTCCCCACTTTAAAAATAGCAAAAGAAGGAAATTATTTTATTTAAATCAGAATGTTAAGTCGAAATAATTATTTCAATTAAAAATGATATTTTAAAAAAATTATGTGTATGCATATATATGCATATCAACATATGTATATATATACACACATATGCACACACATATGTATGTGTGTATATATACATGCATACACATATATATGTGTGTGTGTATATTTTGCCAGTGCCTTAACCATTGGGCAACTGGGTGTATGTGTATGTATGTGTATTAACTTCGTAATTATATGTCAGCCTCACGTTCTTGAGTAAATATTTGTTGAATAGAATTCAATCTAACTGAATTGGACCTTATCACATTTTTCCAATCAGTTTGTTCCAATGATTCTCCTCTTAGATGACAAGAAGAAGAGTGAGGGTAATTAAGAAGGTCTGTTTACCATAAGTCTCATTTGTTCATTCATTAAACAGACATTTATTAAGCGTTTGATATACACTGGGGGAGCTGTAACATGTATTTATGACATGATCCAGACCCTTATGAAAGTTACAAGGGGGGATAAAAGAGAAACATTGGTGACAATAATAAATGTGTGATAACTGCACGGTAGAGGATAAGAAATAGGTACTGGACTTGTTATTTCCTTGGCATAGAGAATTGGGTGAAGAAATTCCCTCCACCAATGCAAGCGAATAATTTCTCTGCAACTTATAATCTTAAAAATTCACTTCAATGACTGAGAATTAGTTATTTTACAAGAGCCATACAGCCAGTGTGTTCCAGTAGAAAGACTTGAATCCAGTTCTTCCTGGCTCTGAGGATTTCTTTCTATTTCTTATCAGACTATCAATCTCAGTGCAAAGTAAAGTGCAAACTAAAGAGCTGTAGGTGATCTGAAGTGAATGCCATTAGTGATCTGAATGTTGAAGGAGGACTCTAGGCAGAGATGTGAGATTCATCTCCACAGAAGAAATAGATGAAACCATGGCCCCAAAACAGAGGGAGTGGGAGCAACCACATTAAAGGGTCAGAACTAGAGCTTTCTCTAATGGTTCTTATTAATAAGGGCATGTTATGACTTCTATTATTACTCTGGCTTTCAGACAAAATCTCTCTGATGAATGACTTATAATTCTTAGTTTCTATATATCTGAATAAATATATATTTATTTTTTGAGAGTCTTTGGTAATGTGCTCAATGGAATTTAACAACTTCCTACTTATTCAAGAATTGATCATTCAGTTTATGGATTGTCTAGTCTAATACTTTATATTTTTCTTTATTCTCATGCTGTATACTTTTATAAATTGCATACATTTTAGGTTTTATTGAAGGGTAAGAAGTAGATATTATGGTCCAATTGCAATAGTGAATTATTCTACTATCAAGAATTCTGGTATGAGACTGGGGGTGGGGAAGATAGGAGGGAAGTAAAAAACAAAGAAAGGGAAGGCACAATAATGCTTTATGTTTTCCATGACCATCACATTTCACTGTGGATTGGAGGAAAGATGGAACACAGAGATGGATTCCTCTAGAACAGTTAATATAAAAGACATTACATTGGAGAAAATGAATAATTTTATCTACATTGGGATTCCAATGACAACAGAGCAAAGCAGTCTATTGTAAATGCTAAGTTCCTTTCAATAAACATCCAGAATCAGATGTTCTTAGTGTTTAAAATGGTTTTAGAGATCAGCTACCCCTGTGACTTTCTACAGCTACAGACCCATGTCTGGAATGTCCTTCTGCCTCAGAATCATCTATTAGAATGGGAGGGAGGGGCTCAGCATTTATTCAGCATTTACCACATGCCAGGCACATACTGAGTGCTTTACAAATGCTATCTCATTTAATGTTCACAACAATTTTGTGAAGGAGGTACTATTATTCACCATTTTTCCAATGAGAAAACTGAGACAGAAAGAGGTTAAGTAACTCACCCAGGATTACACATTTAGTATCTGAATTTGGATTTGGAATTCAAATCTTCCTGACTCCAGACCCAGCAGTCTATCAACTTTGTCAATTAGAACACCATCATCATCATCACCACAACCAGAACTAGAATTTTAAGACTGGCAAGGCAATTTATATATGTTGCTGCTTTTTGATCTTCTGTTATGAGGTCAGGTAGGGCATAGAAAGAAAGCCTCAGAGCCAGGAAAAACTGGATTCAAGTCTTTCCACAGGACATACTGGCTGTATGGCCCTTGTAAAATTTATTTTATAGATGAGGAAATGGAAGCACAGAGAGGTTAAGTGACTTGCCTAGGATCAGACAGCCAGTAGGTATCTGAGGCATTATTCATATCTGGGTTTTGTCTAGCACTCCACCTACTGTTCCACTTAGCCACCTTAAAATCATAGCTCATGTGCAAGCTTCCACAATAGACTCTTTCTGAGGACAATTGTTTGTTGTTTTCTACCGCTTAAAATTATTTCTACAATTTTGAATGAATGTTATAATTATTTATCTCATGCAATCACATATAGAAAATTAGAAGGAATTTTAGAATGTATCTAGTTTAAATTCTTCATTTTATTGATGAGGACACCAACAAGCAGGGACTTTGAGTGATTTCTCAAGGTGAGAAAACTAAGGATCCTCAGTTGTATTCAGAAAGTTGGGAAGGGAAAGAGAGAGAGGAGTAAGCATTTATTAATTGCTTGAAATGTGTCAGGCACTATGTTAAATGCTCTTTAATATCAGTTCCTTAGAGGAAGAGGTTGTTTTTTTTTTTTAATGTCTACATATCACTTGTGCCTTGCCCTTAATAAAATTTTTTGCAGGATTAAATTGGTTCTAGGCCTTTTCAACTAATTTTTTAGAAAACAAAATAGCCAAAGTTCCAGATGGGTTAAATAATGTGAATTACCCAAGGTCATTCAGCTACAAAATGGCAGACGATGCATTGGAATCTAGGTCTTCTGACTCCCAGTACAACTCACTTTCTATTTACCATGTTGTCTGAATATTACAGAAATAATTTGGAGCCCTCTGCCCCTGCCCCACCAGATTAATTCCTGCATTCTCTCATAATAAACATTTTTTCTGAAACACTGTGGTTCTCTGATAGAGAACTCACCAAAAGAAAAGAAAGATTTACCAAGTGAACCAGATGGTTGGTTAGTGACTAGGGATTGTTTTCCAGTGAGAGAAATTGAACAACGGACCACTAAGACTATGTTTGGTAAACTGGAACAGGCAGTCTCTTTGGAATATTAGTACAAATGCAGAACCAACTGTTTCCTTGTATACAACTATTCTAAAGCACATCAAGAAATTCTTTGAGGAGTGTTGGCTAGTTTGGTAATAGAAAGCACAGACAACTATAGCTGAATGCTTGTGAAAATCATCAGAAGAGAAGAAAAGCAATAATTTCATGTTTAGATCTGACAAGTCATAAATAGTACAGTATCTTCTGTCATACCATTAATGCCGGGATTTTATTAAAAATGATAGTGGTCTCTACTAGCTAACTTGCATAGTAGAGTAATTCCAATAGGATAGCATTTCCATTAAGGCTTTTTTTTTTCTTCCAATCCACAGCAATTCTTGTGATGTGTTACTAATCTAATTGCTAGCTTCATTAGCTGCAACAAGGTCTTAAGTGGAAATCTGTAATAATTCACCCCTCCCACACACATGTACCTACACTAATTTCACTTATTAAAAATCTTCATGGAGTTTTGTTTTCATTTATTTCTACTTTTGTGTTACTCTGGCATCTTTTTATGTTTCCATTCAACTGAGGCAAAAATGATGGCACCAGTATGACTCATCTGATTCCATTCTTGACTTGAGGCCAAGGGACAAAAGGTCTAATGGAGTCTGATGTTGATTTTCAGTGAAAAGTTACATGACTTCCTTGAGATTCAACTCAAGTGCTGTGTCCTGCAGTAATTCTTTCCTGATCCTTCCAGGTGTTAATGATATCCCCCTCTGAGGATATGTTGCACCTAGTTATATTTATTTCTTATATACCAATTTAGATATATGTTGGCCCTCCCATTAGAATGAAAGCTCCTTGAGAGCAGGAACTATTTTTTTTTCCTTGTCATCCTAGGGCTTGTTTAGGGACAGCTAGGGAGCACAGTTGATAGAGCACCAGGCCTAAAGTCAGAAAGACCTGAGTTCAAATCCAGTCTCAGACACTTACTAGCTGTGTGAATATTGGCAAATCATTTAACCCTGTTTGCCTCAGTTTCCTCATCTGTAAAATGAGGTGGAGAAGGAAATGGCAAACCAGTCGAGTATCTCTGCCAAGAAAATCCAAAATGGGGAAATAAAGGGTTGGAAATGACTAAAACAACTGAACAACAACAATGATTTTTTTTTATCACTATGCCTAGCACAGAGTAAATACTTAATGATGTATATTGATTGAATGAATGAACTAATTATAGAATGCTGGTATCTGCATCAGAAAAGCACAGATCTGAATATCAGCCCAGAGACATCTTAATATTTTAAAATAATAACTGGAAAGCACCTTGGAGATTGTCTAATTTAACTTCCCAAACTGAGGTTCAGAAAGATTGAGAGATTTACCCAAGGTTGTAGAAGAACTAAATAGCAGAATTTAGGACTTTTGATTCCATAGTCAAAATAGAATTTGAAACTTGAATGAACCCCGGAAGCCATTTCGTTTGATCATTTAATTTAATTTTAAAATAATTAAAATTTCTTTGATTTTTAAAATTAATAAATATTTTGTTCTCTTTCTTCTAGCACCTCCCCCACTGAAAAGTAAAAGAGAGAATGAGAAACAGAGAGAGAAATTGAACACTTGAGACAAAAATTCAGTCAAGTCAAACAAGATCTTACCTCAGCCACGTCTAAGAAGGTATATTGAATTTTGCACATTGTATCCATAATCCCTTCATCAGGATGTGTGCTTCATCATTAGTCCTCTAGAATCATAGCTGGTTATTATATTGGTCAGAGTTCAGAAGTCCTTCAAAGTTGTTCATTTTTTACAATGTTGTTATTATAGACACTGTTCTTATTTCACTCTGCCGATACAAGTTTTTCTAACTTCATACAAATTTTTCCATGTTTCTCTAACTGTTCATCACAATTGCACATGTTTTACTCCCTGTGGTAGGATTTGAATGGATTTCAATCAAGGGCCAGTTCTCTTTCCATTGTTACAGGCATCTAGGTGTTGCAATGGATAGAGCGCTGGGTCTCTTGTCAGGAAGATCTGAGTCCAAAATCCAGCCTGTAGAAACTTAATAGCTGTGTAACCCTAGGCAAATCCCTTACCCTCTGTCCACCTCAGTTTCCTCAACTGAAAAATTGAAAATAGTAGCACTTTCCTTCTAGGGTTATTGTGAGGCTCAAACTGAATGACATTTGTAAATTGCTTGGCACAGTGCCTGGCATGTAATAGACACTGCATACATGTTTGTTCTCCTTCCCAATCCCCATACTACTTCCCTAAATACCACAGTTCCCTCACCTATAAGTTGGGGAAGATTAGAGTTCCTACCTCATATGGTTGTTGTGAGAATCAAATGTAAGGATATATGTAAAACCTTTACAAATCTTAAAAGAGTTCCATCTGTGAGGTATGAGTATTTTGTCCTTGAGAAGATGGTGAAGCTCACTTCTGTTTAGTTGCTGGAGTTGTATTAATGAGGGGGAAAAAAGGAGAGTAAATTCCCAAGAGTGTAATCATTATCATCATCAAAGCTCATATTTATGGAGCATTTTACAGTTTACAAAGTACTTTACATATATTATTTCCTCTCATACAATAATCCTGTGAAAAGAAAAGTATTATTGTTCCTATTTTCACATAATCTTAAAATGTTATAGCTGGAAAGGACTTCAAAGATCATATAGTCCAATCTCCTTACCCTTTTTTTTTTTAAACAGGAGAGGATACTGAAGCTTTAAGAGGCCAAATGTCTGATGCTGAGCTCAGACAGTTAGGAGAGCCATGACTAAAACTGAACCAAAGGGCAAGATTATGTGCTAACAGTTCTTTCCCTTACACCATAATAAACAGACCAATATTTAATGAGATCCTATATGGGAAATACTAAGCACTGCTCTTGAGTTGAATGGGAATGGCAGAAGTGGCATAAACCATAGTTCCTTCCCTCTTAGTGGTTGTATTCTAATGAAGACAAAAAATCCATCACTCATACCATACAATTAAGGGACAAATTTATTTGGTGAAGACTTGAATTACTACTGAAGTTCTAGAGTAGAGTGAAATCAATGCACATTGGAAGTAATTAGCAAAAACTTCCAGAAGGATATGAGGAAAGATCTGGGCCTTGAGGAGTGGGTAAGAGTTGGAAATGCAGATGAAAGAAAGTCATTTAAAGGGATAGGAAAGACTTTCTGATATGCTACCTCCTGACTTTCATGACTTTCTATCTTCTCTCCCTCCATGTTTTTTATTCCTCTATACTGAGCAAAAATGACAATTTGGAAAGACCTAATTTAGTAATCAAAGAAAAGCCAAATCTGTGCAGTCCAGTTTCATTGTTAATATGAAGTGCAGATATATATCAGAATTTTATCTCAACTCACCATATTTCATAGGTCACAGAAACCGGATTGGCAATGTCCCAACAACATAATTGTAGGCAGAATTCCCATTAGATACTGTTTTCTTCCCAATTACTATCCTTTCACATTTGAGTGAGTTAAATACTTCACTGGAACCTAATGAGGAATAAGTCCTTCATCACAAGTAGTTCTCTGAATAAGGACTCCAGATTGTCACCTAGTCTATCCCTGGATTGTATAGACAGATAAGATTGGTTGGGAATCTCCCTGAAAACCCCAATATACAGAGATGAATGAATGAGTGAATTAGTGGAGGAAACTTTTATGAAGTAGTTATTATGTACAATATAGGATGCAAGCATAAGCTTTCTAATGATACCTTCTGCATCCACAGGGAGGCTCACAAATCTCAGAGAGAGATGAAAAGGGCATGCAGCATGATACCAGTGTGGGTTATATGCACAACTTCACATTTTTCATGTGGTCCCAAGTTATTGTTCCTAAAATCAGTGGATGGATGTCTTGGAAGAAGAACCATGGGCCAGTTAGTGAACTATGTGCCAGGCATTGTACCGATTGTTAAAGATTCCAATAAAAGGAGCAAGGAAACAAACCAATGATAACAATGGTTGCAGTGGCAAAAACAACAAAACAGTTCCTGCTCTGAAAAAGCTCACAGTCTAACGAGCAAGACAACATATAAACAACTCTGCAAAAAGAAAGTATTCAAGGCATAAACTGGAGTTGGTCTCAGAAGGGAAACACTAACATTAAGGGAGACTGGGAAAGGCTTATTGAAGAATGTGGGACTCATGTTAGTTGAGACTCTAAGGGAGATGGACATGAGGAAGGAGACCATTCCAGACATAGGAGATAAACAATGAAAACGCAAACAGTGGGGAGACGGGCGTTACCCCACTGAAGAACATCTGGGACACCTTCGGTAGATTCCAGAGTGTAGGGAAAGTAGTAAGATGTACAACTGCAAAACAGGAAAGGGGCAGGTTTATGAAAAGAATCAAAAGCTAAAAAGAGGATTTTATATTTGATCCTGGAGATAATAGAGAGCCATTCTACCAATAATCAATCAAGCTGAGTCTGAAAAATATATATTTCAGCATATTTTTAGTTCCAACTCTATTCAGAACTCCCTCTCAAATGGTGAATAACCACAGATTGACAATGTGTTTCCCATATCTACATGAGAGTCACTTATACACACTTGCACCTGATGACAGTCCCAAGCTAATCCAACAGGCAAGTGCTGCCCTGGCTCCATGCAGATTTGTTTACTCCTGACAGTTCCAGCTCTGGAACCAACACAATAAAATAAAGAAAAGGTCATTCCTAGAGGTCTCCTGAAATAGATGTCTAAAGGATATTCTAAAATAGTAGGACAGTGAGTATCCAAATGAAATACTGCCCCAGATCTCACAAGGCAAAGTAAATATGCATGGATGCTGCTGTTTGTGCCCTCGCTCAGATATTAAAAATGGAAAAGGCCTATTAACTCATCACATCCAACCCCCGCAAGTTCAGGAAAAATGGTTCTTAACACACATTCTGCTTGTCACTTGTCAGTAACATGTCAGCTTGTTGTGTCTGGAGGATGCTTTATAAAGCCTGAGGCTGCTTGCTTCCCTCAAAATGTTGTAGTTGATGAACTATTAAAAATCACCTTTGGATGCAGCACTCTTAATGAGAGTAGAGGGGCTTCTGCAGTGAAGAGTGAATAAAACAAACATTTTGGGGCTTGACTGACACATGTTCTTTTTCATAGGTACAGAGCAGAAGAACATCTGCCTTACCCCAAATCCAGCTCCCCCATATATACACTATATATGTACATGTGCCTAATGTGTATATATACACGTGTATAAAATCATGTTTATAAGTCAAAGATATATGTATCTATATGTATGTGTGTATACACGCATGTGTATATTCACATGAGCACATATATAGTTTGTTTAGCCATGTCCAACCCTTCATGACCTAATTTGGGGTTTTCTTGGCAAAGATACTGGAGTGGTTTGTCATTTCCTTCTCTAGCGCATTTTATAGGTGAAGAAACTGAGGCAAACAGGATTAAATGACTTGCCCAGGGTCACACAGTTTGGAAATGTCTAATTCCGGATTTGAACTCGTGAAGAAGAGTCTTTTTGACTTTGGGCCCATTGTGCCACCTAGCTGCTTATTTACATGTGCACGCAGGTAGACACACAAATACACACACTCATATATAATATACGTGTGCATATATGTATATATAAAACACATGTGCATCTATATACATACGTGTGTGTAAAATATGTATGTGTATGTGTGTGTGTACATATGAAAAATACCTGTACGTTGACAATTTAATTTCAGGAAACTTTCAAGATTATTTATGTAGATTTACATCATTGCAGAATTAAGATGGTTACTAGAAAAAGAACATTGTTGCCACAGAAAGGATGTATTTGATGATTTATTTCTGATGTCAAACAAAAATATTTGTGTTAGGGACTCTGTGGATAGAGCGTTGGACCTGCAGTGAGGAAGAAATGAATATATGTATGTTCACAAACACTTGCTAAGTGTCTTGGGCTTTAACTTAACCTTTATTTGCCTCAGTTTCTGTAGCTATAAAATGGGAGCAACTATAGCACCTACCTTCAAGAGCTATGGGAATTAAATGAGATGATATTTGGAAAGTTTATTTGCAAATCTTAGAGTGATATATGTGTATGTGTGTATATACAAGCAATACATACATAAGTATATATGTGTATACACATGCATGCATACCCTATTTCTACTCCTACTATTGTCATTGTCAGTGAAAAAGTACTAACTTAGCACCTAACTTGTCCCTGACACTGTGCTAAGAGTTAGAGCTATAAATAAAGGCAAAAGAGAGATTTTCCCTTTGAGAAGCTCACTGTCTAATGGGGAAGACAACAAGCAAACATAGACATAAAAATAACTTATATGCAAGATAAATAGAAAATAATTCATGGAAGAAAGGGACTAGAATTTAGAAGGATTGAATCATTATTGAATTCCTTAAAACATCTGTCATTTAATCCATGAGGGAATTGACTCCACTAATAGTTTCCAACTCCTTCACATTTTACCAGTTAATGAGTTGCTATAGCCAAACAAATCTTCCTAGTAAATGGCTCTAGTACTTTCAAAGAACTAGAAGATTTTGGTGGAGAAGGTCTAGCCACTGAAGTATCCAGGGAAGGCACCAGCCCATTAGTCAAGTAGTATTTATTAACCACTTACTGTATATGAGAGATCATGTAAGAGGTGGTACTTCTGGTAATCTCCCAGTAGCCAACGCTTCAAAAATAGGTTCCTATATATTTAAATAATCTTGTTCTTTTATAGTAGATGTAAAGTCCATCACTGAAAATTCTCAAAGACTTTTTGACTTGATATAATTTGTACTCTACTGTAACAGTCTTAAAGAATGCAAGTTAAATAGTGTTTTACACTATAGAATCACAAAAGAAACACAGAAGTTCAATAGTATATGGAACTTCGAGGTCATTCATTTTAAACTATAATTGAACTGCAATTCTCTCCAGGACAAGGGTCCTTAACCCAAGAACCATTGACCCCCCAAGGGAACTAGAGATGCATTTTAGGGGATTCAAGAGCTTGAATGGGGGAAAATGCATATTTATTTTTACTGAACTCTAGCTGAAACTCAGAATTTATTTCAAATATTATTTTTAAAAAATATTCCAAGAAGGGATCCATAGGCATCAACAGATTGTTAAACTGAAACATGACGTGCACAAAAATTAAGAGCTACTGCTCTAAATTAATTCAAACAAACAATCATGAAGCTTTTAATTAATGACCCCCCATGGCAGAGATACTCCATACCAGTTTGGGTTAGCTCTAATTATCAGTAAGTTTTTCTATAGATAGTCTGAAATGTACTTCCCTGAAAATTTAATCAGTGATTCTAGCTCTATCCTTTGGAGTCAAGCAAAAAAAAAAAGTCTGTTCCCTCCTTATAACAACTCATCAAACACTTGGGAACATCTGTCAGATTCCTCACAAATATTATAATAGCTCTTTAAATATTTGAAAACATTTATCAAGTTCTTCATAAATGTGTACTTGTCCAGGCTAAATATCCCCAGTTACCTTAGCTGATCTTCATTTGGTATGGTCTCCATTCCCTCCACCATCCGGGTTTTCTTCTAGACCCAGTACAACTTGTCAGTCTTGTTTCTAAAAGTAATCATTCAAAAAGTGTCTACTCGATGGCTACTAAGTGTTGGCTCATGAAGGGTTTCAAAGGCTGAATTTTTATTTTGTTCTGGAAACATTAAGGAATCACTCAGAGCAGTGATATGGTTGGATTTGAACTTTAGGAATAGGTACTTTGGGGGCCTCTAGGTGGTGCTGTGAATGAAGTGCTGGGCCTGGAGTCAGGAAGACCTGAGTTCAAATATGGCCTCAAAAATTACCTGTGTGGCTGAACAAATCCTTTAATGCTATTTGCTTCAGTTACTTCTTCTATAAAATGAGCTGGAGGAGGAAATAGCAAACCCCTCCAATATCTTTGCCAAGAAAATCCTATATAGGATCATGAAGAATCAGACTGGACTGAAAAACAACTGAACACACACACACACACACACACACACACACACACACACACACACTATTTATTAAGCAGTTGTATGGATGATGTGTTAGAAAGGGGAAAGTGTTGGTACAGGAAGACTAACTAGGTGGAATGTGTGAGTGTAGAGAAATGGACAAATGCGAAAGAAATTGTGGAGGTAAAATTCACAAGACTAGGAAGATGATTGAACATGAGGAAGAAAGAAGAGTGAAGTTTATAGAAGGATTCCTATATTGGGAAGCTAAATAAATAAAAAGGTGGTGAGACACTGGATAGAAATAAGAAAGTTAGAAATAAGGGTAAGTTCTTGGGAAAGGAAAATGTTCGTTTTGGATATGTTAAGCTTGAGATATAGATTACATATGCAGTTAGAAATGCCTAATAGGCGATTAGAACTAGAAATCAGGGCTGGGTGTATATATTAGGAAAGTATCAGCATCTGGAAGCATCAGGACGGACTTCACAAAGACAAGACTCTAATAATATTTTAAAGTCACATTTCTCTGGTGTTTTAAGGTTTACAAACTACTTTCTTCCCAATACCCCTGTGAGACCAGTAGGTCAGGTAGTATTATTCCCTTTTTATAGATGAGAACACAAAGATCCAGAGAGGGGAAGTGACCTGTACAAAGTGTCAGAAACATCCACTAGGCCTCTCAGCTCCAATTTGCTAAGGGTAGACTGACTGGAAAGCTTTTCTCTGGCAAAGGCAGTCTCTTCAGTCCCAAGTAGAGAAGGTTGTGAATCACTGCACCTTGCTAACAAGAACCAATAAATCCAGAGAATCCTTGAATAATATTAAATGTATTCTTTTGACTTCTTTCTTTTCATTCACTGCTTAGCTTCCTTTTCTTTAATCTCAAATTCACTTCAAGCGTGTTAAATTCATTTCCAGGGTGAATGACTTCTCTATTACAAATGAACATTTCTAAGTATTTCCACATACCTGGAAGGTCACATTTATGCTACAACAAATAGAAAATTTGCAACTATATACAATAAGCTCGGACCCTTGTTCACAAGTTAAGCAAGTCATTTTGTTATCACCCACAACAATAAGGGATGCCTCAAAAAGAATGGAAAGAAGCCCAGAGCCTCCACTGACTCCTTTCCCTTAATTTTTTGACACTTTGGTGGTACTACCTATCCCAGGAAGTTTTCCTTGACTCACACATTATTCCACCTTTCTCAGATTTCTCATAATATGTCCTCTGGACCTCTCCTTTGGCCTTTGACCATATCTGAGGAAAGCCAATTTTGAGACTTGGGAGTGTATAACTTAGGAAGAAAAGATTTGGGAGAAACATGAATAGCTGTCTTTAAATATGTAAAGTAAATACAGTGGATACAGTGCTGAGCCATGGAGTTTTCATGATTCATCTTTTTTTTAAAATTTTTTTTGCTTTTTAGAGGGGCAACTGGGGTTAAATGACTTGTCCAAGGTCACATGGCCAGTAAGTATTAAGTGTCTGAGGGCAGATTTGAACTCAGGTCCTTCTGACTCCAGGGCCAGTGGTCTATTCACTGCCCCAACTAGCCACTCCTATGATTCATCTTTCTGAGTTAAAATCTGACCTCATTCTTTTACTAGCTGTGTAATCCTGGGCAAGTCACTTAGCCATGTTTGCTTCTGTTTCCTCATCTATACAATGAGCTGGAGAAGGAAATGGCAAACCACTTCATATTTTTGCCAAGAAAAGTCCTATGGGGGTAACCAAGAGTGAAAAGCAACTGACCAACAATAGCAACTTTTAAAGTAGAAAACAAATTAGACTAATTTCACTTGCCTGGGATGAGGAGAAGGAGAGGAAAGGAACAATGTGATTATCTCAGCTAGATGCAAGGAAAACAAACACTTCCTATGATAGATTTTATTTTAATCAACAGATACTTCCCAATAAACCCATAAACAACTCCACGGAATACATTCTCTGAAAGTGCTTGAAGAAAATTGTGTAATAATATGATTGAAACTGATAGTATATGACAGTTTCCACTTTTCATGTTTTCTAGGTCTTCAATGAGAAGGAAAAAATGTATGCTTCAAATTTGTCAGTATATTAACATTGATTACTGATTTTACTGGCATTCTATGCCCTCTCAGTGTTGACTTTATTTACACCGTTTTTAGTAACTGTATACATCTATCTCCTGACTCTGCTTTCTTTACTCTTCATCAATTCATCAAAGTCTGTAGAATATAATTTTAAAATTCAGAGGAGGGCCTGGAGAAGGTAATAATGCATAAACCTTGTTTAAACTCCACAGATGCTTTATCTGGGGACTGTTTAGCATGATTCACATCTTTATTTGTGATAGATTTTGACTCCAACAAATACAAGAATGTTGACTAGAAATGAAGCTCAATGTCTAACTGTTTTTTGTTCTTTTTTTCTTTTTCTACTTTTTGGTCACTCTACCAGGATGTTAAAATATAAATGAAAAATATGCTGTTTCAACCTCCAGAGAGGCCTCACTTAAAGAATCACTCTTTTATTTTTTAAGTCTAAAAACTATGACCTATATTGTACTAAGGCTTCAAGATAAGGATATATTATATCTACATTTAATCAATTCTAAGGAGCCCTACCTACTTCCAATAAACCCTTCCAATCCCCATATTTTTACAAGTTCATCGTCAACGAGTATACTCTAGGGCGCATGGAATGGTGTAAGGGCCTTGCTAGTGTAATAAATGATAAAAAGCAGACGTAGAAATGACTGGCCCACAGTGATATTGTGAAGTTGGCCAAGGTCAGTGACTGGATTTCTTTGTAGCTCACAAAAGGAAACAGCCTCAGGTTCCAGAATATAGGCAGGCACAGGAGATAAAGTCTTCAATTCAGTTCAACAAATGTGGATTAAGTACCTACTGTGTATAGAATCCTCTGGACCACACTATAGGAATGTTAAGGTTATTTGAGAGTTGGACTTTGTATTCACTCATGGGCCTTACAGTGTAACAGCTGGGTGGAGGGGAAAAAGAAGGCAGGAAGATCCAATAAGAGGCTACATCAGTAAATTGAGTGATTGGCAATGGATGGTGCCAAACTAGCTAGAAGGAAGGTGATAGGTATTGAGGAAAAAGTGCCGGAACTTGGCTACTGAACACTCTCATCAGAGAGCTCATTCCTTCACACTTTTACTATCAATAAAAGTCAGCCATCTCAGATATAGGGAAACAGAAAGACTTTGCACTAAAAAGAATACAGTCGAAAGTCTAAGACTTTTCTGCTGTTAGATATGTTGAGGTCAGATTTTGGGAGAGTGGTTCGGGTGAGAAAGAACTCACCTTAAGACCTTCTCTGTAGCCCATGGTAACTGTATTACATGAAGCAACATGGTATCCTTAGCAAGAAAGCTAAATGAGAACCTGATATTTATGATTATGTAGTTTTAGAGGTTTTTGTTGGGGTTAAAGATAAAAGACAGGACCTTCCTAATCGCACAACCTTTAATACTCGTATGTGGGCATCTCAAAGTGAGCCCCAAAGCAAAACCTCACATCAGGGCATATATATATAGCCTTCTCCTGGCTCAGAGAATGTCACAGCCCTCTTGACCCACCGCCCAATCACAAAGCAATAAGGCATGGGCATTCCTGAAGAACAAGCCTCCTGCCACAGGCTCCATGTGACCACATTCAGCCCATTAGGGGGCAGAGTGTACTTTCAAATCTGGGAAGGTTCTCAGAGTCACTTAAGCCACTTAAGCAAAGGTCCTAGGGGCAGGGAAGGTCTTCAGATTCCCATAACAGACCCCTGTGAAAGGGTCTTTCAACCCCCAAAGGGGTTGTGACCCACAGGTTGAGAACTACTGGTTTAAGGATTTAAGGATAGGACCAGAGGATACAGGTTAAAAATGAAAGGACAGGGGGAACCCAGGATAAGGGAGACAAAAGCAATTCTTTTGGTACAGGTTCACGAAGAGGGGGAAAGGATTTTAGGACACTCTCAAATTACAGAATAATCTATTGGGCTTTACAAAGTACTGGAAAAGCAACCCTCAATATTCTGCCCAACCCTTAGGGCACCTTTTGTATTCACATCAGTTATACCTAATAAAAGTTAAACATGCAGGCAAAGAAGGTAGAACGCAATTACGTGAAGATACGGTCTTAGATTTTGTTGTAGTTATTTTCCCCAACTTCCTCTGAATGAAAATCTCAGAGTATTTTGTAAACTACACTCAAACTTTGTATAATTCCTGGGTGGTACTTTGAATAGACTCCCTGATTCGGATTTGGGTTGGACATAAGCCTTTAAGTAGAATTACAGGACATTTTTAATCCTAAAAATGATAACTATCTGACATCACAGTCACAAAGTCTACATTAAAAAGTAGCAATCAAAAGATTAGACTTAATGTTAGTCTGAGGTCCTATTGCCCTTATTGTTTCTTTAGCTCCTTAGCAAGGTGTAATTATTCATAACTTTCTCCTCCTAGAACTAATGAGTCCTGCCTTTGTCAGGGAAAAGCTCTCTATTCTCTGTACCTTAGCAAATAGGGACTGAGAGACTACTGACATTCATGTCCCTTCACCTCTTTCATCTTAGATTCCTCATCTATATAAAGGAATTAATCGTATCTGAAAAAACAACTTCACAGGAGTGCTGGGAAGAAGGAAATCTGAAAGGAAGGCAGAGCTGATGCCAACTTATAGCAGCTTTAATATGCAGATTATTAAATTTTCAGTATGAGCATTTTACACTTAGGAAATCGGCAAATCCTACAAGTCAGGACTTGATCCACTGTCAGTCAGTCAATAAACATTTATACTAAAAAGTCTATACATAAGGACAGGAGACTGTAAGCTCCTGGACAGGAAAGAACTGGATCATTTCTGTGTTTGTAACACTAGAGCAACACACAATACCTAATACACAGAGAACAGGACCATTGTTTCACCTTGGTATAGCCACTTTCCTGGCCCTTACATATGCAGATACAACCTATTCAAAGGTGTTTTGTGTTGTAAGCTTACCTTAAATGCAACCAAAAAGAAATGGGTGGAAACCCACACACATTGGGAAGCCAAAACAAAGGGGGTGAGGGGGGAATGAAAGGGAAAAAAAGCTCAAAAGTCCAAGAGCACAGTCAGATGGTAAACAAAGAGATGGTTGGCCTGAGCCCTCTCCTTAAATGGAGCTTTTGAAGTTTATGGCTCCATCTTCCATATCATATGGGCAGAAGCTACTGAAGAGGCGGGTATGAGTGCCAAAGGTCACTGGGGATTTCAGGATGATGAGAGTTCCCAGTGTTGATATTCCTAGTGATGTGGTTTACCCAAAGAGGTTTAGGGTTGCCTGAGACCCAAAATACTAACATGTCGGGTCCTGCTGAAAGAATTCGACTCAAGTCTTCTCAGCTGAAGAAAAGTAAAGTGTATTGAAAGTTCATTAAAAGTTCACCATATGGGGTAGACTCTTAAGGAGCCAGTGTATGCTAGGTCATTCTATGGTGCTTTCACAGAGCAAGTCTGTGCTAGGGCTCTCACACCACATGGAAGGGAGATGGGATTCTTATATACAGAGCAATCTAGGGGTGGTCTAAAGGAAGAGTTTAGGGAGGGTCTTCAGGAAGTCAATGAGGTCAGACTCCAGTAATGAGTTTGGGGAGGGTCTTCAGGAGGAGTTAATGAGGTCAATGCAAGAGTGGATTGATATTTTGATAGGCTCAAGGATGGGAAGCATATAGACAATGGAGGGCCAGGCTAGTAACAGAGGTTTGGGCCCAGACACAATGAAATACTTATGGCCTCTGCCAATGCCTCAAGATTCAATCAGACTTCAAGGGGTTTCCCAGAGCCTATACTTCCAACATTCAAGGAGAGCTCAAGGGGGGTCCCAAAGCCTGCACCTCATCACTAGGACATGATGGCATGATACAGAAGTGCAAAAATTTCCAAAAGAATATAGGCAGGTGTGTAAGAGATAGCAGAAGGTTACATTTCCACAGGCCCTGGAACAAGATAACAAAACTTAAAGGAAACAACACCAGCCTTCTTCTCATTGGTTGCCCCCAAATTTGGTGTGTAGATATGCATAAGTAAGGGATTGAAGGATGTTTCCCTCTTATTGGGTAGAATGGTCAAATGAATATTTATGATAAAAAGGATTGTCAACCGTAGTGTCTCCAAATTTGGTGCATAATGAGGGATTGGAAAACACTGTCCTCTGATGGGACACTAATTCGTGAATAATTATGGTAAAGAAGTATTGAGATTGCTTTGTGCTGATTAGCTAGCTACTCAGGAAGAGATTATGAGCCCACCTCACCAACCAAAGATGAGACCACACAGAGCAGGGGCTGGGTTAGGATTAGGATAACAGAAGCCTGCAAGCTTCCAAAATTTGCTCTCCCTGGCTGATGCCACTTGAGAGACGAGGGCTGTGCCCTTTCTCATGAGAAAGAATAAAGGACTCTTTCTGCTTTCCTACTCAGACTCTGATTTTTAAAATCTAGCAGTGGTCTCTATCCCACACAGATGGAAATGTGGAAAATCAGCAAATGCTAGAAATCCAGTGTTGATGTATTGTATTGTTGATTGTCTAGGCTTATAAAAGTGATGAGGAAAATATTAATAATTCAAATTAAATTTTAAAATGTGTCATGCTTGAGATCTGGTTGTTAAATATTTTCCGACATATCTCTGTTTGCAAGGCTTAAAGCACTAAAGAAAATGTGACCTTTTTTATTAGACTCTCTTCTATATGAAGTCTTTTTCAGATCCCTTTGCATACTAATATCTCCCTAAAGAAATCTTACCTAGTTTTTTATTTTGTATGTACTTCTTATGGACATGAGAATGTGATCTCCTTGAGGGCAAGGAGTGGATCATTTCTGTCTTTGTATTCCTAAGGCCCAATACAAAACCTTAACGGTCAGAAGAATGGGTCACTGTTTAGTCTTCTAGTTTAGCTCCATTTTGGGGAAAGAAATGGCAAATCATTCCAGTATCTTCACCGATAAAAAACGGAATGAGGACTGAAAAAACAGAACAGCAACTGGCCACATTCCTGGCTCTTTCATTCATATGCAGAACGTTGTTTGTCTTTCAGTTTCAGAGTTTGCTGCTGCATTGAATTGAAGACAGTCAGTTACACAAAGTTGTCAGTTTCATACTCTCTTCTTGAGTAATAAACTTCTGGTGAAAGTCATGACAACTGGTGATGTTCCAAGAAGCAATAGATGACCTTGGTGTCTTCAATGTCTGACCAAGCTGTAAGTGAACCACAGTGCCTACTTCAGTCACCTTCATGGCCTTTGAACAAATTGTTCTGATCCACCCATTCCTCTGGGAGAAGTTGTTTTCTATCTTTGGGATAGAAATTCACTTAACTGACTATCAGTTACTCTCAATCTGGTTTAACTTGTCTGATGAACCAAAGTGTGTTCTTTGTACATGTTACAGCTTCTTGGAGACACAGGTGGGAGTTGATTGTCAGATAAACACTAAATGTGAATGAAAAGCCCTCACACCAGAGGTGCTAGTTCTCCTTGAACCCTCCATACACCTGTGCGAGATGAAAGAGTTCAGAGTCTGAATCTAAGGTCAGAAAAGGCCTTTGTTCTTTCTCATGAGAAAGGACTCTACCCCCTGTGGTCCAACATGGCGTCTGCAGGAAGAGAGAGCCAGGTAGAAGGCAGCCCATGATTATATAATCTTCTAAGGCAGAAACCCAACCCCCACAACTGGCCTTCACTCTTATTGGTAGGGGGGCTGTCCCACAACCTAAGCCAGGGAATCTCTCTGAGACAAGGGACCTAGAAACATGTGGGTGTCCAATAAAAACATTCTTAACCTTATTTGGCATATCTTCTGCTGAGTTGGCTCTGGGGGAGGGTCTCCATTGCTCTAATGCTTGAAGGTCAGGTGACCTGACCTTAGGCCTAGTGAATACTGAAGCCATTCTAGATTAGATTTTTCAGAATGGGGAAACTTCACTATAGATTATCCCTCACACACCCCTCTGCAGAAACCAAAAGATTAAAGGTGCTTTGTGTCACAACCTTATGTACATTATTAATAGATTTGGTTTTAACAAGGTTGTGAGTATTAGTTGGTGGTGTTGTTTTCCATTTTCGACTTGAGGAAACTAGTTCTCTCAGATCAGGTTACTTAAACTAATAGAAAAGGGGTAGAAGGAAAGAGAGTAAGCATTATATAGAGTCTACTATGTGCTAGGCACTGTGCTGAGTACTTTGTAATTTGAATTTGGAAGGGACATTGTTGTTCAGTCATTTCAATCATGTCCAACTCTTTGTGACCCCATTTGGCTTTTGGTTTTTTTTTTTGTTTTTTTTTAGAAAAGATATTATGATGGTTTGCCATTTCCTTCTCCAACTCATTGTATAGATGAGGAAACTGAGGTAAACAAAGTTAAGTGACTTGGCTGTGTTTACATAGATAGTAAATGTCTGAGGCTGTATTTGAACTCTGGTCTTCTTGATTACAGGCTGGGTGCTCAATCTACTCTGCCACCTAGCTGCCTCAGAAGGGACATTAAAGGATGTCTAATTCAAAAGGGAAACCAAGGCCCAGAGATGTTACTTGTCCATGCTCACACACGTGATAAGTGACAGGGCTGGTGGAGTCTAGAAAATTCTAGAGCAAATCTTGCCTCAGGTACTTACTTGCTGTGTGACCCTAAGACAAATCATTTAACCTTTCTCAGCCTCAGTTTCTTCATCTGTAAAAGGAGTATAAAAATAGCACCTGTTATTACTTGGATTCTGGAAAACTGAATGCAGTTTGAGACATTCTAGAAAGTGTCCCTCACGCCTGATATAAAAAGGGGGATACAAAGTCAGACATGATAAATTCAGAAAGACCCAGTCTACTAAGTATGCAATATCAAGGGAACAAAGTCAAAGTCTATATGCTTTTAGCTAGGCTAGAAATTTAGGGTTTTTAAATAATGTCCTTTTTGTCCAAGATCTTATGTGATTTTTTTTAAAGTCAGCTTTTCCTGTTTATTGGTAGCCTGCCTTCATTC
>CM053581.1:58741550-58767511 GCA_028627135.1 Pseudochirops cupreus | reverse complement strand
CAAGTTGAGGAATTTCTCCAGGCCTTAGAATTACTGATCTATAGGATTAAGGTGTTGTGTTAGATGGACATCTGGAGGGCAGCTAGGTGGTATAGTGTATAGAGTACCCAACGTGGAGTTAGGAAAACTCATCTTCCTGAATTCAAATCTGTCCTCATACACTTGGTAGTTGTATAACCCTCTTTGTCTCAGTTCCTCATCTGTCAAATGAGGTAGAGAGGAACTGGGAAGTTAGTCTAACATCTTTGTAAAGAAAACCTCAAATGGGGTCATAAAAAATCTGACATGAATCAACAACAAATGTTTCTTTTAAGTTTTTGTCTTTAGTTAAGTATCCTCATTTCCTTCACATGTACTGATACGGCATAGTCTATAGTTATCATATAATACTGGTAGAAAATGTATTTGATGGTAAATATATTCATTATCTTTTCAATGTGTTATACTCAGTCATTAGAACAGATGCTAACTTATTTAGGGTTTCTCCATGTTGTTAAA
Organism: Pseudochirops cupreus; assembly: GCA_028627135.1. Taxonomy (NCBI): domain Eukaryota; kingdom Metazoa; phylum Chordata; class Mammalia; order Diprotodontia; family Pseudocheiridae; genus Pseudochirops; species Pseudochirops cupreus. The sequence continues at coordinate 58,767,013 of CM053581.1, read as the reverse complement.
TGCTATATGTTGGAATTGCTATGTATTCCTAAAGGTAATTCCGAAAGGAACAACTGGAGTTAATCTAATGGCAATTGGGTAGGGGGACACAAAGTTGAATTTTTTTGGCATTTATTTTTTTTAAATTTTTCCTTCTTGGAATTTCTTGTTTTATTCAAGATTTAGATTAAACAATGTCTTCTTTGTACCTTCCCCTAGACCAGGGGAGAGGAACTGTAATGGTAAGGGAATTTGAAGATCTTCCCTGCCCCTTAATAAGTCTAAGTGAATTTGAGGATCTTCCCTGATGTGAAAATAAAACTCTGCCCCCAATAGGCTGAATGTGGTTACATGGAGTCTATGGTGAGAGGAGTTTGCTGAAGCAGAGCAGAGCCCAACAGGAGAAGCTTGCTTAGGGAGGCATGTGTTTCAGGAAGGCTCACACTTTGTTACTTTGTAATTAGGCAGTGGGTCACACAGGTTGTGATGGGCTCTGACCCTGGAGAAGGCTACATATACTCTGCGGTGAGGTTTTGCTTTGGGGCTCACTTTGGCAAGAGTGATTTGGCCAGATGAGACTCTGGGCAGCTGTTGAGCCCCTAGCTTTGAAAACCTAGATGTTGATGGTTCTCTTTCTGGTAACTAACAGTATGTATGTGATGGTCAGACAGCTGGAATACCTGTCTGTTGGTTTGTTGAATTGTGTTATTTTCTCTGTCTGTAATTTTTGCCTGCTTATAACTTCTGTTTGTATTCTCTGAAGTTCAAGGTGCTGACTTTTCCCCCTGAACTAAATGAATTATATATTAGTTTGATTAAGTAAGATTGTTAATCCTTTTTGAGTTGTTTCCTTTAGAAAAGCAGATCAAAGAACCTGTGCTAGCAGCCATCCTGGATATGCTAGGGTGCTTGCTGCTACAGGAACCTGCAGCCTCCAGGCCACAGGTGGCCTTCTAAGTACTTGAGTAAGGCCTTTTGACTGAGTCAAAGTTTTACAGAACAAATCCTTTTGTTAAGGAAATTTGTTCTGTGAAGTTCAGATTCAGTCAAAGGGTCCCACTTGAGGACCTAGAGGGCCACATGTAGCCTCAAGGCCACAAGTTCCACACCCCTGCCTTAGACTTTGTCCCCCTTTCCCTGAAGACTTTCCCATTCCCTCTACCTGATAACCCTCTCCCATCCCCCACATCTTGTATCTGTTTCCATGTATTTTAGGGACAACTTATATGGACATATCATTTCCCAGTGAGAATGGGAGATACTTGAGGACAGAGACCCCTTTGCTTTCACTTCCAAAGACAATATCTGACACATAGTATGTTGTTAATGAATATACATAGATTGATTAAAGTCATAGATCAAGTTGATGTAAAAAATGTTTTCACAACTACTTTTCCAAAAAGCAAAATGAATGCTCAGAGGAAGCTGTGGTTACCCTGCAGTGGAGTGGGGTAGAAGGAGACAATTCTCATCCTCTGAGAGTTTTGTCTCTCTCCTCCCACAAAGCTTCCATGGAGTATCCAACATATTGGAGAGTTTTTTTTTCTATGTCTTATAATATTCTTTGAGTACCAGTGCAGCACATTATATTGTCTTTAACTAGCATTGAATTTGAAACCTAAAAATAAAATCTGGTATTGGGGCTAATAATAAAGAACACATACATGAGGTAAAAGGGTTTGAGATTATTAGTAGTTTGTATAAAATGATCTGGGGGTTTTAAATGGTCACAAATTTAAAAGAAGGCAGCAGTATAATACATCTGCTAAGAAACTTAGTGCAAGTGTAGACTATATGAACAAAATGCTATGCTTTCATCATGGGAAGTGATATTCTAGGCTCGTTAAATAATACCCAGAGTCCTGAGGTGTTTAGTCTTTAAAAAAATTAGCAGATGTAAGCATTTTGAGGACTAGGGCTGCTTTATGTTTGGCTCTCTGTGTTATCAAGAAATAATAGCGTGAAAGAAGTGGTGTAAAACAATTAGCCAGAGAGATTAGCCTATCAACAATTCAATTCAACTTACTGTGTCAGGCACTGAAATAAATGCTGGGGATTTGAATGAGACAGGAGAGGAAAGGAAAGGAGGGGAGAGATGGGGAGGAGAGATAAAGGGGACAGCAGAGGAAGAGAAAGAAAAAGTCTTTGCCCTCAAGGAGTTTAAAATCTAATGGTAGAACACAGTTTGTGTTTGTCCTTTGTTCTCAGAGGACCATGTCATCAGGGAGATGATGACATGACTTATAGTTGAGTTTGATTTGAGTGACGGAGAGCTGTGGAAGGACATTGGCCTTTCTCCTCTAGAGTCATCTGGGTCCAGTGGCAAGATATTTATCGATGATGCAATGGTCAAAGGGCCTGGGCCTTTTAGGCTAAGGTCTTTTCAGGTTCTCACTTTGAGTGAGGTAATGCCCATTCAGTTAACAGGCCTCTTTAATAAGTGAGTCAAGGGACAACCTCTTTAATTGAAAAAACAAACAAATAAATAAATAAATAAATAAGCTCCCTAGTTAATTTGGGGTTTACTGACTAGATTTCTTTCTCAAAGAACAAGCCTTAAACCCATTTCACTCTGGAGCTCATAGATTGAACAATAGGTCCCTGCCCAAGCATCACTTAATGGTTATTTTGAGGGTCCTCCTGGCTCAGAATGAATGTAAGTAGTAACTGTTTCTCTTTTGGCCAGCAACCCAAAGGGTCTTCCCCTCCCAGTTTTGTGGAAGACAAAAGGAAGCTGAAAAACTAGAGGAGGGCTGGGCCGATTAGTAGGGAGTAAGGTGTCCTATGGAGTTGAGAACAAGGAGAGCTGTTCCTGAAAAAATGATCATGTAGGAAAGAACTAAGGAAAATTAATCAACAGCTCACATTTTAGAGTCACAAAGAGGAGAAGGGAAAAGTGTGCTGTCCAGTCTATAAAAATGGAGGGGGCATTCACCATTGAGTAGATAAGTTACATCAAAGTTTGAAAATATTTACGGGACTGAGAAGAGTAATAAGCATTTAACAAATGTTTGTTCCTGACCCTTCTATTGGGACCTTCCTGGTCTGGGTGTGGGCTAAAGAAATCTGGATTTTTTTTCCCTGTTTACTTTACTGAATCTGCATAACTCCAGAAACAAAACAAAAACAACAAAAAAGAACAACAAACAAAACTATGGAGAACGAGATTTTAGTGCTTATGTAGCTTGAGTGGTACACTACATAAAACACTGGATTTGGAATGAGGAAGACTTGAATTCAAATATTGCTTGATTTACTTCATAGCTTTTTGACTCTGACTCTGACAACCTCTTAGCCTGAGTTTCCTCATGAGTACAATGCCACAATAATAGCATATATATCATACTATTGTTGTAAGGAATAACTTAAATGACATGCAAAACCAAACAAGCAAATGTTTCAGTCTTTAAGGTGCTATATAAATGTTAACTATTATTTTTTGTTCATTTTGTTTTGATCTGGTTTGTTTGTTTGTTTGTTTTGGAAGGAGGAAGGCAGGGCAATTGGAGTTGACTCGTCCAACATCACGGGGCTAGTAAGTGTTAAGTGTCTGAGGTTGGATTTGAACTCAGGTCCTCTAGTCTCCAGGGCTGGTGCTCTATTCACTGTGCCACAATGTTAGCTATTATTATTAGTCACCATTTTGATATGGTACCTTGTATTCATGAAGTTATCCATTCTCCCTTGACACAAGCAGGGATCACTTAAGCTGGTCCAACACCAAAACTTTCAATATCTTGTTCCCCTGTTCATAACTATGTACACATAGTCAGGCAACATCTTAGGATAGGTATCCTCTTCTCTTTTCACTCACAAGGAATTCTTTTTATTCCTCTTGAAATATTTTTCAAGACCTAGATCACTGACTGAAAATACCACAAAAGGTCTTTAATTTTGCATTCCATGGGAAGAGGTGGAAGGAAGTTTGAAAGCCTAGTTGTCCTTCACCTTTTATTGCTTTATTGACTTTTCCCTTTCTCAGTGCCCCTCTCCCCTTTCAAATGGGGACACATAAGTTCCCCATCTCAGACCTTTTCAGACAATTTCCCTCACTGAATCATGACCCTGTAGGAGTTCTTCCACTTAGATAGAAGAAAGGAGATGAAGCCTGGGCTTTGAAACCTAACCCATTCTAAATCTCACATGGTACATTTGTGAGGATGTAACCATGTTGTGGGCTTTGGCTCATTTACATTTCTATGTGCTCGAAGATTTTGCTTACTAAATATATATTTTTTTGCAAAGCTTATCCTTCAGACTTATTGCAAATTACCAAGAGAGTCATGTGTGTTAGGTCACTGTAAGGCCTTTTTTGAATTCCAGAGTATTCAAGAGTTCTTTTTTTTTTTTTAATTTAGCTTCTATGACTTGCTCCACTTATTGAATACAGTTATTTCAGTATCCAGGACAACATGCTTCCCCCAAAATTCTAGAACCCTTTTTCTAGGCTTCTTGTTCTTTCTATTTTTAGGTCTCCTTACTTCAGTATAACCAAAAATTAGCATGTAAAAATAGTCCATCCCATCCTTCTGTTCAAGTTTGTGCTCTTATATATACAGGATCACATAATACCCAATAATGGTTTATATTGTATAAAGCACCTCCTATGCGTCAGACACTGCAATAGTATATACAAATATTATCTCATTTAATTCTTACAGCTATGGGTGTTAGATGTTATTATTATCCCCATTTTACAGATAAGGACTTTCCCAAGGTCACATAGTAAGATCCAAGGCTGAATTTAAACTCAAGTCTTCCTGACTCTAGGCCTAGACTTCTGTTCACTGTGTCACCCAATTGCCTCCCACAGAGCATGGAATTCATACCCTTACCCCTACTTTAATCTCTCTCTCACTATAATTATCTTCTAAGAAATAACCTTATTTCACTTTAATCTGTAGCATTAGACTTCAAGCTATCGAGCAAGCATGTCTTCCTATGACTTATGACCTTCCCACCCTTTCCCAAGTTAAGTCCCTTGAAAATTTTCTGTAAGAGACTTCTTTTTTCTATAACATTTCCTAATAGAAATATGTTAAACTATTGCCTATTTTATAATATTATCATACAGCTCTAGGATCTTTACAGGGCCCCATCAAATGACTAGAATAGCAGCTCAGTGTCAGAGTGGGTAGAGTGGCAGAGCTGGAGTCAGAAAGCTCTGAATTCAAATCCTGTCTTAGTTATTTACTAGCTGTGTAATACTGGGAAAATCTCTTAAGCTCTCTTACCCTCATTTTCTTCATCTACCCCAGGTTCACCATCCAAGAACGTGATCCAGATCCAAGCAGGTTAAAGCAAGAGTGATTATCCTCTGAATGGTTGCTTGGTCCCACTATAATCTGCAGGCCAGGAGCTCTTGAGGTAGCCAAGCTGTAATGGCTGCCCAGCCACCACGCCTCTGCCACTTCTCCCCTCATGGACAGGGGCCAGACTGTGCTCTTCAGTCCCCTGCCCCAGTTCCAACAGAGTTCCACACCGACCTTTTACTTTGTCTTTGGAGTTTATGGGTTGAGAAGTCTGGAAACTGCCACAGCTGCTGGTTATTCATTCTCCTGAAGTCTGCTCTGGTAGCTGCTGGTTGGGGCCACCTGGGGCTACAACCACATGGTTCAGGTGGGACTGTGCTTGGCTCTCAGCTCAGTGTGTTAGACCCTTCCTTTAGGCCTGCTGGGCTGCCTTCAGTGGGAAATTTGTTTCTCTCTGTTGCTTTGTGGGTTCTGTAGCTCTAAAGTTTGGAGTCATTTTTTTACATGTATTGGATGTGATTGGGGTGGGGACAGAAAATACTTTTAAAGTGCTTTACAAACTTGAAATTACTATCATAATGCTAGCTATTTCCATCTTCATTTTTATTATTACTATTATTGTTGCTGTTCACTCCTCAGTATAGAAGCAATTGCTTTCCTACTGTAATTATCTCATTGAAGGACTCCTCTTGCAGGTTGATCAAGATTGATTTTGCATTTGTAGCACAAAACAGTTATAGGAACAAATCAGAAATCCTGTAAGGGTATGGTTTAATGAATATCAGATTTTGTATCAAATAGGTCAGTGGTACTTAATCTATGCTACATAAGAAACAGCAACAACAGTAACAAAACCTAATTCATCACAGCGTTTAGCTGGAGATTTGTAGGCTCAATAACGTACTTAAAAAAATTCAAGAATTCCTTAAATCTTCCCTGATACCCAAAGGTCACATGAGAGGAAGGGCTGGGTAAAGGTGATATGCTGGATTGAATGTGTCTACTGAATTGAATTCTGGGTACTGCATTTATAAAATGAAATATATCTGGAGAAAGGAGACCAGGATTTTGAGACAAATGAAATCATGCTATATGAGGAATACTTTAAGGAACTAAGGAAGCTTAGGTAGGGTGAACATATTGATTCTGTTTAAATATCTGAAAAGCTATCATGTTGAAGAAAAAGTAAGGGCCTTTTTGTGTCAGCAAGCAGAGCTAAATATGTCATTGAAAGGAAACACCTTACTGGATTTGGGCTTAATTTAAGAGGGATTGTGATGAGAACTTGGGTGAGGTACCAAGAAGGTGTACAAGTGCTTATAGGATCACAAATAAGGAAGTTTATTATTCATAGAACTGTAAGCTTGTGGCTGTCCAGCCCTTCAGTCATACAGTTAAGTAGGAGTGGTGACAAGGGTGCTATTTGTAATGAATACCAGTTTAGACACCAAGTTCTAGGTCCTTGCCCTTATATCTTATTGTTGTATATAGTTTGCTTTGCATGTAGCTTGTGTTGAATATATTTATTTGCATGTTGTGTCTCCCCCACAAGATTAGAAGCTCCATGAGATGTGGCATGGTTTTACTTCTTCTTGTACCCTCAATGATTAGGACTGTGACTAGCACATAACAGAGGCTTTATATATATATATATATATATATATATATATATATATATATACAGACATATATATACATATATACACATACATACATATATATGTATGTATGTATGCATGTATGTATGTATGTATATTATGACCCCATTATGTGATATAGATATATAGATATATATATAAATTGATTGATTATTGTTACTGAACATATTGACTAGAATTGAGTAGGAAAGGGATCTAAAAGGAGTCAATTGACGTTTGGTCTGAATAACCTCTTTTCCATCAAAAGGGCATTATGATTAATAAACTATTAAAATTGTAATAATACTTTTAGTAGAAACTACTACTATTTTGTACTTAGAAAATTTTGATAAATAGATCCTTGCTTAAACAAAGATGATTAAAAAAGCATTGGATACAAAAGAACTTCCTGATACTTAGATGGATCAGTCAGTTGTCAAACATGGAGTCCTTTCTGTTAGTAAGATCCTAGCACCAGGCTAGTTCTCACAAGGATCTTAACAGTAAAGGATGGTTTTTATTTTAGCTTAGGATCAATAGGGAACTACTAACATTTTTAAGGAAGAGAATGATATGGTTAGACACCTTAAGAAGATTATCATCTATTATCAGTATTACAGAGGGTGTGCCTGAATTGAGTAGAGACTGGAAAAAAGAAAGAGCCTTGCTTGGAGTATATCTAATCCATGGACTTATAGTTCAACTTATATATTTATATTAGTGATTCAGGAAGGCAATAGAGAAGGAAAGATGTTTTGTTTTGTTTTTCTGTCTCTGATTATACTTAAAATGATTGTGTTATTAATTCTGTTTCATTCCAAAGTTATGGAAATTTTGAAGAATATAATCAGAATTCTGGTTTGTGAAACACTTTTTGAATCCTGTTCAAGGTTTGTGCAATTTGTACTTTAAGACTTTTGCTCATAGGCCTTTTTTAGTGAATTACTCAAAAACAATTCCTTATTATTATGTGTCCTTGGGAACTGCATCCTTCCAATTCAATTCATTTTTCATACAAGTTTTTTTTTTTAATAAATATCTATCTATATTAACTGTTTAAAGAGATTGCCGAGTAAACTTCAAATAGAAACCATCAATAAAAATATTTTTGCCGTTAAAAATGTGTTTCATATGTAGTTAATTTCACACTTATTTGCACTGGAAAATTAAATTTTTACTTATCAACATACCACAGAAATTGTGGGAGAAATTCTACTCTTCTTTATTGTACATCGGTTTTGGTGGTTAATATAAGGAAACTATATGAGCATTAATTGGTAATTAGGAAAGTCTGATAATTCTAGAAATGGATCATAATACCGACTATCAAGCCCAGCCTTCTAAATTGATAGTTTTACTGGATATGACATAAATGCAATTGTATTTTCCACTCTAATCTTTTGTGAGATTTCTTCTTTTTGGAAAGAAGATTATTTAACATCATTGTTAACTACCTTCCTATGTTGTTTTGTTCATTAATCATTGATGAATGACTGTAGAATTATGTAGGGAATAATTTGTTCATAATAGTAGTCAATTTATCATTTTTATATTTATCACATTGTATATGCTTTTTTTTTTCTCTAGTTTTGCATTTCCAAAATGTCACATTTTGGTACAAAATCAAAGGATTTTTTTTTTTAATTGGAGGTTTCTCCAATCTAAAAATGTCTTCAAGTCCTTATTTTCTCTCTTTTTTTATAAAATAGAACATAAGAATAAGTAAGCTGTATGTAATGCAGATTTACAGTTCTACATATAATCCTCTTTTTCTGTTCTGCTTTGTATGTTAAAGTGCTCATTTTTTGTGGACCGATTAATTCTAGAATTTAAACAAAAAGTTATCTGGACTGTATCCATCTACTTTTATTTTAAAAATATGACAGATTTTTAAAAAACATATTTTTAGTCAGCTTTAAAATTGAGAAACTTAAAAATTTGAAGTGTGCCTTGAATTTTAATCATTTCTAACTGGAAGCTTATTTTTCTTTAATTTTGAGGCTTTTCTAATAATTCATGTTTGATAGTTAATAAATTATAAGTGAATTTTCTCTGGCAATACCTGAGGTTCAGGCTACAGATCAATTAGGCTTAAATATTGTTTATAATACTACGACTTGATTAAATTTTTAAATATGTTTAACAACTTTTTAATATAGGTATTTCTTCTCCAAAATGGCTAGATTTAGAGTTTTGACATTTGCCTGCATAGTTTTCCTCATGATTAGTCTAAATACTATGCCCACTTAAAATGATATTAGGAATGTAATTATGATTATGTGCTTGAGGAATTATCACTCAACAACTCCAGAGCCATGCTTTTTTTCCTACACTACATAACATCCTATACCACAAGGACATTGATTAGATTTTGTAGGATTTGAGGTGCATTAATCAAAAAGGTACAATAATTTTTAATTGCCATTTGGTTGATATTCTATATTTACCAGTAACATGACAAAAATCCTCTTTATCAAATAAATCTACATCTATTTCTATATCACTCTGTCTCTTTCACTGTGTTTCTCAGTCTTTCTTTTTGTCTCTGTCTCTGTAAGTCTTTCTGACTATCTCTCTCTATAATAATGTTTAGTGGATACTGAGGAGAACTTACTTGGTACTCATTCAGATCATTCAAGTCCTACTTCCATGAAGTAATCCTTAGCATATCACTTAAATTCTCAATAACCCAGTCCATAGCTCAGCATTTATATTTATAAATAAATGCATTCTAATTATACTTAAGGCAGATTGTAATTAAAGTTCCCTCTATATTTTTCCTGAAAGGAGGCAGGGCAGCTAAGTGGTCCAGTGAATAAAGCACTGAACAAAGTCAGTAAGATTCATCTTTCTCCATTCAAATCTGATCTCAAACACTTTACTAGCTACGTAACCCTGGGTAAATCATTTAATCCCGTTTGTCTCAGTTTCTTCATCTAGAAAATGAACTGTAAAAATAAATGGCAAACCACTCCAGCATCTTTTCTAAGAAAACCTCAAATAGGATCATGAAGAGTTGGACATGATTGAAATGATTCACCACCACCACCATCACCATCACCACCATCACCACGACCAGGCAATTAGATGGCTTAGTAGAAAGAGCATTGAGCATGGAATCAGGAAGACCTGAGTTCAAATCCAGACTCATACACTTACTAGCTGTGTTGCCCTGGGCAAGACTCTTAACTTCTGTTTGCCTCTGGAAAAGAAAATGTCAAACCACTCCAGCATCCTTGTCAAGAAAACTTCGTAGACAGTGCTGGCATAATATGGTCCATGGCATCATGAAGTATTGGACAGAATTGAACAACAAGAAATAGATAAATGGATATTCTTCATTGTCAAAATTAAAAAAAAATCTTCCCTACTTGCTGTCAGACACACACACATATAGATATACACAAATATACATATAAACATATGTATACATATATGTATATATCACACAGACAGACAGATAGATAGATAGATAGATAGATAGATGGATAGATAGATAGATGAATGGATAAATAGATAGGTCTTAGGCAAAGAATTGGAAATTCAATCTGGAAATAGTCAGAAATCAGTTCTTCCCCTAAAGTATTATGTTTTTGTAGAATCACTGAATGTTAGAGTTGGAAGGGACCTTCAAACATAGAATAACAAATGTCAGAACTTAAAGAGACTTTGGAACATGAATCATTAGATATGATATGGAATCCAGAAAAGATAGTGTCAGAACTGGAAGCAATCTTATAATATTAAAAATTAAAGTCAGAAGGGAATTTAGAACATTGAATTTTCAAGCAAAAAAGTACAAAAAGTGAAATCAGAATATTAATTGTTACATCAGGAAAGAACGCAAAAAGTCTCATAGTTCAACTCCCTCATTTATACCAGTGATGTAACTGGACCTCAGAGAGGGGAAATTACTAGCTCAAGGTCATATGTCTAGTTATAGCTTATCTAATAAACCATAGTCTTGGAATAGTATTCTGATTTATGATTAGTGAGTAATTGTGCTTAATGGACAGACAAATCTATTGTTCCTTTCCATTCATTACTGACCACTTATTGCCTAAGAGTTGCATTGGCATGACTAGATTATGAAGGATAATCAATAGAAGTAGAAATTGCTAATGAATTAACAAAGCCTATTGAGTATTTTGCTTATGCAACAATTTTAAAATCATCCAGTTACAAACTCCTGCTTGTTTCTGAATATAGAGATAGCTGACCTAGAAAGAGGATGTAACATTTTTTTTTAATATGATAGTGCCACATTGGTTTTATTTATATTTTAAAAGGTACTCAGGCCATTCAGACTGGTTGTTTTAAGAGTGAAACAATTGAGAGCCATGGGCACAGTGATTGTAATTATAAATGAATTCATCCTAAAATATCTCATGACTATTTTTAAAATTATGGATATTTTTACAATATAAATATATTCTAATTGAGTCAAATTGTAAGTATAACCAAGTGTCCTCTCTTTTCTTCCCCAAATTTTTTAAAAAATATTCTTCCCTTGAGCAATAATGAATGATTGAGATGGGGTCATATAGCAGGAATGAATTGTAACTTACACTTATTATGAACCATCCTGGCAATCCCATTTACTACCTATCTGACTTTGGGTGAGTAACTTAATCTCTCTTGGGTACCTCAGTTTCTTCATCTTTAAATTATGGGGTTTCATTAGATGACTTTCCAATTTTAAATTTATTATTTTATGATATGTTGAACCTACGCCTCAATCTGAGACAACCAACTACCTTTCAGCAAAATGAAGGGTTAATAGTAGGTTGGGAAGATACATGGTTCTCTTTTCTAAAGCAGAGGAGTTATGGCTGTAAAAAAAAAAAGTCTTCTAAACCAGCGGGAAGTTAAGGCAATTGCTATGTTAACATACATTAATTCCACAATCATGGTATGTAGGGCCAGAAGAGTATTAGAGATCTTAGAATCCTATGACAGACGGAGGATTTGAATGGTTCGAAGAGTATGTTGGATCCAACCCTTCAAAGTAATAAACAAGGAAATAAAAGCTAGAGGGGGAAACTGAATTGGTTAAGGTCCCAAAGGTAGTAAATAGCAATCCTAGCTTTAAAGTCCAATTCTTTTAAGACTGATTCAAGTGCTCTTATGACTATACCATGATCCCTCCATTTGATGAAGTCTCAGTAAAGTTAAATAATTTTACTGAGTACTGTCAATTACACTTGAAGACTTTTGCCTCCTGGTAACTTTGTCATTGTCCTATTCATCAAGACTTCTCAAACTTTTTTTTTCCCCCTTCAGGGTTGCAGGAGGTGTATATATGTGCTTCTGACTATCTGGTGAAGCTTGTAAACTTTTCAGAATGTTTTGTTGCTTACATTGGTAACACAGGAAATGCTAATTTTCAATGAAAGAGTAGTGAAAAGAAGCATTCTCCCCCTATCCCCCTGTAGAATTTCCTGAAATCTATCCAAAGATTATTGTCCATCCATGAGCCTCAGGCTTGAGATGCCCCACTGTACTCCCTGTCTCTGAAGATCTTAAATTAGAGCTCAAAATGACTCCTTTTCAGGCTTACTATAGAAGGGATTTATGCTTTGAGTAGGAGCTGGACTAGAAGACTGTTGGCATAACAGATCTGAGTTTCTAGAAATGATGAAGTTTTGGGTGATTAGGGGTGCTAGGACCCCAAGAATGCCAAAGCAGGATCACCTGGAACAAATTTACACACTCAAGCTGTCTTTCAGTCAAGAGACAGTTTATTTTTAGGCCAATAGTAGTGGGCGAAGTTCCTTTCAATAACTTGCATTCTTATGTGGGTGAATCTGGAATTTATATAGAAAAGTCACATAGGAAAGGAATACCAGGGATGCTAATTAGATAATCTAAGAGTCCTGATGTCTTTGGGAGCTCTGGATGGGAAAATGTAGGGGGTATACCAGACATTAAGGGAGTTGTCAGAGGCATGGACCTTGGAGATCTGGCAGGAGGAAGATTCCTTGGGATAGTCAAGGACAAAAATCCTTGGGCCAGATACCCCTTTATCTGATCTGATAAAGGAATTACAGAGTCAGGCCTGCAACAAGGGAAAATTTTCTCATAAGGGGTGGGGTGGGAGTAGGTTACTTTCAGAGATGAGGTCTTAGGGTTTTTTGGGGTCCAGGGGCTACCACCCAATCAGAAAGACTTCTGGACTTGAAGTCCAGAGAATCTTGCATCAGTTATTTAATATGCATATGACCACAGTGAATTGAGTTCCTTTCTTTAAGCATCATTTTGTTCATATGACACTCATGGTACTCATAAAAATTAGAATAATTATCTTATCAGGTTGTCATAAGGAAATACTTTATAAATCTTACTATGTCATAGAAACATGAGCTGGGATGACTACTATGACAAAGATGATCCAATTTATAACCATTTCAGAAGGGCAGTAAGTCTGAAATTGTGAATAGAATGAGGGACTTAAAATCAGAAAGACCTTGGTTAAAATCTCACCTCTGTCATTTTCCAGGTGTGTGTATGAATAAGTCAGTTAACATCCTGAACCATAAGGATCTCTAATAGGATAAGTCACATATGGGTTGTGATCATTGTTGGTGGAAGGAATCTCTGTGCCAATGGATTTGTAGGCTCTTGATGGATTACAGTATTCATAGCCAGTGTTGCTCAGAGCCAGAGAGAGAAAAAGCAGAGACTTGTCTCCAGGATCAGCAGGTGGACACAGGGAGCCAGGATTGTTTGATTTGCCCCTAATGCTTGCACAAAGTTCTCTTTAAAAAGCAAAAACTCCCTTTGAATGGCTAGGCTACAGCCGAAAGCTCTTCACTGACATCATGGTAGGTGTTCTGAAACAATTACAATAAAAGTACAATTAAGGATAATTTGTGCTTTTTCTCTGGATTGTTTGCCATGCTGAGGGACAAGCACACAAAAAGCATGATCAGCAACAGCTAATTTTGCCAGGGTGTAAAATCTTCTTCCAATATAGGCATCTGGCTCTTTGGCAGCATGAGAAAATAGGACCAGTATAAATCATATTGGAAAAAGTGTGAAAAGACCTAGGGTTCAAGACTTATTTTTTCTACATTTTAGATGTGTAACATCAAGCAAACTACTCTCCCTTTCTGTACTTCAGTGTCCTTATCTGTTAAATAGGGATAATAATATTTGATTACTTATAGCCCAGTGTTTCCTGTGTATATCAGTTGAGTTAAAGAGTGTAAAATATGTAAATGTAAGCAATTATATTTAAAGATAGGGCCTGAGATGGGGACTGGACCTGTGATGTTGTTAAAAACCTATCAGAGCAGCTTGACACCATCTCTGCAATGTATAATTTTGGACAATTGCTTACTCAAGGGTCATCCAGTCAGTATGGAATAGAGGTGAGACTTAAATCTAGTTCTTGCCAGCTCTACCTATATTTAATATTACCCTGAAAGCTTTACTGAATAATTGTAACTCAGATTGATGTGATATTTTAGGGTTAATAAAGTTCTTTACTCACACAACAATTCCATTAGTAGTTTTACAGGTAATTAATTATAATTATTATTACAGATGGGGAAAGTAACTCTGAGAAGTTAAATGATATGTTCTGACTGACACATCTAACATGTGTTGGAGTCAATATTTCAACACAGGGTCTCTTGAGTTCAAATTTGTTGCTTTGACCAGTATATCAAAAGGAAAAATAAACAAGAAAAGATCCAGGAAATATATATTCAATGTCTTTTGTGTGATGTAAGATATTGAACATCAAAACATTACTATCCAAGCTGTCAATCTGTTTGGTTGTCAAATAGCTTTCTCTCCCCCCTCCGCCTCCCCCCACTTAAGATCAGAAGAGGAATGTCAGAGTTTGAATTTGTAACAGGGGAAGTCACAGAAGCTACTGGTGATAAATTTCACAAGTTCATCTTTTGAGATTTATGACAATTGAACATCTCAGGGGCTTCTATTATGTGAGGCCCTCAGCACCTTCTTAACAAATTACTGGCTAGATCACAGATGGACTAGTTTTGTCACTTTCTGACAGTGTGTGTTAGATTGGATTTTAAGAATGTTTCGGTACTGTCCTCTCCGGGTGTTCCTTTTTTGAGTACAGGTACTTCTGAAAGAATTAATACACAAGAAGACTAATGGCTATGAAGGAAAACTTTCATTAGATAGATCCATCCAAAAGGAAACCCAGAATGTACGATGACCCCATGGAAAAAGCATTATATCAGGAGACACTAGATCTAGATCTGAGTAGCACTCTGCTACATTAGAATTGAATTTGGAGTCTGAAGATGAAATTCCAAACCTTGCTTCACCTTTTGTCATTTTTATGACCGTGAGCAAGAAACTAAACATCTTTGGATCCTTGTTCTTCCCTCTGTAAAGTAAGGGGTAAGGAAAAAGGACTTTGATTAGATGGCTCCTGGCTTTAAATTAATTGATCTAAGTCCTAGGTAAAATATTTACTCATCAAATGCCTACGGAAACTTGAGTTTATCTTCCTGAAACTCTAGTTCCTCAAATGTAAAATGCGAATCATAAAACTTCCACTCTGTGGTTCACTGGATTATAGGGATAAAAGTTCACTGGTATGTTGAGAGGGAATTGGAAAGTGCTATCAAGAGTGAATTATCACGAGAAACCTTCTACAAACAAGAAGATGTGCTAGAACCAGCAGAAGATATAGAAACAAAAGACAAATAAGAGGCATGATTCCTTACCTCAAGGAAGTTTAGCCATTTTCTTTAAAAAACAGAAAACATTTTGTTTTTCTCTAAGACAATTTAAAAAGACAAATCATTGTTGTAGTGGGGCAAGCATGGACAGTAGAATAAGAATTAAAATATGAAGTAGATATTGAAAATATAAAATGTAAGATATTTCTTAGGAACTGAAACCGTATAAGGTTAAGATAGGGTATCAGGAGCAACCAGGGGCTCGCATTGTATTGTCAGAAGTCAAAATACCTTTAGTTGAAAAGAATAAATCCTTTGTAAAGGTTTACAATCCTAGTATACTTCAAAAGGCAATGTGATATTAAAGACACTGGGGTCTTGCAGTTTTAAAAAGTCAAAGAAAAACAAAACAACAATAACTTCCCATCTCTAGTTTATTCTATAATAACTCAGGACCCAAAACAAAGTTTGCCTTTTCGCTAAGTAAATTTTATATTGCCTTTTTAGAGGGTAGAGTAGGGGAGAACTTGACAAAGACTGAC
Source organism: Pseudochirops cupreus (assembly GCA_028627135.1). NCBI lineage: Eukaryota > Metazoa > Chordata > Mammalia > Diprotodontia > Pseudocheiridae > Pseudochirops > Pseudochirops cupreus. The sequence continues at coordinate 58,750,937 of CM053581.1, read as the reverse complement.
TCCAGAAATGTCCCCATTAGCACACTGAGCTGTAATATGGGGACAAAACATGTTTTTTCCTAAATATGAGGTGATGGTCATCAGTTAAATTCTTCAGGGAGAGAAGGTTTTGTTTTATTTATATAAATACACACTGTGGTAAAAATAACTGGTGTCATTCATTAATCTTTATTAATCTCAACATCTTCATCTGTAAAATGGGCATATTTTTCCATTACATACGTCATGAAAGTACTTGGAAAACTTTCAATGAATATGCAACATTGTTATAGAAGTAGAAAACTGGGTTACATCTAGAGAATAATATTTGGCTGGCACGTTCAGTAAATAAAAAAATATTGAGAAATCAATTTAGAGAGGTTGATTTAGGCCAAATGGTGAAGGATCTTAACTTTCTTGATTGGACAATATCTACTAGGTCTGTGATTGGAAGGAAACTGACCGCGCAGGGCAGCATCATAATGTGGTGGAAAGGACCTTGGTTTTTTAATTGGTGAATCTGAGTGAGCCACTTCTTTCTGCCACATCTCTCTTTTCCTTATCCATAAAAAAAAATAAAAGAAAAATGAGACCATTCCCCCCCCCCAGATTAAAAATGTTATTTTCTCTAGCAAAACAACCCAGACAATGGAAACTAAGTCACATGACTCCTATAGAAAACCAATGAAGAAATGCTTTCACACTTGGAAAACAGTACAAGTACAGAGATATACATGAGACCAGGGATGTGAGATATGGAGGGAAAAAAACAAACATTTTTCCCTCAAAGTGGCAAATTGTAGGTTAGTAACATAGAGGAAAATCCAGATAATCTTTCTTCTCTAATTCTACTTTCATTTCATCAGTTTTCTTTCTAAATTTTATCTCAGTTTCTCAAGATCTCCCCTATTTCAAATGCATTTGGGATTGGGACACTTTTATCACCTGAGCATGACTGGTACTCCCTGTGATATAAGATCATAAACTTCAATTAAAAGGGTTTTTAGAAATCAACTAATCTTTTTCTCACATTTTGCTGCTAGTGAAAGTGGCATCTTTTTGGAGGGGGGGAGTGGAGTCACCTGTCCAGTATCACAAAAGTCATCTGTTTCAGAGGTAGCATTTGGATCCAGGTACTCTGACTTAAACTCCAGTATTATTTACTGTATATCACACCCCTCATTCCATTACTAGAAATTGTCAAACCAAGCAGCAAGATAGACAATTGTGAAGGAAGTCATAGGGATTATTCTTTCACGTAGATGTTCTAAGAGATGACCTTTGATATACTGTTCTAGTTCAGAAGCTCTGTGACTCCACTTGAGAGAAGCAGGAACAGTGGAATTGAAGGACCATCAGATTTAGAGACGAAGGGAAAAGTCTGCTCTCTGCTTTTTGTTGGTGGGGTGATATGTGCGCGCCATTTCATTCTCTAAACTTCTGTTTTCTTATCTATAAAACAGAGATAATAGTATTTGCATTATTTAAAGCACTGTGAGAAAATGACTTTGTAAATAACAAAGTATATAAAAAAGCAAGCTGTTATTATTGTTGTCCTTACATTGAAAGCCAATTATTTCATTGTATTTTTTTTTCATACACTGGCATTTATTATTTAAATTGGAAAACAGGCTATGAGGAGGTGTGGGGGGCAAGGGAGGAGACAGGGAGCTGAGAGCCTCTCCTCTGTGTTTGCTCCAGACAGGATTGATCCTAATTTCTGAGCCTTGATCCAGGGCACACAAGGAAGCACAGGATAAGATGAGGCTCCAGGGGTACAGGTTGAGGAAAACACTGGGCAGGGTGGCAGAGTTACACATCCAGCCAGAGGTGGGGGCTAGGATTCTCCTTGGATCAGCAGCACCATCTCCTTTTAGGGACTGAAGCCTAGTGATAAGTTCCATCCCACATATTTCTTATAAAATATTCTTGTAGTTAAAAGTCTTTGTGCTAAAGTATTCATTCCTCCCCTCTCTAACTTCTTGTACTTTGCTTCTAGTTTCTTTGAATATGCATCCAACTTGTAAGCCGCCCACTCTAAAGCTGCTACTTGCTCCTCAATTAAAGTGATCAGATCCAGATGAGGCTGAAGTGCTGCATATTTCTGGTTTGTCCTCTACTTATGTTTACTGCAATATCTTTCATTTCTAGATACTTCAAGCTAGTGTGTTTGTTCATATTTTCCAGAAGTTTATAATCTTCACTGGTAGCTGTCAGCTCACCCATCAGGTACGTGGCAATTTTGGAGAATATGTTCTGCCACAGCCCCTCATGTCCACCCCAGCAGGATCTGTGGCTTCCTCAGCCATCTCCACCATGACATCATTTAGGCCAGGGAAGGGAGGAAGAAGAAAGGATGAGAGAGGAGGGAGGAGAAGGGGACAAGGAAGGGAGAAAAGGGGCTATTTCATTGTAATTTAATTCAATTTTGTTGTTGTGATTTCAATAAAGGTTTGTTATGCCTCTGCTGTATGTAAAGTATTGTGCTAGGAATAGGTTTACAAATAGGAAAAATGATGTTTTCCCTCAAGAGGTTGACATTCTTATCAAGAGATGGAGATGACAGGTACACAAGAAGTTATGAACCGTGTTGGACCATATTAAGGGTGAAAGAAAGAGCTAGGAAAAAATAGTATAAGGAGGGGTAAAACACTTTGATCTGGAGGTGTCAGGGAAGGCTTCATAGAGGAGATATCAGTTGAGCTGAGCCTTGCAGTAGGAGAAGAATTCTGAGAATCTGATTCAAAATGAAAATATATTCTTAGTAAGTTGGACAGCTTATGTGAATGCAAAAGACACAACGTCAAGTTCAGGGATGTTGCTTTGTTTGGTATTGTCTTGACCATAGAATGCATGAAGGAGAGTAGAGTGAAATATGACTGGAAGAGTAGGCTGAAGTCAGTTTCTTAAATGACTGATTAAGGAATTTGTATTTTATTCTAGAAGCAATAAAGATCCACTCAGTTTTTTTTTCCTTTCCCCTAACAAGGAAATGAGATGGACGAACTTGTGTATTATTAAAGTTGTTTTTATAGGTACATGAAAGATGAACTGAAGAGTGAGAGACTGTAGAGAGTAGGTTAGAAAATACTTTAAACAACATTCCCTTGACTGAATTCCTGGTTTCAGAGATTATTGAACTTTTTTTTGTGAAAACAATCTTCACGAGATCCTTAGTATCATGGACACAAGGACAAAAATATATGAAGGTATGGGACTCTGACATCAATGTTCAAAAGTAGAATCAACGATGGATTACTACTGTCATTCCAGTTTCCTGGAAAGGTGGCAAGATGGCATAGGTTAAGAGACAAAAATCCAGCCTTACTGTGTAGAAAGTCTTACTGCATTTGTCATTTGACACATACAGAAAGGAACCAAAGCTCCCGAATGGGGAAGAAAGCTCAAGTGGAGCTGAAGAGCCTGATATTAGAAATATTGAAATAGGTTTCAACTGTATTATCTAAACCAGGTGTGGGGGAACCTGTGACCTTGAGGTCACATGGGGCCTTCTGGTTCCTTGGGTGCTGCCTTTTGACTGAGTCAAGTTTTACAGAACAGGTATTTTATTAAAGGGATTTTGTTCTGTGAAGTTTGGATTCAGTGAAAGGGCTGCCCTTGAGGACCTAAAAGGCTACAGTTTCCACACCCCTGAATACCAAACCCTTCATTTCTCAGATGAAGATAATGACCCCCAGAGAAATAAAGTGACTAGCTCATTTGTGTTCTCATAGCTCATTAAAGGCAGAAACAAGTTAAAACTCAAATCTGTTGTTCTTCCCATGATGCCATAGCTGCCACAAGTCAGGGGCAATCCTGGAGTTGGGATAAACGGCCTCAAGCATGAGGATACATCTAGGAAGGAGATGACAGAAGACAGAACCAAGGCAGAAGAATGTTGTGTTTTGTCAGAAGAGGACTAGATGGAGTTCAGGAGCCAAGAGCAATTGAGCTTGAAAATCTAGAGGATAGTTTAAGACAGGTATGGGGAACCTGCACCCTTGAGGCCATATACAGCCTTGTAGGTCCTCAAGTGTGGCCCTTTGACTGAATGCAAACTTCACAGAAGAAATCCCCTTAATAAAAAGATTTGTTCTGTAAAACTTAGACCCAGTAAAAAGATTGTCCCTAAGAACCTAGAAGGCCATGGGTGGCCTTGAGGCTGCAGGTTCTCCACCCGTGCTTTAGGATAATCAGATATAAATTTGCTGAGTATGACTCCTACTTCAATGAAGCTTTCTTTTAACTTCTCATTTATCTCCTGCTTCTTAAGAAAATCAATTTTTCAGAATAATATTAGCTGGTCACTATTTACAAAACATTTTATAAACATAGGACACTGAGGCTCAGAAAGGTTGACAGCAAGCATCACATAATTAGTAAGTGTCTGAGGTCGTATCAGAACCTAGAACTTCTTCACTCCAAGTAGACCACTCTACTTGTATAACTAGTATACAACAATGCTGCACACACCCATCCTTTCTTGGCAGACTCAAAAAGAGATCTGAAGCAGAAGAAATGTGGTGAATAGGAGAATGTCACAAATGTCATAACACTGACTTCGAAATGTATGAAATTTCATGGTCTATCAATGGATCTACAGCTATGCACCATAGACTTCTGGTTTAGGGCCCATGTCAAGGCCTACTTAAGATGCTATCTCTGACATATGGAGGGTTTCACAATTATCATACAATCTTATGATATCTTAATGCCACCAATGTGAATAATTAGGGGAAAATAGATTTTGTCCCAGATTGAATTATGTTTCATGATTGACTTGCAGTCTCCAATTATACAATGGGCTAAATTTTGATAAATGGATTAGACCTGCTATTTTTGAACCCAGAGTGTAGAAGTAGGAATGACAGATGGATAAATTAAATTATGTCTCCAGAGATAAAATTATTTTATTGATAGACGGAATAATATCAATCTGAAATAGATATAGATAGACAGATATAGATATAGCATATTTAATTTTTCTGATAAACTTTAGAGTATCATTAGTACTAGTAGGCTATAAGAAAAGTTTCCTAATAATTAAAGATACACGAAAATATAATAAGCTACACTAGAAGGTTGTAGGTTTCATGTCTTTGGTAGTCTTCAACCAGAGGCTTGTTGACAAACTGAGGTTGATAAAGAGGTGAATTTCTATGTATGTAGGGATTGAATTTGATTTGCATATGAACTGCCTTTCAAATCTGAGTTTCTGTGATTTAAAGTATGATTCAAGGCTAAATGTGTACTCATTCATTATTCAGGGCTTATGACAGATGTTACTTCTTCTATTAAAACCTTCCTTGATGAGAATCAAATGTTCTCCCTTATCTCAGAGCATCCTCAGTTTATAATACTTCACTTTGCATTATATTTGCCTATATACATGCTTTGTCTCCCTTTTTAGATTTTTAATCCATTGAAGGCAAGGACCACAGTAGGTTGTTAGAGGGAAAGAGCTGAATTTATAATCAGAGCACATGGGTTCAGGTCCTTTCCTTGACCCTTATTATTTGACGTTGAGTAAGTTATTTAACCTCTATGGATCTTGTTTTTTGCCTCCATGAAATTGTGGATGGGAACAAGATGTTCTGGGGGACTTTGCAAGGTCTAAATCAAAGTAAACCTGCCTGTAAATTGAGAATGATAACACTTTCTTACCTAAGTCATAGTTATATTTAGAGGACTAACTGTATGATGTCTTGGAGGAAGGAGGGCTGTGGTATGCAGTGACACTTGTTTCTAAGATAATTAGGAAAATATGCCTTAAGTTCATGTCATTTTACAGTGATTTGACATAAATGTGAGTGATAAAATAATGGACTTTCCCTCTCCTACCCTCCCATGATATTCCTGTCTCATTCTCCGGTCCCTCAGACTTTCCTGCTTGAGGAATTGTGATTCATCTTATCTTTCTTATCAAATTGAAATGAAATCATCAAACTACTGCCTATTATGTTGCCAAACACTTGTCTTTCTTAGTTAACCTACAACACTTGGGTAAACTTGCTCTCAAAATGATTACATTTTGTTGTCTGTCATTCACTCATAAACACTAATTTTAATTCATCCAATCCATTTTTTTAAAATGACAGGATTAAATTAAATTTGTTTTTTGTGAAAAATTCAGTTATTTCGTTCAAATTATCCAAATAAATAAATAATTTGCTGCAAGCTTTATCACAAATTATGATGATTAGACTTTTGAACAACCAAATAAAATTTGTAATAATTACCAATATTTAAAAGCAATTTTCAAGGTATTCCAGTTTTTACAAAACTATATTTAAAGCATATGTCTACACTGAATTCGAACAATTATTTGTGATATATCAGCCCCACATACCATGGATTAAAACCCCCAAAACTATTAATGCTGTGTGTGTGTGTGTGTGTGTGTGTGTGTGTGTGTGTGTGTGTGTGTGAAAGAGAAAGAATTCCACTTCATAGAGATTTTTCTTAGGGATTTCCTTATTAACAATTTTTCTCCTCTCACATTCATTTTGTCAACATGGGCAGAGCCAAAGGAAAAGATATATCCTTGTATACTGTTAAAATTGGAAAGAACAAAAGACTGAGGTGGTGATTATAGAAGTTTGACCCTTTCATTTTATAAATTTGTAATGGTTATGGGATTTGAAGATCTTCCATGCCCCTTGAAGTTGCTGACATAGCAAGAAGGGATGGAGTAAGAGAAAGCTGGAGCCAAGCTAGAGTCCGTGAGGTGGGGACTGGAAGCAGTGGCAGTGGCAGCAGCTGCACTTGTGGTGTGAACTCCTTTTTTTGAGCCAGCCAGAATCTCTGCTAAGGACTCCTGCTGAGGACTGCCAGGGACGGGACCTGCGGGGGGCCAGAGCTGCTGGGAGCAATCTCCATGGACACTGAGAAGTGGCTATGAGTAAGGAAAGGAAGATCTTTGCCTCTGGGAGCAAGTTGCATGGACTCTGAGCAGTTGCCGTGAGTGAGGAAAAGAGATCTTTGCCTGAGGTAACCTGTCCTGTTTTGAAGGCTTGAGAATGTGAGTGTTTACTACATCAACTACATGAGCCAACTTCATAACTACTGTGATGGCTTTGACTTTCTGGTTTGGGGACTCAGGTTTCTGGTATTTGAATAAATGTTCTAGCTATGTTTCCCATGTAGAGAGCCTGTTACATTTTGTGATTAATAACCATATCAGCATATTTATAGTTACTCTAGGCATTATGAATATTGCACTGTTGATACAAGATTCAGATCATGAGATTAAGAAGGAAGAGAGAACAGAAAGAAGGGAGGGAGAAAGGAGGGAAGGAAGGAAGGAAGAAAAGAAGGAGGTAAGGAAGAAAAGAAAGAAGAAAGGAAAGGAGAGACAGAGTAAGGGAAGGAAGGAGGTGTGTGAGAAAGGAGGAAAGGAAGGGAAGAAAGAAAAAATGTATTTTTAAGCACCTACTGTGTGCCAGGCATTGTCCTAAGCATTTCACAAATACTTCATTTGAAATAGCTAGCAACATCACCAAGTTAATTATTAGTAGATCTAAAACAAAAATCCAGATCTCCAGATTCTAGGATGCATTAAACCATGTCACAAAACCTTAATGACAGTTTTCATTAATGAGATAACTCTTGTAAGTTATTGTCTATGTAGTAAAGAATTGTCAGCTCATTATTGACTGTGGATTATTAACACTTTCTTGCCCAGAAATCCCCCTACACCAATGCAAGTAAAAGTTTATGTGCATTTGAGGGAAGCATCTTCCCACTCTATGTGCAAGAACTCATGGGGGAAATCTTTTAAAACACACCAAAAATAAAAATTAAGCAGTTACAAATACAATGCAGGAAGTAAAAAGAGGAATAAGAGTCCCGATTCAGTGATCAATTCATACGAAATTATTAGTTATTTGACAAACCTGTCCCTCCAAAGCTCAAGCTAAACCTAAAAAGGGATATCCTAAGAAAGGAGAATAAATATCTAAAAAGGAGTTTTTTTTAAAAAAAAGACAAGCTGATAAGGATGGAAATAAGGTAAGCATAGGAATAATTCTGAATAAAATGTGCAAAAATGGAATGGGAAAAGAAAGGCAAACTAGTTGAAGATGTGACATAAATTGCATGAATTTATAATAACTATGTAGTTCTGATATATTTACAGCTTTGCACACTAATTTTATACAGATTTGTTAAAATGCAGAATTGTGAGCATGCAGATGCATACATACATACAAACTATATGGATTCGTGTGTGTGTGTGTGTGTGTATACCATATGTATAATTTCATCTTCATAGTATGGACATTTGTTTTTGGTTATTTTATGAAAGGCAAAAAGATTAAAATGTTTATTTTTAGAATAGTCACTCTGTGTTTGGCCAAGTATTAAATACTGACTATTAACATTTTATAACCTGCAGCGGTATGTTATACAGTTTCTTCATTTTCCTTGCATAATCTGTAATGATCAGCCCCTTAAGGAGAATTCACCACAATTCTGTTGAAAATAACTTAACCTTGAATGTATAGCAAAAACCAATGCATTTCTATAAATAAGTGCACATGACTAAGCAATCTACTTGATTTTTTAAAATTACTTTATCATCAGTAGAGTTAATTTGCATGCTAATTATGAAGGGCCTTTGGATTTCATTCTTGGATTTTTGTCATATTACAGGTTGCACTCAGTGGCAAACCACTTGCAGTTACAATCCAATTTCTGTCATAACCTTTTAGTATTGCCGAGTGATATGATACCTGTTTGTTCAAAAGATACTTCTAGAAGGTTATTACCTTACAGAATTCTAAGCACCTATAGTCATCATTTTCCACTTTTTTTTTGACAAGGAAGTGTTAAGTCTTAAATTATTGTGATCAGTCATGTGTTTCATTAAATAATAAGTTATTTTTATCCATCAAAAAAGGTAAGGAAAGGATAATTAAGCATTATTTTGTATATGGCACTGTGCTAAGTAATTTGATTGGAAAAAAGTAGAACAGCATGGTCTCTGCCCTCTAGGAGCTTACCATAGAGCAAAACATTTCAATAGATGAATTTATCACTTTCTACAGAAAGCACAATCAAAACCACAATTTCCTGAATAACTCTAAAAGATGGGAAAAAAATAACTGTAAGTAGAATGCAAATAAGGCACCTACAACAACAACATCATTCAGAGGATAATGTTATTTCCATTAGAAAGTGTTGGAAAGAATGGAGATAATACTATTGTGTTTACCGATACCAAACAGAGACAGTCTTTCAGTAGATGTCAAGACAAGTACTTTTGAAATATTATCAGAAGGGCAGTGAGGGATTGGGGGAGAAATTACATACATACCTCTTTTTAGTCATGTTCAGGAAAGTTTTTGAAGTGCCTGAAGCCAAGTTGATAATGTCAAGTCAGAAAGAGATGGGGTATTTTGCCTAAGA
>CM053581.1:58714995-58741050 GCA_028627135.1 Pseudochirops cupreus | reverse complement strand
ACTTTTCCCCCTGAACTAGGTAAATGATATGTTTGATTAAAGTAAGATTGTTAACCCATTTTGAGTTGCTTTCCTTTAGAAAAGCAGATCTAAGAACCTGTGCTAGCAGCCCCCCTGGTTGTGCTGGGGTGCTTGCTGATACAACACCACAAGCCCTTTTCACTTCCTTCTCTCAACACATAGAAAAATTATACACATTCACAACTATCGCCCCCATCCTAGCACAACCTTGCCCCCATAGCCATTAACAGTTTCTGACTTTAAAATTTCTCCTTTTATGTAAATACCAAAGTTCACTGCACAGGTCTCTGCATTTCTGGTTCATTCTATTAACTGTGCAATTAGGCATGGCTATTGCTTTTATTCTGCTATGACAAAAGAAACTATGGTTCACATTCACTCTCCTACTAAATGACTTGATAGAATATACTGGACTACTTTTACATTTCACTTTAAGATGATGAAAAGTCTAGGAATCATACTCTCTAGGTAGCAAAGGGAAAAGATTCATAGATTGTGAATTAGAGGTTGTACATGCAAATTCCTTCTCTTTTACTTACTATGTAACTCTGACCATGTTATATAACATTTGAAGGACTCAGTTTTCTCATCTATAAAATGAGAGTATCGGTTCCCTAATGTACATTCCAGCTCGAAATTCTATGATCTCATGGGGAAGATAGCTTTACAGAATGGGGTATGGTTAGTCTGGAAAAGTGAATATTTTGAAAAGGATGTGATAACTATCTTCAGGTATGTGGAAGAAGATCGATTGGAAGAGCAATGGAGCATATTTTATTTGACCAAAAAGGACAGAACTAGGTACAATGGGTTGAAGTTAGAGGAAGGTCAGTTTTGGTTTAATGTAAAGAAAAACTTCCTAACATTAGAGCTGACCAAATATGGAATGGGCTTTCTCAGGAAATAGTAAGTTCTAATTACTATGGGTTTTCAGGAGGAAGGCAGATGCTGACATGTGAGTGATATTAATGCTTCATGTAAAGGCTGGACCAGAAATCAAGCATTCCTAACCTGGAGTCTGTGAACTTAAAACAAAACTATATTTTAGTTTAATTGATTTCCTTTGTAATTGTATTTTAATGTGTTTGAAAACATTCTTCTGCCAAAGGGTCAGTAGAATTCATTAGATTGCCAAGGAGGTCTATGACTCAATAAAGGTTAAATATTTTGGACTTAATGATCTATAAGAAAGAAGCTTTCCAAGTCTTGGATTCTGCAATTCTAAGCCATATTTCTAAATTACTGTGCAGCAGCAGGTTTAGAACAAACTAGGCACCAATTGTCTTTCTCTCCAAGAAAAAGATGAGTTGAGCCAAATGAATGTTTGAGTTTTGGTCCAACGTATGCTGGAACTTGAACCTGTGCCTTGTGTCCTAGGGACAAATCCCAGCCATACTCTCAGATCCCTTGGCCCTAACAACTATGAGCTTCACATCAGTGAGTCTTCCAAAACTATCCTTCCAAACTACATATAACCTATTCATTGGGTTTCTGTCAGGATGTCAATCCCTGCCCAAAGGTATATTAGGTTCTTTTTCATTTCCAGAGGAGATGGCATGGAGGGAGGAGGATTCGTGAATAAAATACAACTAAATAACAACAATGAATAAACGTAACTCTAAGAAAGAGAAGGTCAGAACCTCAAGTGCACGGTCTGCAATGAAATCTGGGAATTTACCCCAACCGTTTTCTCAGCTAAACCCAAATCTGCCATGTGGACTTAGTATTGCTTACCAAAATGAAAAAAAAATACTGCTTATAAATGTAGACACATCCCCAAAAGCTCAAAACCACTCTTAACTAAGTAATGTCCATTTAATGATAAAGGACTTGTAGCTCAAGGTATGGAGGACAATAACTGAGCACATTTCTGAAGCTGAGAAAGAAACTAAAGAGGTAAATGGAATATTAGAAAAGTTAGTAATGACAGACCTTTGGCATGATTTAGACATTAAAGGTGACACCATAAGCAAATTAGAAGTGCAAGGAACAGGCTACCTGTCAGATCTACGGGGAAGGGAAGAAATCATGACCAAATAAGAAACAGAGGGCAATACAAAATTTAAAATAGGTAATTTTGATTATGTTAAACTAAAAAGTTTATTTACAAATAAAACAAATTCAATCAAGATTAGAAGGAAAGCAAAAAGCTGGGAAACATGTTTCACAGGCAGTGTCTCTGATAAAGGACTCGTTTCTCAAATATATGGAGAACTGAATGAAATGTAGAAGAATATAATTCATTCCCTAATCAATAAATGGTCAAAGGATGTGAAGAGGCAGTTTTCAGATGAAGAAATCAAAATTCTCTACAGGCGTTTGAAGAAGTGCTCTAAATCATCTTTGATTAAAGAAATGCAAATTAAAACAACTCTAAGATACTACTTCACACTAATCAGATTGGCTAATATGATAACCAAAAAGAAAAATGATAAAAAATTGGGAAACTAATGCATTGTTGGTAGAGTTGTGAATTGATTCAACCATTCTAGAGAGCAATTTGGAACTATGCCCAAAGGGCAACCAAATTTTGCATACTCTTTGACTCAGCAATATTACCACTAGACCTTATCCCAAAGAGATTATAAAAACAGGAAAAAGACCTACATGTTCAAAAATATTTATAGAAGCCCTTTTCATGGTAGCAAAATATTGGAAATTGAGGGAATATTCATCAATTGGGGAATGGCTGAACAAGCTGTAGTGTATGAATGTAATGGTATGCTATTTTACAATAAGAAATGATGAACAGGCAGATTTTAGAAAAATCTGGAATGACTTGTAAGAACTGATGCAAAATGAAATGAGCAGAAACAGGAAACCATTGGACATAGTATCAACAACATTCTGTGATAATCAACCATGAATGACTCAGATCTTCTTGGCAACACAATGATCCAAGGCAAAGGAAAATGCTATCCCTATCCAGATATAAAGCTGATGGACTCTGAATGCAGACCAAAGCATATTTTTTCACTTACTTAACTTTTTTCTTTCTTTTTTCCCTTTTGAGCTGTTTCTTCTTTCACAACAGTGACTAATTTGGAAATATTTTTACATGATAGCACATGTATAAACTATTTTGAACTGTCCACCATTTTCAGAAGAGGGAAGGGGGAAGAGGGAAAAAAATCTGGAACTCAAAATTTTGTATAAATAAATGCTAAAATTTTCTTGACATGTAACTGGGGGAAATAAAATAGTATTAAAATAATACTATCTGTCATCGTTATTGAATTTTTTGAGTTCCAAAACATCTACATCCTCTCATTTTAGCCTCATAACATCATTGAGGGAGGTACTATTTCTCATCTTCTTTTTGCAGATGAAGGAACTGGAACCCAGAAGAGAAGTGAGTCATAGAATCATGAGATTTTAATCAGAAGGCCCTCAGTGCATCAAGTGCCACTTGTGCCTGAACAGGGACCTTTTCTTTAGCTTCTCTGATAAGTGATCATATAATCTTTGCTTAGAGGTATCCAGTGACAGGGAAACTAGTGTCTTCAGTGTTGCATACCACTTGTTCAAAGCCATATAGCTAATAAGTCTCAAAGGAAGATTAAAATGAAGGTTTCCTAGATCTTAGCTATACATTGTGTATTCTCATCAATCTCTTACCATTATTAGGAAGGAAATTCTGAACATATGTCCTGTGGAAAGAGTAACATAATTTTTAGGCATGAAGAAAAACATTCTTCTATATTTTAGCTTTTAAAAGTGTAGGTGGTACAACATTTGTAAGCCCAAATAATTGTTTCCCTAAATATTTGAAGATATGGTATTAATGCAGGCTTTTTTTTTTTACTAAGAATTTCTGAGCAGTTTGAAGTTGGTTTTCTTGACTTTATATGTTATTTCACTCTTCTGTAGTTAATATGAGAATAACTTCCAGCTGAGATCAACTGTACTGAATTTAATTCCCTCTGATTTATGTACTTGCTGATGGCACCTACAGCTTTTCACTGTTTCCACGTGATGTATTTACTGACTCCCTGTGAGCAGATGTGTCCAACAAATGGGAAGTCCCTTCTGCTACCCCATGGTTTCTCTTGGATGCTGAGGATATTTCTGAAGCTGAGAATTCCCTAGAAGTTAAAGCAGATGCTAAAGAAAGACCCTTCTGGTGGACTAAATGAGATTTTTAATGGAGAAGTGATCCTTCAGTAACATTACTATTTCAATTAACATTTTCATGACTCTAGGATTTGGCTTGCCCAGAAAGTCCATCTCTGAGAGAAGCATGAATCAGCTCAGAATTCAGCCAAGTGGTGTCATCAGGGAAAGCATGTCTCTCTGTCTTATTTTTAGAATAAATATGTTTGTTGTCCTAAAACAGTATTATGAAGAATTCACACAGTTCATGATTTTCTTCTGAGAAGAGAGGCAGAGTGAGTAGGGAAGACTGAGGAAGTCACAGAATGTCTGTAATTTACCCTGCCTAGGCCCCATCTGGCATATTGTATTCAGTTCTAAGCATGACATTTTAGGAAAGATATTTATAAGATGGTATACTTTAGTAGGACAAGTTCTTGGATTTTTATTAAGAAGACCTTGGGTCAAATTCTAACTCTATGACTTACTACATGCATGACTTTAAAGAAATCACATACCATGCAGAGTAGTTGTTCCAGGGACAAAGCAAGACACAGCCAGTGGCCTTGAGATCAATTTTCCAACTCTCACCTTTCAACTGACCTCCAGTTTCTCATCTTCGACTGCCTTTTAGAAATCTTGAAATTAATGTCTCATGGATATCTTAAACTCAGCATTTCCAAACATAATTCATTCTCTGTTTCCCTAATACCTCCTTCCCTCTTTCCAGCTTCCCTGTTACAGAGGGTACCAATATCATCCTAGTTACTCAACTTTGCAACTTAGGTGTTATCCTTTACTCATCAATGTCTAACGCTCTATACTTATTTAGTGATTAAGTTTTGTCATTTCTTTACTTATAACATCACCCCTTCTCTTCTCTGATACTGCAACCACTGTAGTACAGTCCTTTATCATCTTACATCTGATCTAGGGTACTAACCTCCCTGTTTCAAGTTATTGCCCAATCCAATCTATCTTCCAGTCAACTGTCAAATTTATCAACCTAAAAAGCAAGTCTGACCATAGCAGTCTGCTAGTCAATATTCCTTAGATGACTCTATTACTACCAGGATTAAATATAAAATGCTTTGTGTGGCTGTCAAAACTCAATATAACTTTACTTCTTCCTGTCTTTTCAGTCTTAAACCTTACTCCTTATTATACACTTGACCATTCTATGAAAATTTTTTTTTGCTTCCCCAATCTTCTTTCTATTTCTCCCCCAAAATATTATATTTACCACCTCAAAGCATTTTCATTAGTCATACCTCATGCTTGGAACACTCTCCCTCTCCACCTTGGCCTCTTAGTTTCCCTGGATTCCTTCAAGTATTAGCCAAAATCTGTCTGCAAGAAACTTTTCCTTTTTCTCCTTAATTTTGATGAGTCTTCCATCTGAGATTACCCTCTATTTTCAATTTTGGAATTTATATTTCCATGACAAATTCAAAGGCTTCTATTTCCTATCTAATAAAGTCCAAACTATTTTACCTGACATTAAATGTCTCAATCTGGCACCAACTTCCCTTTCTCAATGCATTTATAAGTATTAGGACAGACTTATTTTCCTGAGTTCAAGTTTAGGCTCAGACGCTTACTAGCCGTGTGACACTGGACAAGTCTTTTAACCCTGTTTGCCACAGTTTACTCATCTGTAAAATGAGCTAGAGAAGGAAATATCAAGAAACTTCAGTATTTTTGCCAAGAAAGCCCTGATTGGGGCTACCAGGAGTTGGACAAAACTAAATGAGTGAATGATAAATATTGTTATTACTCCCTTCTACACATTTAGTTCCAAATAAAGTTGCCTTTCTTGGCCCAACAAATAAGACCTTTCCTTTCCTAATGTAATGCTGTCTTCATGTTTTGCCCTGTGACTAGAATATTCTCTTTCCTCCTCTTTTCTAATTCTTATCAATCCTTTGCAGTACATCTCACATGTAACATCCTCTATGAAACTTTCCCTAATGCCATAAATTGATAAATCCCTTTCATCATTAGATTCAATATAATAGTATAGTCTATCCTCCTTGAATGTGGTTTTGTATTATTTTAAAATATACTCTATTTGCCACTGTTTCATATGAGAAAGAATGCTCCATGAGGGCAGGGATAAAGTTTTATCTAAAATCCATATTTTTATGAGCTTCTACCACCTTGTTCTTGAGCAGCTGGATAGTTCAATAGATAGAGTGATGGTCTGGCCTCAGGAAGACTCATCTCTCTGAGTTCAAATATGGGCTCAGGCACTTATTAGCTGTGTGACTCTGGGCAAGTAATGTAACCCAGCTTGCCTTAGTTTCCTTATCTGTAAAATTGTCTAGGAAAGGTAATTGCAAACCACTCCAGTATCTTTGCCAATAAAACTTTAAATGAGGTCACAAAGAGTCAAACAAACCCGAAACAACTGAATAACAACAATGACCACATTTGTCTATACGTGGCAGCCCTTAATAATATTTGGTGAATTTAATTTTCCTCTGTTAAACATCTTTTCTTCAGTATTGTTTTTATATATCTTTGACCATTTTTCTAACTGTGATTTTTAAGAAGTCATTTTCTTCAGTATTTTTGTACCTTTTACAAAGCTTTTTAAAATAATGTTCTTGGATGGTGGTGTAGAAGCAGGAAAACTCTGTGAGCTCCCCCCATAACCACCTCAAATACCTACAAAATATGACTCTAAACAGATTTTAGAGCTACAGAATCCACAAATGACAGAGAGAAACAAATCTGCTGCTGAAGGCAGTCCAGCAGGCTGACAGAAAGGGTCCATCACAGCATGATAGGAGCCAAGCCTAGACCTGCATGAGCCCGTGGTTTTAGCTCAAGGGTGGCACCAATGAGCATTGGCTGGAGCCAACTTCAGGAGAGTGGATCACCAGCAGCTATGGTGGTTTCCAGGATTATCAACCCATAAATACCTAAGGCAAAGTAAAATGTCAGTGGGGACTCTGTGGGAACAGGGGAACAGAGAGCATGGTCCAGCCTCTGCCCCCGGGGCAAGAAGGCAAGAAGCTGTGGATGTGTTGCTACCATGCAGCCACCTCCAATGGCTTTTTCAGAGCTTCCTGGCCTGCAGATTGTAAGGGGATGAAGTGACCATTCAGAGGATAACAGCCCTTACTTTAACCTGCTTGGATCTGGATCACTGTCTTGGGTAGAGATCGTGGGGTGGGTGACCAGTGAGCCAGAGCTTGTGGGGACTATATAGAGGGCACTCATCTAATAGCTCTGGCAGCTTTGAAAAGGCCAGGGATTTGGGACAAAGCTATCCTCTCTGGAAGCAGAGTTCTACTGTGGCACAGTACTCAAAAGTCAAGTAACTGAGTAGCAACATGAACAAGCAAAGGAACCAAAGCAAGCACGACAATCAAACCTCACATTCCTTTTTGGGGGACATAGAGGATCAAAGCATGAAACCAGAGGAAGACAACAAAGTCAGAACTCCTGTGTCAAAAGCTTCCAAGAAAAATATGAACTGGTTACAGGCCATAGAGGTGCTCAAGAAGGATTTTGAAAATCAAGCAAGAGAAGTGGAGGAAAAATTAGGAAGAGAAATGAGAATGATGCAAGAAAATCAAGAAAATAGAGTCAACAACCTGACTGAAGAAAATAACACCTTAAAAAAATAGACTAAGTCAAATGACCAAAGAGGCCCAAAAAGCCAATGAGGAGAAGAATGCCTTAAAAAGCCAAATTTTCCAGATGGAAAAAGAATTTCAGAAGCTTACGGAAGAGAATAATTCCTTCAAAATTAGATTGGAGCAAATGGGAGCTAATGACTTTATGAGAAGTCAAGATACTATGAAACAGATTTAAAAAATGAAAAAAATAGAAAGCAAAGTGAAATATCTCCTTGGAAAAAACACTGACCTGGAAAAAAGATCCAGGAGAGATAATTTAAAAATTATTGGGCTACCTGAAAGGCATGATCAAAAAAAGAGCTTGACTGTGGTAGGGAGATCCATCCTGCCCTACCGGAAAGTCAGAGGGGAGAGAGGGAGGACATAGGAGAGAGCATATTTGGGGAAGGGTTATACAGTGGGATGGTTGTTTTGAGGTTTTTGGTAGGGGAAAGATGGGGAGAAAATTTGTAACTCAAAATGTCATGGAAATGAATGATGTAAATAAGAAATTAATTTATTAAAAAATATTTTTTAAAAAGAACCTAGAATTCATCCTTCAAGAAAATCTCAAGTAAAACTGTCCTGATATTTTAGAAGCAGAGGGCAAAATAGAAATTGAAAGAACTCATTGATCACTTCTTGAAAAAGATCCCAAAAAGAAAAGTCTTAGGAACATTATAGCCAGGTTCTGGAGTTCCCAGATTAAGGAGAAAATATTACAAGCATCCAAGAAGAAACAATTTTAATAATGTAAAAACACAATCAGGATACCACAAGATCTAGCAGCTTCTACATTAAGGGATTGTAGGGCTTTGAATATGATATTCTGGAGGTCAAAGGAGCTAGGGGTAAAACCAAAAATCTCCTATCCAGCAAAATTGAGAATAATGTTTCAGGGGAAAATATGGTAATTCAATGAAATAGAGGACTTTCAAATATTCTTGATGAAAAAACCAGAGTTGAATAGAAAATTTTACTTTCAAATACAAGAAGCAGGAGAAAAATGAGAAGGTAAACATGGAAAAGAAATCATAAGGAACTTATCAAAGGTGAACTATTTACATGCCTACATGGAAAAATGATAATTGTAACTTATGAAACTTTTCTCAGGATTAGGATTGTTGAAGGGAATATAAATGTGTGTGCATGTATATGTATATGTATATGTACATGTATATGTATATGTATATATGAGGGTATATGTGCGTATGAATACATATGTGAGTGTGCGTACATATATATGTACGGGTATACATAGACAGAGGGCATAGGATCAATTGCATAGGAAGGGATGATATTTAAAAGGTGAAATTAAGAGGTAGGAGAAGAATATAATGAGAGGAGATAGGAAGAGATGGAATAGAGTAAATTATCTCATATAAAAGAGGAAAGGGAAAACTGATACAATGGAGGGGAAGAACAGGGAATGGGTCAATCTTACTGTCACTGAATTTGGCTTAAGGAGGGAATAACATACACACTAAATTGTGTATCTTACCCTACAGGAAAGTAGGGGGGAAGTGGATAAGAGGAGGAGTGATAAAAGAGAGGGCAGATGGGGGGGGAGGGTAGTAAAAAGCACACACTTTTGAAAAGGGACAGGGTCAAAGTAGAAAACAGAAAAAGTGGGGTGCAGGATAGGATGGAGGAAAATATAGTCAGTCTTTCACAATATAACTACTATGGAAATGTTTTGTGTAACTACACATGTACAATCTGTATTGGATTGTTTATCTCCCCAGGAAGGGCGGGTGACAAGGGAGGAAGGGAAAGAATCTGGAATTCAAAGTTTTAAAATCAAATATTTAAGAAAAATTATTATTATTTTTTACATGCAACTGGGAAATAAGATATACAGGCACTGGGATATAGAGATCCATCTTGCCCTACTGGAAATTTAGAGGGGGAATGTGGGAGACTATAGGAGAGAGCAGATTGGGGAAGGGGGTATTCAGTGGGATGGCTGTTTTGGGGTGGTGGGTAGGGGACAGATAGGGAGATAATTTGTGACTCAAAATTTTGTGGAAATGAATGTTGTATACTAAAAATAAACATAGAATTTTTAAAAAAAAATTCTTGAATGGTTCTCATTTCTTTTCCCAACTATCCTCTAGTGATCTTATTTGATTTTTAAAATAATTTTTTGCTTAAAAATTATTTCTTTACCTGTTATAGGATTCTTTGTTGGTCTTCTGTCTAATCTACTTTTTTTTTTTAATTTGAGGCTTTGCTTGAAGATATTTTCAAGTTCTGTTTCTGGTTTTGTGTATTGAACTTCTTTATCACCAAACTAGCTTTTTATGATGAGGTTCTTTTTTTATTTCCTGCTTCTTTATTTTTCCAGCATATTTTTTGAATTGAGATGTCAATTTAGCATTGAGCTCTGCTCATCTTTCCTAGGGTAAGAAGAGAGATGTCTGGCCTGAGGTTCTGTCTTTTAGATTCCTCTACTGCTTTCACAGCCCAATCTAAGACTCTGAATGTTTTCTGTGCTTCCACAGTGGTGTGGTCCAGAGAGAGATATGTTTGAGTTTCCACACACTGCTGCTGAAATCAGTCAGAATTAGCCTGCTGTGAGGTTCTTCAGTTTCAAAATGACTAAACGTCAAAGTCCCCCATGGTTTTGATCTCCTTCCCTGGTTTATTCCACGGCAGGTTAATGTGAGGGACTAAAGTTTAGAACTGAGTCTTCCCTAAGCCCTACAGCTATGCTTCTGGAACTTGTTCCTTGCTTCTTACAAATGTACAGCCCTTGTTGTACTTATCTGGACTGATATGTCCCACCTAAAATCTGTGACCTGGAAATGGTTAATAGATAACAGATGGCAACTGTTCTTTTCACCATTAATATATGGCCTCCTGAGTTCACTTCCTCCCCAGCTACTCAGCTCTCTGACTCTCCTTGGGTTCTTGGTTACTCCCCACAACTGCTGCCACCCCACGGCCTATTGCCACTTATACCTGATACCATGATGCTGCTTCTACTGCCCTCCTTGCCATCCAGTAGCCCAGTTGTTTGTAGATCTCTCTGTCTATTCTCTAAACTGCCTTGGGGTGGAAAAATGACCTATTGTGACATTTTCTTTACTTTCCTGGTCAGAATTGGGTCTGGCAATCTTTATATATTGTTGTGGTGGAGCTCTCACTCCACCATCTTTACCTGAAACATCTTTGCCATTACTATTTAAGACATATGAATTGTGGAAACTTGGTATACAAGAAGAGGGGACTAAATGATAAATATAGCGGTGCGTGTAAATGTGTGTGTGCATGTGCATGTACACATGCATGCATGCATATACTAATTTCCTAATTCGGACTCTGAAGTGGTATCTTGCTATTCTAGAAAGTGCAGTGTAATGATTTTTTTTAAAGTATGATGAAGTATCACATAAAAGAGGATATTTCCATATGCTACAATTATAAACTTTATTAAACTATTTAATCATAAGCATGTATGTAAAGATAATTATGATACATACTTTTCACTTTACTCTCTATGGTTCAATAAAAAACTTTATTTCTTATATAACCAGTCTGTATGCAATTTAAGTAAGGATTGGGATAAAGTATCACTTCACTTCAACTTAATAGTTGTTTAATCTAGAGGTATAGATGCTTATTTCAAATATTCTGCCCTAAGTTAGGCAGAATAATTGGGAAAGGATGGGAAAAGACATGGATAAAAATTTAGAAAATAAAAGCAATGGATATAGCCTTGGAACTGTAGTCAAGAAGACCTGAGGTAAAATCCAGCTTTAGACTATTACTATCTACATGATCTTGGACAAGTCACTGAACTTTTGACTGGCTCATTTTTTTTAAACCTATAAATGGAGATAATATTAGCATGTTAACCAGGGTTGTTTTGAGAATAAAATAATATTTGTGCATTGTTTTTCAAACTTTAAAGTGCTATATAAAACATAGTTTTTTGTTATTACTACTTTTATTTTATTATTATTATTGGCAGTGCTATCACATTTCCAGTAAAGACCTGAGTGAAGACATTTGTGACATGTCTATTAATATCATAGATGACACTAGTCTGTCAAAATAGCTAACTCATTGGATTAAAGGTCTTGACAATTTAGAAAGAAGAGTCATATTTAATTAGGTGAAATTAAGGAGGGATTCATATAAAGTCTTATATTATGTGTAAAAAATAATTTAATAATTATGAGATATATAAAGTATGGCCAGGCAATATTTTATTTTTTCAAAAGAAAGAAAATGAAGTTTTAATTGCCTATAAGCAGCTAGGTGGCATGGTTTATATAGCACTGGGTTTGGACCCAGGAAAACTCATCTCCCTGAGTTCAAATCTGACCTTAGATAGTACTAGCTGTGTGACCCTGGGCAAGGCACGTAATTTTGTTTGCCTCTGTTTCTCATCTGTGGCATCATTTGGGGTTTTCTTGGCAGAGATACTGGAGTGGTTTGCAATTTTCTTCTTCAATTCATTTTACAGATGAAGAAATTGAGGCAAATAGAGTTAAGTGAATTACCCAAGATCACACAGCTAGTTAGAATCTGAGGCCAGATTTAAACTCAAGAAGATGAGTCTTCCTGACTCTAGGCCAGCGGTTCTCAACCCGTGGGCTGCGCCCCCTTTGGGGGTCGAACGACCCTTTCACAGGGGTCGCCTAAGACCATCAGAAAACACATATTTCCAATAGTCATAGGAACTGAGACACTGCTCCTCTATCTGTCTCCAGGCGGATTCGCCCACATGCAGATACGCCCACACACGAGTATTAAAGGGTTGTGGCATTAGATAGGTTGAGAACCACTGCTCTAGGCCCAGCACTGTATTATCTAGCAGCCTGAGACTCATTTTACTAATCTGTAAATCTAGAATTCATATCATAGTATTGTTGTGAGGACCAAATGATATCATGTTTATAAAGTATTTTGTGAAAATGAAGGTGCTCTATCATAGTGTTGTTGTTATTGTTTGTTTCTGATATAATTTCATTAATATGTGGGATTGCTAAGAAGGAACCTTTTCCTACTAATATATAAGCAACTTTTCTGCAAATCATAGTGTTAAACGTTATAGCATTAACCTGGGAACTAAGAACTTAACTGACTGTCTCCTAGTCTTTCTTAGTCATTGCCTTAAAGCTTTCCTTTGGCCTTTGATGGACTCTCTATTCTCTATGTTGAGCTCTCTGTGAACTATGACATGCTATATTCATATTACAATTACTGTCTCACTCTTCTTTTTATTAACACACTATATGTTTTTTAGTTATAAAATGAAAGGTATTCCTTAAGTTTTTTAATTCCTCCATTTAATGATACCATTCCTGTCTGTTATACCATCACATTCACATTGTCTCTTATGTATAATTCTCAGAATTATAACTCAGAATTCTATTGGCTCTTTCTTTTCACTCATGCCTTAGATTCAGTCAATCACCAGGCTCTGTTGTTTCCCTTCTCCAAAATTCATTACAATTACCCCTTCTTCTCTATGCCCACTCCCACCAAACATAGTACAAAGTCACATCAAGTTAGACTATTTCAAGAGACTCCCAATACTCTACTTTCCCTTGAAAGAAATACAGTTATCCTGTCAATATTATTGTTCTCATACACATCTACTAATTTCCCTTCTTTTCCCTCACAGCTTCAGTAACATCATATTATTTATTGAGTAAAGTTCAAATTCTTTTGACTGACCTTCAAGACCCCCTATAACTTAGTAGTAACTACCTTTCTTGCCCTTTGTTATTTCCCTCCATAGATTCCACATTATACTCAAACTGATTTATGCCTGTACTCTAACATGCTTGATATTTTCCTATCTCCATGTCATTACTTCTGATATTCTCTCTACCTATATTGGTCAGTTTGTTGAATTCCTGCTGTTTTTTTTGTAATTAAAGTGAAATGTTTTCTCTTCTAGGAAACATTTTCCTTTATCCTCCCAAACTGGCAAAAACCTTCTTCCTCAGATTCACATACTACAGTACTTGGTACATAATAGTTCTTAAATAGATGTTTATAGATTGACTATTTTACCTAGAATTTGGGTGCTTGTTTTCTCATTTGAACATGTAGAAGTAAGTATGATGGGCATTATTATTAATTAATCTTTAATTAATATAATTATATTAATGTTTTTAACATTACTCGTATATGTTTGGGTCTCCATTAAAATGAGTTCCTTGAAGGCAGAGAATATATTTTATCTCTTTTAGTATCCACAGTGCATACTTTAGAGAAATCACTTTGGTGACTGAATGGAGGCTGGATTAGACCAGGGAGAGACTTGAGCCATTAGCAGGCTATTGTAATAGTCTATGTATGGATGATAAAGACCTGTATGAGCGTAGTGGCAATATAAGAAGAGAGAAGGGGAGTAAATTCAAGAGATATTGTGTAAGTGAATTCAACAGACCTTGGCAACAGATAGGTTGTGGGAGAAGAGGGTGAGAAATGATGATGAATCAAAGGTGACACCTAGGTTGTGAACCTGAAGAACTGTATGGAGGGTTTTGCCCTTGGTGCTAATAAGGGGATTAGGATGGGAGGAAGTTTTAGAGGGAAAGAAAATGAGTTGCACTTTGACCATGTTGAGTTTAAGCTATGTACTGGAATTCAGTTTGAGATATCTAAAAGACAGCTGGGAATAAGAGATTGGAGGTCAGCAGAGAGTATGAGGCAGGATAGAAAGTTTGGAGAATCATCAGCATAGAGATAGCATTAAATCCATGGGAGCTGATGAAACCACCAAGTGAAGTTGTATAAAAAGATAAGAATGATCAGGACAGAACCCTGTGGCTAGAGAATGTGATCTAGGTGAGAACCCACCAAAGGACATTGAGAAAGAGCATTCAGACAGATAAGAAGAGAACTAGGAGAGAGAAAACCTAGAAAGAAAAGTGTGACAAGGATGATAAGATGATCAAAAATGTCCAAGGCTGAAGAAGTCAGAGAATGAGGACTGAGAAAAATCCATGCATAAAATAAATCCCTATTTTTTTTTACAAACATTAATATGTCTTATTCTATTATCAGATTCTAAGTTCAATGGGAATTGAGATGGTGCTTCACATATCCCAAAGCAATTAGGAGATTCCTTGGCACTCTTTGGAAGGAGGTTCATTTAAATAGGCTTCATACTGAGGATACAAAGGAACCTATAATATCACATGTTTTTTTTTTCCCTAAGGATCTTTGACTATATCAGAAACTATATTTCTAATAATGAAGTAGGGAAGATTCTTATTTATTTATTTATTTATTTTACTAACTTTATATTCTAGTTGGGCATGGCACAGAATTAATTCATTACCATTCTAGATTGACTCATTTTGCTGTGGGCTCCCAAGACTGAACAACAGGAAAGGGAATGTGCTCTTGTGCCCTCCTTCTTTGCTTTATCACTTAGTTACTTCATCCAGTAGGTATCCTGAATTGTTCTTCAATTTAGAAACTGATTCCAATGACAATTTATTTGATTTATCATTTAAAAATTGCAGTGGCATTTTTACTATTTTGCAGAACCATTTTACTGTGCCCTTGGGTGCCAACACAATATGTCCTTTAGATATATAAATTTGATGAATTGATTGAATAGAACTTCCTCCCTCAATAATGGAATGATTTCTACATTAACCACTTAATTCCCCCTGGGCATATGACATATGTCCATAATCTGACACCCATCACTACAAGGAAGCCCACAATAATGATGACCTCAACAACTGCCCCCAGGCAGTAATGTCAAGCATACATTGTAACTACCGCATTTTTCTCTTGGGGCTTGCTTATTTTGAATCTAGGGCATTTTCAGCTTACAAGGAGGGAAAGCATGTAGAGGAATGGTACACTATTGGAGTGATGCTGCTCTACCACAGTTGTGAATTCCAGTGAACATTCCTTCAAATCGTTTTGTTGTTATTGCAAATGCTAATTGTGGAGGTGGTGTGTATGTCTAACTGACTTTTTGTAAGTATTTATGTATATATTGGGGTAGGGAACTGCTCATAGTCAGCTTTCAAAATATAAGTTCCCAAGACAACAATAAGACATAGAAAACAGAACAACACCCTCCCCACCCCTGACTGAGGATTTAAAAATCACTGAAATGTACAAAACTAAAATCCAACATGCCTGTAATCTCATGTAAATGGGTACAGCAATGTCCAATGAATGTCCAACAATGAAGAGAAAAATTCATCCATGCCTGCCGACCTTATGTGACCGTTTTTCTAATAATCACATAAATCCATCACACAGAATACACCCAACATTCTGGGAACCTTTTAATTCTTTTGACATTGTTGGATAACACTGGAATATAAGAATATTTAGCATCCCTTACTCTTGCAACACAACAAGTTTCATTGTTTCTGTTCATATGATGAGTCTATCAGTTAATAAGCATTTATTAAGAGCTTATGTAATAAGCATTTATGTGATAGGCACTGTGCTAAATACTGGAAATACAAAAACAAACAAAAAGAAAGACAGTTCCTACCTTCACAGAGGTTGTACTCAATTGAGGAAGACCACACAGGAAAGGAAAATCAAATGGGTTCACAGCATCAATCGCTGACATCTTTTTTATTTGTACCCCCCTTTTTTCCCCTCTATAATTCAGCCATTACTTAAATTCTAACTCTCAATATATCTCATTTGGACAGTTAAAATGTCTTGATGATTGGTCTCCCCATTTCCAATCTCTCCCTCTCCCATCCTAACCATGACTACCAAAACTATCTTCCTAGAGTCCAGGTCTCACCATGCCATTCCCCTACTCAATAAATCCCATTGGCTCCTTCTTTCATTTTGGATCAAATGCAAACATATCTGACCAAATTTTAAAAATCTTCATAAAAAGGAATAGTTTCAGGGAGTGAGGGGGAAGGAACATTTGCATGAACTGACCAAAAGTGAATTGTGCTAATCCAGGAGCACAATTTATACATTAACATGAATATTGTAAAGATACTTAGCTTAGAAAAACTTAGTCATACTGACCAGTCAACAAAATGACTAAGCACAATTCCAAAATACTTATGATGTAAAAATGCTATCTACCTCTTGGTGGACAGACTAATAGAATCAAAGAGCAAAATGAAGCAAATTTTCTTTTCTCCTTCTTTCTTTCTTTCTTTTTTTCTTTCTTTCTTTCTTTCCCTTCCTTCCTTCTTTTCTTCCTTCCTTCCTTCTTTTCTTCCTTCGTTCCTTCGTTCCTTCTTTCCTTTATTTGAATATTGCTAATACAGGAATGTGGTGTGTGTGTTTGTGTGTGAGTGTGTGTGTGTGTGTGTGTGTGTCTGTAATGTGCTTTGTTTTTCTTGCTCCTAAATGACAGGGGAGATTTTAAGAAAGAGGAAGGGAATTTAGAAGTGAAAATAAAATTGAATTTAATAAATGAAGCTCTTCATTATCTCATTCCAATCTATCTTTCCATATTCATTATATGTTGCTCAACTTCCTATATTCTACAGTTCAGCAGAATTAACTTCTGTACCCAAGAAGTTGATCAAATAAGTAGAAAAAGTCATCTTAAAAAAAGATAGTTTTTAAAAATCAATTCTCTGTGATGAATATGATTACCTATCTATATCCATATGTGGAATTAACATAAATATATCAAACCTCCCCCCATGGACACATGTTCAAAATATATTAAAAAAAATATTTTTAAAATGACAAAATATTAACTACAACATGAAAGTTTTCCAAATCACTGATGATAAGAGAAAAAAAAAACCCTCAAAACTTTTTACAATACATTTAACAAATTGTCAAAGATGAAAAAAACTGACAACAATTAATGTCAGTATGTTTACAGCATGACAGGTACAATAACATATTAGTTGTGGGAGTGTGAATTGGACTAACCACTATGGAAAAAATAAGTTAAAATAAGATGATTTTCTTTAACACAATCCAAGAGAACAAAGGTAATTAGGGTATCTCATATCATCCAAAATCTGCTTAGGAAGATTTATTATTTTGGAAAGGATTAGAAACAAAGAGGGTTGACATGAATTAGGAATTTTGAAAAAAATATATGTTGTACATGAATACAATTAAATATTATAGCATCATAAGTTATTTCATCATAAAAAATTATGTATATGAGGAATAACTCAGTGAAGCATGAGAAAATACAATAAAAATGATACACAGTGAATTAAGTAGAACCAAGAAAAGAACATACAAGATGATTTCAACAATGTTAGTAAAAAGAATAATAAAATGATAGTGAAAATTGTTTCCTATCCATAGGAGATGAAGAAAATGCATCTTTGTCTTTTCATTGGAAAGGCAGAAGATCTTGAATGTGGGAGGTACTGACAAAAACAACAGAAGTATTGGTTCATTTTGTTTAATTGAGTTGTGTTGTGTGCATATGTGCATTTGTATGTTCTTTTAAAACATTACACTGAAAGACATTTTTAGTAAGACTACTGGAAGAGGTAAATTCAAACATGTTTGTTATATAAAAAGAAAAAAATATTCCATAAAACTGAAATAAAATGAATGGCTTACACTAAATTATCTCCAAGATCCCCTAAAGCCTGTAAGTCAATAATCCTTTGGGAATAGTAATGATAAAATTCAAAGCATTTAGCAGGGAGGTGCTAATGTCATGGTTTCAGTCACCAGCACCACAAAGAATGACAATAAGGAATATTAATAATGGGAGCTTAATTTTATAGTAATTAAATTTTACAGAGCACTTTCCTCCTAATAAATCTCTAAGACTGGTAGAATATGTACTTTTATTCTCTTTCTAATTGAAACAACTGAAGTTCAGATAGGTGAAAACACTTGCCCATCATCAGATAGCTAGCAATGATCAGACACAGGGTTTATAACTCTATTGGTAATTCCCTTTGTTTTATCTGAGCCCAAATTTCAAAATTTGAGCCTTACCTTAGGCCACCACTACACCATAAATGAGTATTTTCTTTTTTTCCAGTTGACAGTAAGTAAAAGGGATAACTGAAAAGAATATCTTTCCATAATATTGAATCAATATGTGCATATCAGAGGTTTGTAAGATATATACCCTTTTCCCTTTGATAATTTCCTTTTCCTCTCATAGATCCTTTTGAGGTAACACTGGACACAGAACACCAGTTTTCTCTTGAGGCCCTTGGTAAGAGGATTTTATCCTTTTTCTTTGTCCTGAATGCCTTTGGCAGTCTGGTGAAGTGGAATAATGTTCTTAAATATATAAAATTAAATATATTTAAGGTTACAGAGAAATTAATAATATTGAAATAATGTGATTAAACTACATTAGGAAAAAAAAATGAGGTGATAGCGCTATGACACAGAGAGAAATCAAACACTTACCTGAGCTCTCTCTAGTTTCTCTTAGAAACAATGTTAAAAGAAGCCTCTAAAAGAATTGTGGAGTTATAGAATTCACAAAAAATATAGAATGAAACAATTTTCCCACCCAAGATAACTTAGATGAACTTCAGGAAAAGTTTGTCCGACTTGCGTACAAGGGGAGCATAAGGCTTTTAGCCATAGAACTGATGAGCAATAAGGCCCCTTGATCTAGTCTCAACAGACCAGAGGATAGCAAGCCAAATGTAAGAAGTCCAGCACCAGCACATTAGGCAAACTTCCAGCCCTGGAACACAGGGTACAATAGGAATGACTAGGCTGTGCCACTCTAGAACAGTTGGCAAGCTGCCAGCCACAGAGGTCATGGTGCAGAAATCCAGAGCAGACCCCTGGCCCCCAGTGCAAGAAACTTGGGACAGTATGCCCTTTATTCCAGAAGCAGAGGTAAACTTAAAAAAGAAAATAAGAAAAAGAAAAAAAAGAGCCATAGAAAGCTATAATGGCAACAGGGAAGATCAAAACACAAACTCAGGATGACAATGTCAAAGTACCTTCATAGCCTCAAAGGGGAATGTGAATTGGTCTCAAGTCCAAAATGTCCTCTTGGAAGAGCTCAAAAAGATTTTAAAATCAATTCAGAGAGATAGAAAAAAAAGTAGAATTATGCAAGAGAATTATGAAAAAAAAAGAGCTTGAAAAATGAAGCATAAAAATTGACTGAATAAAACAACTCCTTACAAAATAGAATTGGCCAAATGGGCAAAAAAATCCATTGAGGAAAACAATTCCTTTAAAAGTAGAATTGGCCTAATGGAAAAGGAGGTACAAAAACTCATTGAAAAAAATAATTTCTTAAAGCTTAGGACTGGACAAGTAGAAGCTAATGACTCTATGAAATATAAACAATCACTTAAAATATCACAAGAATGAAAAAAAATGAAATACCTTATTTGGAGAACAGTTGACACTAAAAACAGATCCAGGAGAGATTGTTTAAGAATCAGCGGACTACTAGAAAATCATGGTTTATAAAAACAGAGCCTAGACAGCATCTTTCAAGAAATGATCAAATATAGCTCTCAATTACAGGAACCAAACAGTAAAATAATCATTGAAAGAATTCACTGGTGAATAGTGGTGCAGTGAATAGAGCACTGGCACTGGAGTCAGGAGGACCTGATTTCAAATTCAGCCTCAGACACTTATCATTAGCATTCCTATATATTATCAACAAGGCTAAGCAGCAAGAGTTAGAAAGAGAAATTCCATTGAAAAACTGTAGAAAATACAAATTTTGGGGGGAGTCTCCATGCTAAGACAAAGCCAGGAACTATATGAACACAGATGCAAAACACTTTTCATGCTAATAAAGTCAGATCTAAACAATTGAAAAAAATTCAATTGTTTATGGAAAGGCCTAACTGGTATAAAAAAATTACAATTCTACCTTCATTAATTTACTTTTTCAGAACCATACTAATCAAGTACCAAAAATTTTATTTTATAGAGCTAGAAAAAAATAATAATAATAACAACAGTCTTCTGGAAGAAAAAAAGGTCAAGGATATCAAAGGAATTAATGAAAAAAATGCAAAGGAAGCGACAATCATCAATATTTGATACTGGTTAAGAAAAAGAGTGGTAGATCAGTGGAACAGATTGCATGCACAAGGCACAGTAGTCAATGACTATTGTAATCTACTGTTTGATGAACTCAACAACTCCAACTTCTGAGATAAAAATTCACTTTTTGACAAAAACTTCTGGGAAAACTGCAAAATAGTATTGCAGAAACTAGGAGTAGACCAGTATCTTACACTGTATACAGAATGAGGTTAAAACGGGCATATGATTTATACATAAAGGGTTATACAAAAGCAAATTAGGAACAAGCAATGGTTTAACTTTCAGATCAATGGAAAAAAGAATTTATGACCAAACAAGATATAAAGAACATTGTGAAATGCAAAATGAATGATTTTGATTACACTAAGTTTTTAAAAAAATAAAACCAATGCAATCAATATTAGAAAGAAAACAGAGAGCTGGGAAAGAATGTTTTTTTTTTACATCGAGGGTTTATGAAAAAGGCCTAGTTTCTCAGATCTACAGAGAACTGAGCCAAATTTGTAAGAATACAAATCATTCCCCAATTGATATATATGGCCAAAGGATATGAATAGGTAGCTTTCAGATGAACAAATTAAAGTTATCTATATTCATGTTAAAAAAAAACTTTAAATTGCTATTGTTTAGAGAAATGCAAATTAAAACAACTCTGAGTTATCACCTCATACCTATCAGATTGACTAACATGACAGAAAAGGAAAATGATAAATATTGGAGAAGATCTGGGAAAAAAAATGTGACGTTAATGCACTGTTTGTGGGGTTGTGATGTGATCCAACCATTCTGGACAGCAATTTAGAACTCTTACCAAAAGACAATCAAACTGTGCATAACCTTTGATACAGCAATTACTAGATCTATTTTCCAAAGTAATAAAGAAAAAGGGAAAAGAACCTACATGCACCAAATATATATATATGTATATGTATACATATATATATTTATAACAGCTCTTTTTGTAGTGGTAAAGAATTTAAAATTGAGGGAATGTCCATCAATTGGGGACTGGCTGAATAAGTTATGGAATATGAATGTAATTAAAAATTATTGTGCTATAAGAAATGATGAGCAGGTAGATTTCAGACAAACCTGAAAAGACTTACATGAATTGATGCTTAGTGAAGTGAGCAGAACCAGGAAAACATTGTACACAGTTACAGTAACACAGTGTGATGATCAGCTACAATTGACTTAGTTATTCTTAGTAATACATTGGTCTAGGACAATTTCAATGGCTCATGATGATGCTATCCACATTCAGAATAAGAGTTATGGAGTCAGAAGGCAGATCAAAGCATAATATTTTCATTTTTTTGGCTTTTTGTGACATTTCCCTATTGTTCTATTTCTTTTTCACAACATGACTAATGTGGAAAACAAATATGGACACCAAGAAAAGAACCCCTGCTTTATGATCATATGATTACGTGGAAAAAGAGTGGGGGAAATGTGTGTGTGTGTGTGTGTGTGTGTGTGTGTGTGAGAGAGAGAGAGAGAGAGACAGACAGACAGACAGAGACAGAGACAGAGACAGAGAGAGAGAGAGAGGGAGAGAGAGAGAGCCAGAGAGACATTGTGTGTGCATGTGTATGTATGTTTAAGAAGGTTGGAGTGTCTCCCAAGCATTGCTCTGTGGCAGCCCCTACTCTTTTAGTCTTTCATGAAAACATATGAGTGGTAGTTTAGCCTCAAAATCAAGGATTTGAGTAATATGGTCTCATCTTTGCCTTTATAACTTTATTTTATTAGATGCTTCACACATTTCTTTTTTTTTTTTTTATGAAACTAGGCTTCTAGAAAATCCTTAATCTTAATGTGTTCTCTTCTACCTCTCTCTATCTATAGACATAATTCATCTTTCCTGGAATGCAATGCCCTTCCTTATCTCTGCCTTTCAAAATCCTTTTCCTCTATCAAGGCCTAACTCAGATGTTATACGCTTGGTGAAAGCTTTCCTGATCTTGCCAACCCTGAGCTAAAAATGATGACTTCTTCCTATGCTTTAGAGCACACCATCAGGAATTCTTCTTTATCCTATCCCATTATTTTCTTATAACACATTAAGTTGTGTAAATGAAACCCATCAACTTTTTATATATTGTAGCACCTTTATAATATACATTTATGTATACACATAATTGTATACATATATTCATCTGTACATATGCTTGTATATATGTATAAAAGTGGTATTATACACACACATATATGCATGCATGCATGTATGTATCTGCCAAACTTAGGTACATATAGATCTTATCTGCCTTGATAAATTACAAGTTCTTAAGAGGTAAGAATTATGCTATTTTTTGTCTTCAGAGATTTGAGAACTATCACAATATGGTGCCCATAGATGTAGAAGAATCAGTGTTGTTAACTAGATCAAAGTTAACTGAATTCAATTAGAATATGTCATTGCATTTCATACTTCCTGCCAATGACTAAATGATCAAGTGGGTTGAGGAAGCAGGGAATTTTATAGTCAGATATTGTTTCTCACTTTCCTCTTGTCTTCAGTGTCATTGGGTCTTTTTTTGTACCTGATTTCAAAATGTTGATTGCCAAAATCCTTCTATAGTCATTCACAGCTTACCTGAGACTGCCAAGTACAAAGATCCTTGGAAAAATCAATATATCATTTACATTTTGGTTACTCTGATGTCCTGTGGTATGAGGTGTCCTGTAAGTTACTTTCCACTAATATTCTGATGCCCTTTTTTCTGCTGATAAAATTTTCAGTTCAAATGTTAGCAAAATTGAGGTGCAAGCTGAATTTGTCCCTTTATTTTTCCACAGTGAAGATTGTGAACAAATAAGCTAATGAGATATTAGGATGCACTGATGGAAAGATGGTGTCCAGAACTAGTTAAATATTTATTCAACTGTCCTTTTCTCCATTCAGATCACATCTGGCTTATTTGGTGCAGTTCTGTGCACCAAGTTTCAGAAAGAGTATTGTCAATATGGAACACCCCCAGAATATGACAGCCAAGATATTCAGGTTATTGGAAACCATATCATAGAAAGAGTAATTGAAAGAAATGGGGAGGTTTAGTCTGAAGAAGAGAACACTTGCTTGATGTTTGTGTGTGTGTGTGTGTGTGTGTAAGTACTTCCTTGTTGAATATCTAATAATAGCTAGCTTTTATAAGGAGTTTTAAAGTCTATATAGAACTACGTATTAATTTCATTTGAACCTCACAACAATTCTATGAGGTATGTGATATTATTATGATCATTTTTACAAATGAGGAAACTGAGGCTGAGAGATGTTAACTGACTAGCCCAAGGTCAAATAGCTAGCAAGTGTCTGAGATGGAATTTAAATTCAGGTCTTTCTGATCCCAATTCCAGCACTCATATCCACAGTAGAATCTAACTGCCATTTAGAGGGTTGAGACCTTTTTTAATTGACACCAGTGATCTGAGAGCAGTTGTTGGAAGTTGCAGAGAAGCAAATTTCAACTAAAATAATTAGAACTCTGCAAAAATGAAATGAGTTGTTATGAAAAGACGTAAATACCTCATCACTAGAAATCTTTAAGTGCAGAATTAGTGACTCCTTGTCAGAAATATTAGAGAAGTTATTCCTGTTTTAGTTTAGAGGTTAGATCGGAAAGATATTGTAAATGTTTTTCAAATCCGGACTCAATGGAATATGGCTGAAAACATTAAACATTTGAAACTTTGTTATTTGTTTTTTTCCCCTTCAAAATCAGATGGAGCTTTTTTCTTTTTCTCTTTTGAAGGGTGGGAACATTCCTCTCTGTGGGACAAAATAAATAAATTGCATATAGATAAGATTGAAACGTTGAGTTGGAAGGGATTTCAGAGATCATTTCTCCCATTCTTTTATTATACAGATTGGGGAAACAGTCATCACAAGACATTAAATAACTTACCTGATATCATGTAGGAAACAACCATCCATCTGAGATGGAATCTAAACCCGTGTGCTCTGTCTCTAGAGCCAACATTCTATTCTCTATACCACAAATTTTACACATGCATAAATCACTTTCTTACTCTGATACATCTTTTGGTTGCTGTAGGTGTGTGCTTGCCGCTCCCCACGCAGAAAGAAGTTCTGATTGTAAATAGCAGGTGCAATGCTGGGATGTTTGAAGGAGCACACCCATTCAGTTGTCTTATTGAGTCAATCAACAAATATCTGGAAAAGAACAATTTTGGTCTTATATTTTTGAGGCTCTTTGAACAAGAGTGTAGCAATGATTTTTTTTTTTTACTGAGCATTTTATTTATTTTTTTTAACTTTTATTTATTTCAGCTTACATCATTCATTTCCACGAGATTTTGAGTTACAAATTTTCTCCCCATCTTTTCCCTACCCAACACCCCAAAACAGCCATCCCATTGTATAACCCCTCCCCCAATCTATTCTCTCCTTTGTCCTCCCCCATCACCCCTCCGACTTTCGGGTAGGGCAGGATGGATCTCCCAACCACAGTGCCTGTGTATCTTAAGTCCCAGTTGGATGTAGTTAATAATAATATTAATAATAATTATATATATGTACATACATACATATATATTTTTAATATTTGATTATAGAACATTAAATTCTAGATTCTTTCTCTTCATCCCTCATCACCCACCTCCACTGGAAGGACAAGCAATTAAATACAGGCTATACAAGTGTAATTACACAGAACCTCTCCACAGTGGGTGTGAGAGACTGATATGTCCCTCCTTCCTATCCTGCCCCCCTTCTATTCTCTACCCTGTCCCTGTCCCTGTCCCTTTACAGACATGTGTGCTTCCATCAACCCTCTCCCTCCATCCTGCCCTCCCCTCCATCAACCCACCTCTCATCTCCATCCCCCCTACTCTCCTGTGTGGCAAGATGCCCAGTTTAGAGTTTATGTCATTCCTTCCCTAAGCCAAGTTCAGTGAGAGTAAGGTTGACTCTTTCCCTTTTGCCTTCCTGTTCTTCCCCGTCATTGTAACAATTATCCTTTGCCTCTTCTATGAGATGATTAACCCCATTCTGTCTCTCCTTGTCTCCTCTCATTCTAATCCTCTCCCACCTCAAAGGATTTCACCTTTTAGGGTATTGTCCCTTCCTATTCAATTGATCTTGTGCCCTCTATGTATTCATATATACATATACTCAGATATGTGTTTGTATGCATATATAAACTCTCCTATATGGATATATGAGTATGTATATGCATATATACGTATATACATTTGTATTCCCTTCACCAATCCTCATACTGAGAAAAGTTTCATCAGTTACAATTGTCACTTTTCCATGTTGGCATGTAAATAGCTCAACTTTGATAAGTTCCTTATGATTTCTTTTCCATGTTTACCTTCTCATGCT
>CM053581.1:58690544-58714495 GCA_028627135.1 Pseudochirops cupreus | reverse complement strand
CTTGTATTATTTTCTCCTTGATCTGAGGACTCTGGAACCTGGCTATAATATTTCTAGAAGTTTTCTTTTGGGGATCTTTTTTAAGAGGTGATCGGTGGATTCTTTCAAGTTCTATTTTGCCCTCTGGTTCTAAAATATCTGGGCAATTTTCCTTGAGAATTTCTTGAAGGATGATTTCTAAGTTCTTTTTTTGATTCTGGCTTTCAGGTAGTTCTTCTTTTCCCCAAAGAAGGAATTTAGAGTTTGGTTGCTATTCTTACTTTGCTTCCTTTGCCTGCTCATGGTTGGCCAGTCAATGATTTTTTAGCTCTGTGGAACTCTGCTTCCAGAGGGGAAAGCTCTGTTCCAAATTGCTGGGTTTTTCCCAGCTGCCGGCACTTTTAGGAGACTGCTGCAGCCCCCACCAGCTTTGGCTCACTGAAAACGCACCCCAGGACCACCACCCAAGACCACAATCTGGATCCAGGCCACTCAGCGCAAGAGCACTTGATCTCTGAACCACCCTGCAGTCTGCATGCCAAGAGCTCTGAAGCAACAATGTGGAGGTGGCTGCAGGGCCTCTGCTTCTACCACTTCCTTGCCCTGGAGGCAGTTTGGCCAGACCCGCTTTTTAGCCGAGTTCCACTGACCTTTCACTTAGTCCTTTTTTCTTATGGCTTCATAATTCTGGAAACTGCCACAGCTGTTGCAGATATGCTCTCCTGATGCTCCAGGTGTGGCTTGGCTTGGCTCGTCAGGCCACCCCCAGGGCCAAGCCACCATTTCAGACTGGGCTGCTTTCGGATCCCAGCGCTAAGATGGTCCCTCCCAGATGATCTGCCTTTGGCAGAAAGTATATTTGTGTGTGTTTAGATCTCTAGAATTTGTTTAGAGTCATATTTTAAGGGTACGTTGAGGTGGCTGTGTGGGAGCTGCCATACCTTGCTGCTCCTACGCCGCCATCCGGAAATGACTTCATTACATGGAAATGATCATTTATCCAAGATTCCATGCAAATGAAAGAATGAATTATTTTTTTTTCTAAACCATATGTTTGACAAAAGGAGCGGAAAAAATATGACAGTTTAAAAGTCAAAAAGAATTTTTATAGAATTAATAAATTCTCAAATTATTGTGACTTTTCCATGAATATCATTCATTTTCTGTTTTGGATGACAAAACTTGATGGTGGTAGGAGGTATAGAAAATCTTTCTTGTGAGAATGTGACACATACACTCTCTCTCCTTAATAGAAAAGTTTTAAATATTTTATAATACTTAAAAATGAAGAGCAGAATTATTCTTTGGTGTTATAAATTCTTTGTAACCTTTTAGTTTTAATACTGAAATTTGAATTCTATCTATCTAGCTATCTGTATATAAATATATATGTATATATATATTATATATGTGTGTGTGTGTAAAATTATTGTTATTGTTTTAAACATAAGAACTACTAAAGAGTTTAAAGAAAACCAGTAGTGAAAAAAATCAAAAAATTTTATTCATTGCAAATTGATTTGAACTGCAACAAAATGAAACATTAAAGGAAAGAATTTTAGAAAATTCAAAAATCACAAAATAAAAGCAAAAAAAGAAACTTGATTCATTTGTAGTTCAGACTCTTGAACTATGATCCCAATTCTCATTTACAATAACAATTTGGTTACCCAGAAGGTGGCTACTAAGTATCTCCTTGGGGTTCTTGAAATAAACATTAAGAATCTGAGGGTAGTTCTAATGTCATACTTCGCAAGCCTCCACTAGCATGACCCCCATGCATTATCAGTTAATATTGATTAGTGATCCAGGCAAAATCAGTTTTGAGAACTGAGTATTTACCAATATGATCTAGTAAGAATAATTAATACATCTTCCTACTCCAAACCAGGCACATCTATATCCCTAAGGACATAAAGAGTACAGAGGAGAATGGAACACTTAATTTGGCAAACAGGGTAACATTTTCTTTAAGTCCTTTGACTAGAAGTATTTTTCTCTTCTTCATGAAACACTCATGAATTTTGTCTTAGGCATCTTGGAACCTTCTCCTGAGGTCCTTGTACAATTCTGAATTTGCCTTTAAATGATAGGTCTACTTTGTCCTAAGTTCCCATTGCAAACAGTGCCCTCAGTTGCTGCTGTCTCAAAGAATAAGGATAGAATACTGGTAAGAAATACAACTTTTCTGATCCTTAAAGTTCACAAGGTCATACACAGGTTGGTAGCAGGGCGAGGAGGAAGAAAAAGAGACTTTTCTATTGCTCCCCCTCCTACTCTGCCACCAAGTAATTCCCTATACATGGCATAGCTGTAGTTTCTCTTCCCTGGATTGTCACTGGAATGCTGAGGTTTAAAATATGTTTTAAGAATATATTTAATACAAGATGAATAGGGTGTGATAGAGTCACTTCAATCAATTTTAGTAAATCTATGCAACATGCAATCAAATTGATCATGGCCATCTTCTACTTGGTCTAATTCCCTTGACTGGTTGATTGATTAATTCCAAAGAGGTATTTACCACAGTTACTTTAAATGGCGTACCTGATACATTAATTTTATTCATTTGTCAAATACCCTACACTTGTCCTTACATATCTCCTGCATCCTCAACGGACACTAATGGTCTCACCTATTAACTAATATTCTATCCAGTGCTCCTCCAGAGGCCAAGATTTGCAAAAACAAGACAGACAGAATAGAACTCAATATCTGGGCGTAGACTTGGATCATGTGGAAGGGAAGTCAGTTTAAGGTCTGGAAGTCATATTATTTTGAAAAGATGTGTGTGTTTTTGTGTGTGTGTGTGTGTGTGTATACACATATATATGTAAGTATATGTATATGTGTTTATGTATAGATCTGTGTGTATATGTATTCTATATGTCTCTATGTATCTCTGTCTGTGTATCTATCTACCACAGACAGTCAAACTTACAACAAATATTTTGGAACGTGTACAAAGCAGCCTTCAGTAAGATGAAGACTATTTTGCTAACTGTTTCATGTGCAACATGCTTATGGGGTAATCCATCATTAGGGGAATTTGCACAATGGATCAAACTATTGAGAAGGAAGCAGTTCTTATGTTAAAATAACAACATTTGGACAGAGGTGAAAAGAAGGTTTAGAAAGAATGCAACAAAATTGACTAATTATTTACATAGCAAACTAGGATGAAAATAGAATATGAAAATATGACAGTCACTAAAGTTTTGATAAACTCTAAAGAGATGAAAATCTCATTGCTTCCTCTCCCCTTACTTTAAAGAAAACTTGTGCTAGTGAAGCCCACATATCCACAGCCCAAACGTACAGTGAGAAATATGTTCCTTAAGCAAATAGCTAGAGCTTGCTAACACGAGGCACTTATTTTTAAAAGTGTTATTTTAAACCACTTAGCAAGTTCCTCCATCTTAAAGAAAATGTTTTGCACTTTAAGATCCAATAAGCATATTGAGAAAATAGTTTGAATGGTAGCTGTCTACATATTTACATAAGGAAATGAGTTGGATAATCTTTATAGAGGAAAGAATCAATCCACATTCAGATAAGGAAAACTGATCAGAAACAGGAAAATTACATGGCTTAATCCAGTTATTTTATCTGTTGTTTTGATATGTTTGTGATAACAGTGAGCTGCTAGGAGGATGCTACTTTTTTTCCTTCTGTTGATCTGGGTACTTGGTACATTTCTGTGTTTTCAAACATGTATATAAATATATTTATAGTATAAAGGTAACCATATATAATTTGTTAAAAAATCTATATGGTTTGAAATCTAATAATATATATTGATACATCACATCTATATCTATCTAAATATTTGTGTACCTATTTCTCTACTGAAATCATGAATTGATTGGTAGATTAAGGAACCACTCACTGATTGTAAGGGTTATTTCTTTGATGTTCTAAGTAGATTTATGTGGTAGATTACTTTCCTGTTCATTATTTATTTTTCTACTCTTAAGTCACTTCCCTACCTCCAGAAGTAAATTTAATGAAAACATATTTAAACTTGTATAGCTAGTTTCTTTAAAAAAAATATTTAACAATATGAGTGACAAACATGAAAAAAACCTGTGAAAAACCTGAGATATGTGAATGGTAAATTTAATATTACTTAAAAATTTACTATGACTGGGGAGGCAGAGACAAAATAATAGAGTAAAAACAGGACCTCTGCATGGCTCCAGCTCCCACCACTTCCAATACATATAAAAAAATGACTCAAAACAAATTTTAGAGCTACAGAACCACAAAGTGAAGGCAGCCCCCAAGCCAAAAGGAAGGGTCTATCACACCAGGCTGGAAGACAAGCGCAGTCTGGCATGAGCCACATGGTTCTGGCCTCCAGGGATGGCTCTGACCAGTAGCAGCCAGAGTATACTTCAGGAGAGTGAATCATCAGCTGCTGTGGTTTCCAGACTTCTTAACCCATTAATGCCAAAAAGAAAGTAAAATGTCAATTGGGAACTCTGTTGGAACTGGGTGGAGAAGAACACAGTCTGCCCCTTGCCCCATGGGAGGAGAAGTGGCAGAGGTGCAGCAGCTGTAGCTGCTGCTATGTGGCTACCTTCAGAGCTCCCAGCCTGCAGATCATAGGTGGACCAAGTGACCATTCACAGGGTAATCATGTTTGTTTTAATCTGCTTGGATCTGGATTGTGGTCCTGGGTGGTAGTCCTGGAGTGTGTGGCCAGAGTGCCAGAGCTTGTGGGGGCTGCAAAGTGGGCACCCTCCTAATAGCTCTAGCTGCTGTGAAAGCCACAGTGATTTGGGACGTAGCTCTCTACAATCTGGAGGCAGAGTTCTACCATGGCAAAGAGCTCAAAAGTCAAAGAATTGACTGGCAATATGAGCAAGTAGAGGAAGCACAAACAGACCTAGAATCCTTTTTTGGGGACAAGGAGGATTAAAGCATTAAACAGGATGAAGACAACACAGTTAGAACTCCTGTATCAAATGCTTCCAAGAAAAATATGAATTGGTTACAGGCCATGGAGAAACTCAAAAAGGATTTTGAAAATCAAGTAATAAAAGTGGAGGAAAAATTGGGAAGAGAAATTAGAATGATGCAAGAAAATCATGAAAATCAAGTCAACAGCCTGCTAGAGGTGACCCAAACAAATACCAAAGAAAATAACACCTTAAAAAATACACTAACCCAAATGGCAAAAGAGGCCCAAAAAGCCAATAAGGAGAAGAATGCCTTAAAAAGTCAAATTTGTAGATGAAAAAGGAATTTCAAAAACTCACTGAAGAGAAAAATTTCTTCAAAATTAGATTGTAGCAAATGGAAGTTAATGACTTTAAGATAAATTGAGATACTATAATTTAGATCCAAACAAGTGAAAAAATGGAAGACAGTATGAAATATCTCATTGGAAAAACCACTGACCTGGGGAAAAAAAAAAACAGGAGAGATAATTTTTAAATTGTTGTCTAGTCTCTTTTTTTGATCATTACATTCTGATAGTCCAATAATTTTTAAATTTTTAAATTATTGGACTATCAGAAAGCAATGATCAAAAAAAGATAGTAGACAACATCTTTCAAGAAACTGTCAAGCAAAATTGCCCTGATATTCAAGAACCATAGGGCAAAACAGAAATTGAAAGAATTCCCTGATCACCTCTTGAAAAAGATCCCCACAAGAAAACTCCTAGGAATATTATAACTAAATTTCAGAGTTCCGAGGCCAAGGAGAAAATACTGCAAGCAGTCAGGAAGAAACAATTTGAGTATTGTGGAAACACAATCAGGATAACACAAGACCCAACAGCTTCTACATTAAGGGATTGAAGGGTTTGGAATTTGATATTCCAGATGTCAAAAGAGCTAGGATTAAAACCAAGAATCACCTGCCAAGCAAAACTGAGTATAATGCTTCAGGGAAAAATTTGGCCGTTCAATGAAATAGAGGATTTTCAATCATTCTTGATGAAAAAAACAGAGATGAACTGAGAATTTGACTTTCAAATTCAAGAAGCAAGAGAAGAATGAGAAGGTAAACAGGAAAAAGAAATCATAAGGAACTTATTAAAGTTGAAATATTTACATTCCTACATGGAAAAACAATCATTGTAACTCATAAGATGTTTCTCAGTATGAGGATAGTTGAAGAGAATATATATGTGTATATATGTATATATATATATACACACACACACACACACACACACATATGTATACATATATATGTATATATAGGAGGGTGTATGTGTGTATAAATACATATGTGAGTTTGTGCATATGTATGTACATGTATACATAGACAGAGGTCACAGGATGAATGGAATATGAGGGGATATTATCTTAAAAAATAAAATTAAGAGATGAGAGAGGAATATATTGGGAGAAGGAGAAAAGGAGAGATAGAGTAAATTATCTCATATAAAAGAGGCAAGAAAAAACTGTTACAATGGAGGGTAGGTGCAGGAAGGTGAAAGGGAATAGGACAACCTTATTCTCACTGAATTTGACATAAAGAAGAAATAGCATACACATTCAATTGAATATCTTACAGTACAGGAAGATAGGGAGGAAGGGGATAAGGGCTTCGCCCATTAGAAGGGAGGGCAGATTGGGAGAGAGGTTAGTTAGAAGCAAACACTTTTCAAAAAGAACAGGGTCAAAGGACAAACTAGAATAAGTAGTGGGATGGGATAAGATGGAGGGAATTACATCTAGTCTTTCACAACATAACTACTATGGAAATGTTTTGCATAACTACACATGTACAACCCATATTGAATTGGTTATCTTCCGAGTGGGGGTGGGTAATGAGGGAAGAAGGAAATCAATCTGGAACTCAAAGTTTTAAAAACAAATGTTTAAAAAAAATTGCTTTTTA
Organism: Pseudochirops cupreus; assembly: GCA_028627135.1. Taxonomy (NCBI): domain Eukaryota; kingdom Metazoa; phylum Chordata; class Mammalia; order Diprotodontia; family Pseudocheiridae; genus Pseudochirops; species Pseudochirops cupreus. The sequence goes on along the minus strand of CM053581.1, from coordinate 58,707,655 downwards.
CATGCCACTGGGAAGTAAGATATACAGGCACTGGGGTATAGAAATCCATCTTGCCCTACTAGAAAGTTGTGGTGGGGGGAGGAATGAGGGAGATATAAGAGAAGACAGATTAGGGGAAGGGGTATTCAGTAGGCTCGCTATTTTGGGATAGAGAACAGGGGAAAGATAGGGAAAAATTTGTAACTCAAAATCTCGTGGAAATGAATGTTGAAAACTAAAAATAAATAAATTGGAAAAAATGTCTATGACTGAAGGTTGAATTTGTAGAATAAGGCAGGTGTAGGTCTGCCATTTTCTTCCCTGATGAGAACATATCTGTGTCCATTTGGGGGTTCCATATGTTAGGAAGGATGTTGCCAAACTATACAGCTTCCATAAGATAAACACAAAGATAGTGAGAAGATAAGTAAAGGGACATTTAATGGAATTGAGTATATTTTACTTTAAAAAAAATAAGAACAGATATAAGAGGGGTAAGGGAGACTCTTATATGAAAAGATTAATTTATTAAATCAACTTGGCACTAGAGAGTAATCTAGGAAAAGGGAGTATAATTTTCGAAGAAGTTGGTTACAGTCATAAGGAACAATAAAATGTCACTGAAGGTAACGGTCCTTCCAAGATAGGAGGACTTCATTTGCTGGGAAAGGGATGCATTCCCTGTCTAGAAATTAGTTCAGCTAAGTCTGAAAATGTTTATCACCAGTTTGCCAAGAGGATGATGGATGTTTTTTGGCTATGGCAACTCACTAAAACCATCTACTAAATTATAGAGAGTCTGTATTCTATCCCAGGAAACAGAGTACTTCACTAATGTCACAAATCTTTGGAATATTGAAATACATTCTACTAGCATTTTGTTACAAAATATGCTGTATCTTTGGTGCTGATTACATGAAGACTGTGTGACTTTTCAGAGACGTTACTAAAAGGATTTCAGTTGGGACACATATAGGACCAGATGACCTTACAGGTTCCTTCCACAGCCAAAATTCTGTGATTTTGTCATTCATTCAAACCAGGGTTATTAATTCTGTAGGATTTGAGAGCACATCATTTTCTCAGGTCCAATTTTGCAATGAAGAAGGTTCTGAAGACATGCCTCGAGAAAAAGATTAGAATGACTCCAGCCCCTGGCATCTTCCATATCACCATTTCAGGGTCACTGCTATAATAATTAAATTCACATTGGGTATGGGGTGTTGCTGTCCTTGAGGAAGGAATTCAAATGGAGATGCATATATTTACATGAAAATGACACAGTAAAATACCCCCAGAGTGTTAGATTATATAGCACACATTTACTTCCCAAATGTTAAAAGTGAAATAGTGAGCAAAATGAGGCAAACCTTGAAGGATGGTTCTTAGGTAAAGAATAGTTCTGGAAAACATGCTAGAAAGGGATAAAAGGACAATTCGGGAAAGGGTATGTGAGTTGCCTATGTCTGATAGGAGCAAAGACACAGGGGGAGGAAAGTAACAAAATAATTAGAAATTTAGCATGCTCTGTCCTCTGGTTTATATTCTGTTTTATATTCTCATTTAGAAAAGAAACTCTCCTTATCTGTCTCCCCCTCCCCGCCAAAAAAATCTACTACATGAACTGAAACAGCATTTTTAATTACCAACGAAGTGAAAAACATCCAATCAAATGAAAACTTATTTTAAAAGGGTTAGTGGAAGACGATGGAGAGAAGACAGGACATTGCCTGAGCTCTCCTCACTTTGCCTCAGGGGGGAAAAAACATTAAATCAACCATTTATATGGATTCTAGACCCACAAAACCTACAAAAAAGATAGGGTTAAACAGTCTCCCAGCTAAAGGGAACTTAGAAGGATTTCAGGAAAAGTCTATCTCACTTGGGTAAAAGGAGAGTGCATCCCTGTGTTAATAGTGTCCAGGCAAGTCAGTAGGAGGCTCTTAGGCACAGCACAGTTCAATAATAGAGGTCTCTCAGTCCTGGCTGAGTAGGCCAGTGGCACAGCAGACTAACTGTGAGGCCTGTAAACACAGTGCATAAGGCAAATTGCTAGCTCCAGAAACCAGGCAACAGGTATAGCTAAGCCAGTGCACCTCAGCAAAATGACAAGCAGACAGCACTTGAAACTAGGGTGCACAAAGCCAGTGACCAGACTTCTGGCCTTCAGCATAAGAAGCTTGGGACAGTACCCACCCTGGCCCATGAGCAAAACATTACTTTAAAAGCCACAAAATAGATAAAAAAAATAAATGAGCAAGAAGCAAAAAAAAAAAAAAAGCATTCACCATATAAAATCACTGTGGTGGCAAGAAGATCAAAACACAAACTCAGAAGAAGACAAAATTGTCAATAAACCTACATCTGAAACCTCAAAGGGAAATATGAATTGATCTCAAGCCAAGAAAGCCTTCTTGGAGGAGCTCAAGAATGATTTTAAAAGTCAAATTATAGAGGCAAAAAAACAATTTTGAAAAAAAGAAGAGAGGTATGCAAAAGAGTCAACAACTTGGAAAAGGAAAGACAAAAACTGAATGAAGAAAATATTTCCTTAAAAAAAAATTGTTAAGGATTACATAGGACTTAACAGCTTCAACATTAAAGGATCTGAGGGCTTAGGATATTATATTCCAGAAGGCAACGGAACTTGCATGACAAACAAGAATCAACTACCCAGAAAAACTGAATATAATCTTTCAGAGGAAAAGATGGAAATTCAATGAAATAGGGGATTATCAATCATTCCTGATAAAAATAACAGAGCTCAAAAGAAAATTCAGTCTTCAAAAGAAGACTCAAAGGAATCATAAAAAGGTAAACAGTAAAGAAAAGAAACATATGTTATACAATATGGTTAAACTGTTTACATCTCTACATGGTTGTAACACTAAGCGCAAGCAACTTCCAAGGTTTGGATCACAAGCATAGTAACTCTCCATTTATTCAGTAACAGATTAAGGCAAAACATCCATAGAAAAAGAAAAAGGAAAATCAAAATACAGGGTAACTCAATCATTTAGTAAGGCCTCAGTTCAATCACAAAGTACAAAAGTCAAAGTTCTCCACCCCTGGGTAGTACATTCGTTTAGTCAATCTCAAAGTCTTAAGTCCACAGTTCAATAACAACAAACAAAAGTCAAAGTACTCCACCCCTGGGTAGTCTCAATCCAATCACAAAGTACATTCATATGGTCAGTCACAAAGCACAAAGGCCATCCACCCCTAGGTCACAACTAGGTAACAATATCATCACAACATTCAGTACTCAAGGAGAGGACATTTCTTCATCTTGACCAGCAGCAAGCTCTCAGCAATTTCTGTTCCTGGGAAGACAAAGCCTAACAAAAACACCACAACATTTATGCACATTGCTGGCATCCTCTTTAATTTACCTTCTGCTTGTGAAATCAACCTAGGCCCAACAAGGTCAAAGGCCTCTATCAACAAAGGACTCTGACACAGTAACAGCAAAACAGATAGACAAAATACAAGCACCACAGTCATGCCTCCTCAGTTCTCGACAGCTCTGGGTGGAAGTTCTCAAAAGTCCTGGGCAGCTCCAACTGGCCCTCAGCAGTCCAGGTGGCTTCAGCTGGCAGTTCTCTCTCTTTCTCTAAGCAGCTCTGACAACACACAATTCTCTCTCTCAGCATCCTTGTTCTTGGCAGCTCTCTCTCTCTCTCCCCCTCCATGATGCTATTCCCAATAGTTCTTCTGGCCTCTTTCAGCTTGGGCCTCTCTGTATCCATGGCACCAGCCCCTCCCAGTTCAGCCCCCTCTCATCACGTTAACAAGTCCATCCCACTGTGGGATTCAAATTCCATTACCATTACAATGGGAAGATGATACTTGTAACTCTTGAGAACTGTATCTTTTTTAGAGTAGTAGACAAGGGTTATACATAGTCAGAGAGTGTGGGTATAAAGTGACTTTGATTGATAATACAAAAATAATTAAGGGGTGAAAAATTATTATACTGGGAGAAGAGGAAAGGGGGAGGTAGGATAGGGTAAACACATGAAAAAGCACAAAAGACATATTATAGTACAGAGAAAGAAGGGAAGAAAGTAAGCACTGTTTCAACCTTACATTGGATTTGGCTCAAAGAGGGAATTATATGTATGTGTGTGTGTGTGTGTGTGTGTGTGTGTGTGTGTGTGTGTGTGTGTGTGTGTGTATTCAGCTGGATACAGAAATATGTCTTACCCCATATGGAAGTAAGAAGTAAGAAGGGAGTGAATAGAAGGGAGGGCAGTAGTAGGGAAAAGGGAAAGAAAAGGGAGGGAGGGATAATTGAAGAGAGGACAGATTGAGGGAGGTGGTGGTCAGAAGCAAAATGCTGCTGGGGAAGAAATAGTGAAAGGAAAGATCAAAGTACAAACAGGGAGGAAAATAGAGTGGGGAGAAAGACAAAGTAAGTAATCATAAATGTGAATGTAAATGGAATGAACTCTCCTATAAAGTGGAAGCATATATCAGACTGGAATAAAAAACATAATCCTACAATATGTTGTTTACAAGAAACACATTTAAAGCAAAGTTATACACAGAGCAAAGTTTAAAAACTGGAGCAGAATCTATAATTCTTCAGCTGAAGTTGAAAAAAAAACACATGGGTAGCATCTCTGATCCTCAGCAAAGCAAAAAGAAAATTAGATCAAATTAAAAGAGACAAGGAAGGAAGCTACATCTTGCTAAATGGTACCATAGACACTTAAATAGTATATGCACTAAAAATATATGCACCAACTGGAATGGCATCCAAATCCCTAGAGGAGAAGTTAAGTGAGTTACAGGAAGAAATGTACAGCAAAACTATACTAGTAGGGGACCTCAACCTCCCACTCTCAAAACAAGATAAATTAAACCATAAAATAAACAAGAAAGAAGTTAAGGAGGCAAATAGAATGTTGGAAAAGTTAGGTATAATTGTCCTCTGAAGAAAATGGAAAGGAGATAGAAAGGGATATACCTTATTCTTAGTGGTACATATCTTGTAGTCAAAAATTAACTATATATTAGGGCATAATAACTTCACAATCTAATGCAGAAAGGCAGAAATATTGTATGAATCCTTTTTAGTTCATGATGCAATAAAATTATATTTAATAAAGGGCCATGGAAAGATAGACTAAAAATTAATTTGAAACTAAATAATTTAATCCTAAAGAACTGGTGGGTCAGACAACAAATCACAGAAAAAATCAATAACTTCCTTAAAGAAAATGATGAAACAACATACCAAAATTTATGGGATGCAGTCGAAGCAGTTCTTAGGAGAAATTTATGTCTTTAAATGCTTACATGAATAAAATAGAGAAAGAGGAGATCACTGAACTGGACATGCAACTAAAAAAGCTAGAAAAATAACAAATTAAAAAGCAAATTAGAAATTCTGAAACCCAAGGGAAAACTTAATAAAGTTAAAAGTAAGAAAACTATTGAACTAATAGATAAAACTGAGAGCTGGTTTTATGAACAAGTCACTAAAACAGATAAACCTTTGCTTAATTTGTTTTAAAAAATAAAGATAAAGACCAAATTAACAGTACCAAAAATGAAAAGGATAAATTGACCATCAAAAAAAGGAAATCAAAGCAATAATTAGGAGCTATTTTGCCCAACTGTATGCCAATAAATCTGACAATCTATGTGAAATAGATGGATATTTACTAAAATACAATTTGACCAGATTAACAGAAGAGGGAATAAAATACTTAAATAGCCACATTTTAGAAAAAAAAAGAAGTTGATTGAGCCATCAATGAACTTCTTAAGAATGAATCTCCCAGGCTAGATGAATTTGCAAGGGAATTCTATCAAATATTTAAAGAACAACTTATTCCAAAACTATATAAACTATTTGGAAAAAAATAGGCAAAGAAGGAGTTCTACCAAATTCTATTTATGACACAAATATGGTGATGAAACATAAACCAGGAAGAACCAAAAATGAAAAAGAGCATTATACACCAATGTTCCTGAGTATTTATACAATAATTTAACATAAAATAGTAGTAAAAAAGCAATTTTACATCAATTTATCACCAGGATAATACACTATGACAAAGACAAATTTATACCAGGAATACATAGGACCTTCATTATTAGGAAACCTATCAGCATGACTAATCATACCAAGAGCAAAAGTAACAGAAATTATATGATTATCTCAATAGATGGGGGGAGGGGGTGGAGCTTTTTACAAAACTCAGCACCCATTCCTATGAAAAACTCTTAAAAATATAGGAATAAATGGAGTCTTCCTTAAAATGATGAGTAGCATCAATCTAAAATCATCAGCAAGCATTATCTATAACGTTGATAAGCTACAAGCAAGCTCAAATGGCAAAAGAGGGCCAAAAAGCCAATGAGGAGAAGAATGTCTTAAAAAGCGGAATAGTCCAAATGGAAAAGGAATTTGAAAAACTCACTGAAGAGAATAATTCCTTCAAAATTGGATTGGAGCAAATGGAAGTTAATGATTTTAAAAGAAATCAAGATAATATAAAACAGATCCAAAACAAATGAAAAAATAAATAGAAGGCAATGTGAAATATCTCATTGGAAAAACCACTGACTTGGAAAATAGTTGCAGGAGAGATAATTTAAAATTATTGGGCTAACTGAAAGCCATGATAAAAAAAAGAGCCTAGAAATCATCCTTCAAGAAATTCTCAAGGAAAATTGCCCTGATATTCTAGAACCAGAAGGCAAAATAGAAATTTGAAGAATTCACCAATTACCTCTTGAAAAAGATCCCAAAGAGAAAACTCCTAGGAATATTATAGGCAAAGTCCAGAGTTCCCAGGTCAAGTAGAAAATATTACAAGCTGCCAGGAAGAAACAATTTGAGTATTATTGAAACACAATCAGGATATCAAAAGATCTAGCAGATTCTAATTAAGCGATTGAAGGGCTGAGAAATTGATATTCTGGAAATCAAAGGAGCTAGGATTAAAACTGAGAATCACCCACCCAGAAAAACTGAGCATAATGCTTCAGGGGAAAATATGGTAATTCAATGAAATAGAGGACTTTCAAGCATTCTTGATGAAACAGTCAGAGCTGAACAGGAAATTTGACTTTCAGATACAAGAAACAAGAAAAGCATGAGAACGTGAACAGGAAAAAGAAATCATAAGGAACTTATTAAAGTTGAAGTATTCACATTCCTACATGGAAAAATGGTACTTGTAACTCATCAGACTTTTCTTAGTCTGAAGATAGTTGAAGGGAATATATATGTGTATGTGTGTGTGTGTGTGTGTGTGTGTATATAATATATATATATAATGTATACATATATATGAGTGTGTGTGTGTGTGTATATATATGTGTGTATATATGTGTGTGTGTATGTATATGTGTATATATATGTGAGTATGTGTATATGTGTGTACATGTGTACATAGAAAGAGGACACAGAATCAATTGAATGGGAGAGAATGATACCTAAAAAATAAAATTAACAGGTGAGAGAGGAATATATTGGGAGAAGGAGAAGGGGAAAGACAGAATAGGGTAAATCATATAAAAGAGGCAAGAAAATACTGTTACAATGCAGGGGAAGAGCAGGAAGGTGAAAGGGAATGGGTCAACCTTACTCTCATTGAATTTGGCTTAAGGAGGGAATAACAAACACACTCAATTGGATATCCTACCCTACAGGAAAGTAGGGGGGAAGGGGATGAGATGGGGGATGATAGAAGGGAGGGCAGATTGGGGGAAAAGGGTAGTTGGAAGCTAACACTTTTGAAAAGGGACAGTGTCAAATAGAAAATAGAGTAAGTGGGTGGCAGGATAGGATGGAGTGAAATATAGTTAGTCCTCCATAATATAACTACTATGGAAATGTTTTGCATAACTACACATGTACAACATATATTAAATTGCTTATCTTCCCAGTGGGGTGGGTTAGGAGAGAAGAAGGGAAAGAATCTAGAAATCAAAGTTTTAAAAAGAAATGTTTACTTCAGAAAAAGAAATTTTACAATGAGCATCTCTGATTAAGTCCTCATTTCTAAAATTTATAGAGAACTGAGACAAATTCATAAGAATACAAGTCATTCCCCAATTGATAAATGATCAAAAGAGAGGTATAGGCAGATTTCAGATGAAGAAATTAAAGCTAATTATAGTCATATAAAAATGCTCTAAATTACTATTGACTAGATAAATGCAAATAAAAACAATTCTGAGGTACCACAAACCATCTATCAGATTGGCTAACATAAAAAAAAAAATCGGAAAATGACAAATTCTGTAGTGTCTGTGGGAAAAATTGGAACACCAATTCATTTTTGTTGGAGTTGTGAACTGACGCAATCATTATGGGGTGCAATTTGGAGCTATACCCAAAGAGTTCTAAAACTGTTTATACCTTTGATCCAATAATATGATTTCTAGATCTGTATCCCAAAGAGATCATACACATGGGGATAGGACCCAAATATATAGGAATATTTATGGCAACTCTTTTGTGGTAGCAAAGAACTGGAAATTGAGGGAAATATTCATTAGCTGGGGAATAACTGAACAAGCTATGGTATATGAATGGAATGGAATACTATTGTGCTATAAGAAATGATGAGCACACAGACTTATGAAATACCTTGAAAGACTTACATGAACTGAATCTCAGTGATGTTAACAGAATTGGAAAAATGTTGTACACGGTAACAGTCACATTGTGTGATGACTAACTTTGATAGGTTTATATTTTTTTTTTACTTTTTGGAAAGGGGGGGCAGGGCAGTTCCCAGGGTTAAGTGACTTGCCCAAGGTCACAAGGCTAGTAAGTGTTAAGTGTTTGAGGCTGGATTTGAACTCAGGTCCTCCTTACTCCAGGGCTGGTGCTCTATTCACTGTGCCACCCACCTGCTCCAGACTTATGTCTTCTTAAAAATGCAAGGCTCTAAGACAACTCCAAAGGACTCATGATGGAAAATGCTGTCCACGTCCAGAAAAAGAACTATGGAGCCTGAATGCAGATCAAAGCATATTATTTGCTTTCCTCTCCCTCTCTCTCTCTCTCTCTCTCTGTCTCTGTTTTTTTTCTTTCTCATGTTTTTTCCCATTGGTTCTAATTCATATTCACAACATGATCAATGTGAAAATATGTTTATATGAATGTTTATATACAAACCTATATCAAATGGCATGTCATCTTGGGGTAGGAGGAGAGAAGAGATGGTGAGAAAAATTGGAATTCAAAACTTCATGAAAGTGAATGCTGAAAACCAAAAGTAAATAAATTAATTAAAAAATAAAATTTTAAAAATAATAAAATTCATCTGGGAGAACTAAATGTCCAGTATATCAAGGGAATACATGAAATGAAATGCAAAGAAATATAACCTAGTCTTACCAGATCTAGCACTATATTATAAAGCAGTAATCATCCAAACTATTTGGTACTAGTTAAGTAATAGAGTGATGGATCAGGAGAATAGGTAGGTACACAAGAAACAGTAGTCAATGACTATAGTAATCTACTATTTAATAAAACCAAAGACACTAGATTCTAGAATAAGAAGTCAGTATTTGACAAAAACTGCTGGGAAAACTAGAAAACAGTATGGCATTAACTAGGTATAGACCAACATTTTACAGTGTATAAAAAAATCAGTTTAAAATGGGCACATGATTTCAACATAAAAATTAATCAAAAGCAAATTAGGTGAGCAAGGAACAGTTTATGGGTCAGATCTATGTAGAAGGGAAAAAATGACCAGATAAAAGGTAGACAATATTATGGAATGTAAAATGGATAATATTGATGACATTAAATTAAAAAGGGTTTGCACAAATAAAACCAATGCAAGCAAGATTAGAAGGAAAGCAAAAATCAGAGAAACATTTTCATAGTCAGTGTTTCTGATAAAGGCCTAATTTCTCAAATCTACAGAGAAATGAGTCAAATTTATAAGAATACAAGTCATTCCCCAATTCATAAATGTTCAAAGAATATGAATAGGAAGTTTTCAGATGAAGAAATTAAAGCTATATATGGTCATATAAAAATATTCTAAATCACTATTGATTAGAGAAATGCAAATTAAAACACCTCTGAGGTACCATCCCATACCAATCAGATTTTCTAATGTAACAAAAAAATAATAAATGTTAGAGAAGATATGAGAAAATTGGAACATTAATGCACTGTTATGAACTCATCCAATTATTCTGGATAATAATGTGGAACTATGCCCAAAAAGGAATCAAACTGTGCATAGCCCTTGATCCAGCAATAGCACTACTAGGTCTGTATCCCAAAGAGATCATAAGAAAGGCAAAATGACCCACATATACAAAAATATTTATAGCAGCTCTTTTTCTGATGTCAGAGAATCAGAAATTGAGGGAAGGACCATCAATCCGGGAATGGCTGAACAAGTTGTGGTATAGGAATGTAATGGAATACCATTGTACAATGAGAATTGATGAGCAGGAGGCGAGCAGAACTAGGAGAACATTGCACACAGTAACAGCAACATTATGTGACCATCAGCTTTGACTCACTTAGCTCTTTTCAGCAATATAATGATCTAAGATAATTTCAAAAGACTCATGACAGATAATGCTTTCCACATCCAGGAAAGAACCATAAAGTCTGATTGAAGCACTCTATATTCTCATTTTTTTTTCTCTCATGGTTTTTCCCTTTTACTATGATTCTTTTTTTCACAACATGACTAACATGGGAATATGCTTAATATGACTATACATGTATATCCTATATCAGATTGCTTGGCCTCATGGGGAGAAAGGGAGGAAGGAGGAGGGGAGAAAATAAGTTGGTACTTTAAATTTATTAAAAATGCATATTGAAAACTATATTTACATGTAATTAGAAAAAATAAAATGCTATTAAGTGGAAAAAAAGTTTAAAATAAACTGCTGTTGTTACTGTAGTTTTGTCTTTAGTCAAATGGTCACTAGGAAAAATTTGTTTTTGGTACCAAATTGCTTGGTTAATTGCCTTAACATATAGTTTTGCTTTGGCATAACATACATTCAACAATTATTATTATGCACCACCAAATCACCTAACAAAAATTCATTAAATGCCTAGATCACAAAGAATTGGAAAAGACACTAGTTCCAGAGTTGTGAGATCTAGGTTTGGATCCTGTCTCTTTGTGTTGAAGAAAAGTTATGTTGGGCAATTTTATTCATGTCTTAACCTCATTTAAAAAATTAGAATGTTATCCATATTGTCTATTTCACAGGGTTTTCTATGGAGAAAGCACCTTATAAGTCTCAGAGTATTACATACATGTTAAGTATTATTGCATGCATTGCTGCTTGCCAGTTTTCTGGAAATGAAACTAGGTCCTGATTAGTGTGATTAATGAATTCCCTGAAATGGTCACCTATATTCATATTTATACTATTTAAAGTTATAATTATACAAAATATGGTAATTGTTTCTAGACCAATGAAAACAAATCATAAGAATGTGACTGCTTTCTTTATTATTTCATTATTCCCATTATTGAGAACCTAACTGTAACATGTTGATATAGGACTTTATAAACATAGTATGAAGCATATACTCTGATATACTCTACCTCCATTGATTCTTACACTAAAGTATGCAGGAGAGTTATTCTTGTCCCTACTTTGTAGTTGAGCAAGTTTGGGCTCAGAGAAGTTACATGGCATGTCTAATATACAAACTGAGTGAGATTATAGTTGTTTTTTTGCCATTGGTCAATATCACATCTGAAATCTTTTCTTCAGTTCTCTGTCACATCTGAGGGAAAACCATGAACAGACTGGAGCAGGTTCAGGGGAAGATCACCAGGACACTGAAAAGGTTTGAAACCATTTAACTAGAAGATCAGTTGAAGGTACTACATATGTATATCCTGGAGAAAAGATACCATAAGGTTCGGGGCAGGTATTATAAAGCCTTTAAGCATTTGCCATATAGATGAGGAATTAGCTTTATTTTCCTCATTCACAAACACTAGAACAAAAACCATCAAACAAAAATTTTGGACTAATTAAAAATCAAGAAAAAAGAAGGAAAAATTCCCCCAAAATCAGAAATATCTAAAAGCTTCCTGAAAAGGTATTTAGTTTCCCAGTACTGGAAGTTTTCCAGCATAAGACTGATAGCTTTATTAGCACCTATTAGGTTCTCTGAGAGGGGTTTCATGTTCAAATACATGTTTAACTAGATGATGTCTGTGAATCTTTCTAACTCTTGAATTCCCTTGTATTAAATTCCTAAGTAACAAATGTGGACTCAAATCATATCATCATACTTCAAATACAGTTTTGTTATATTATCCTGACCTTCCTAGCTTCAGGGGAAAACAGTCATTAAAAAAAGAAGGTTATCAGTGAAAAAGATTTCAAGAAGGGGTTAACTAATTCTGCAAAACTTCATTTTTTATTTGAGTCTTGAAAAATCTAAACACATTCTGATTTGCAAGAATAGTATCAGCAGGCCACAAAGACATGGAGAACAGTGAGTCAACTGTGAGAATTCAATGTTTACATAAATAGACTAATAACTGAACAGAGCCCCCAGACATTTTTCAGAGCAAAGGATGACCCTGAGCTAGCAATTGATAAAAGGTTATAGAATGTAATATCACTGTTCAGGAAAAAAAAACACATCAAAATGATAAACCAAATTAAAAAGAAAGATATGATTGAGGGTTTGTGTAAGAATTAATAAAAAACACCAATATCAAAAGTTGTATATGCCACCATAAACTCCTTTATATCTAAGTACTTAGATTTTATTTGCTCTCTACGCCTGCATTCTTCCTAAGATGCTTTTCCTGAGTTCAGTTATATTGGAAAGTAAGATTATATTGCCAATGAGTTCATTTTCCTAGTATATAATACAAAACTAGGTTGCAATATTTGACAGATTTATGACTATTTGCTAAGACATATTTTATAAAATGGCAGAATAGGAGGCATTTTAATCTGTTCTCTATGGCAAACCTTCATAGAGAAAACAGTTTTTAAAAAGTAATATATTACAATTTTTTTTCAAAGCCTTTTTATTTTTTGTCTGTGGCAAAGGATATTTCTGAATAATATGTTCTAAAATAATGTATTTCTGATGAAGTGCACAATTCATTGCTTATCCTATGGAGAAAGACTTCTCCCTGTCACTGCTAAATATGTGAGTTCATGGGTATATAAAAATAGAATGCACTTGGCAATGAACATTTCAGGCTGATTGATGACACCCCATTGTCAAACAATTGATAGCTAGTGAGGAATTACAGCAACCTTGTAGATGAGCACAAAGGATTCACCAGTCCCCGCAATGTGTTAAGCAGTTCACCCTCCCTCCTGGAGGTGCCTTGGTCACAAATCCAGAGAAATCTATATTCTTTTCTATTTTTCTGACAGAACTTGTTAATCACCCCCCAGACAGATAGGTGAATGGTTAATTTCAAGGCATCACTGGTTCATATAATGTGAGAGTTGAAATGTGGCTGTAATAACTATCCAATACAATCCTTTCATGTTACAGATAAAGAAACATCGCATCCATATGGTAAATTGACTCTCTAAGTCAGAGTAAGGACTGGAAGCCAGTTCTCCATATTTCTAACCCAAGAATCAGCTATTTTAACCTCTCCAATTATTTCAGTGATGTTCATGATTTTTATTAATGTTAGCATTCCCTTCACCAACACAGATAAATTTCTCTTAATTATAGGTTTCTTATGAGATGTCTTGCCCAAAAAAATTTCTTCCCTAGTGGACAAACTGCTAGTTATGAGCTTACCTACACTAGGTTAGACTGATCATATTGGAGAAAGAAATGGCAAACTTCAGGATCTTTGTCAAGTTAACTCCAAATGAGGTTCTGGATAGTTGGACACAACTGAAAACAAATGAACAACAATATTGATCACATAACACATTGCTGAGTCTATTCTAAAAAATTTTCCAGGTTGGTAGAAACTTAAGTTGCCACATTCTTGAGGAAGCCTTCAAGAACCCTTGGACATCTCCATGACATGATGAGACATTGGAGACCTTTAGAGGCATATATGGTTCTGTGCCTGTCTGAGATTCCAATATCAACTATATAGGATAAATGATTTGGTTAATTCACTTAATCAAAATTTAGGATTCCTCCTAGTTTTGAGATCCAATTATTGTCTAATTCTGTAATTCATTGATTCTTTACTATCTTAGAGGATCAATATTATTGATGTGGGTATTGTCATTTTGGTGTATACCAAAGTCCATCCATTCTTTCTTATTTTCTGTGAATTTCACCCATATTCATAGATCCTCTACAAAGGATCAACTCAATGTGATAGAGACCTTCTGCTTGATTAAAAAAAAAAGCATATGTTGGAGATCAGCACAGCGTTCAGGCTACTCATTTAGGGCCCTTTGCGCTAATCATGTGATTGGATTATCTTTTTTTTTTATCATAATGTTCATTGGGTCATTTTGTGTGGATAGGTCCTTACTAGAAATATGCTACAGCCTCCATGTATTCTCCCCATTGCCCTTAGCATTGTTCACAACTTTGTTTCTTCAGAGATCATGATGTTCTAAGATTGACAACTACACAGAACCACCAAGAAATATTCATGCTACAGTGATGAAGCCATTTTGCTTCCAAGGAGCATCCTGAGATAATAAAAGTAATGAATGATTTTTAAAATACAATCCAGTTTGTCATCTTCCTCTAATAGGAGTTAAATCAGAATATCCCCAGAACAGGGTTAGGCCCAAACCTCTTTCCCATACTCAATTAAAAATTAATTTTCCTTAAAAATCAAGAAAGCTGTCTCCATGACCTTTATAAGTTCATTCAAATAACCTTTGGGGGGAAAGTAATGGATTCACAATGTTGTTTTTCTTTTATCTAAGTGGATGTCTGAATGAATTTCTACATTTGTACCCAAACAACAAATTTCAGTAACTTTGGTGCATGGAACTTTGTTTTGTTTTCTTCAAATGTAATCAAGGCAAAAGAATGATATGTGGTTTTCAAGATTTTTGAGTTATCTGTTTAATCTTTAGGTAGTCACACTTATTTTTTGCAACTCATTTTCCTTGTCTGTACAATCAACTTAAATTGTATTTGTAAAATACTTGGCCTAGTCCCTGGGGCATAGAAGGTATTTGATAAATCCATTCTTCCCTTCACCTCTTGTAAAATGAAGTTCTGGAGTAGATGATCCTTGAAGTTATCTTCACTTCCACATAGAATTGGAAGATTCTGTTCTGAGACAAGTTTCCTACTCTGACTTTTTCTGATACTTTGTTAGACTGATAATGAACTATATTGTATAATTAAGCTTAAAAATCTATAATCAGTGAGGAAACAAATATTTATTAAAAACTTACTATGTGCAATGTGCTATGTTAACCACTAGGGATATAAAAATAAGCAAAGTAATAGATAATTCCTGCCCTCAAGGAGTTGGCATTTTAATAAGGGAAAACTGAATGTATGTGGGAGGGTAAAAGTCAAAATGCTTGGGAAGAAATAAAGATGTGACAGTCCTGAGAACTGTCCTTAAAATAAAGTTCTAGCAGGAGTCGTCCAATCTGGGGAATGGAACTCAGGGACTGAGGTTATGCCTGAAATAAGAATACCAAGGCTAAGGGGATCCTACAGAAAGAAGAATTTTCTGGGGCATGATAAGGGAATCCAAATTGCAGCCTAATGAGAAATTAAGAGAGTGCTTGATGTTTTTGTTTGTTGGTTTTGTTTTGTTTTGTTTTGTTTTTTAAATCAGGGACCCTTTTGGTAGTTTGTTGAAGCCCATGGACCCAGTCTTACTATGATGCTTTTAGGTTTGGCTGGGGGGCAGGGCAGAGGGAGGGAGGCAGAGTCAGGATGGTGGCATAGAAACAGGAGAAGTCCTTGGCTTCCTCCCCGCCAAACACCTCAAATACCTATAAAATATGACTCTAAACAAATTTTAGAGCTCCACAACTCATAAAATGACAGAGAAACAAGGCTCCCACTGAAAGCAGCCTGGCAGATGGATGGAAAAGGCTCATCTCAGTGCAGCATGCTGGGAGCAGAGCCCAGCCCCATAAGGTTATAGCCCCAGGCTGTCCAGGAGAAGCCCCATCTGGAGCTTTCAGGAGAGTGGATCACTGGCAGCTGTGGTGGTTTCCAGAATTACAAACCCATAAGAACCAAGGACGAAGGGAAAAGGTCAGTGGAAATTGGCTAAATTTTGGGGAGAGCGTCTGGCCGAACTGCCTCCAGAGCTAGAAGCAATCTGAAGCAGTGGCCCTGCAGCCACCTTCATGTGGCTGCTTCAGAAGCTCCCAGCTTGCAGATTACAGTGGGGCCAAGCAAGAATTCAGAGGCTAAGTACTCTTGCCTTGAGCTCTCTGGATCGGGATCATGGTCTTAGGTGGTGGTACTGAGGTGTTTTCAGTGAGCAAAAACTGGTGGGGGCTGTAAAGACTGCAGTCTCCTAATAGCTCCAGCAGATGGGAAAACCACAGCAATTTGGGACAGAGATCTCCCCTCTGAAGCAGACCTCTACTGAGCCCAAAAGTCAAGTAACAGACTGGCAACATGAGCATGCAAAGGAAGCAAAGAAAGCTCAGCAATACAACTTTATATTCCTTTTTTTGGGAACAAAAAGGATCAAAGCATGGAACAGCAGGAGGACAACACAATTAGAACTCCCTCACCAAAAGCTTCCAAGAAAAATGTAGACTGGATACAAGCCATAGAGGAACTTAAAAAGGATTTTGAAAACTAAATAAGAGAAGTAGAGAGAAAATTGGGAAGAGAAATGAGAATGATACAAGAAAATAATGATGAGAGTCAACAACCTGACTAAAGAAAATAACACCTTAAAAACAGACTAACTCAAATGGCAAAAGAGGCCCAAAAAGCCAAGGGGAGAAGAATGCCTTAAAAAGTCAAATTTGCCAGATGGATAAAGAATCTCAAAAGCTCGCTGAAGAGAATAATTCTTTCAGAATTAGAGTGGAGCAAATGGAAGCAAATGACTTTATGAGAAATCAGGATACTCTCAAATAGATCCAGACAAGTGTAAAAAAATATAAGGCAATGTGAAATATCTCCTTAAAAAAACCACTGACCTGGAAAACAGATCCAGGAGAGACAATTGAAAAATTATTGGACT
>CM053581.1:58674863-58690044 GCA_028627135.1 Pseudochirops cupreus | reverse complement strand
GGGTTGATGGGGGAGGATATAGGAGAGAGCAGATTGGGGGAGGGGGTATACAGTGGGATGGTTATTTTGGGGTGCTGGGTAGGGGAAAGTCAGCATGAAAATTTGTAACTCAAAATCTTGTGGAAGTGAATGATGTAAACTAAAAATAAGCAAAAGTTAAAAAAAAAGAATGATGCCTTTAAATGCATAAAAGAAAATGTATGGTCCTACCAAGGACATTAAATTAGATTAAAGAGTTACAAAATACATATTTTTAAAAAGCTAACAGGGCCCAGGTTCCAAATCCTTGATCTAGGAAATTGTTTAATTAAGTTGATTTAATAAACCCAATATTGCTCTTGGTCCTCAGATGGAACTTTCCTGGCTTCTTAGATATTAGAGAGCCTCAACTCTGTCAGGAGCAAAAACATTCCCCTTTCCACAAGGATCTTCAACTTCATATAATCGTAGATTCATAGCTGGAAAGGACCTGGGAGACTATTAAGCCTAATTGCCTCATTTTGCAGATTAAAGAAAAAAAATAAACCTAAAGCACACAGAAAATACATGACTTCCCCAGGATCATACAACTACAAAGTATATGATGAGGATTTCAACTCAGGTACACTTACTCTCAGTCCAGTGCTTTCATGACCTTACCACAGTATTGTTTCTAATTCTTTCCTCATTCTCCACAGGGAGCTATGCTTGCATTACTCAAATTTGGCACCCCAAAGTGACTTTAGATAGGAAACTTCATCTGAGTGGGAGCCATCAAAGTCTTTTCAGAAAAATGACAGATTAAAAATGTGGGAAGAATATTCAAATGAGTCAATGGACCAAGATGATTCTCAGAAAAAATATTCCCATTCTTTTTCTATGACTGTTTGGTCTTCTGTAAAATGAAAGTGTTATATACAATGACCTTTAAGGCCTATTCCAATGCTGACAGTGATAACTCTAAGTAGCCCTTCAAGCAGAACTCCCAAAGGGATCATACCTAGACCAACATGACCTTTAGGTATTTTCATGTTGCCAGTGCTGGAGTATGCTCCAGATTTAGCAAAATTCTGTACTCAGAAGGGGGATGAGATAGGGTTCATGGAAAGAATTTTAAAGCTCTAGAGATCTGGTTTAAAGGAACAATGGGCAAAAGTAACAGAAAGACATATAAAAAAAAATTACCAGCTTACT
This sequence comes from Pseudochirops cupreus, assembly GCA_028627135.1. NCBI lineage: Eukaryota > Metazoa > Chordata > Mammalia > Diprotodontia > Pseudocheiridae > Pseudochirops > Pseudochirops cupreus. Next base: position 58,688,871 of record CM053581.1, on the reverse strand, counting down.
CTCAAACAGAGCTGCGTAAATATGGAATGGGCTGTCTTTGGAAGCAAGCAGTTCATTTTCTATCACTAGCATTTAAACACACCATCTTTATTATTGACAATTCTGTATCAAAAGATGCCAGGAACTTGAGGACACTCCAGTCCTCACAGGTCATGAAAGTGGAGAGATAGGAAGGAGAAAAAGAGAGAGACACAGAAAGAGACAGATAGAAAAGGAGAGGCAGAGACAAATAGAGACAGAGATACAGAGGCAGACAGAGAGAAATAGAGGAAGGCTTTCAGACAGAGAGGAGAGAGAGAAGAAGAGAGAGACAGAAGGAGAGAGAGAGAGAGGGAGAGAGAGAGAGGGACAGACAGAGAAAGACAGAGAGACAGAGAAAGGCAGAGAGACAGAGAAAGAGACAGAGACAGAGAGAGACAGAGAGATAGAGAGACAGAGAGAGAGAGAGAGAGAGAGAGAGAGAGCACAGATTGTTGATTCACTCAATAATACTCCAGCAAAAGAGGAAGGGGACTAAGAGAACACACAGCCAACAGTGACCAACTTGGAAGTATGGAAACTTTTATCTTTATATAGAGGTTGTGATTTAAATCTGGGTGACAGCTGTCACTGAAAAGCTCTAAGATGCTGATTCACTAAATGACTACTTTCAGCTGAGAAGGAATTTAGCATTCTGTGGAGAGATGCATCCAAAGAGATGTCGCTGAGGTAGAGAGTATAATTAGAAGGAATTGATCACTCTCTTGGCAGTCAAGGGATGAAAGTAGCCACTAGTTAGAAGCTGAGTCCAGAACTCTTCTTGGGTCTTAAATACAGTCCCCCTAGTTTAGGATATGCTGACATTCTTAAAGTGTACTGTTTGAGAGAAATCACATTGTTGGTGTCTCCAGCTGTTTCTATACTTTTTTAAAAAGTGAATGTTTCAGTCATATATACTTGCCCTTTATCAACTGGGCAATTCTCAACAATATTTCTTTCTGGGAGGGGGAAGAGAAAAGCATGTATGGATCCTGAATGAAGGTGCAAAATGGAACTTCTCAGTCAGAATCATCATTTTTTAGATCAAGGTAAAAAAATTACCTATTTCAAATGACTACTTTTTTACCTCCCCCAAAAATCTTGAGTCTCATGGAGATGAAGTGACTTGGACCAGATCACACAGCCAATGTCAGATTCAGAGAATTTTGTTGCTTTTATTTCTACTAAACTGAATAAACATTATTTATGCATCTGCTCTATGAAGGGCACTTTGATTAGTCCAAGAAAATATGAAGAGTTTATCTAAAATACAGTCTTTGCCATTAGGTAGCTGAAAGTAGTCAAGACATTTATCGAGGAAAAAAAAAATCAAAGCTATCTGAGTAAGAGTTGAAAAAAAATGTCACTTCCACCCTCCCTCCTTTGCAGAGGTGCAAACAGCTAATAGAACAGCTAATATTTTTTTTCAATGACTTGTTTATTTACTTTTACTTTACAAGATTCTGTTCCACAATCACTTGAGTTTCAGATTTTCTCCCCTCCCTTCCCCCTCCCCCCCACGGTGGCGTGCAGTCATGTATAGGATCTGCAAATACTTTCACATTGTACATTAGTTTGGTTATATGGAAGGGTTGTAACCAATGAGTGATCACTGGGAAAAAAAAAAAGCAAAACCAGATATGAAAGAGAACAATAGCATGTTTTTCTTCAATCTCCATTTAAACTATAGTCTTTCTATATCTTTCTCTGAGTTTAGATATCTCCTTCCATCCTGAGGCCTGTAGAGTTGTCTTTAGCTGCGCATTGTTGAGGATAGTCCAGTTTATCAAGGCTGGTCATCATATGTACGATGTGTCTGTGATTGTGTGTATAACAGCTAATATAACAATAGGTTACATGTGATTGTTTTCCTTCTTTCTCTCTTTTTTTTTCTGGCCTTTGTTACAAAGATGACTTTTAGGAGAGGGGATAGGAATATAATGGAAAATTAATGTGTTATGAAAAGAGAAAATATCAATCAAAATAAGAGAAAAATGAAATCTATATCAGAAAAATGCTCTTTGGAGAGATGGCTTAAATTGCCACACCACCCTATCAAGAACCCACAGATTATTGAAGCAAAATGAAGGTCAATTACCCTCTTAAACTCTGCTCTTTAATCTGGCATGTCTCTGCCCATACTTGATTGTACAGAATCTAAAGCAAAGAGCAAAAAGAAATAGAGTTGCTGTCTCTGAAACAGTGGGGGAATATTTCACTTAAAAGTCCTGCGGGCTAACACTCAACATGTGCTCTGGTTACAATCAATAGTTGCAGAAAAAATACCCACTAATAGGATTATTAAGTACACTTCTTAGATTGCTTATTGGGAGGAAAAACGACAGCAACAAAGCAGCCCTTTAATCTACCTCAGTGCCTTGGGTAGGCCAATAGTCACATGGAGGATGTTCCCAATATTGTTTCTCATGTCTCCTTAGTAGATCACCAACAAGGAGGATTTTCTTCAATTTTCTGATGTGCAGCCTGGAAGTAGAGGGTAAACTATGTACCCAATATCAGACAGCAAATTGGTTTCACCTAGAGGAAAAAAACAAAAACCAAACAAACAAAAACCTCAACTTTGGCATTCCCAGATGGAATAGCTATAGGAGAAGACCCAGTAATATAGCTATTGAGGGGAAAAGGGCAATGAACACATTGAAAGCTTTCCATCATTTAATGAAGAAGGCTACATCTACTTTTGATACTTAACTGAAGGGCATGCTTTAATCTGGAGCATAAAATAATTTGAAAATCTGTCTGGTGTAGTAGATGGAGAGTCAGTCTTCAGCAAGAAGACCTTGGTTCTAGTCCTGGAATGACAGATATTGACTGTGTGACCCCTAGGCAAGTTAATCAGTCTTTCAGTGCCCCAGGTAACTCTTTAAGCCCACAGCAGAAGCCTCAGAATAGATGCAGGGAGACTGATCACTAAGAATGATTTATTGAAGTACTTTATGACGGAGACTTGTTTTAGACTGGAAAAATGACACAATGTTTAACTCGGAGCCAGAAAGACCTGAGTTTGAATTTTGCTACAGGTATTTACTAGCTTTGTAACCCTGGATAAGTCACTTAATTCTCCCATCATTAATTTTGTCATTGAGCTTGATAATAGCAACTACCTCACAGAGTTAGGAGGTTCAAATAACATATGAAAAACATTTTGTAAACCTTAAAGCACAATAGAAATATTAGTTATCATCACTATCATTATTATTATTTCTATTCTAAAGCTCTAGATAACTATACTTAATTTTTTCAGTTAATACATAAACATTTATTAAGCAACTAAGATGTGTCCAACACTATGGCAAGTACTAGGGGATACAAAAAAGCAAGACAACAACAAGCACAACTAAACCAGACCATGCCTTCAAGGAGATTACAATCTGATGAGGATGATAACACATGCACAAGTTGAAAGGGTTTTAGGATAAGGAGCTGCCAGACTCCCAGAAATGGTAGAAAAGTCAAAGAAGTCTCAAAGTAGTGCAGAGAGGTACATATGTTTGCATGTTTTCTCCCCTATCAGATCATAAAGTGCTTTTTTTGTATCCCACAGTGCCTTGCACATAGTAGGTATTTAATAAATGTTTGTTGGTTGATTGAGGTTTTAGAATTCATAATTCCACCCTCCAATCTGAGGGACGAAAGGGTAGATATGAGGTGGAGTACCAAGGCTGATGGGATCTTGCAGGATGATAGGGTTTTCCGAATAATATTCCTGGGACTTAGTGAAGAACTCTGAGAGGTCCCAGAGTAATACAGTCAGTTGAGAAATGATTCAGTCACTCTAGATGTCTGATTATGAAAGAAGAGTTTGGTTTAAGAGAGACAGTATAGAAGAGGGCAAAGAAATTTTTTTTTTGAAAATTTCAAATGAGCTAATATAATAGAAAGGACATAACCAGAAATCAGGAGGCCTGGGTAGTTTTGTCTAAGTTACTTTCTACAATCCTTAGTTTATCTTTAAAATGTAAAAATTGAACTAGAAACCTTTACTATTATACCTTCCAGCACTCACAGAATATGGTGGTATAGTAAGGGGGAGGGTTACAATCCTTTACAGAGGTCTAGCTTTCCCTGTTACTTCCAAGTTCTTATTAGCTCATTTGACCCAGTCCCACTAACAGCCCCAGAAATGTTCCCCTTCCCTGAAGATGTTAATACACTACAGAGGCTTCATATCAGTAGCAAAGGACAGAAACAATCCAATTAAAATAGCAAGCATTGCAATATCAAGGAAATAGATCAGCAACAATATCTTTCATACCAATGGTCTGATTAAGCCCTTTTGTCTCTTGCCAGCCCTTTAGGGTTAGATCAGTGAATCTCATCTTTCACCTATCCCTGGGACAGTTCCACATAAAAAAGCAATGAGAAGGGGGGGATGCACCTCCCAATACAATGAGGAAGATTTTTCAGTCATTTTGGATAGTTAACTCATTAAGAGACTCAGAGACTCCATTCTGCTATTGCTGGATAGCATATCCTGGATAGCATGGCAAATGGGCTATGACAAAAAAAGATGGCCTTCACTCCCATTCCTGGGGTGTCATAAGTGAGTGCCTACCTTGCCTACCCATAGTCCTGACTCTGCTTTGAATTTTAGAAAAATCTTGCTTGCAAAGGTTGTTAGACTTTGGTATATACCCCCACCCTGCCTTGATGGCTTTAAGATTATATTAGACAATTCTGCCATGGATGATATCTGTGCAACTTTGCTATAAAACTTAACTGACTAATGTACCTTAATATTTCCTAGTGCAGACCTAGCCTTAGTAAAGTAACAAGACAGAGCAAAAGAATCCCCTTCTTATGATGTGTCAGTGAACTTGGAGTTGATTAAATCCTCATAGGAAAGCAATAGAGAGGCAGAGTGATTTCGGAAAAGCTGAAATGAAGCCAAGCGACCATTACTTTAATGCTTATAGGAACTAGAGTGATAGACATCACAGATATTCTGAAATAGGTAGGCAGATTGATGGCACCATCCTGGGCTAAGTCTTCAAGCTAACACAGACTTTCAATCCATGGCAGAATTCCATTTGGCACCCAATTTGTCATCAAGAGTAGAGGATTACTCAATTTCCTACCAATGCTTATATCAGGAGTAGTCACATAGTAGGCACTCAGCAAATAATTCATGACTGATCACCTTCAATGGTATAAAATATATTGGAGGCTTGTCTCATTTTTAGAACACTTTTAGAAGCAGAATCTAGAGGGAACAAAGTAAAATGCAATTTATAAAAAGGCCCATAGTGAAGGATGCCCTGGAAATACATCTTTTCAAAGTCCAAATTTTATCTTTTCACTGAAGTTCTTCAATAATCTAAACCTACCCAAATTTCTAATATTCTTTTCTGATTCTCTTGGCCATGGGTCATGCACTTCAACCAAACTGGTTTTGACATGGTCCCTCAGTGATTAATTACCTTTGCGACTTTGCTCATATCAGTTGCTACTTCACTCGATCCCTTCCTCCCTTCCCTTCTTCACTAATGTTTAGATATACCAAGGCTCATTTGGATTCTTATTACTTTCATAAAGCCTTACTGTGTGATCCTCACCTACAGTGATTTCTTTTGGTCTGATCTTCGAAAGTAGTGCTGGGCTGGGAGTAGGTAAGAAGACTTTTTCTCTGATAATTACTAGCTGTGTTATCCCCTGGAAAGTGACTGACACTCTCTGAACTTCATCAGTAGCCTCTTAAGGTATTAATTAATAACCCAAGGAAGTTATATTTGTACTGTGTAGCTTATGGGTTTGTGATGAAGATAGAAACTGGTGAACTTTAAAATGTTATCTGCATAACCTATCATTATTAATTTGATGTTTGTAGTGGAATAACTCTAAACTTTTAGTCAGAGGACCTGGGATCATTTCCCACATCTACCACTAACTGGCTCTGTGGCTTTAGGCAAATCCTTTGGCATTACAAGTTTTAATTCCTCCTTTGTAAAATGGAAGGGCAAGTCTACACTATCTCTAAAGACCAATTTAATGATTTACTTATTTTTTTTAGCCTTTTCTCTCTTTTTGTTGTGAATTTCAGAATCATCAGTAAACACAATTTTGTCAATATACAAATGTAAAAAAAAGGGGAATTACATAAGAAACTATAAACAGCTTACAATTTTGTGACAATTCTTGTAATGTCTGACATTGTATATGTCTTGTACATAGTAAATGCTCAGTAAATGTTCATTAATTAATTGTTCATTACTTTTTATGGCATGGTTTATCTTCTCAACAAATTTATTAGAGGAGAAACTGAATTTTATTTTATTTCTTATACCCAATTGTGACAAGCCCTCCTCCCGGGCCCCAATCCAATATCTTCTAACAGAGAGAGAGAGAGAGACAGAGAGAGAGAGAAAGAGAGAGAGAGAGAGAGAGAGAGAGAGAGATCCTATCTTACAGTAGTGCAGCCTGAGGGAAACATTTAATAGTAAAATAGAGAATTCTAAAGCCAGTAATGAGTCATGGTCAGAAGGTATGCTGGATGGGTAGCCGAGAAGTCTAGATTTGTTGGAATGCTAAGCTATGGGAGTCATAAGAACCAGATACCAAAGCACAGATCAAGTGGGAAAAGAACAAAGTATTCAAAACAGGCAAAGGAAATGAGGAAGACCTTTACTGGAGCCAACAACCAGCAACTATAGAATAAGTCAAGTGTCTTTAATGTTCTGTCAGACATGGAGAGACTGGGTAGGGACTCTCTTCATTCTTGCTATTTCAAAATTGCCGTGGTTATATTAAATATGTAGTGGAAAGAGGCTGAGGTTTAGGTTTCTCCAAATTCCATTCTGCTACTTGTTACTTGTGTAACATTGAGCAAGTTATACAATCCCTCTGGGTCCCCGTTTCCTCAAAGGAAAAATGGGGAGGGGTTGAGGTTGGGATAAATGACCTCCAAGGTCCTCTCCAACTCTATAGCTATATTTCTTATGAACTATGCATTAGGACCATGGTTCCTATACTACCTTTTCTGTCTTAATGGAGCAGACTTGTGAAGCTTTAGGAATAAGCCAAACCTATCATATTACTATATCTATATAGATCTATCCATAAAAAAATATAGATAGAGATTTAAATATTCTTATATCTACAAAATATGTTTGACTTTAATTCATAGTTCATAAAAAGCATGACTTTGAAACCAGGAGGTACCCCAAAGGTCATTGAACCCCAGATCCAAACCCTCCTAATTTACTATGCTGACAAGCGTTTTTCTTCCATCATTTCTTTCTCCTTATCTTTCCTTGCTTGCTTGCTTCCTTCTTTCATTCTTTTTTTCTTCTTTCTCTCTTCTCTCTTTTTCTATGAATTGTGTTTTTATGTATAGGAATGCATATATATAGATATAGTTAGATACCTACAGATTCTATATACATATTGATATTTATGAATACAGGTATGTAAATACATAGACCAAGTGTTTATTAAACATTTACTTTTTTCCAGGACCCATAGAAAATGCTGCAAACATGTGGGAAAACAAATGACATCACTTTCTCTCAAAGAGTTTACATTCTAATGTGAGGATACAACACAGGAAAAGTGCTACTGAGAAGATAGAACTATCAAAGTAAGGCTTAGCTGAAAGACTACAAAGTGTGTTTTAATTTCTAAATAAAGATGACAAAAAACTCACTTATAGGTCAAGAAAACCAGGAGAGGAGTCCTAGTTTCCCAAAGTAAGGTGGTGATGAATAGAGAATGAATTTGCAGAAGTTCTTCTTTGGGGAAGACTGAAAGAAATTCATTTCCCTTGATTCCTTGCTCTCTTCCATCCCACCTTCCCAATCAGTTGCTTATTTTTGTGATTTCTATCACCAGAGTATTTCACATCAGTCTCCTCTCTACTCACATGACAACCATTCTAGGTTGCTCATTCTTCATCACCTCTTACTTGGACTAATGCAATAGCCTTAGGTCCCTTCCCTCTTGATCTGCCATCCTCGCAGTTTCTAGAAGGTTATTCCTCAAGTGAGAGTATGATTGTATCAATGTCCCACTCAAAGAACTCCCTATTTCCTTAAGAATCAAATATGAGCTCCTCTGATTTGTTATTAAAGCTCCTTTTAATTCAACTCTGCCCTTTCCTTCTTGACCTTCCTTTATTCTATGGTTGGGTCTAACTGACCTTGCTATATCTCATGCATAACTCTCTATTTACTGATCGTATTTGAACTGTCTGTACCCACTTCTCATTCTGTCAAATCTCTCCATCCTGTGCTCCTTCCCACCCCTCATTGACTTTGTATTAGAATGTAAGCACTTTAAACTAGGGAATATTTTTTTTAAACCCTAACCTAGAACAGTTTCTGGGATTATTATATGTTTAATAAATGCTTGTTGATTGATATATAACATGCCCTTAATAATTATAGATTTAACAAAAAATAAACATTCTGTTGGACATATTTAATTACTAAACCAAATTAAATGTTTTTACCCTGATCAATTTTTTTTTTGCTGCTTCGTAAAAATCCCTGAAGTTTAAAAGTGAAAAGGAAAGAAAACTCATTTGGTAAAGTGGTTTCAATCTAGGCAGAAAGATAGTTGCTATGTGTTACCACTTAGAGAACACTCGCATGGAATGAGATTTAAATTCAGGTGATATAAATGTCTAGTCTTTGAAAACTCTTGCTAAGTATTAAATTGGGTGCAACGTTTACATCTTACAACAACAGGATAGTTCAGAACAACATTAATGAAATGGAAATGTTTTTGTCTTTTTGTAGTGACCAGAAGAGACCATTTCCTAATTGGAGGCCCAGGTTAGAAAGTTGCTGATCAATATACATTTTAGGCAACAAAAGATGCTCTCACAAAAGCAATTGCCATCTTTTCCTGAAATTACATACAACTCCCTGCCCTACCTCTGACTTCCATAGGACCAATAATCTTCCCTCTCATGTTGCATTTTATGTTTAGCACCTGTCACATTGCAGGCTTTACTGAGGCAAGTCTATATTTCAGGGTCTCATTTGAAGATAGATGAGGCATCAATCATTCTCTAAGTCACATGATTGTTAAGGGACAGAGTTATTTATAACCTCAATTTCTTCATGTGCAAAATGAAGGGATGGAGCTGTTGGACCTCTTAGAGGTCTGATATAATATATGTTAAGTACAAACATTGTATGTATATTCTAAGGTCCCTTTCAGAAATTCATTAAAAAAAATTCTTAGTCTTACTATGCACCAGATATTATAACATATGCTAAAGATGTAAAGACAAAAGCAAAATAATTCCTATTCTCAATTAGCTTAAATTTTATTGCAGAGAAAATGATGCACACACAGACAAAAAAAATCAAAGCAAAGACAAAGTAATGGGGACATAAAGAATGTAAAACTAAATAAATGAGAAAAAAATCATGATATAAGAGGTGGCTCTTTTTCCTTGAAGGAAAAGTGAGATTCAAAGAGACGATCATAAGAAAGGAGTGGATAAAGGAAGGAGGGGCAACCTTTGCAAAGATATGGAGAGAAGAGATAAATTGGCAAGTATAGGATATATCATATAGGCTTGTTTGGGTGGAATATAGACTTTATGAAGGTGGATAATGTGTTGTAAGCCTGGAAAGGTAGACTGGGGTCAGATCATAAAAGACTTCTCTATGGTCTTCTCTTGATTGGCCAGTTCCTATTAAAACTTTCATTTTAAGGAAAAGAAGCAGGCTCACTGTATTTACTCCTTCACTCCTCCCCATGGCCCACATCAGACTCTCTAGGCGTTTCTGTTCCTCTATCATGCCCCAGAGTGACTATCTAAAAGGTAACTGGGTAGCATAATGGATGGAATGCTCCACCTGGAGTCAAGAAGACCTCACTCGCTTACTAGCTGTGTGATCCAGGGCTAGTTGTTTAACCCCTGTTTGTCTCAGTTTTCTCATCCATAATAATGGGATGATGATAATATTTAGTTTCCTAGATGCTACTGTACATACGTAATGGAGAATAATTAATAGTAATAATAAATAGCATTTATATGCTGCTATTTTCTTGACTCTTTGCTAAAATATTGATGATTATTATCTAATTTAATCCTCAAACAACCCTCTGAGATATGTACTATTAGTATCCCCATTTTACTGATGAGGAAATTAAAGAAAATAGAAATTAAGTGACTTGCCCAGGGTCACAAAGTTAGTAAGTGTTTAAAGCCTGCTTTGAACTCAGGTTTTCCTTATTCCAGGCCCAGTGCTCTAATTGTTGTGCACTTAGCTAACCCAGATGATCATGCAACTGCATCAGTAATAAAAATAGCCTAGATTTATAGAAAACTATAAATATATTATCCATAAGCTCTTTGAGATATGGGACTTGGTCATTTTTTTCTTTGTGTATTGCAAACTCCAAGCATTGTGTCCAGCCCATAGCAGAAGCTTAATAAATATGTATAGAATGGAAGAAGCTAATCTAACTCTCACAGCAGCCCTGTGAATTAGTTGGTAATAGTATCATTATCCCCATTTTGATGGGAAGAAAACTGAAGTCCAGAGAGGTTAGGAAAATTGTTTAAGATGACATTATATGGGGATAGAGTCAGGCAGAATTTATGTATTTGGATTTGAAATCCAGGACTCTTTTCATATATGAAGGTTTTGCTAAACCTGAAGATCTGCAGTTAGTTATTCATTCAGTGGCAATTTTTTAAAGTGATTACTACATGAAAAGAATGGGTAGTTAAGGCCCCCAAATTATCACCTCATCGACCATCAACAAAACTTCTAATACATTTACTCTACCTGGGCTGGTGGGCAGCTGGGCAGTATAGCAGTTAGAGCGCTAGGCCTGGAGTCAAGAAGACTCTTCTTCCTGAGTTCAGATCTGACTTCAGACACCTACTAACTGTGTGACCCCATGAAAGTTACTTAACCCTGTTTGCCTCAGTTCCTTACATGTAAAATGGGATGGAGAAAGAAATGATGAACAACTCCAGTGTCTTTGCCAAGAAAACTCCAAATGGGGGTCACAAAGAGTCAGATACAAGTGAAACAAGTGAATAACACCGTCACCTGAACTGGTCCTTTGATGTTAGCCACAGTTAAGTTACCATCACCACACTCAAAGACTTTCCAATTCCTTGGAACCTACCAGAGGAATATGGTGTTATTTCTTAATTACAAACAGTCACCTGAATGTAAATAGTATAAGATTCAAAAAGTTGCATGCATTTATTAACACTTTCTATGCACAAGTCATGGTGTTAGACACCGGGGATACAGAAATTAATAAAAAAATACAACATACAATTTCTGCCCTTGATGAGCTTACATTCTGTTCTTGAGGAGTAAGAGTGATTTAATATGAATTTAAAGAAGTATATATGAGAAGCATTTTGAGAGAAAGAGAACAATAACAATTGGGAGGGGTGTGTGTGAATAGGGAAGACAGAAAAGACCTTAAGTAGGAAAAGACAATGGAGCTATTATTTGAAGGAAGATAAGAGTTCCTATCAGATAACAAGAACACAGAAAGCATTACTGTCATGAGGAGGCCCTTGTATAAAATCATATAAGTGGGAGATGAAATGATATGTCTGGAAACCAGCTTGCTGATCAAAAACACAGTATTTAAAAAGGATAAATATGAAATAAGACTGGAATGGTAGGTGGTAGCCATAATCTGGAAGATTTTAAATGTCATCCTGAGGATTTTACATTTTATCTGAGGGGCAAAATTTAAAATTTTGCTTATTTAAAATCATGGCACAAGATTATCTCACAAAAATTACAATTGCAGGAGACCCAAAGGGCAATGGAAAGATACAGAGTGGGTGTAATGAAGCTGCAACAAATCACTAATCATGATTTAAACCCAAGAACAGACATAAAAGACACAAAGGGCATGACGAGCTGGAAGAAGAGGTCAGCAAGTCACAAAGCAGGAGTGAGGAATAATAGATGGACTGAGTTCTGCACAAACATTCTTGAAATATAATTTTAAAAAGAACCAATTGTATATTTTTATGTTGCCTACATCTGCTATGGAAGATTTAGGGAAAGGTATGGGCAGACAAGGCAGAGGATGAGACAATATGAATGGGTTTCACTCTATACTTGCAGAAAAAAGTACAAAAATTATGAGATCACAATCCCAATAAAGTATTTTGTGGGGTACAAAGAAAAGTAAGGCATAGATGTTGTTTTTAAGAAGCTTATGATCAGGCAAGAATTTAAAATGAGATATACCCAAGTAACAGAATAGGAATATGACTCTGGTAATTACTACTACATATGGAAATGTGTGTACGTGTGTGTGTGTGTGATTACATGCAAATTATTTAACCAATATGTGCTTCAGAATCTTTTTCTGTGAATTGATGATTTCCAATATCTATTCCAGAGTAGCTAGATAGCACAGTGGATAAAATGCTGCTCTTGAAGTCGGGAAGATTCATTTTCCTGAGTTCAAATCTGGCCTCAGCCACTTACTAGCTATAGATATACTCAACTCAATGGAGAATTTCAGAGAATGGCAAAGAGAGATAAAAGGTTTTCTTAAATGAACAATATAAAGAAATAGGGAAAAAACCCACAATAGACTGGGAAAGACCAGGGATATCTTCAAGAAAATTAGAGATATCAAGGCAAAAAAATATGAGTATGATAAAAGACAAAAAAAGCTAGGTACTTTAAAGAAGCAGAAGACATTAAGAAGAGGTGGTAGGAACACATAAAAGAAATATATAAGAAACATCTTAACATGGTAATCATGATGGTGTGGACCTTAGAAAGCATTGCTAACAATAAGGCTTGTGGGGGTGATGTAACAATAGTTGAGCTATTTAAAATCCTAAAAGAAGATGCTATTAAAGTGTTGTGCTCAATATGCCAACAAATTTTGAAAACTGTGTTTGAAGAATTCAGTTTATGTATCAATCCTAATCCTAAAGAAGGACAATGCCAAAGAATCTTCAAATTCCCAAGTGATTAAGCTCATTTCACATTCCAGCAGTTATGTTTAAGATTCTGCAAGCTAGGCTTTAGCAACATGTGAACTGAGAATTACCAGAAGAGCGGATTGGTTATTTGAAAAGGCAGAAGAACTAGAGACAAAATTGCCAACATTTGCTGGATTATGAAGAAACAAGAGAGTTCCAGAAAAACAACTTCTACTTTATTGATGACACTAGAGCCTTTCACTGTGTGGGTTGCTACAAAATGTAGTAATTCCTCAAAGTGATGGGAGTACCCAATAATCTTGGTTGTCTCCCAAAAAATCTGTATGCAGTCCAAGAAGTGACAGAATCCACCATGTAACAACTGATTGTTTTAAGGTGGGAAAAGAAATATGCGGCTTTATATTGTCACCTTATTTATTTAACTTTTATGCTGAGGGCATCATGCAAAATGCTAGCCTGGATGGATTAAAAATTGGAATTAAGACTGCTGAGAAAAAATATCAACAATCTGAAATATGCAGACAATTCCACTCTGATGGCAGAAAGTGAAGAGGAATTAAGACAACGCTTGACTAGGAGGAAAGAAGAGAGTATAAAAGCTGACTTGAAGCTTGTCTACACACATGCATATACATACATATACACACATGTTATATACATACACGCATACATGCATATACATGTATGTATATATACATATAAGTACACACACAAAACAACTAAGATTGTGGCAGCTGGTTGCATCACTTCTTGGCAAATAGGGGGAGAAAAATCATGTCAAACTGTATTTTTGAGCTCAAAGATCACTGCAGATGGCCACTACATCCATGAAATTAAAAGAAACTAGCTCCTTGGAAGTAAAGTTAAAGCAAATATGGACAGCAAACTTAAAGTAGAGGCACCACCTTGCAATTAAGGTCTGTATAGTTGTAATAGTAATCTGTTTAGCAGGATACTTAGCACTTAGTACTAAGTGCTAAGTGTGGAAGGGGCAAACTCTGTTCCACTATTGAGAAGGCATGAACTCCCCTGTTGATGTGGAAGAAGGGGATTGGCTGAGGT
>CM053581.1:58646717-58674363 GCA_028627135.1 Pseudochirops cupreus | reverse complement strand
AGAAGAGTTGTGTGATTTGGCCAGATGAGACTCTGGAAAGCCATTGAGCCTCCCCCGGCTGTGAAAAACCCAGATGTTGGTGCTTCCCTCTCTGGTAACTGACTAGGTAACTGATGTAATGGTCAGACGCTGGAAGCCCTCTGCTGATCTGTTTTTCTGTTTGTTTGTAACTTCTGTTTGTATTCTCTGAAGTTCAGGGTGCAGACTTTTTCCCCTGAACTAGGTAAATGATATTTGTTTGACTGATTAAAGTAAGATTGTTAACCCATTTTGAGTTGCTTTCCTGTAGAAAAGCAGATCTAAGAACCTGTGCTAGCAGCCATCCTGGGTATGCTAGGGTGCTTGACTCAGTTTTCTGGTATTTAAATGAATGTTCTAGTTATATTTCTTATGTAGAGAACCTGTTACATTTTTTGATTAATAACCATATCAGCAAATTTATAGTTACTGTAGGCATTGTGAATATTACATTGCTGATACAGGAGCTGAATCTTTAGCTGACATTTAATGGGATAACATCCCTTAGCTAGAATTGTCCAGGAGTTTCTCTTTGATCCAGTGTAAGAGACGACCTTTTGACAGAGAAGGGATATTACAAATTAATATTAATAATCAATCGATACAGCATTAAAATTATTTTTTCTCTTTATAAACATGCTTTGAAATCTGCTGAAGAAGCAATCCCCTTCCTACTGGACCTGCAGTCTAAATAATCCACTGAAATAGAGAGGGATAGGGGGTGGTATAGATCTCCAGATTTCATTGTTACAGTTTTGCTCCACCCCCACCAAATGATAAAACCCAGGAACCATGTGGGTTATCTTTCTACATTAAATAACACTACTCAGGAAGTACTCTTCTCCCTTCAGAATTTCAGATGATTAAAATCTCAATACTGGATAGCTCTGAAATATAGTTTCAACTTTGAGACAACCTTCAAGGCTTGTGCTGCTAAGTTAGGGGAGGCATCCCTTCTCAGATTAAAATAAATTTCTGGACCATTGTTTCCTACTGAGTTAAAATACTTTTCTCCTTTATGCATGAGGTAGTGATTGAAGAACACTGACCTTCTCAGACCTTGTAGACAGGCCCCTGCCTTGTGTTTCTTTATGTACTCTATTAATGGTCTTGCTCTTTCAATATCTGGGGCTAGAAAGGTCCACTCTCAGGTCCTGTGCTCAGAAAACTCTTGGGGTGGCTAGGTGGTGCAGTGAATAGAGCACCGGCCCTGGAGTCAGGAGGACCTGAGTTCAGATACGGCATCAGACACTTAACACAAAAACTAGCCATGTGACCTTGGGCAAATCACTTAGCCCCAATTGCCCTCTAAAAATAAAAGGCAAAAAAAAAAAAAGAAAAAAAAAAGAAAACTCTTGAAGAACAAATCTGACTTCCATGTAGCAACCATCACTAGTTCCCATGTGAAAGAGGATACATACAAGTGTACATTCCAGCCTCATAGGACTAAGTTCAATATGCTATATTTTGCTTTATATTTTGAGCAAGAAAGAGGTAAAAAAAGACAAAGAATCTAATAAGTCTGTCAGTACTTAGCTTGATTTTATACATCATAGGACAGGGCATAGCACTATCCCATAATTTAGAATAACTCAGGAAAGTAAATATTCATCTTGGGGTCCTTTTCCCATTGATGTGAAACTCTATTTATATCAAGACAAGTATCTATCCTCTCATGTCCCAATCAGCAGTCCTCTTAGGGATAGTCCTAGTCATTGATTAACATCTAGATCATGTCGTTTTTTCTCTTCAAATGGACAAAAATATAGATACAGTCATACTGTATGGAGGGTGGGCTTGGCAAGGGTATGCTCAGATGCATCAGGGGAAACACTTGGAGTATCTGTAGAATCATGTACATGTAAACACATATTCCCTTTGGCATTTTTTTTTTCAGTTTAGCTATAGGTTTAATTTTATCTGTGTTTGCATAATAATAATTTTATTGGAAATAGAGTCAATAAAGACCTGAATGTCAAATCTCATCTAAAAGCCTTACTAGTTGTCCAATTATGGATGCCATTTCACCATCATCTCACTTGCCCTATGTAAAAAATGGGAGTAATGATGTCTGCTGAACGTACTTCTTGGTATTGACAGAAGAAACAAGTAATATAATTTATATTCATTGTTCTGACAATGTGAAAATCCTCCAAAGATGTCAGTTGTGGTTGTTGGTGTTTCTATTAGTCCCATAGGACATAATGTCAGAGTTAGAAGGGATCTCAGCTGTCATCTTAGTACAATTTATGTGTGAAAAAGAATCCCATTTACAACATACCCAGGAGGTGGTTATTTAACCTGGCTTTAGTGAGGCAGAACCCACTACCACTTGTCCAAAAGATAATCTCTGCCCTCAGGGTGTGGGTTCTCTCAATATATTTAAAATTCTCTGTGCCTAATTCTGCTTTAAGGGTATATAACATCGCCTATTCAAAATACAAGAAAATACATTCATCTTTACATCATATATATTTTCCAAGGTCATAGAAAGAAGTCCATGAGTACTTATTTTCAATCTGCTTAAACTAAAAAACAAAAACAAAAATAAAAAACCTCAAATGTCATGCCTTCTGATTTAGTTTTGACAAGGATATAGGAAAAAAAAATTCCTATATCAACTATTGAAGGTAAAATAGCCACATTCCACGTGGCAAAAGGGTCATGTTTGACTGAAGTTATGTGAGGATTAACTTATTTCTGTGCCAGCTTTTGAATTTTTCACCTTAGAAACATTTGTTATTTTTGTCTGGAGTTCCAGTTCCTCTTCATGCACTGGGGGGTTATGTTTGAACTTCACGTTTCATCTTCTTGGGTTAATTTCTGGTATATCTTTCTTTCTCCAGTTTGTCAATCCTGAAAGGCAATAGTACAGCTTATCGTCTCCTCTCAGTTCAGGCATTGTGTGCTACCTTGCTTTTCTTCATACTCATTTCATAAGTCTCCTTTAAAAAAATCATTTTGAAATAATGGGAAAAGTGTGTTCCTACTAGTTGTCAGGAAAATTAAAAATCACAGATACAAAAGTACTTTTTCAGTTCATAAAAACATCCCTAATGAGACAGATGAAAATATGAATTGCTACTAATGAGCTCAAAATTGCACATATTTCCCCTGGTTTAATTTTGTAAGTGTTCATAGATATTTTTTGTTATGCTTATTATAAAACAAGAAATGGCCACCAGAATGTGATAAACCAATTTGTGAGATTAAAGTGCTGAACTTGAATGGTTTCATTAAATTAGAAGTCATGAGTTGAAGTTCGTATTTTTTTAAAGCCTCTTTATCTTGTGCAGATGATAGAAGCAGAATCTATGCGAGTGAAAGTAGCGCCAATTAACACCGGGTACTTGTTGATAACATCTAGAAGTGCGCACTAGGACAGTTCTACGCCACAGTCTCCTCTCCCCAACCTCCAACAACATTTTTTAAAGGAAAAAAAATGCACAATTCACAATTTAATAATGAATGACTGAGTCAAGCACTCTCATTATTTAATACACTGATCTTAATTTCCTAGTTGATTCTCAAATGCTTATTTTAAAAAGTAATTCTAAGTGTCTTATTTAATATAGTCTAGCCAAGGAATCTTGGAAAGCCAGTTTATCAAAATAAAAGAGAATGGGTCACTAGCATTTGCAGTATCTCTTAGATAAGGATGAACAGAGCTACAATAAGCATGATTTGTGTACAAACACCAGGCTTTGCTAATTAGTGGTGCTACTTAGAAATTATAGGTTCTCCAAAAATCTACATGGTGTACTAAAATCAGCAAAGTAGCAGATCATTATGTTTCCTAATGAAGTTCAAGGAAAACAAGCAAAACTTAGCATTCTATTAATAGGAACAGTAAAATGATCATTCATAACTAGGTCTCCACCCATATCTCTGTATAAAGAGGCAATTTAGTGCAGTTGAAAAAAAAATGATGCATTTGGAGTCAGGGGGCCATATTCTCAAATTCTGGCTTGGCCACTTTTTACCCAAGTGGACATGAGCATGCCCCTTCAGTCTGTGGAATTTCAGTTTTCAAATGAATAAAATGGTACAGTGGAAATGGCACTTGAAATCAGAAGACAATAAATTCAAATCTCACATCTGATACTTGTTACCTTTGTGACCGTGGGTAAGCCACTTAAATTCACTGATTTTGAGATTCCTCATTCATATAATGAAATCCCTTCTACAACCATGTCAATAATATGAGGAGATATTCAATCTCTCTCTCTCTCTCTCACCCTCTTGCTTGCCCTCTCTCCTAAGATTTTAAATACAATAATAGAATGAACTACAAAGGGCTACATTACACAAACACATATACATGTAAGGACACAAAACAATCCACAGTATAATACATATGCATATATATAGGCATATGTTTATGTATATATATATATATATATGTATATATATACTCATTATACATATATTATGTATGTATGTGACAGTATATGACATAGTGTTGTAGGAGAACTCTAAACCCCCTACACACACACACATATTTACATTCAATAGATGTACAGACATACATGTACATATAACTTCTATACTATCTATATCTTGGATATTTATGTGCTTGTGTGTACATGTATGTTGAGAACCAGCAAATTAAGCCATAAAGGTAGTCAACTAATTTAGTTAGGTATAAAATGACTCACCAATAAGTTGGCCACCAGTGGTTGAATATTTTCTTCCATAGCAACTCATGAAGAATGACTGTTTATGATAGCTATGGTGTGGGACATTTTATGTTACTATAGGTTTGGAGAACACTCATATCTAAAATTATAGATATTACAAAGCAGAAGTTTACATATGCACACGTACATGTGTATGTGTATGTAGCTTTACAAGCAAAAAGTAGAAAGTGATCTTCTACATTTATATCATTTCATTTTCCCTCACATATACTCTGCAGTAGTAAATTTGGGTCACTTTCTTTCCTTTAAACACAAGTTTTACCCCAAATCTGTGATTATTCTGCAGTAGTTCCCAAAGGGAACTCTCTTCACATCTCTTTGCTTGTTGAATTTTTACCAAACCTTTAAAGACCAATTCAAATGCCAGACAGAAACTTCTAGGAAACCTTCCATGATTACTTAATTTTTAACAAATTTTTCTGTGCCTTTAGATCTTATGTAACACTTTGTTTTGTCATTCTCTATTGGTCTTGTAGTTAATATTGAGGGTTATGTGTGTGTGTGTGTGTGTGTGTGTGTGTGTGTGTGTGTGTGTGTAATTCCTCTATTGGATGATAGATGGTGCAATTGATGATGAGTGGGGTTCAGTGAATTGGATGCTAGACTTGAAGTAAGACAGAACTGATTTTAAGTTTTACTAGGCCCAGGCAGGTCATTTAACTCTTTTGTGTTTTAGCTTCTTCTTTAAAACAGGGTTTGTTATGATGTTCAAATGAGATGATGTTTGTAAAGCAGTCTGCAAATCATCAAGGGCAATGTAAGTGTAAGCTGCTATTCTTCTTCACCTCCTCTTCCTCCTTTTCTTTCTCTTTTTCTCCTCTTCTTCCTCCCTCTCTACTCAGGGAAAAAGCTGAGGATTCAAAGTCAGCCCACTTGGTCCCCAATTCCATTTGGCCATTTAGAGTCTGTACAACCATTAGTTCATTACTTAACCTAACTGGACTTTAATCCCTCATTTCCAATATAAGTTAGTTAGGTTGAGTGGCCTCAGAGGTCCCTTCTAGCTACAAATCTCTGGTTCTATGTTTGTCATTATAATCAGGTTGTGTCTGCCTTCAAATTCATATCAGCCCCTGAATCTAGTAGTTTCCTAAGTTCAATTAAATGTGTATGCATATCGTGGTCAATCCTTTGCAATTACAAATTTCTTAATAACTAAGGCATTAAGTTTAAAATCCATAGGTGCTTAACAAGTGTCTGTTGAATGAATGAATGCATAAGTTTAGCCATTTAAATTTTACACAATATATACAGAAATGTTCATATATACATATACATAAAACACACACATACTCTTTCAGTTAATATTCTGGTTTTGACCCAATTTGCACTTACATATTTCAACTCAGTCCTCCTAGAATATTAATCAGAACTTAATTATGTTCTTCTTTTGCCTTAAGTATGATCATATCTGTTGAGGAAATCTTCTTTCTCAAGGACCCACTTCTCCTCTACTCCAGGGACAGTGAGAACATTGTACACTCATCATCTCATGTAACTGGATACTCTCTGCAATTTTCATTTAGCTGTAATGATGTCTTTAAGCCACATCTTGTTTGAATAACAGAGCAATGACTAAAGTGATGGGTAGAAAGGCAGGTCCACAGTTCTTCTCTCAATACATGTGTTTCTAGTGCTTGATTGGCCTCACACAGATCACAAACATTCACACAGCTTAGAGCTAGAGAATTTGGAGGAAGAAAGAATTCTCCATTCTGAAATCTGTAACATCAAAGGAATAGCTATGATACCTAGAACACATATTCATATACCATGCATATGTATATAGGTACACATACACACACACACATACACACACACACACATACACACACACACACACACACACACACATATATATATATATGCACAAAATATCTGTATATATGCATACTTTATATACACATAATGGGATAGGAACTGAACTAACATTCTTATTGGTATGAAATTTCCCAGATTAAGAAATTACCAATATGCCAGTATGTTGTCACTACCTCTGCAAATTATAATCTCATAGATTTCCCTAAGGCAATGAATGGTTAAGTGATTAGACCAGCGTCACTCAGCCATGAGTTAAAGTTAAGGCTCAAACCTAGATCTTCCTGGTTCTAAGGATAGCCCTCTGTTGTTTGTCCTTTATTTTTAAAGAGGACCAATGACATCACAGGGTGACATTTTGATTTGTGGTTAAATTGGATTTAAGTGAGATAGAGTAGTACAAAGTTGTCAGCCTCTTCCAGAATTATTGAAGCCCAGTGGCAAGACAGAAGTCAAGATAACTGGCAATGGTCTATAATGCAGTGGATGAAGTTGGTGTCTTCAATGTCTGACCAAACTCTAAGGGCTCCACAACAACTGCTTAACCACCTTTATAGCTTTTGGAACAAATTGTTTTCATCTGCCCATTCCTCTGGGTGGGGAGTGGGGGCAGGGGGATGTCTTCATATGCTTGGAATAAAAATTCCCCTAACTCATCAAGAGGCCTGTCAATTACTCTCAACCTAGTTTAGACCATCTGCTGAGACAGTTTTACCCCAGTGTGGCCTCTGTGCATACTACAATTTCTTGGAGCCATAAGCACAAGAAAGTGGCTGAAGTACAATATAAATGCACATTTAAGAAAAAGTATCTTATGACGCTGCCTGCAAGGCTGTTTTCCCCATAACTACTTGGAACTTTTGTTGAATGTTAAGTAAGCTCTTTGGGCAGGAGGTTGCTGTACTGGATCTGGCTTCCTATGATCAAAGTATCTCTTTTTACTTCTACACACCCCTTGGCTTTAATGAATGGCCCTTTGAGTAATGTCTATGGTGGAAGAGAAATACTCCCACCTGAAGAACTTACAATAAAGCAAAAATCAGAATGAACTTCTGAAGGAGTAACTAAATCATTCCATTATGCTTTGCTGGGTAAATATAATGTAAACAAATTTTGGTGGTGATGGTCTGAGAGAGTTGAAGGGAATGTGGGAAGGCAGATCATGCTTCTGATTTCTTGGGAAGGACTTAGCTTTCTGATAAGCCAACAGAGAAAATATATTTTTTAAAGAAATGAAATAAAGATTGACTGCAACATTTCTCGAAAACACTAAATTAAAGTTAATACTCTTCAGTAATCTCATAGATGACACGATTGTGTGTCATCTCTGAAATAATGAGTGCTGAGAATTTAACCTACATGTAGCTCTGTGTTCAAAAAAGCTGTTATTAATTCAAGGAATGAAAAGGGGGAAAAAAAGTGGCAGGGGGAGGGGTAAAGGAATTACAACAGCTTTACAATCTTATTCAATTTGCTTGTACAGGGCCTTTGTTATTTCCTCTTGAAAAAAAAATAATCCAAGGACAATTTTTACATTTTGGCTGTTAGACTTTTCTTAAACGACTAGTTCTATTTGTTAATTGGATCCCCCAAATATGTCTGCCACTTGTATCAAATGGTAGGGATATGTGGCCTTTAAAAGCTTTGTGAATGAATATTGTTGGCAGAACAATTAGCATTTAAAAGCTGGAATGACCTTAGCTCTGTGCATCATTGTGATTAGCCCAGACTTTAATATCAGGTATAGGACCAAGAGCTGCCTTAGTTGCCAAGATAAAAAGCTTTTAGCTCTTGCCAAAGGACACTGGGTAATAAGGAGACATAAAGGACAAACTTGTATGATTATATATGATTTCTGTTGACTTAGCAACCAAGCAAAGGGCCCTTAGGAGTTAGGAGACTGGGCAGATTCAAATCAAAATGGATGTAAGGTGCAGAGTCACATGAGCCTTTTCTAAAAAGTGGAAAGCTGAGCTAATGCTACTACCATTAAACCGTCACATTTATACAGTGCTTTATAGTTTTCAAAACCTTTTTCTTCTTTATTATTTCATTTTATGATCACACTAGCCTTGTGTGAGAGAAATAACAGGGATAATTATCCCATTGGATTGATGAAGAAACTGAAGCTCATAGACTAAGATCAAGTGACTTCAGAAGTCATCTAGCCCTACTCTACCATCCCCTCCATTTTGCAGATGAAGGAACCGAGGCCTGGACGGCCAAAGAAATTTATTCAAGGTCACAGAGATATTAAGTAGTAGAGGTACAGCTTAAACCCTGGTCTTCTGATTCCAAACTCATCATTGTTTCCTTGGCCATTTACAGTATTATTTAACCAAGGTCACATAACTGTTAAATCAGTGGTTCTCAACCTTCCTAAGGTCGTAACCCTTTAATGCTTGTATGTGGGTGTATATGCATGTGGGAGGATCTACATGTGGGCAGAACCGCCTGGAGAAGGATAGAGAAGTGGTGTCTTGATTCCTAAGACCATCGGAAATATGTGTTTTCCACTGGTCTTAGGTGACCCCTATGAAAGGGTCGTTCGACCTCCAAAAGGGTTGCGACCCACAAGTTGACAACCACTGTGTTAAATGATAGAGTTGAGATTAAGTCCAAATCATCTTGCTTGGACTATTTTCTCTTCCCTATGTCCAGAGTATCTCAATTAAAGTTTGGTAGAGTTCTCAGTAATTGGAAATCAAATAGTTTTGCTTGTTTGTTATGTCTTGCTTTTAATTCTCTTTTTGAATGAATGCCCTGCTCTGTTCTAAGGCAGTTTAGAATGATAGCAAGTTTGTGGTTTTCATATACCACCCTCTCCCCCCAAAAGTTTATATTCAATTCAATTTAAGCCAACAACCACTTATTAAACACTTACTATGTCCTTGGCATTCCTCTAGATATTGGGGATACAAAAACAAAAAAAAAACAGCCTTTGCTCTCAAGGTGTTTACATTCTAATCTATTAATAGTACTGTAACCAGATGGCATTATAAATACACATGAATTAGTAATCAAAAAGCCATTGGGCCCCTGTATTCTGTTATTTATTTATTCATTCATTCATTTATTTGTTTGTTTTTGCTTTTTTTTTTGAAGGGCAATTGGGGGTAAGTGACTTGCCAAAGGTCACACGGCTAGTAAGTGTTAAGTGTCTGAGGCCAGATTTAAACTCAGATTCTCCTGACTCCAGAGCTGGTGCTCTATTCACTGTGCCACCTAGCCATCCCCCCCATATTCTTTCTACAACATTATGTTACTTGACCTATATTATCTGTTGTCTATGAAATTTATCTGTTGCAGTTGGGTAACAATGGTATAAAGAGGAATCAAGGTATAATGCAATAAACCCTATCTTTGGAGTCAGAAACCTAAGTTTACATTTTGGGGGTGTCACTCAGTACTCTTGTGATCTTAGACAAATCAGTTTTACAAATTTAAGTTTAAGTTTTCTCACACACAAAAAAATGAGTGACGTTCGTACTAGATGACTTCTAAAGTCACTTCCAGGTCTAAATCCTGTACACATGCAATTGTGATATTTTTAAAGCACTCTAATACATACATACACACATAAATATATATATATATATATATATATATATATATATACACGCATACATATACACACACACACACACATATATATAAAACACATATATACATGCACACATTTATATTGTGTGCATGTATGTATGGATATATATATATATGTGTGTGTGTGTGTGTGTGTATTATCTATCTGTCTATCTATCTATCTATCTATCTATCTATCTATCTATCTACCTCTTATTTGGTCATATTGTAGTTTGTGACTTGGAGCACTATTGAAAGGATACCAAACATGAATTTAAGTATCTCGAGTGAAGAGATTTATTTTTCTTTTATCTTTGTAACTCTAGTGCTGTTCAGTGCCATTCACTAAGTAGATCTTAACATTTGTTCAATTGAATAAAATATTCATATCTGTTAACATGAAATAAAGAAGGCTGTCCATACAACAAAACTAGGGTCTTTTAATTGAGGGTGTAATATTAGGTGCCATGCAGCATCAAGTACTGGTGTCCCCCAGAAGGGCAGAGATGACAAGGTTTAAATAACTGGGAAGGAGTCTTAGGGAAAGCACAGCCTGGGGAAACTGCTACATAAATTATTTTGTATAACAACAGAAAATCCATAGAGAAGACTGGGGGATATTGGGGCAAGGAGGGAGGGGGTAACATTTGGTCAGAACAGTGGATACAGGGGGAACCTGTTTGGACCTGATCCAATCACGTGGTCAGTTGGAATCAAAGTCAAGTATCCTCTTCTGATATCTGCATTTAATACATCCTTTCAAATATCTCCCAGTATGTCATTTGGTGATTTATTTTCTGGTTCTGTGATGGGACTGATTTTAAATTATTATGGGCATTTGCTCCACTAACACAGATTTCAACCCTTTCTCTACTTAGTAGATAGTTTTGTGACTTATTATAAAAGGAAAAACCATCATCTTTGGACAACATGCTGGTTATGAGACTGTATTTGGCTAGGGTGGTTCTGCTTCTCCTCCTCTTCTTCCCCCTCCTCCTCATCGGCATCAGCATCATCACTATCCACAACAATAATAAAGTGTTACTAATACCAACGCATATTTAGAGTGTAGTTTGCTCATAGTAACCTAGTGAAACAGGTAGTATTAACATTATTAAATATCACTATTTTACCAATTAAGAAGTTGAGGCCCAGAGAATCTAAGCAAGTAGGCCATGATTGCATACTAGTAAGTGGCAGATCTGAGACTGTATCTGAAGCTTCTATAACTTGAAATATCTAGCAGAACTTGCATTATGCTGACCTAGCCTTAGAGGATGCAGAATCATTTCAGTACTTCCAGAACATGAGACAGCCTGTTGAAAATACTGCTGTAGAGTATTTATCATTACAAATAATTTATACATGAGCATGCACATCTCCTCTGATTTCATCATTGTCTTCTATGCCTCAAGAATCTTTGCCTTTGTTAATGAATGCATCTTGTTTTTTGTTTTTGTTTTGTTTTGTTTTGTTTTTGTGGGGGGTGGTAGTGAAGGAGAGTGTGATATTACTCCATTATATATTATATATTATACAGCATAAAAATCTGGCCTTAGACACTTACTATGTGGGCAAGTCACTTAACCTCCATCTACCTTAGTTTCCTCAATTATATAATAGAGATAATAGCAATAGCACCTACTTCCCAGGATTACTGGGAAAATCAAGGAAATAATTTCTGAAAATATAGAGCAAGGTATCCTATTCTAGGACTTGGCAAATAAATATTTATTCCTTTCCTCCTCTCTTCCCCTTAACCCATTTAAACAGTACCTGAATTGAAATTTTTTAAAGCACAGCTCTACCCATAACACTCTTCTACTTAATTTTTTTTTTTAATTACTTGCCCAACTGTTTTTAGGACAAGATTCAAACTCCTCCATTTTGCACACATAGCCTCTTATAACCTGGCTCTAGCCTATAATTTCTGGACAAGATTACTATCCCCAAATACTCCACCTCCCTTCCAGCCAAACTCCTCAATTTGCTATCTCTCCTATGGGGCTTAAAGTTTCTTGCCTTCAGGGTCTGTCTTCTTACCTCTGTCTCTTAGAAGTCCTAGCTCACTTCAAGCCCTGAAGCTCGTGAGCTGCTTCCTTTAAGAACTCTACTTTCTGATGTATTTTTCATACCATGCACATAACATATAATTATTTGCTTGTGAACACTTTGGATTCCCTTGGTACAGGGGTTCTTAATCTGCTGTTCACAAATCATCATGTTCATGGATAATTTCAGGGAAAAAAATCATAATACTTCTTTATTTTCACTAACCTCTGAATAAGACCTATCATTTCCCTTCATTATGAATTTAAGCAACAATATATTAGGGTCCATAGTCATTACCAAAGAACAAAATTATCTGTGACAGAACAACAACAGCAATAAGAACAAGTTAAGAATGCCTGCCTTTCATAGAATTGTAAGATCATTGAGAGCAAGGCTTATGTCATTTTCATATTTGCATCCCCATAGCCTAGTACATTATCTGACACATAGTAGGAGCTTAATAAATGTTCATTAATTCATTCACACAGGGAAAACTGTATGGGAGAAAATAAGGCAAGAATGTCTAGGTTTGTGGGAGGAGGATATGAAAGTATGAAGACACAGAGAGAGACAGAGTGACAAAGAGGCACAGAGACAGAGACAGACAGAGACAGCCCATGAGTGAACCTGCTCAAATAAATACAGACCTTATGTGTTAGTCCCAAAGATACAGGGAATAAGATACAAAATGAAATTCTATATCAAGAATGAGTAATAGGTTCTGATTCAGGGCTTGAATTGCTCTCTTATGAGAGAGGTATGTGAGCTTTACAATGTTGAGCTTGTGATGTTGATTTCACCTACCCAACATCCATTTTTTGCCGCTTTCCTGATGTGAAGCCATTCCGTTTATATAAGTAAGGTTATCAGATAGGTGAGTTCCAGACTGACAGGGTGTTACAAGACAATCAAAATAAAATAAAGGTTCTCAGATTGAGTATTTGGGAGTTTGATATGAAGAAAACTTTGAGGAAGGATTTCTATGATTCTCTTTTTAAAAAATCATTTCATCTCTGAGAAACAATGAATAATTTAAGTGAACTTCGTATATGCTGACCCCAGCCACTGGGCCAGTGTTGCTGGTTTGTTAGAAGTAAATTAGACGTTTAAGCTGTGCTATGGATTTAATACTGATTCGCTCAGTAATTTTAAAGATGTAGTTTACTCTCTCATTTTCAGAGATAGTAATAGCATGCTCATATTCATAAATAGAAGAAAAATAAATACTAGAAGATGGAAAAATATCACAAGAAAAATTAAAGGAAGAGGGGAAAACTAAGAGCTCTGGACATGATGTAATAAAGAACTTTCAGGCAACTTGAACCAATTCAGACTAGAATGACATAGAGAGATGAGTGTCTTGGCCCTCAATGAAGGTCTTTCAAACAAAGGCTGTATGACCACTTACTTGTTAGTTAGGGTGCAAAAGGCATTTTCATTCAAGAAAGTGCTTGATGAGATGGCCTTTAAGATCTCTGCCAAATCTGAGATGAATATGAAGAGCTGACTGTTGTATATCATTTTAAAGTTTACAAAAATACTGTAATGTGTTGTCTTATTTGATCCTCATACCACTCCAGTGATGAAGGTATCATATTATTCCCATTTTTAAATGAGGACACTGAGATTGAGTGGGGTTGTGATTTGTTAAGGATCGTATAGTTGTTATATGTCTGAGGAAGCATTTGAGCTTAGTTCTCCCTGACTCCAGATCTATCATGGCATCTGCCAGACTCTAAAATTCTGTAATTGTGTGATCACATGAGTAAGTCAACTTAGAATCTTTGGGTTGAAAGGTATATTAAAATGAATTTTGTCCAACCCTTGTATGAAGTAAATATCCCCTCTATAATACGTACCACAAATGGTCATCTGGTTTACCCTTAAGTACCTCAGGGAATGGGCTATTCTGTACCTCAAAATGCAAAGCCCAATCAATTATCAATAACTAATTATTAAAATGTTTTCTCTCATTGATCCAATACTAATCTCCTTGTATATGCATCATTTAAAGCATGTCAACTGTATTATTCTGTCTTCAAAATGTAGAAAGCAATACTTCAATTACTAGGGCTGTATCCCAAAGAGATCATACAAGTGGGAAAAGGACTTGTACGTATAAAAATATTTATAGCAGCTCTTTTTGTGGTGGCAAAGAATTGGAAATCAAGGGATGCCCATCAATTGGGCAATGGCTAAACAAGTTGTGGTATATGAATGTAATGGAATACTATTGTGCTATAAGAAAGGAGGAGCCGATGGACTTCATAATAATCTGGAGAACATTGTACACAATTACAGACACATAGTATCTGTGATGACGGACTGAGGCTCCCCTCAGCAATGCAAGGTTATAAGACAACACTAAAGGACTCATGATGGAAAAGTTTATCCACATCTAGAGAAACAATTACAGAATCTGAATGCAGATTGAAGCAAACTGCTTGCTCTCTCTTATTTTGTTTTGTTTTGTTTCTTCTTTCTTGTTGTTCATTCCATTGGTTATAATTCTTCTGTACAACCTGACCAATGTTTAATGTGAAGGTATATGTAGAACCTACATTACATTACATGCTACCATGAGGAGGAAGGGGGAAGGGGAGGAGAAAATTTGGAATTCAAAAACTTGTAGAACCGAACGTTGTAAACTAATAGTAATTAAATTTAAAAAAGATTATTGGTATAGTAGAGATAGATAGAGTCAGGAAGACCCACTTCAAAGGTGATCTCAGAAAACACTTCCTAGTTGTGTAACTGGGCAAGTTCATTGAACAGCTATATGCCTCACACTCTTCATCTGTGAGATGAGGCAATCATAGTATTTTCCCCCAGGGTTGTTGTGGGGATAAAATGAGAAAATATTTGTAAAGGACTTCACAAGTCCTAAAGCACTATATTAATGTCAACTATTTATTACTATTATTATTTATATGAGATTATGATGATCCTGATGCTTGAAGGCAATGTGGCCTGGTGGATAGAATATTGATCTTGGAGATTCCATGACAATTTTAAGGCCCACTTGTAATGCATATTGTGATTCTGGACAAGTCACTTTGACTACCTATAGCATTTGGAGTGCTTTAAGGTTATACACTGAATTAAAGTTGTCAATATACATTGGTAGAGGGAGTTCCCTTACTAGAGATGTTGTAACAAAAATATAATCTCTCATTCAGACAATTAACAAAAATTGTAAGAAGAAGAAAAGTACAATTCCTCTTAGCCATGACAATCCTTCAAATAATTGACAATATTTAGCCTACTCCTCCTCTAGTCCTTCTACCCTAATTTTCTAAAAGTTAAACATTTCTGGTTTCTCCAATCAATTCTAGTATGGAATGTTTTCCTGTTCCCTCCCCATCCCCCTCTAGATATGCCTTCGTTTGTTGATATTCCTACTTAGGTGATCTTTCAATAACTTCCCATTACTAAACACATTTGAGAAAAATGATATTTTGTACATTTGCCATAATTAAAGAAGCATATGCTTTAGAAAAAATGATGTTTCACAGCTACACACACACACACACACACACACTCAACTCATCATTGTTTATATCGTCCAACAATTTGCACCATCACGAGGAGAAAGTTTTCTCTTAATAATTTGATCCATGAAACTTAGGTAAAAGAATAGTAGCGCTGAGGAGTGAGAATCTTCCCAAGTCAACAGAGAGGCCTGATTTACTTTCATGAAAATTTCATGAATTTGATAAATATTGCCATAAGAATTTTCTCCCTCTCCCATCCCCCATCCCGACTCATGGAAAGCAAACTTCACAAGTTCAGCCAGCTGTAAACTTAATGAATGTTCTAAAAAATGCTAAATTAGTCACAAGCCCAACTTGGAAACAATTCAGTACAAAGTGGAACTGATGAAGTCGGCACAACAGTGTGTATTTCAAACGGGTTTGTTTGGGGGACGTTGTGGAGGATTAAATGCCTCCTGTTTTCTGGAAAGCTATTTTCAGCGACCACTGACAAAAGCTGGAAGAAATGCGGCTTTATGTTCCTTCAAATAGAAATTAAGCTATGTTGCCAACAACGATGATGATTAAAGTATTTTAGGGAGGCACAGAGCACAGAGGGAAAAGATAGCTATAACATTGAGGCAACTCTGTATAGTCCAATAAGTGAAATTGATTCACCAAATCAGGCATCTAAAACATCTTAATCCACAAAATCCTTTCTAATAGAAACTCCTCTTGCTCTGTATTTTTTAGGCATGAAAGAGAATTCTCATTAACCTTTTTATTTTTGGGCCTGGGCCATGTGAGTAATAAAGATAATAACAACTCATTTATATAACACTTTATGCCTACAATTTACATTCACTATCTCCAAAGATCATCCCAATAAATTTGTGATCCAGGTGGCACAAGTATTATGATTGCCATTTTTCAGATGAAGAAAAGGTGACCCAAAGAGAGCATGCAGGTTGTTCAAAGTCACATGGATAGTGTCAGAGCTTGGACTTAAAAATGAAATTTGTAATACTCAGCTCAAAGATCCTATATTTATTTTCCAGGCTAGATAGCATAGTTGTAGAGGGCTGGACGTGGAACTAGGAAGACCTAATGAAAATTCTGCTTTAGACACTTATGAGCTATGTGTCCTTGAGCATATTCCTTCAGTCTGTTTTTCATCAAAAAAATAGTGGTAATGATGCATCTACTTCACAAGGCTGTTTTGCAAAAATAAACAGATAATACATGCAAAAGGCATTGCATACCTTAAAGCACAACATAATCTTTAGTTATTATTATTGTGCTCTTGCTGATTTCATTGATATCGTTTCTGTGCCACTGTTGTTGTTATCATCTGTTTCAAGATTTTGTGATTAAAATGACAGAAGGGTTGCTTTCATTGACACTGAATCTAACCTTTCTGTGACTTACTACATCCTTCAAAAGTTACTATGACTGAAAATTTATCACCCTGTGGGAAAGCTGATGATGAGTCTCTAAACTTAGCTAGAACAGTCTTTCTTATTTATTTATTTATTTATTCATTCATTCATTCATTCGTTCATTCATTCATTCATTTATTTTGCTTTCTGGAGGGAAGGCAGGGCAACTGGAGTTAAATGACTTGCCCAAAGTCACATGGCTAGTATTTAGTGTCTGAGGCCAGATTTGAACTCAGGTTCTCCTGACTCCACGGTCAGTGCTCTATTCTTTGCACTACCTAGACATCCCAAGACCAGTCTTTCAACAAAAGACAGAGTTTATTGTCAAGGGAATAGTTAAACGGCGGAACAAGTTTTGGGCTCACCATCTCAACTCTACTTCACTGGCAGCTCTTTCTGCCAACTCTACTTCATTGGATCCCCTAGAATACAGGGTGTCTGTTATTTCCCTCTGTAGAATATTGTACAATAAGAATCTCTCTGGTCCCTTCTTACACATTCAGTAAGGATGTCTTCAGTGCTTATCTGGAACATTCTGAGAGGGGAAAAAAAAAACGTAGAGATGAAAAAGTAAGTGTGTGTTTTACTAACTATTGCTATTCATTTTTTTTTCCTGACAGGGCAGTAATAACTTTGATATTACCCCCTCAGATACCTTGAGAAATCAATTCTTCATTCGCTTCTGGACTATGCCACTTTTACAAGAAATTTCCTATGGGTGGCCTGGGTCTTTGCCCACTGCTTTTTGAATCTTTGTTTTCTTCTTTCTTTCTAACTGAGTTGGTGGGGGGAGGGGGAAGGGGGGAAATCAAACCTTTTTATGAGTTTGTTTCATACTTGGCATCAGAATTTTACACTGAAAAAGTGAAGTGGATTATTTGCAAAAACTTCATCTCCCATGGCACCATCTAACATCGGCTTCAAAAATGAACTTCAATTACTTTTTTTCAAAAAATTACTTTTCAGTAGATTTTATCCAGTCAAAAACTATTTCCCATCTGTCAAGTATAGTGCCAACTTTGTATTAGTCACTTTGGTGAAAATAAAATGTATAATTCACCATCTCTGTCCTCCATGATTTTACAGTATAGTTGGGGAAACAACTGAATATCAATCAATAAAGAAACATTTATTGGGTCCCTATTCAGTGATGGAGCACTCAGTTAGAAACTAGGGATAAAAAATGTAAAAGTGAGATGTTCCTTGCTCTAAAGGACCTTATATTATACCACTATGCATTCATTACTGATGCTAATATAAATTATAGTATGAATACACATTCATATACCATCTACTGTCTACAGAGCAATATGAGAATGTTCATGCCCACACTCTACCCTAAACTCATCGACAGCATTAAAATCCCAACACACTGGGGAACAAGGTAAAACAGCAAATCATTAATTACATAGTTCAATGAATCAAATGACCTCAGAGCTAGACTTGATCTGGCAAGTTATCTATCTAGTCTACTTATACCTGTATAGGATATACCTCTACCATATACCTCTACAACTTCACCCTCAACAATTTAAACCACTACAAGAATATTGCTAGGATTAGGGAGCTCACTCCCTTCTGAGAGAGGCCATGCCATTTTAAGTACCTAAAATGAGAAATTTTACTCATATGTAACTGAAATATGCATCTATGCAACATCTACCCATTGCTTTCAGTTGTCCCTTGAGAAAAGAATAACTATAAGGCCTATTCTTTTTTTTTTTTTTGCCTTTTTTTGGGAAGGCAATTGGGGTTAAGTGACTTGCCCAAGGTCACATGGCTAGTTTTTGGGTTAACTGTCTGATGCCAGATTTGAACTCAGGTCCTCCTGACTCCAAGGCTGGTGCTCTATTCACTGAACCACCTAGCTGCCCAAGGCCCATTCTTCATATTTCTATGTCCCCCATCTCAGGGCATCTCCAGTCATTCTAATTTATATCTTTTTCACTGGACCCAGTCGTGTCTGGAGGAGAAAGTATGACTCCAGACTTCACACAACCCTTCCTCACTTAAATCCAATTGACTTGCAAGTCATGGTATCACTTTTTGAGAATGAATAACAGATGACAACAATAATGACAAATGGTACCCATTTAAGTTATTCTTTTCTCCAAAGAACTTGATTTGTTCCTTTAACTGACTCTCTAAAGAAATAATTTATAATCCACGTAAAATTGTGGTCACAATGTTCCAAACATATACTGTCACTGTCCTCCCTAAGTGGTGATGCCCAATAATTAACACAATCCTTGAGTTGTGCTTGTCTGAAGAAAGAAAAATTCAAAAGTAATTCTGTCTACAGTTCGTATATTCTAGTATAATATCAGTATTTGGGGGGGCAAATGGGGACTGGACCTTCCTTATCACATTGCAGACTCATTTTGTATGAGCTGTTCACCTAGACCCAGAGTTTTGTGTTTTGTTTTGTTTTGTTTTTCCTAAGAACACTAAAGTAGCATAGTCTCAAAGTTCAAGAGGTTTCCATACGTGGACATATATTTTAGATACTTGGTGAAGTCTTCCTAAAGATTCATAATGATGTAGGTCTTATGGGATGGGTAGGATTTAGATTTGAGATGGTCAAGTATTCTGGGCTAAGTGAGCAACATAAATGAAGCCCTTGAAGAAAGTTTTAAAAGAAGCTTCACAGGTTTTTTGTCACAGTAAAAGGATCACTTGTCTTGAGTACAGAGTTTTATCTCAAGAGTAGTAACAAACATGTTGCAGTGACTTTAGAAAACATGTTCATTTTCAGCAACATATGTTATTATTTATTAGAAATTTTTGAGGTGAAAGAGCAAGAGAAAAATGGAAAGGGATGCATGTAGGCATGAATTTCATTGAAATAAATTTTAATCATTTTGTAAAACAAAATCAAAAGAAGGACCAAGGCAGCATATTTCAAGAAATTGTCAAGGAAAACTGCCCTGATGTCCTAGAATCAGAGGGTAAAATACGCAATGAAAGAATCCAGTGATCACTTCAGGGGAAAAAAAATGATACCAAAATAAAAACTCTGAGAAAATTAATAGCCAAATTTCAGAACTATCAGGTCATGGAAAAAAATACTACAAGTGGCCTGAAAGAAACAATTCAAATCTTGGGGAGCCACAATGAGGATTATATAGGACTTGACAGTTGCAACATTAAAAGATCATTGGTCATAGAAATTGATATTCAGGAAGACAAAGGCATTAGGATTACAACCAAGAATCACTTACCTGGCAAAATTAAGCATAATCAAAGGGAAAAAAAAATGGTGATTCAATAAAATGGAAGGATTTCAAGCTTTCATAATGTGAAGACCATAAATAAACTAAAAAATTAATCTACAATAGCAAGACCCAAGAAAATCATAAAAAGGGGAAAGAAACTATAGGGTATTCAATAAAGCTTAACTGTTCACATCTATATATGGGAAGATCATATTTGTAATTTTTAAATATTGTGTCACTAATACTACAGCTAGAAGGAATATGCATAGAGAATACAGTAGAAACTGAATTTGAGGGAATGACAAAAAAGTAAGGGATGAGAAAGAGGAGTACAATGGTTACAAAAGGAAGGGAGAGGTAGAATGGGGTAAATTATTTCACATGAAGAGGTGTGAAAGACCTATTACAATGAAGGGAAAGATGGGAGAATGGTTGATGAGCAAGGCTTGAGTCATACTCTCATTAGTATTGGCTCAAAGAGGGAATCATGTACACAATCAATTGAATACCAATTAGGAAGTAGGAAGTAGGAAGGGAGGAAATCAAGTAAAGGGGGTAGGAAGAGAAGGGACTGATAGAAGTGAGAGCAGATCAGCGTCGGTAGTAGATGGAATCAAAATAATGATAAGGAGGGAAAGGGTAAGATGAAAATTAAATACAGTATTCATCATTGTGAATATGAATGGGACGAACTCTCCTATGAAACAGAAGTGGATAGCAGATTTATCTAAACCAGAATCCTACAATATGTTGTTTACAAGAAACACACTTGAAGAAGACACACAGACATGTAAGGCGCTAGAGTGGAATCTGTTATGCTTCAGCTAAACTTAAAAAAAAAGGGGTAGCAGTCCTTATCTTAGATGAAGTAAAAGCAAAAATATAGCTAATTAAAAAAGACAAGGAAGGAAACTACAATTTGCAAAAAGGTATCATAGACAATGAAGCAGTACCAATACTAAATATATATGCATCAAATAGTATAGGATCCATATTCTTAAAGGAGAAGTTGAATGACTTACAGGAAGAAATAGATTGATAAACTATACTAATGTGGGACTTCAACTGTCCCTTTTCAGAATTCAATAAATCCAACTAGTCCACAAATGGGAAGAGGTTAAAACAGCTGGTCAGAAGGATATTACAAGGGTCTTTTTGCTAGCACAGAGGTAGGATTCTGTTGCTTTGCCTATTTTGAGATCTGGGGCATGGTCCTGGGTGGTAGTCTCAGGGAAAGAAGAACACTAGCATAGCAGATCTTGAAGTCACAGGAACCCTCCTCAAATAATAGGGCAGAAAACAACGCTTGTGGTCACTCACAGACCTGTGCACAAGCTAAGAGAGTATTAAAAACCTCTCCTTAGATCATAGCACTTTGGAAAAACTGAAAACTTGCAGGTAACCAGAAGTCTTTCTGAAAATAGATGCACAAAATCCCTGAAGCTTGAGACAGTATGCCCTTCACCTTGCAAATAGAGCCCTACCTTAAGAAAGAGCTAAAAAGTTAAGTAATTAGCTGGGAAAATGAGCAAATAATGGAAACGAAAATTCTGACTATAGAAGGTTACTGTGGTGACAAGGAAAATCAAAACACACACTCAGAAGAAAACAAAGTCAAAGCTCTTACATTCAAAGCCTCCAAGAAAAATATAAAATGATCTCGGGTTATAGAAGAGCTTAAAAAGGATTTTGAAAATCAAGAAAAGGAGGAAGAGAGAAAAATGGTAAGAGAAATGAGAGTGATACAAGAAAATCATGAGTAAAAAGTCAACAGATTGGTAATGGAGACACAACAAAATACTGAAGAAAATAACACCTTAAAAAAAAAAAACATACCAGAGAAGATTCTGGGAAGATGGTGGAGTAAGTCAGAAAATTCCAAACTCTCAAGATCTTCCCCTACAAAAGAATTAAAATAGTACCTTAGGGCAAACAAAGTATGGGTAGAGATAAATATAACCAGGGGCATAACTGGGGACCCCCTGGTATGATTGGAGAAGATCAGAAGAAAAATCCTAGGAGGTGGTTTGGTTCCCGTGAAGAGTAAACATCTCCAAGCTAGTTTCCATTTTAACAGCAACCAGCTACCAAGTAAACAGCAAGTGGCAAGCCCTGGGGTTAGTTGGTTTGAGAGGATGTCTTGGCCTCAGCCACCAGAACTTTTACCCCCAGGATAGTGAGGGGAGTTAGAAGTCTGAGCATGGAAAGATCAAGGGAACATCTGCTGACCAGGAATACCAGACCCAGCTGTGCTGCAAATTGTGGTGGAGCAAAAAGGAACCAGCACACACCCAGTGAGTGCAGAAGCAGTGGGGCAGAAAGCCTCTAGTTGTGGTCACATAAAGGAAGTTGGAGGTTTGGCTTCAGTTTCAGACTAGAAGCAAGAACTGAAGATTTGGGACAAGAGGCACCATTCCTCATGCACCAGGGCTAAAGGTGACTACAAATAACTAAGCTATCACCACAAAAAAAATGCACAGTCCAAGGAGCAAGAATCCAACTATAGGGGGGTAGAGCCAAGATGGTGGCATAGAAGCAGGAAAACTCTGATAGGAAGGAAGGACATATAATCAGTCTTTCACAATATGTCCATTATGGAGATGTTCTGTGTAACTACACATGTGCAGCCTATATCAAATTGATTATTTTTCTAGTGGGAGTGGGTGACAAGGTAGGAAAGGAAATAATCTAGAATTTAAAATTCTATAATCAAATGTTTAAAAAATATGTATAAATATATTATTATGTTATATTATTATTATTATTAACTACATGCAACTAGAAATTAAAATATACAGGCACTGGGGTAGGGAGATCCATCTTGCACTACTGGCAAGTCAGAGGGGCAATGGTGGAGGACACAGGAGAGAGCAGATTCGAGGAGGGGTTATACAGTATGATGGCTGTTTTGGGATGGTGGGTGGGGGAAAGATGGGGAGAAAATTTGTAACTCAAAATCTCTTGGATATGAATGTAACAAGAACATAAATTAATTAATTAAAAAAGAATCCAACTATATAAACTTGTGGGAATAGAGATGACCAGGCTTCATCTTGAGAGGAAGAAATTTCAGAAAAAAAAAACTCCCAAAAAGTAATGTCAAATGGTCACCTGCCCAAAAATAATTGATAGAATACCTTAAAATTCTTTAAAAATCAAATGATAGAGATGGAAGAAAAACTAAAAGAAAATAAGAATAATCCAAGAAAAACAAGAAGGGAATGAAAGGAAAGTCAATCACCTAGAAAAGGAGATCCAGAATCTTAAGGAAGAAAATGACACCTTGAATATTATACTTGGGTAAAGTGAAGCCATTGAAATTATAAGAGATCAGGAAATGATTAAACAAAATATTAATAATGAAAAAATAGAAGAGAAAGTGAAACTTTTCATAAGAAAAAAACAGATTTAGAGACTAGATCAAGAAGAGAAATTATAAAAAATAATTGGACTAAAAAAAAATACCAGTCCAAATGATAAAATAGATCCAATAAGCCAATGAGGAAGATGCTTTAAAAATCAGAATTGGCTACATGGAAAATCAGGTTGAAAGGCTAGCTGAAGAAAATAATTCCTTAAAGATTATAATGGAGCAAATGGCAGCTAATTACTTTTTGAGGAAATCAAGAAACAATAAAACAAAACCAAAGGATTGAAAAACAATAGAAGACAATGTGAAATATCTCATGGCGGGGGTGGGGGGTGGGAGGCAATTGACTTGGCAAATAGATCCAGGAATGATCATTTTTAAAAATGTAAAAATGATTGGACTCCCTGAACTTAGTGATGAAAAAAAAAAGAGCCTAGATACCAGTTATTAAGAAATTAATTATTAAGAAATTATTAAGGAAAACTTTCTGATATTCTAGAACCAGAAGGTAAAATAGAAATTGTATGAATCCACTTATCACCTCCTGAAGGAGATCCCAAAATGAAAAATTCCAGGAATATTATAGCCAAATTCCAGAGTTCCCAGTTCAAGGAGAAAATAGTGCAAGCAGTCAGAAAAAAGTCAAGTATGGTGGAGCCACAGTCAGGATAATACAAAATTTAATAGCTTCTACGTTAAAGGATTAGAGCATTTAGAATATGATATTCCAGAGTTCAAAGGAGCTAGAATTACAAGCAAGAATCAACTACCCAGAAAAAATGAGTATAATCTTTCAGAGGAAAAAATGGACACTCAATTAGAGGACTTTCAAGCATTATTTATAAAAAGACCAGAGCTGAATAGAAAATTTGACTCTCAAATACCAGACCCAAGAGAAGTATGAAAAGGTAAACAGGAAAAGGAAATCATAAGGAACTTAATAAGGTTCAACCAAAGATTTCCAAACTTATTTAGCCTATTGCCTCCTTTAAAAAATGACCCTGATGCCAGAAATCTATATTCTTTAACCCTTTAACAGTTGCTTTTTGGAAATTTGTGCCATTTCAAAAATATATAATCTTTTTAAAGTGATGCAGCTTAAATTTAATAATTTATTGTACATTTGTGGTTTTTTTCCTGCATTGAAATTTTGATGATGCAATATTGCATCATATAAACATGTAGTACTGTCATATAAACAAGTCATTCCATGCAAATATTTTTAATGCATGTAGGGCTTCTTGACAATGAACAATATGCTTACTTGCCAATGCTTGCTTATAAAGACCTGTTGGCAGATTTGATCATTGAATGGTTATAATTTGCATTTTGTGTGCTTAATTGAAAAATGATGTAATCACTACTACTTTAAATCTCTTATACAAAAGATAAACATGCATGAAAGGTTTTTCAAGACTTTCTTCTCTTCTTTCCTTATGCTTCCACTAACCCTTTATTTTTATTCAGTCCCTCCCCCCCTCACCACAAATGCACCTGGGGCTACTATCATGCCCCTGAATCATTGTAGCACAGCCCTCTCTCCTGACC
The DNA here is from genome assembly GCA_028627135.1 of Pseudochirops cupreus. Lineage (NCBI taxonomy): Eukaryota > Metazoa > Chordata > Mammalia > Diprotodontia > Pseudocheiridae > Pseudochirops > Pseudochirops cupreus. The sequence goes on along the minus strand of CM053581.1, from coordinate 58,649,148 downwards.
CTAGGAATAGTATTGCCCACTTTGGGAACCTGTGGGTTAAACTATTTACAATCCTACCTTGGAAGATGATATTTGGAACTCATAAAACCTTTGTCTTTATTAAGGTAGTTAGAATGAGTACATATAGACAGAAAATACAGGTTGAATTGAATATGAAGGGATGATATCTAAAAAAAAAAAACCAAATTAAGAGGTGAGAGAGGAATGTGCTGGAAGAAAGAGAAAGAGAGAGGTAGAATAGGGTAAATTGTCTCACATTAAAGTCAAGAAATATCTTTTTCAGTGGAAGTGATGAGGGAAGAGGTGAGGAAGAAAAGGTGAATGAACCTTACTTTCATCAGAATTGGCTCAGAGGAAATAACACACCCACTCATTTGGGCATAGAAATCTTTCTTATCCTATAGCAAAGTAAGAAAAGGAGCTAAGAGAAAGGGGAGGGTGATAAAAAGGAGGGCAAATGGGGGAAGGGATAATCAGAAGCAAAACACATTTGAGGAGGTACAAGGTGAAAGGAGAGAGAGAAAATAGAATAAATAGGGGGTAGGATGGAGGGAAATACAATTAGCAATAGTAACTGAAAAAAATTTTGAAATAGGTTTCTCTGATAGAGGCCTCATTCCTTAAACATAAACTGAGTCAAATTTATAAAAATAAGAGCCATTCCCCAATTGAGAAATGATCAAAAAGTATAATCAGTTTTCACATAATATAATCAAAGCTATCTATAGTCATATGAAAAAATACTCCAACTCACTATTTCTGGAGAAATGCAAATTAAAACAACTCTGAGGTAATACCTCATACCTAATAGAATGGCTAATAGGACAGAAAAGGTAAATAAAAAGTGTTGGAAGGGATGTGGGGGAAATGAGACAATAATGTACTATTTGTAGAATTGTGAATTGATTCAGCTATTCTGTAGATCAATTTGGAACTATGTCCAACAGATATAAAACCATGCAGACTCTTTTGACCTTGCAATACTACTACTAGGCCTATATTTAAGATGAGATTTTGGAAAAAAAGAAAAGAACCTATATACATGAAAATATTTATAGCGGCTTATATTGGGCAGCAAAGAATTAGAAATTGAGGGGATGTCCATCACTTGGAGAATGTCTGAAGAAGTTGTGGTATATGACTACGATGGAATACTATTGTACTACAGGAAATGATGAACAGGATTCTCTCAGAAAAAAACCTAGAATGACTTGCATGGACTGATGCAAAGTGAAATTTACTGTGTACAAAGTAATAGTAATATTGTAAGGTGATCAGCTATGAATGACAACTATTCTTAGCAATACAATCATCCAAGATGACACTGAGGGACTTACTATTAAAAAAAAAAAGCTCTCCATCTCCAGAGAAGGAAATGATAGTGCTTGCATACAAATTGAAGCACACTTTTTTAAAACATTATGTTTCTTGAGGCTTTTTTTTTTGGTCTGTAATTTCTTTTACAACATGACTATTATGGATATGTTTTGCATGACTACACATGTATAACCTTACATCTGAATGCTTACCTTCTCAATTGGTAGGAGGTGGGTAGGGGGGAAAGGAGTGAATTTGGAACTCAAAGCCTTTAAAACAAATGTTAAAATTGGTTTTACATGTAACTGGAGAAAAATAAAATAATATGCTAAAATGCTTTAGGTTAAGTTCATGCATTTGCTGCTCTTGCAAAGCTTTTTTAAAAATTTATTTATGTTTAATTTTCAACATTCACTTTTATAAGATTTTGAGTTCTAACCCCTCCCCCCACTCTCACTTCCCCAAGATTGCATACAATCTGATATAAGCTATATATGTATGATCATATTAAATATATTTTTACATTAGTCATGTTGTGACAGAAAAATCAGAAAAGGGAAAAATCATGAGAAAGAAAAAACAACGGAGAAAATACTATGCCCCGCAAAGCTTTTATTCAGTTTCTAGATCTTTACCATCAGTTGCCCTATCACCTTGAAATGATGTAATCTTCCAATACCTTTCCACATTTCTTCAAAACATTTCTCAAATCACCCCTACCATAGAGACATCTGGCTCCGGTCCTTAAGCACATTCCTTAAAAGTGCTACATTTACTCCTAGTATTCTAATTATAACAGTGGCTGTTACATAGATTGTTGCATAAAGATCTTGAAAGGTTTGTCTAATGTTATAGGAAAATGAATTTGTTCACAATGTTGTAAGAGCTACCAACATTAAAAAAAAAACTATTTTGGTCTAATTGGCCTTCTTTTCAGATTCTTGACAACAAATTCAAAAACATAATTTCAAAACTCAATTTGTAGTATTCCCATATCCCCTTTTAAAATAATTTCATACATTTGGAATGTTTCTGTTATTTGTTTTGGTTTTAGTTGTAATTATTTTGGAGTTTGTATCAAGTGAAGACTTTCAATGAATTTAGGGATTTTCTA
>CM053581.1:58625814-58646217 GCA_028627135.1 Pseudochirops cupreus | reverse complement strand
AAGCTTACTCTCATTGAATTTGGCTTAGGGGAGGAATGACATAGGAATGACATGGATATCTTGGCCTACAGGAGAGTAGAGGGGAAGGGGATGAGAGGGGGATGGATGGATGGGAGGGCAGGTTGGGACGGGGGGGGGGGAGTGCTGTTAGAACCACACACTTTTGTAAAGGGACAGGGACAAATTAGAGAATAGAACAAGTGTGGGGAGGAATAGGAGGGAGGGAAATATGCAGGTACTGGGGTAGGGAGATCCATCTTGTCCTACTGGAAAGTCAGAGTGGTGATGGGGGAGGATATAGGAGAGAGCAGATTGGGGGAGGGCATATACAGTGAGATTGCTGTTTTGGGGTGGTGGAAAGGGGAAGACAAGGAGAAAATTTGTAAATCAAAATATCATGGAAATGAATGATGTAAGCTAAAAATAAACAAAAGTTTGGAAAAAAAATTTTTTAAAAGAAAGAACTGATGAAGTCTCATATCAGCAAAACATATTATTTTCTTTTTTTTCTTTTCATTTTTTTTCTTTTGTTCTGTTTCTTCTTTCACAACACAACTATGTGGAAACATTTTTTAATGTAATTGCCCACGTATAATCTACATTAGATTGCTTGCTGTCTTAAGGATGGGGGAGAGAAAAGAAAGAGAAAAAATTGGAACTCAAAATCTTACACAAAAATGAATGTTGAAAACTATCTTCATGTGTAATTGGAAAAATAAAATACTATATAGAAAAAATTTTTCATGGGGACAACATTCTTAGAAAATGGGGCAAATATAAAAATGCAAATGTTGACACATTTAACCTAGGGGAAATGGGGTTAGGTTCCCATGTGTAATGCCATGAACCAGCAGATTCCAAAAGAATGTTACTGTGAACAGCTTTTAAGGTTCAGATTACACAGTATAGTGAACACTCTGTTTATTCCATTACAAATCAAGGCAAACCTTCCCAATATAACACAATATAATATTCACAACATTACATCTTATCACAGAAAATCACAGTATAGTGTTCATTACAGCTTAATATTGGAATGGTCACACAGTTTTCACTAGAGTGGCCACAATATTTAGAACAAAGAACAAAAGAATAATCATCTGGTTTCCCCAAGGGGAAAATCCTCCTCACTTAATCATTCAATCAATTCACAATAATCAATATTCCACTCATGGGGCAACCATTAACTTAATCATTCACTAATCTAGATTTACAATTACTAAATATCATAAATCACTAAATACAATCATTAGAAAACCATACAAACCCTCCACCCCTTGGTGTCTAGCAAACCTCAATTTCATCCAAGGGGAGGCCTTTTCTTCATCTTGACTCTGGGTGGTCTCTCTGATTCCCTGGATCCCCTTCCATGGTCCCAGCTCCCTCCTGAATCCACCAAACAGTCACTTGGATTCAGAAGCAGACAGTTCCCAGGTCCTTTTCCAGTCATCAGGGCAGTCTCTGCCACATATTGAAGTTCACAGGATACAGCACATCTCAAACCATTCAGCACTTCTCTTGCCAGGAACTCAAGGAATCAGCCAGGCCATGAACAAACAAAGTCTTATCCTGGTCATGCTTCTTCAGTCCTCCAGCAGTTCAGCTGGCCCTAGGACCCAGAAGTAATATTGACCTTCCAGATGGCCTTCCAGGCAAGTCCCCTCAGCCTTCCAGGTGGCCTTCACCAGATTCTGGTCTCAGGAAAACTCCATCTCAGTTCTCAGTCAGCTTCCAGATGCTGGGAGAGAAATACACACTCAATCTCTGCCTCTGTCTCTGTCTGTCTGTCTGTCTCTCTCCCCCCTCTCTCCCTCTCTCTCTCTCTCTATATATATATATATCTCTCTCCCTCTCAAGAAAACTCCAACTCACTTCTTCAGTCCAGCAGACCAGCTCCCAGATGCTGGGACAATCCTGCTTCCTCCAATGGGGGCCAACAGGAGGAAAATTCCAACTCTGTCTCTCTATCTCTGGAATTCTTCTTTATATACATACACTGGCCTCCTGTCTCAGCCAATCCCCTTCTATCATGTCATCAGGGGAGTTCATGCCCTTTCAACAAGGGACAGGGCTCACACCTTCCATACAGAGCTCATACCTTCCATACTTAGTCCTAAGTTACTAAGTGCAAAGTATCTGCTAAACGTAATTCTGTTATACCATGATCAGCTAAAATTGTAATCTTTCAATAGAAATTGCTCAAAAAATACTTTTCTATGTCCAATTATTTATAACAAAACATTGATTCTGATAATAAGCACTTTTTATAGCACATGAAAGAACCCATAAAATAAATGACACAAAATAAAATTGGTAACATGCCAAACATTTTTCTCTTATGATTTCTTAGTATTCTTTGACCTTTTATGCTATTTCAAAATTGACTTCACACAATATTCACCTTTCATAAAGTATAAAATCTATAGCACCATGAATAAAAAATAAAAAATAAAATTCTTAAAACTAAAACATTTTTTAAACCTGTATCTTACCTTTCACTGTGTCAGATGGTGGTGTGAGGGCATTCTGCTGTATAGTACACTGCTATAAACCTCTCTACCTTGGCCACCCTCTGAAAATCAAGGGAGAGGATACTGGGACTTTAGTTGCTACTATCAAAAGACAGTGAAACTGGAGAGGTCCAAACATTACTTCTGACACACTGTCCTCCATGGCCGGTGGATGGTATTAAAGATAATGAAGGATGTACCAGCTTCAAATAATCCATCAAAGATATTTGCTTCCTCTACCATTTGAGATCTTTAAGGGCCTCTGGGCTAAAGTGGTTACAGAACTTCTGGAAGTACTTTTTTATCTAACATCTATATTTTATTACTAAGCTCCATCACTGACTTTGTACACCTGGGCTTAGAACCCCAAATACTTGTTCTATACTTTGGGGGCATAATAGCAAGACAAAACTTGGATTTTAAAGGCAAAAAATGGAAATATGCAATAAATGCACAGGGAGTTCTGTACAACAGTAGGGTGGACAAGACCAGTGAAGTACCTACTATGATACCAATTGCTCCAGAAACTTGCACATAGCACCTCTCATTTTTTTCCTCTATTGCACATATCCATAAATGTGTGTTGTTGCCAACATGAAAGTGAAAATGAGATTGCTAATAAAATTATACAAATCTTTAAATTCTCAAAACTTAACCAACACAGAGGATTGCCTAGATATGTAAACTGTAGTTGAAAGGGGGGCATGAAAAGGAAATTAGTTAAGGTTTCAAGTGCCATGACATGGTTTGGAGTCGACCTGGAATGTCTAAGTTTTTTGTTTGCTTGTTTGTCTATCTTTTTTTCTTTTTCTTTTTCTTTCTGATGAGCTGTTGAATGTTGGCTATTGTTGTTCTTGTTTTGTTCTTGTAGTTTTCTGAGCACACTTAGGATAGCAACTTCCCTGTTTCTCATTGCTTTCATCAGTGAAAGCTTAGTATTACTGCTAGGGAATCACAGTAGTTATATGTTAACTTGCTTATAAAAAGTATGCAAACAACATCCTCATAATATAGTTATCATCATATTTAATTTATAGATGAGGAAATGGAGACTCATAAAAAAGATAAGGGGAATTTCTAATAATTGTTATAGTCAGAACACAAACCCAACCTTCTGACTTCAAGGCCTATGTTCTTGCTATGACATCATCCTACTTCTTTAAAGGTGATTCTGTAAGAATACTAACCAGGAGATATTGACTACTCCAAAAAAGGAAGATGGAAAAAGAACACTTCTACAATAATATATGCATGCCTTTATCTTCACTGACCTCTCTAACTCCTGATTGGTATTTGGTCTAAGAAATATCAGAAAGACAAAAATGGCAGATTTTTCATTCCTGATAAAAGGAGAAGAATGACCAGGGTATGGTCATAGTATTTAAAAATCAATGGAGAACTAGAAAAGGTAAATGTAAATTTGTTCTCCAAATCCTAGAATATTCAATCTAGAGTCCATCTTTCAAATCTTTAGAGAGTTCACTTTAGGACAAATAAAAGAAAATATTTCTTCAGTCAATAGGCAACAAACTGATGTACCTTCCAACTCCAAGATATACTATTAGCAGAAAAGACAAAGTGTTTTAGAGGAATGCATCAATGGGTATTGGAGTTAGAGATGTAAATAGTCTAAGAAATCATTCATTGAACACAGCATTTTTGTTTTATATGTGAAGAACTGAGAAACAAGGGAGGGAGGGACTTGACATCCCTGAGTTACACAGGTAGTGAATAGAACAGCTGAGACTGAGTTCAGATACAAGGACTTTTAAGGCAAGTTGTCAGCCCAGATAACTCTTTACTCACTAGGAGACTATTTCTTCCAATCAGGTATTCCATTCACTAATCCAAGAGTAAATCAGTGGCAAAGTTTCTATTTTCTTTCTCTGCTGTTTCATCTCATACCAGACAAGAGAGTTACAAACATTTCTAACAGATTTTAGTTCTCTCCTGCTGCAGATGTTATTAAAGAGAAATAATTTTCTTCCAATGAGAATCATTCTCTATTAAGCAAATTAGCCCCAAGCAGCATGAAGGCAATGAGCCTTCTAGTTACCTGACTGCCTTGTTGCTGGCTTCGGTACAATACTCTCCCAATGCTTCCTATTCTACTTTCTGCTCAGTCTTCACTCTCTTGTTAGTTCCTGACCTACTTTGCCAGGTTCTTTACCTTTACTTTTAATTCCTTAAAGCAATACCACCCAGGAGGAAGAGACTCAAGTTTCTACAGTGAGTTTTGAAAAACAAATGAACAAAGACTTCCCTTCCCCAATGTTAGTTATAAAAACAATAGTTCTTGTTTAATCATTTTATAGTCTTTAAATAGTTGACTTATCATTTTGTGACTTTTAACCTAAGGCTAAAAAGCTGTCATATGCAAATGATCTGAGGGAACACAAGACACTGCTGTCTTAGTCCTTCCCCAGGCATCAAACTCATCCTTGACATCATGAGTCTTTGAACACTGTGTTTTTTAATGCTTATATTTTATGATTTTAATAAATTAAACATTTCTCTGCTCCTTTTAGCTACTAAACTATTCACCTAGGAGAGGGACATTATTTTACATTCTTTACAAGGTGATTTAAGCCTTTGTATATATATGCAAAATTCCTTCCACCCTCCCCCCATAACCAAACTACTCAGTTCCCATTTGACAACTGTTTAATTGTGTCTCCATTTTATCAGTTTTTGTTAAACCAAAACTATGCCTCTTTCAGACACTTTGGTGTCTTCACCTATGAAATAGACATAAATTATTCATAAATTGAATTGTTTCTTTTTTGTTACCAGAAAATACTTTTTCCATCCTTTTAAGCAATTAAACTAATTACATCTTAAAGTCATAGTTCCTTAAAAATGGATAATAAATTTAACTCTGGAGCCAACATCAGAGGCAATCTAGTCCAGCTGCTTCATTTTACAGATGAAACTAAGGTCCAATATGTTAAAGGTATTTGTCTCAGGTCACACAGGTAGTAAGTGCTAAATATATATAGGAAAGGGAGGGAGGGACTAAAACCCTTATCCTCTGACACCAGGGATAATACGCTATAATCTGTTAAGAGCATAGAAAAGTATTGAGAATGGGAATATATCTGAATGATAGGGTGCTTGGGTGCCTGAGCTCGAACCTCAGTGTATAAAATCAGTTTGTAAAATCACATTTCTCCCTAGCCTCAGAGCATTATCTTTGCCCCTTTCCCCTTGCCAGTATTCTGCCTAGAAATCATTCAAGATCAAGCCTCAGACAAATGTTTATCTTCCCTTGGTACAATAACAAGCTGTTGCTATGAATCCTTTACTAGATTATCTATAAGTAACTCCCTAGCTCTTTATATACATCCTAAATCCCTTCTTAGCTTGGGATATATGTATACTCCCAACATCCATCTTGTCAAACATGACACTGATGGGTGGCAGCTTGGTCAGCTCTGACCACTAGCTGACTTAGTGACATTTCAAGCCTAAAACCACACCTCCATGCAGCCCCCCACCCCCTTGGGCTATTTCCCAGTGAATTCTGGGCAACGAGCCTGTGCAGTAGATATTAAAAGTGCATGTTCCTTTAAGAACTGATCACTCCTTATTTCCTCCCTAATCCTACCCTGACTCACCTAATTAGCATATTTGGCAGAAGTTTCACTATAGTTAGCCTATATAAACCATAATATATCCTCTCTAAGGTTGCAGGTTCCCTAAGAACTCTTGCCCGCTCTATAGCATATCAATAAATCTTTGATACCTTGACTTAGAGAATGCTTTGAGTCTGTGAATTCATTCTAGACTGATTTCTAGGGATTCTGGGTATTGGAGTTCCTGGATTCCCTGACCCCTTGACCTCTCATCATGTATATACATATATGTATACATATAGATGACAAAAATGTATAACGTCAGTGAGTAAACTTTTGGTCCTTACTTTATGCCAGTCACTGTGCTGAGGGTATATAAAGTAAAACAAAATACAGTCAATGTTGTCATATTATTAACAGTTAATGAGGGATATGACATGCAAACAAGCTAAATATATACAAGTAATCTACATACAACATTAATTGGAAATAATCAACAGAAGGAATGCTCTAGGATCAAGGGGTGTTGGCAAAGACTTACTGAGGAAGGTGGGATTTTAGCTGGTACTTGAAGGAAGCCAAGAAATTCTGTTCGGCAGTTGGAGGAAATGGATAGATAGATAGATAGATAGATAGATAGATAAATAGATAGATAGATAGATAGATAGATAGATAGATAGATAGAAAGATAGATAGGTGGCTCAAGGTGAGTTGAATATGAAGGAATGATATCTAAAAAGTAAAACTGAGGAGTGAGAGAGGAATATACTGGTAAGAGGAGAAAGGGAGAGAATGGGGTAAATTATCTTGCATAAAAGGGGCAAGAAAAAGATTTCAAAATGGAGGTGAGAGGGAATGAGTGAATGTGACCCTCATCAGATTTGGCTTAAGGAGGGAATAACATACACATTCAATTGGGTATTTTTCCCTACAGGAAAGTAAGGGGGAAGGGAATAAGAGAGGAGAGGTATGATAGAAGGGAGGGCAGAAGATTGGGTGGGGGGGGAGGAGCAATCAGAAGGAAAGACTTTTGAAAGGTAACAAGGTCAAAAGAGAAAACAGAGTAATTGGGGGTTGGCGTAGGATGAAGGGAAATAAAATTAGGCTTTTACAACATGACTATTATGGAATTGTTTTGCATAACTACACGTCTAATCTATATTGAGTGGGTGGGGAGGGAAGAGGGAAGGGAATTTGGAACTCAAAGTTTTAAAAACAAACATTTAAAGTTGTTTTTACATGCAACTGGGAAATGGGATATCTAGTATAGGAATCTATCACCTTACAAGAACATGAAGTGAAGGAGATAAGAGGAGGGGAGTGATGAAAGGGAGGGCAGACTGGTGGAAGGGGTAATCAGAATGCATGCCAGTCTCAGGATGGGGGGAGGAGAGAGATGGGGAGAAAAATTTGGAACTACAATTCTCATGGAAATGAATGTAGAAAACTAAAAATAAATTATTTAATTAATTTTAAAAAGCTACATGCTTTGTACAGAAACAGAGTTTGTAAAGTAATATCAAAATACCTGTCCATTCTCCAAAGCTGTGAAAGAGGAAGGTGTTTGTGTGTGTGTGTGTGTGTGTGTGTGTGTGTGTGTGTTGGTTGCTGAGGGGTAAGGAGTGGTACTTTGCACCAGGAAGCACCCCAGGGGCCTTTTCTGAGCACTTATTTAACACAGAAGATGGGCAGTGGATAGTTTAAATGTCCAACATCACTTACTGAAGACAAACGCAGAGCACAGAGCTCATTTGCATCATCATTGTTCAGGAGAAAAATCTATCCCTGAGGGCTTATAATTATTTAAACCTAAATCAGGTTATTATGGGAGCTCTGGCTGTCTGCCTTGGCTTCCTTTGTTTTTATTTTTTTTTTCCTTTCTGATGGCTGCTACTATACTGCTTTCAATAATTCCTTCGTACCATGCTCACTCATACAGTGAAAATTGGGGTAGAGGGCTCCATGCTGTCCTGACATGAGGAGAACAAATGGAAAAGAAAAACTCAAAGCTAAAGGGCTGTGTGAATATCTTCCAGACTCCCCATCTTCACCTCATATTGTTTTCAGTAAACTTCATTATATACAGACTAGACATAAATAAACCTTTACACACACAATCAAGTTTCTTTTTCTTCTACCTCCATCTCCCCATGCCTCCCAACACACAAATGTACCAATCTTGTTCACATTTTGGTGAGGGTGATAGTAGATGACCTTAGTAAATGACTCTCAATTTCTCTTAGAAATATAGACACATGAGAATTGATAATTAATAGACCCTAGATCCATAAAATTAAGAGTCCCCCCCCCAAAAAATGCCTTAGTTCAATGAATTCTTTTTTTTTTTTTGAGAGGGGAACACAAAGCAATTGGAGTTAAGGGATGTGCCCAAGTTCACACAGATAGTGTTAAATGTCTGAGGCCAGATTTGAACTCAGGTTGTCCAGACTATAGGACCACTGCTGTATTTACTGAGCCACCTAGCTGCCTTTAGTCAAGAAATACTTGCCCTGGTTTCAGGAACACCAAGGGATTAGCAGTAAGATTTTAGGGGACCTATGAAATTGGACAGGAAAGAAAAAAATACATGTTTTATAATCACTGATATCACCTTTCCTTCAGAATAGTTCCCCTCTTCCTATCTTCCCTACTACTGCCAAAGGCATCACCATTCTCTTAGTCACCAGGCTCACAATCTAGGTGTCATCCTTTTCTGTTTACTCTCACCCCTCCTTAAGGGGCCAAGTCCTGTTTTTTCTGTCTTAATAACATCTCTTCTTTAGTCTTCCTTCTTTCTCCCAACTTTACCATCACCCTAGTACAGGCTTTTATCACCTCACCCTTAGACAATTGCAATAGACTTCTGGATGGTTTCTCTGTCTCAAATCTGTCCCCACTGCAGACCATGATCTACTTGACTTATCAGAGTGATCTCTCTTGTCTCATATTGCCTCCCTTACCTTTACCCCATTCAATAAAGTCCAGTAGGCCCTTATTACCTTCAGAATCAAATGTAAAATACTCCTTTTGATTTGAAGATAAGTAGATAGCCAGATAGATGATAGATAGATAGATAGATAGACAGATATACAGTTGGAATGGAATGTGTATATAGTCATTTGCATGTTATCTCCCCTATTAGATTGTAAGCTCTTTGAGATGAGGAATACTTTGTTTACTTTTGTTTGTTTTGCTTTTCTATGCATCCCCAGTCCTTACGACAGTTTTTTGGCAACTATTAAGAACTTACTAAATGCTTGTTCACTCAACTCTAAATAAAATTTAGTATTTCCTTTAATTATTTAAAGATATTATTTAAAGATTTAAATTATTTAAAACATTATTTCAAGAAAGAGTCAAAAGGCTTTAACAGACTGTCAGAGGAATCATACATACCCCAAATGGCTACACCCCTTTTCTACTCCCACTTTTTATAGAGGAAGAAGCTAAGGCCCAGAGTAGAAAAGTGACTTGCTCAAGATGTCACAGGTAGCAAGCAGATGAAGACACGACAATTCTTGGGATAGAGGATGCTTTGATTTCTCTCTCTTTATCTTGTGCCTTTTATTTGATGTCTCATGTGATTATCTGTGCCTAAAAAAATCATCATATCTGAGTATTTTTCAAATATTCTTTTATTCCCTCCCTCTGCCCTTTGCTAATCTGTTTTATTCTTTTCTCTCCATCATATTTACCGAATTTCTACTTGCTGTGAAGAATGAAGAGGTTCTCCTATAAGATTCCTGAATTGAGAGGTTCTTCTTATTAGAAAAGTCAAAGTGAATGAGTTTTACCATTTTGTTTTATGATTGATGATTTCTTCTAAAAAAGACATAAATTCATCACACCCTGGGTTCTTATCAACCTCCTGATGCCATAGTAATGACTATTAATTAATGCATAGTTAGTCATTATAATCTTTGGAGAAATACACACACACACACACACACACACACACACACACACACACACACTGTAAAAGAGAGGAGATAACACAAAATCTTCCTCATAGAAGATTAAGGTATAGAGTGACTAGATAGGCTGGAACAATTTCTTTGCATTCATGCATTTCTGATTCAGGGAACCTCTTCAAGGAGATGACAATGATAGTGCAGCTTTCCTACTGTAGTAGAAGAACATTCAAGGGAGGTCATTTAAGAACAAAGCCTTCATTACAGAAACTCTGTGGTTGTCATTGTTGTTTTCTCCTTTGCTTTCATCAGCAGCCTAAATTTATTTTCATTTGTAATGCTCCTGATACTTTTCTTATGGAACTATGTAATTATTTTGCACTTAGACTTCATTACCCACCCTTGTGATCATATTTTGAACTTGTTTAAAAAAAATACATCTTTGGTCAATCTCCTACACATCTACAACAATACTTTCTTTTTTTAAGATAGAACTTTTTTTCCCTCTTTCTTTTTGAAATTACTTGCTTTTCATGGAATTCTATAATTGATTGATTTTCTTCCTCACACTGCTAAACACCTAGAAAGAGTATTCTATATTCACTGTTTATTGCAAATAATACAAACTTCTCCTTGATCATGATACATTCACTGGGACATGAACATAGGATCCAAGAGTCCTGTTTCTACCCTGAATTGATCCTCATAGATCTAAGGGACAAGATAGGAAGGAATTCCTATCACTGAGACAAGGGGCTAAGCTCTTACTATCAGTGAAGGCAGGAAATCCTGCCCAAGGTGATGCTGCAGTATCCTAGTCCTAACCCTGGTCCCTTACTTATGAGCTAAAGGGAGATACTGATTGTCCAGGAGTGACCCCATTACTCATTTAAGGATTTCAGCTAGATTCTAATAGGAAAGAATGCCTCCAAAAGTTACATTACAGGAGACTTTGCATTGATAATTGCCACTACCAGAGGCTGGTTGTACATGTGTTTAGGGGACAGAAACCAGTAGTACAATCAGTAAACTTCATAGGAGAAAATAGGAAAGGGGAGAAAGAAGGAATGCCTAGGAAGACTTGGAAGGAACTGGGAAATAAGGTAGTATCTATTAAATGAAAGAGCTGATCTCTGGGTATCAGTCAAGGATGGGAGACAGCCATGACCTCCAGAAACTGAGAGTGATTATTTCCCAGACTAACGATTTAGCCAGGGTTTTCATAGGGTTCTTCAATGACATCGCTCCCAAGTATTGGCATGTTGGGGGATTATTTCCAAATGCAGGGTAGGCAACAAGGGACCACTCAATCTTCTGACCTTGGATCATCTTAATAGTGATGGTCTTATAACAAGAGACATGAGGAGTGGGTCACTTATTAGAATATATAACCAGTGGAGAGCAAGGTGTTGGGCTTCAGCAAGCAGCTAGTAAGTTTCTATAACAAATTAAAACCGTGTCACTAGTCAAAGTCACAAGATGGATCCTAGGTTAAACATGGAATATAAGAGAGAGAAAGAGGGGAGGGAGAGGTGCACTGCATGAGATCTATTCTCATCAATCTTGGTTCGAGGAAGAAATAACATACAACATTGAGTATAAAAATCGATCATATGCTACAGGCAGTAGGAGGGAGGAAAGGCCATGAAAGGGGGGGGGGGGCTTTAGAAGGGAAGGAAGAGGTAGTAAGGAAGAAGGGTAGGAAAAGGGAGGGGGACAGATAAGAAGGGAATACTGAGGGAGGTGGCAGTCAAGAGGAAAACTCTTAACAAGGGGAAGGGAGAAGGGGAAAAACAAAAGCATAAACAGGGGAGGGAATAAGATGGAGGGAAAGACACAGACAGTAATCATAACTGCGAATGTGAATGGGATGAACTCTCCCATAAAACAGAGGCAGATAGCAGAATGGATTAAAAACCATAATCCTACAATATGCTCTTTACAAGAAACACATCTGAAACAGGGGGATACACACAGGGTAAAGGTAAAAGGCTGGAGTAAAATATATCATGCCTCAGCTAAAGTAAAAAAAGCAGGGGTAGCAATCCTTATCTCAGACAAAGCAAAAGCAAAAATAGATCTAATTAAAAGAGATAAGGGAGGAAACTATATCCTGCTAAAAGGCACCACCAAAAATGAGGCAATGTCATTACTAAACATTTATGCACCAAATGGTACAGCATCTACATTCCTAAAGGAAAAATTAAGGCAAAAATATTTATTGCAGCTTGTGGTGGCAAAAACCGGGAAATTAAGGGGATGTCCATCAACTGCGGAATGGCTAAACAAGTTGTGGTATATGAATGTAATGAAATGCTATTGTACTATAAGAAATGGAGGGGTGATGGACTTCATATTTACCTGGAGAGGCTTATACAAACTGATGCTAAGTGAGAAGAGCAGAATCAGGAAAAACTTGTACACAATCACAGACACATGGTATGTATGACAACCAACCTTGATAAACTGGACTCTTCAACAACACACAGTTATAAGACAACTCTACAAGTCTCAGGATGGAAGGAGACATTTACATTCAGAGAAAGATCTAGAAAGAACAGAGTTTAAATGGAGACTGAAGCAATCTACATGCTATCATTCTTTTCCATGTTTGGTTCCGTTTCCTTTTTCCCATTATTCACTTCATTGGTTACAACCCTTCTATACAACCAGACTAATGTCTAGTGTGAAAGTATTTGCAGATCTTATACTTGATTGCATGCCTCCATGGGGGGGGGAGGGAGGGGAGAGGGCAAAAGAGGGGGGAGATTTGAAACTCAAAGGATTCTGGAACTGAATCATGTAAACTAAAAGGTAATAAACAAATAAAAAAATGAGGAGCAGACAGACTTTAGAAAAACCTGGAAAGACATATGAACTGATGCTGAGCAAGAGGAGCAAAACCAGGAGAACGTTGTATACAATTACAAGCACATTGTATCTGCGATGACTTTGATAGACTGGGCTGCTCTCAGCAGTGCAAGGTTATAAGACAACTCCAAAAGACTCATGATGGAAAGGGATATCCACATTCAGAGAAAGATCTACAGAGTCTGAATGCAGATTGAAGTAGACTACTTGCTCTCTCTTGTATTTTGTCCCTTCTTTCTCATTGTTTACTCCATTGGTTATAATCTTTCTTTACAACTTGACTGATATTTAGTGTGAAGGTATCTGTAGAAACCTATATTTGATTGCATGCCACCATGGGAGGGACAGGGAAGGAGGGAGAGGGGGAGAAAATTTTGAACTCAAGAGATTCCGGAACTGAATGTGGTAAACTAAAAGTAAATAAATAAATTTAAATTATAAAAAAAATGAAATATAAGGAACATCAATGCATCAAACAAAGAAATGATTATTTCCACTTCCATTTCATCTTTTCATTCCCTTGCAATCAATATTCCAAACCCAATATTCTGCTAAAACTGCTTCCTCACTAAGTGAACAGCAATTTTTTTTCTAAGTCCAGTATTTCCCCCCATACCTGCATTAATTTTTATGCAACATTAAGTTATTTGATCATAACCTTTTTCTGAATAATCTCTCCTCCCTTGCTTCTGTGAAACAGCTCTCCTGGCTCTAAACCACTCTCAGTCTTTGTCACTTGCTTATTTTCCATTTCCCTCTCTTAGGAGGTGAAAATTATTGTACACATTAATGACTATATTTATAGACATGTGCAGAGTGTATGATTTCACAACCTGAGGAGAAGAGACAGGTCCAGTAATGATGCATGCCTAAGGTGTGTCAACCCATTCAGGAATACCAGGCTCACATTCTATGACTATAACCTATATGAATACATATTTTCCAAATAACTTATGTACTTATCTGTGGTATAATTGACACCTGGTCATAGAATAAGTCAAAGATGAACAAATGAGTCAATCAATAAGCTTATATTAAGTACTTGCTATTTCTTAGTAAACTGAGGATAAGAAAAGAAAAAGAAAAAATACTCCCTGAAATTAAGGAGTTCATAATTCATCAGGGAGAGAAATATATGCATTTATAGCATATGAAAAATAAATGCAAAGTAATTTTGAATTACCCACAAATAAAATATATACTTATGCATATAAATGTACATGAAAACTTTTTAGGAGCAAGTGAATAAAATTGAGAAATAGAAGTAACATGTATTTATAGTCCAATAACCAGAGATAGGTAGAGATAGAAATAGAGATAGATATGTATTTACAAAAGTATATACCTGTAAAGGAGATTTCAAGAAAAGACAAAGCTGTTTGGATAAAATAGCATATACACACATATAAATTCATAGTGTGACATTTTTATGTCTGTTAAATGTTTAATAGTATATATAAATATATATCATCACATATATTTTGCCAGCCTGAATTTTGTAAGTTGCTGGCTTCCTATCCTATTGAGTTATATTGATATAGATTAATAGCCATCTGCTAGGTGCATATGCAGTGAAGGATCCTTATGTGTACTGTAGCTCAGGGCCCAACACTTAGCACAGTTTCTGGCACATTATAGTTGTTTCATTAACATTGGTTGATTGATGTGCGTTTAGTGAATGATAAATTTCCCAGATCAGTTCTGGATGATGTGGTACCTCCTTTGTCATGCTCCTATTCCTTTGTTCTCTCTTTTGTTCCCTCAACCAATTTTTATGCCCAGACTCTTTAAGGTGTAAAACTGGAAGCAGAGATCAAAGATAGCATCATGCCTCCTCGAAAATTAAAGAAAAAGAAAGTTCAAAGTAGATATCAAAATGTGGAGAATCAGAGATGGCACCCATAAAGTGAGTCTACCTAAAAGTAAAAGAGTACAAAGATTTTATAAGCTATTCTGTGCAAGGGAAACCTTTCAATTGTGCAACAATATGGATGAGAGGGGCGCTAGAAACATGGTCCTGAGGAAAAGGGACATGAACACAAATCAGGGGGGTCAAAGGAAGTAATAGAGAGAGGACTGGAAATTTGGATATGTATCCATGAGGTATTACTGAGCAAATATAGATTCATGGATATGTGTGTATATGTCTTGTTTCATTTCCATAAAAATGGGGAACACTGACTTTTCTCTGTATAAAACTCTCAAAGGTAGAAGGGACTATTCATCCTTCTGCTTTGGCAAAAGTTGAGTATATTGCCAACTAACTTTTGTGCAGTGTGTCTTTTGCCAGCCAATTACACAAATATGGTAAGTCATTGGTCCTCAAGCTCTGCCTTAAGCCCTTTTCTTGCGTTATAGCTTCCTCAGTTTCATTTAGAAATTCACCAAGGACTCAAGTGCTTGTTAAGTTCCAGACATTGTACAAATTAGAGGGGATCAAAATACATATATGTGTGTACAGAATATGATAGTCATGCATATATAGTGCACACAGATACATATATGCACATTTGATACATGTATGCATGTGTGTACAGATATATATGTACATACATATACATAAGTACATGGGTACATGACATATACAAAATGAAAACAAGATTATTCAGGTAGGGAGATCACTACTACATAGGGGATGAAAAAAGCCTTTAAATAGAGAGGGGTGCTGAAGCTGAGTCTTAGAGGGCATTGATGATTCCTAAAGGTGAAGCAAAAGAAAGATGGCATTTTACACTTAGACGACAACCAGTGAAAAGGTAGAAGATGGGGGATGGTATAGCCAGAGTCCATGAATATTAAGTACTAGGCAGTATAGCTGGATTACAGAGATCTGGAGAAGAATAATATGTAAGAAACCTAGAAATAAAGGGAAAGGACAGGATCTGAATAAGTTGTGTTATTTTTTCTAAACCTAGGACTGTGAAATTAAAACTATATGTATTTTAATAAATATACTTTAATTCCTTCTCTGTATTTCCATGTATTTTTTTTATTAGTTTAATAACATTATTTTGAAAAGTAGTCTGATTTTTGGCACCAGGACATGTTTAAAAAATTGATCCATGAAATAAAAAAAAATAATAAAGGTTAAGAATACCTTATGTTTATGATTCCTGAATTAGTATATCCTTACTCAATGACTAACCTGAGTTCCATTCTTGCGATACCAACTGCTTGCTGGCTAACATTATATCTCATCATCATATCAAAATAAACATAATACAATTCTGTTCTTCCATCCTAACCTTTAGCATTCCTTCACCTCTCCTATTTCTGTTTTGTTTTTTGTTTTTGTTTTTGTTTTTCTTAGATTTTATTGAACTTTTGTTTTTATATTGGCTAGAGTCCCTCTGTAGCCCTTCCCACTCACTCTCTGAGAGCCAGTTTTATAACGAAAAAACTACAGAAATGAAAAAGGGGGAAAAAAAAACAAAAAAAATTAAAACCAATCAACATATCAAATATTTTTATGTTTTGTGCAATTTTCTACACTTGTGGAACTCCATCTCAAAAATGGAGACTAGGGAAATGTCTGGTTTCTTTTCTTCATTAGGACCAAGCACATTCTTTTAAATATAGCAATATCTTCAATTGTTTTGTGATCATTGCTCTTTCCATTTAAATTGAAATCACTGTGTTTATTGTTTTCCTGACTCTACTTACTTCACTTTGCATCAGTTCAAGGAAGTCTTTCCATGCTTCACTGTGTTGATGATGCTCATCATTTGTTGCAACAGAGGAATATTCAATTACATTCATGTACTATAACTAGTTTAGTCTCCTTCTCCCCTAATCTATAGACATCTCCTGTGTTTCCAGATTTTTATTACCATGAAAAGCACTGCTATAAATATTTTGTTTTACATGGAACCTTCCATATAGTGAATGACAATCTTGGGACATATGATTAGCAATGGAATCTCTTCGTCAAAAGTATGGGTATTTTAGCTATTTATTTGCATAATTCCAAACTGCTTTCCGGAATCAACTCATTTTTCTAACAAGAATACAGTAGTGTGCCTACATTATATGTGCAACCTTGTTTCTGGTCCTGACTTTGCCACTTAATATTGATGACTGACCAAGTTCCTTCACCATCACCTTCACTTTTCTGAATCTTAGCCTGTAATTTTGTTGTGAAGCACATCACATAATTTTTTTCAACTATAAAGCAACAATATTAATTCCCTACCTCCCAATGCTATACTAAGGACCAGATGAGAGGTTACAAAGTACATTTTGATAATGATGGAGGTGATGTCTCCTGAACTCAGACTAAACAAAATGCCACTTCATTCACATAATATTAATATAACATGATTTCAAATTCTCTCAATATCCTTTCTTCCCTTCCCTTTAACCCTGTCCAGCACATTCATGTGTTTTCAAATGTGTGTCCATAAGAATTAGACAAAATCCCATAGACTTGGTCTGGCTAGAGCAGAATACAGTGTTATCATCAACTTCTTAGACATTATGCCTGTCTTTATTCAGCCTAAGATTGTTGGTTGGTTGTTATTCTTCATTCTCAAAGAGGACTTGATGACTTCACTGTCTTAGAGTCAAGTTATAGTTTGCTCAACTATGGCTGATCAGAGCGATATGAGCTCAGAAGGCTTTAATACAGATTGGGCACAAACAGTTCATGTAATTATCTAGATTCTCTAAATCTGTGTATCTCACAGTGCCTTCTCTGATGTGGGCAAGGCCATGCTGGGCGGTACTGTCTCAGCATCTCTGATGCAATATAATTGGTTCCAAAATTCTTCAGAGAAACCTTAGGAGTATCCCTGTATTGCCTCTTCTGACCACCATGTAAGTGCTTGCCTTGTGTGCATTTTCTATATGTTTAGCATTCAAACAATGTAGTCAGCCCATTTGAATTGCACTCTCTGCAGCAGTTTGAATGCTTGGCAGTTTAGCTCAAGAAAGGACCTCAGTGTCCAGTATCTTATCTTTGCCATGTGATCATCATAATCTTCCTAAGATAATTCAAATGGAAATGATTCAGTTTCCTGGCATGACCCCAGCATACTGTTCGGGTTTCACAGGCATGCAACAATGAGGTTAGTACAACAGCTCTATAGACATTCAGTTTGGTAGGCGGTCTAATACCTGTTCTCTCCCACATTTTCCTTCAGAGCCTTCCAAATTCTTGAGTTAGCTCTGGCAATACATGTGTCAACCCCATGATCAATGTGTGCATCCCTGGAAAGTATACTGCCAAGGGAAGTGAATTTACTCACAACATTCAAATCTTCTCCATGTGCTGTACCCAATGCTTTCATGTATAGATGGTATGGTGCTGACTGACGAAGCACCTGTGTTAGGCCAAAAGTAGCATAAGTAGCAGAGAAGTAATCTGTACTTTGTTGCATCTCAGTTTCAGAAGCATCATTTAGTGTACAATCATCTGCAAGCAAAAAAATCATATACCAACTCCATTTCTACCTTAGTCTTGGCTTGTAGCCTTTTCAAGTTAAATAATTTACCTTAAATCAATTACCTTGATGCTATATTCTCTTGCAACAAGACCTATTTGTCTTTCAAGTCTACTGTATTTTATGTTATCTCTGTGCACATATTCCATATATCAATGGTAAGTGGAATAATCTTTGCAAAAGTCTTTGTACATTTGTATGTGTATGTGTTTCAACTACAGGGTGGGATTCCTATCTGCTACAGAAAACAGGCCAGGGTTGGGTAAAGCAGAAAATTTTTAGGGCACATTTTCTAGTTCTTTCTAGACACTAGGAGGTGAGTAGTGTGGCCCTTAAATGCTATTCAGACACCTAGGGGGCTTTCAAATCCAATTGATGTTTCCAGTGAAAGACAACCCTATGGCCTGGAGCAACTGTGTGCAGGTTTCTGATTACAGCTGCCAGTGTATTCACACCTGTTGCTTTATCATTTGCCTGTCACCACAGTACTTTGAGATAGGAAAAAATGGTAAAATGGCATGGGTATTGCCTTTTGATTTGTGCACAAATTGAACTTAAGTGAGGCAGAGTTGCATGAAGTCGTCAGCCTCCCTCTCTCTTCCAGATTTAAGACAGTCCAATGACAGGACACAGTCAATATTAATTGTAATGACTCTAGATGCAGTGCATGATCTTGGTGTCTTCAGTGTCTAATGAAGCTCTAAGTGCTCCACAGAGACTGCTTCAGCCTCCTTTATATCCATTGGAACAAATTGTTCTCATCCACTCCTTCTATCAGGGGAAGTGTTCACATGCTTAGATTAGATACCCCCTAACTCATTGGTGGACTTGAGAACCTGTGGTTACCCTCAACCTGGTTTAGCCCTTCTGCTGAAATGATTTTCAGGATGTGGCAGCTACACATGTTATTTCTTCTTGGAGCCACATGTTAAAGTTGGGTAGATCAGGTAGACAGCAAAGGTGGAAAGCAGCCCTTAAAAGGGCTTGGCAGCCCTCACACCAGAGGTAATAGTGTTCCCTAAACACAAAATGAACTCCACCGAAGTTTGTATTAGCTTCTTAAAAACACACTATATTGCACTGTTGATTAATTTTAAAATAGTAATCCATTAGCCACTCTTCCAGATTTTCTTTTTTTAAATTAAATTTAATGTTTTCTTTTTATTTTACATCATTTCCACAAGATTTTGAGTTGCAAATTTTCTCCCTGTTTTCCCCCTACCCACCAACCCAAAACAACAATCCCATTGTATATCCCCTCCTCAAATCTGCTCTCTCCTATATCCTTCCCCATGCCCCCTCCAACTTTCCAGTAGAGCAAGATGTCTAGTCTAGTCTAGTACACTGCTTCTATATCTTATTTCCCCATTGCATGTAAAAATAAAAATAATTATAATTACATATATACATACATACATAATAAAACATTTGATTTTACAACTTTGAGTTCCAGATTCTTTCCCTTCCTCCCTCATCATCCACCCTTACTGAGAAGATAAGCAATTCAACATAGGTTGTACATGTGTAGTTATACAAAACATTTCCACAGTGGATATATTGTGAAAGACTGACTATATTTCCCTCCATGCTATCGTGCCACCCTCTTGTTTTATTCTCTACTCATACACATACATACCCTCCTATATAGACATATGCATAGGTATACATACATATACAATTATATTCCCTTCACCTATGCTCATACTGAGAAAAGTTTCATAAGTTACAATTATTGTTTTTCCATGTTAGCATGTAAATAGTTCAACTTTGATAAGTTCCCATATTTACCTTCCCATGCTTCTTGTATTTGAATGTCAAATTTTCTACGCAGTTCTGGTTTTTTCTTCGAGGATGCTAGGAAATCCACCACCTCATTGAATGACCATATTTTCCCCTGAAACGTGATACTCAATTTTGCTGGGTAGGTGATTCTTGGTTTTAATCGAAGCTCTCTTGAACTCTAGAATATCATATTCTAGGCCCTTTGATCCCTTAATGTAGAAGCTGCTAGATCCTTTGTTATCCTGATTGTGTTTCCACAGTATTCAAATTGTTTCTTCTTGGCAGCTTGTAATATTTTCTCCTTGATCTGGGA
>CM053581.1:58608139-58625714 GCA_028627135.1 Pseudochirops cupreus | reverse complement strand
TATTCTGCCCTCTGGTTCTAAAATATCAGGGCAATTTTCCTTGAGAATTGCTTTAAGGATGATTTCTAAGTTCTTTTTTTGATCATGGTTTTCAGGTAGTCCAATAATTTTCAAGTTATCTCTCCTGGATCTACTTTCCAGGTCAGTGGTTTTTCCAATGAGATATTTCACATTGCCTTCTATTTTTTCATTTGTTTGGATCTGTTTAATAGTATCTTGATTTCTCATAAAGTCATTAGCTTCCATTTGCTGCAATCTAATTCTGAAAGAATTATTCTCTTCAGTGAGCTTTTGAAATTCTTTTTCCATCTGGGTAATTTGGCTTTTTAAGGCACTCCTCCTCATTGGGGTTTTGGGTTTCTTTTGTCATTTGAGTTAGTCTATTTTTTTAAGGTGTTATTTACTTCAGTCAGGTTGTTGACTCTCTTTTCGTGATCTTCTTGCATCATTCTCATTTCCTTTCCCAATTTTTCCTCCACTTCTCTTACTTCATTTTCAAAATACTTTTTGAGCTCCTCCATGGCCTCTAACCAGTTCATATTTTTTTGGAAACTTTTGGTGCAGGAGTTCTGGCTTTGTTGTCTTCCTCCCCTTTCATGCTTTGATTCTTTTTGTCCCCCCAAAAGGAATCTAAAGTTGGATTGCTGTGCTTGCTTCGCTTCCTTTGCTTGTTCATGTTGCCACTCAATTACCTGATTTTTGAGTTTTTGCCACAGTAGAACTCTGCTTGCAGAGGGGAGAGCTTTGTCCCAAATTGCTGGGGATATCGCACCTGCCAGAGCTATTAGAGGGGTGCTGTCTCTAGAGCCCCCACCAGCTCTAGCTCACTGGTCATACACCTCAGGACCATCATCCAAGACCACAATCCAGATCCAGACAGGTTAAAGCAAGAGTGATTACGCTGTGAATGGTCTCTTGGCCCCACTATGATCTGCAGGCCAGGAGCTCTGAAGCAGCCATGTGGAGGTGGCTGCATGGCCCCGGCACCTCTGCTGCTTCTTGCTCCAGGGGCAGAGGCCAGACCACAGTCCATCCCCCTCAGTTCCAACAGAGTTCCATTCACCTTTTACTTTGTCTTTGGCAGTTAGGGCTTGATATTTCTGGAAACAGCCACAGCTGTTGGTGATCTACTCTTCAGAAGTCTGCTCTAGCTGATGCTGGTCAAGGCCATCCTGGGGCTAAAACTGTGGGCTCATGCAGGGCTAGTCTCAGCTCCCAGTGTGCTGTGATGGACCTTTCCTGCCAGCCTGCCAAGCTGCCTTCAGCGGGAGATTTGTTTCTCTATGTCACTTTGTGTGTTCTCTAGCTCTAAAATTTGTGTATGGTCATATTTATAGGTATTTGAGGTGGTTATGGGAAGAGCTCACAGAGTTTTCCTGCTTCTACACTACCATCTTAGTCCCCAGATTTTCTTTAGACAAATGATTGCTTATCCACACTTCTCTCATCTTTTGTAATATTTCACATTTCTTTCCATCAAATTTTACTGTAGTCAATTGGTCCTCATGTTCTAAACCATTAGCATTCTGGATCCTGCGCAAGATATTCAATATGTGGGCTATTTCTCCCAGTTTGGTATCTTTTGTAATTTCATAAATATGTGATCTATAGTTTTTTTTATCCAAATCATTGAAAAAAATGCTAAACAGAATAAAGTCAAGGATGCATGACTCTGACATTTCATTAGAGACTGACCTCCAATGAGAATTTCTTTAAAAATCTCAGAACATGGAATATTAGATTAAAGAGCAAAGAAATAGAACTGATGGGCGCCTTAGAACACAGAGTAATAAAGGGCAGAACCTAGAACATTAAAACTTGAAGATTTTTACATTGCATATTGAAAACCCTCCAATTTTTGTACATAGTTGTGAACTCCAAATTTTATAACTCATTGTTCAACTTCTTAGTAATCTGCTTCTTTTCTTAGTCAAATTTATAGTCTAATGATAGGCTATCTTTTGATGATTGAACCCTGATACTTTCCAGATGTATAGGACTTATCAGAACATAATCTTGCAAAATCCAGGGTAACATCCATGCCCAGGTAAGGAACATAGATGAGATACTACTAAGAAAGAGTCTACTAGAAGAAGAAGCAACTTTAAATATCAATTGGTCTAGCCTCATTTTTTCTTTTTAATAAAAGGAAAAAGTAAGATTTGGAGATGGTAATTTACTGGGTATAGAGAAAATTTCTGACAGAATTAGCACTCTAACCTAGATAGTCTGTCTCCTAATTCAATGTGGTTTGCAGAGTGCTGTGCTCTATCTCATGGTACTTGTATGAATTACCTTTTTACATGATGGCATTTCATTTGAGCAGATGCCAGTTTTCCAAAATTATAGGAATTGTCCACACAATTGCAAGTTTCAAGAAGAGCTTATTTACTCTATCAAGCTTAAGATCCAGAATAATAGCCAACTGCCTTCTGCTGGATGGCATGTTGCTTCCACATGTTTCCCCACTCTATTGCATTTGTTTCTCTGCCTTAATCTAATCTCCCTACTTATCACCCTTAGGTCTGTTTTAACATCATTGCTTTCCAATTATCTTATTTCCATTGAACTTCTGGTTTGGTTTTAGATGACTATTGGCTTATGTGTTTCCAGATTGATCCCAGTGTCATGCCATCTGCAAATTTGATTAATACACTGTTTACTCAGATCATCCCTATCATTAATAAGGATAGAAAAGAAAACAAACAGGCCTACACTGATCATGTGGTGCCCCACTAGATAGCTACCCTCCGCTCCTGACATAGCTATTCATCATGGCCCTTGGTTTATAGCCCTGTAGCTAGTTCTCTGTCTCTTTGACAGCACTCATATCTGAGTTAACTTGAATTAATCTTAGGAGTAAGTTGTTGTGAGGCTGCTATATTAGATGCTTAACTCTAAATGCATTGTTTTTATTTTATTGCCCATAGTATAATAAAATGGAAATGTTTGATGATCTTAAAATCCTGTCTCTGGGGATTTATCTCTTTCTTCACCCCCCTCCACCTGTTTCAGAAATTGTATGTGTGGTTTTTGTTTTTTGCCTTTCTGTGCAACTATATAAGCATAAATGTTTTAACTATCATACATGAGTGATTATTCAGAGATTAATTAATCAGTGCAACATGTTTTCTTTTTATTTCTAGAACACATTGCTTCATCTCCTTATATTCTTTTTATTGTTCTTTCATTTTTACATAGCTTTCTTCTTTGTGTATATCCCTATCAGAGCTATACGGAGCTATTCCTTGAAAAACAAAAGGGGAAACAAGTGAAAATTTTTTTAAAAAATCTTTTCAGTGAGACTGAAAAGCTCATCTGCCAAATTTTGACATGTATATAATATTGCAAACTCATAATACCCTATATTTCCAATGAGAAAGTAGTGAATTTGTTCACCTTGTATTTAGGCAGAAGCTTTAACACAGCAATTAATTTCCATTTGTTTTATTAGTTCTTTCCCTTTATATTGTGTTCATTTTATAAAATTTTCCTAATTCTGCTCACTTTAATTTGCTTCACTTCATATTTCTTCCTTTAATTCTCTCTATCTTCATATTATTTCTATTTGTCCAATGATTTTACCATAATCTATTGAACTATTCTCTCAGTATTCTTTCCCCAGTCCTCCTTAATATCAGTGCTTCCCCTCAAAGTCTATTCTCGATTTATCATGTACATATCTTTTTATGTGTAGCTACTTTGCTTCTTGAAAGTGGACTGTTTGTTGCCATTTGTTGTAATCCTAGAAGTAAGAAATGCTGGCACATATTAGGGCACTTAAAAATTCTAGTTGACTAATCTTGAAAAAAAAAGTGTTGCTTTAAATAATTTGATGAATATGAGAACTCTCTGTCCTTTGTCATCTTTTACTATATAGGTCTGTCAGTAGCATCTGGGAAAAGAGGTATGGTAATTTTAATCATTTAGCATGCCTTCAAATTGCTTTCTGGAATTATTGGAGGCATTACATTGTCCATAAAACACTATTTCTGTCTTGAAAAAGGTGGCACTGAACTGAGTGCTAGAAATACAGTCACGAAGAGCCAAGTATAAATCCAGGCTCAGATATTTACTTGGGCAAGTTGTTTAACCTTTGTCTACTTCAGTTTCTTCACCTGTAAAATGGGGATAATAATAGTACATGACTCTCAGGGTTGTTATGAGGATCAAATGAGATTACATTTCTACAGTACTTAACATAGTCCCCGACACATAGTAAGAGCCATATAAATTTTAGGTATATTTATTATTGTTGTTGTTCTGGTTCTGGCTCTGGTGGTAGTCCTTTGTTCGCTAAGAGGACCTAAATGACATCATTATGCTAGAGTCAAGTTACAACATGTCTGACCATTACTTATCAAACCAATAAACTTGGAAAGCCTTTGATACTGTCAGTCATGAGGGCTTATGGAACATTATGTCAAAAGTCAATTCATCTATATTGCACATGAATTTCATGAGTGCATGCTTGCCCAGGTTCTAGATAATGGACAGTGCTCTTGTGAAACAAGACTGTGTGCTTGCTTCCATGCTTTTTTTAGAGTGATGTTTTCAGCCATGTTGTCAAATGCCTTTGATGAGGATTAACATAGCATCAAGGGCAGCTACCAAACTGATGGTAACTTCTTCAACTTGAAAAGGCTACAAACCAAGACCAAAGTGGAGGGAGTGTTGGTTTTTGATTTTCTGTTTGCAGATGATTCTGCATTCAATGCAGCTTCTGAAACTGAGATGCAACAAAGTATACATCAATTCTCTGCTGCTTATGTTAATTTTGGCCTAACAATTAACACTAAGAAAGCACAGAAGCTCCAAAAGACACCACCACACTGTCTATACATGAAACCTTCGATTATTACAAATGCAGAAGTTTTGAAAGCTATGCATAAGTTCACTTACTTTGATAGTGTACTTTCCAGGTGTTGTGGTGGGAACTCTACCCACCTAAAAACTGCTAGGGTTTTATTATGTGTTGTGGGAGACCATCTCAAAGAATTCAGTCAGACCACCTCTAATTCAAGTATAGACATTTATTGAGATTGACACCTCTCATGGAGCAGGCTAAGTTCCAAGAGGAACCAGCAACTTCAGAGAAAGCAAGATGGATTTTTATAGATTAAAGATGCTGATTGCACAATCAAAATTTACATAGAATGTAGGAATATGATTAATATTAAAAAGGCAAGAGGAGTTTGTTAAGGGATCAGGTAATAGAGGAGGGGTCATAGCGATAATGGATGTGATTACCCACAATGCTTATTGAAAACCCCATTTGGGGGGTACCTATGTATGATAATGATATTATAATAAGCCCTTTACATCATAAGTTTTCTCTAGATCAGTTCTTTAGTATTACTTAGCACCTGCCTACTTAGGGGAAGTCCTTTTTATTGTTTTGGGGTCCACATCCTGGTTGGGCATCCCAGTGGTGCTGCTTTCTGATTGGATGAGTATTGTGGTCCTGTCTGGGACTAGATGGATGTGGTTATGGTTGAGTGCATGGACATACCTGCTGTTTCTGTGGGAAATATGACTTCATGGATACACCTGTTGTTCTTGTGAGCAGTGAAGCATATATGAAGTAGTGAGGGTATTGGTAGGGGTGGGGTGTCTAAGTAGGTACATTGGTTCTGCTATTCAGTGGGATCTATAATGAAGTTAGAATATTGAGTCAGGGGGAAGCTTTATTTGGATTCCATCACAGGGAATTATACACTGATAATGAGGTTGACACACACATCACCAGAACTAACTCAGTGTTTGGGAGGCTCCTAAGGTAAGTGTGGGAGAGAAGTGGTATCAGACTGACTACCAAACTGAAAGTCTACAAAAATGTTGTGCTGACTTCATTGTATTATTATTATTATAATACTTTGAAAACCTTAATATGTAAATAATACCTGCTATTATGTGGAATTACTTTAATTATCTGCATTGCATGTTAATATTTGCATTACATAATTACTATTACATTGCACATGGTTGTTATGAAGAGCAAGAGCTTTCAACCTTTTCAATCCCCTTTCTCTAACAATGAATGTTAGTACATATTGGACAAATTATAGTTTCAGTGAATTTCTCATGGATCTGAGAGATTAAGTGATTTCTTAGAGTTCACATTCATGTAGTCAGTATGTGTCAGATGTGGAACTTGAACACATATCTTCCTGATTAAGTCAGTTCTCCACTATGATCCTTTTTAAAATAGTATTTTATTTTTTTCAATTACATGCAAAAATAGTTTTCAACATTCATTTTTATAAGATTTCAACTTCCAATTATTTAAAACCACCCTCCCTCCCATACTTCTTTCCCCTTCCCATCCCTCCTCCACAAGACAGCAAGCAATCTGATATGTTATACATGTGAAAATCTACACGATGCCTTTTTAATGTTCATTTTTAAATTTATAGAATTCTTTAGAGAATTGTTTGCCAAAAACCTTTGACTGGTTATTAGAGAATAGCTTTGAAACTTACAAATTCCTCTTACATCCCCTATAGAATTTAAATATAGGGTATTTGATGTATAAGTGGTTATTTTTTTTAAATCAATGGCTTCCTATCTAATGCCTGATTTTGATCATTCAAAGATGTTTTGATTTCATATCATCAGAATTATTTTTTCTATTGTTCTGATTGCCAAAGGTTTAAGTAAGATCTCTCTCCATAGCAATAGGTAGGAAAGAGCATCTTATATAGTCTTCCTCTATTTTTTTTATTTTATCATGTGACTTCTAATATTCATATAATTGGGATGCTTTTAAGTTTATACAAAGCCATAGTTAGAACTTTTTTTTTAATCTGTAAATATAAATGACATTTATTTTTATTTTTTTCTTTGGCTTCTGTGTTAATGTACTACCAAAGAGTCTGTATTAAAAAAAAAACGTGAACTAAACAGAAAATGAACTTTTGTGCAATGGAGAATCCCAAGGGCAATGTATTCTTACAAAGGGAACCTGCCCTCTCTGTATGAACATTTATGTCATTCTTTTTTTTTTCTTGAACTCTACAGAGGACCCTAGTTCTGTTATTGGATGGATGTTTTACTTGCAAAGCTTAGGATATAGTTGTGTCAACATATATGCTGGCAATGTGATTCCACTGATTATCAAAATTAAATTTTTTTTGAAAAAAATTCAAACATTTGTTTATAAAACTTTGATTTCCAGATTCATTCCCTTCTTCCCTCCTCATCCACCCCCACTGGATAGACAAGCAATTCAATATAGGTTGCACAA
The DNA here is from genome assembly GCA_028627135.1 of Pseudochirops cupreus. Lineage (NCBI taxonomy): Eukaryota > Metazoa > Chordata > Mammalia > Diprotodontia > Pseudocheiridae > Pseudochirops > Pseudochirops cupreus. The sequence goes on along the minus strand of CM053581.1, from coordinate 58,618,468 downwards.
GTATAGTTATGCAAAACACTTCCATAGCAGTTATATTGTTGTAATGGCAAGCACAGAAGTAGTTCACACCTTTGTTTCAGCTATTGAATTAACATCTAGTTTCTTCAAGTTTCTTTTGAGCCTTGTATTAAGTCTGTTAATAAGCAGAATTTGTGAACCTCACAAACTGTGAATGTTAGCATTTGTGAACTCCTGGGGAGGACCTAATAACCATATATAAGGAGAGGCCAGGCTAGAGACAGCAGAACTGAGAAGAGGACTCTTGTGGTGGTAGAGTCACCAAGGAGAAAATTTGCAGTATCCCAGCACTGTTTGTCTGCTCTGTCTGTGTTGATGTTTGTTTGTGATACTTTGTTCAGAAGCTCTGGGACCTTACTGGAAGCCCTGAAAGAGAATTTTCTGGTTGTATGTTTGCAGAAGTACTAGAGGAGGATTTTAGAGGTCCTGGACCTTTACTGATGATTTGTGCTGACCTCTTGCACCTTTTTTGTGGGTCTGTGTTGATTTCTATGTTGATGATTTGTGTTGAGTTCTCAGAACTTATTGGTGCATCTGAGTTGATTTCACAGGCAGATAGTGAATTGATGATGGTTCTGGCAATGTGCATGAATATTATTGTGGCTCTGTCAAGCTTTGTCTTCCCAGAAACAGGAAGTGTGAAGGACTTGAAGTGGACTGGACAATATGAACTTCAATATGAAATTGGAACTGAATGAAAAACTGGACAAGGAATGAGGAGCTGCCACCTTTGAACCCAAGTGACAGCTGTAGCTGGGACAATGTAAGAAGATCTATGGAAGGTGAGAACCAGTCTTGAGTCAAGCTGAAACAAGACTTTACTTGGATACTGGGTACTGACTGAGAAGATTATGATTTACTGTGACCTAGGAGTGGAGAACATTGACTTTTGTATTTTTATGATTGAATTGAGGTTTTTGTGATTGACTAAATGAATGTACTTTGTTTAAAACTATGTGATTACTTTGGTGAAAACTATGTAGCCATTTTAGTGACAAGTCATTGAGTTGTGACATGGTGAATGCTATATTTTGATTTTCTGTGAATGTTTTCCTCTGACTTGTTATTGAATAAATAGAGAGTTTTCTATATTATGCAATCAGAACCTTGAAAGCTTCTCACAGCAGCAGTCCTCTGGAAAGCTGCTCGTGCATGGCTTTACAATTGTGAAAGACTACGTTCCTCTCCATCCTATACCACCCCCCACTTATTCTATTCTCTGCCTTGACCCTGTCCCTTTTAAAAAGTGTTTGCTTCTAACTACCCTCCCTTCTACCTTCTATGATCCCCCCTTTTATCCCCTTCCCCCACTACTTTCCTGTAGGATAAGGTACCCAATTGAGTATGTATGTTATTTCCTCCTTAAACCAAATCCAATGAGTGTAAGGTTGACACTTTCACCTTCCTGCTCTTCCCCTCCATTGTAAAAATTTTCTCTTGACTCTTTTATGTGAGATAAAAAGCCCTATACTATCCCTCCCTTTCTCCTCCCAAAATATTCCTCTTTCACTTCTTAATCTTATTTTTTAGATGTCATCCTTTCATATACAACTTATGCTGTGCCCTCTGTCTATGTATACATGTACACACATATACACACACTCACATATATTTATATATGCATACACCCTCCTATATATACATATATATGTATTTATATATGCATGTGTGTGTATATATGTCTATACATATTCATATATATATATATTCCCTTCACCTATCCTCATACTGAGAAAAGTTTCATAAGTTATTGTTTTCCCATATTGGTATGGAAATAGTTAAACTTCGATAAGTTCCTCATGATTTCTTTGGCATGTTTATCATCTCAAGCTTCTTGTATTTGAATGTCAAATTTTCTACTCAGTTCTGGTTTTCTCTTCAAGAGTGCTTGGAAGTCCACCACCTCATTGAATGACCATATTTTCCCCTGGAACATTATACTCAATTTTGCTGGGTAGGTGATTCTTGGTTTTAATCCTAGCTCCCTCGATCTCCAGAATATCATAATCCAGGCCCTTTGATCCCTTAATGTAGAAACTTATAGGTCCTGGGTTATCCTGATTGTGTTTCCACAGTATTCAAATTGTTTCTTCTTGGCAGCTTGTAATATTTTCTCTTTGATCAGAACTCCCAAACCTGACTATAACATTCCTAGGAGTTTTCTTTTTGGGATCCTTTTCAAGAGGTGATCAGTGAATTCTTTCAAGCTCTATTTTGCCCTCTGGTTCTAAAATATCAAGGCAATTTTCCTTGAGAATTTCTTGGAGGATGCTTTCTAGGATCTTTTTTTAATTATGGCTTTCAGGTAGTTCAATAATTTTTAAATTGTCTCTACTGTTCTATTTTCCAGGTCAGTGTTTTTCTTTTTCAAGGAGGTATTTCACATTGCCTTCTATTTTTTCATTTATTTGGATCTGTTTAATAGTATCTTGATTTCTCATAAAGTCATTTGCTTCCATTTGCTTCACTCCAATTGTGAAGAAATTATTCTCTTCAGAAAGATTTTGAGGTTATTTTTCTATGTAGCAAATTTGACTTTTTAAGGCATTCTTCTCCTCCTTTGTTTTTTGGGCCTCTTTTGCCATTTGAGTTAATCTATTTTTTAAGGTGTTATTTTCTTCAGTCAGGTTGTTGACTCTCTTTTCATGATTTTCTTGCATCATTCTCATTTCTCTTCCCAATTTTTCCTCCACTTCTCTTATTTGGTTTTCAAAATCCTCCTTAAGCTGCTCTATGGCTTATAATCGTCCACATTTTTCATGGAAGCCTTTGGAGCAGGAGTTCTGACTGTGTTTGTTGTCTTCCTCCCATTTCATGCTTTGGTCCTTTTCGTCCCCAAAAAAGTAATCTAAAGTTGCATTGCTGGGTTTACTTTGCTTCCTTTGCCTACTCATGTTGCCAGTCAATTACTTGACTTTTAGTTTCAGTAGAACTCTGCTTTCAGAGGGGAGAGCTCTGTCCCCAATCCCTGGGGTTTTTGCAGTTGCCAAAGGTATTAGGAGCCCATCATTTCTGCAGCCCCCACCAGCTTTGGCTCACTAAAAATGCACCTCAGGACCACCACCCAAGACTGCAATCTGGATCCAGGCAGCTCAAAGCAAGAGCATTTAGCCTCTGAATGATTGCTTGGCCCCCCTGCAATCTGCAGGCTGTGAGCTCTGAAGCAGCTGTGTGTAGGAGGCTGCAGGGCTGCCACTTTAGACTGCTTCTAGTCCTTGGGCAGTTGGCCAGATGCTCTTCCGTGAATTTGTCCAAGTTCTACTGATCTTCCACTTAGTCCTTGTTTCTTATGGGTTGATAAATCTGGAAAACGTCCCAGCTGCCAGTGATTCACTCTCCAGCCTAGGCTTGTTCTGGTGGCCCCAGGGCTCCAGCTGAGAGTTCATGCTGTTCTGGTCTGGCCTCCCAATGTTCTGCAATGAACGCCTTCCCATCTGCCTGCCAGGCTGCCTTCAGTGGGAGCTTTGATACTCTCTCATTTTGTGAGTTCTGGAGCTTTAAAATTTGCTTAGAGTCATATTTTATAGGTATTTGAGGTGGTTGGAGTGTAAGCTCAGACAAATTCTGGCTTTTACTCTGCCAATTTGGCTCCACTCTCCTTATACTTTTTTTTTTTTCCTCAAGGAGACTAAGATTACTGTATCAGGCTCTATGAGTTAGTTTACTTTCCAGAGACAAAAATTCTATGGAATGATAAGAATCATTGCCATTTGTAAACTGAGGATAATTACATTTGTTTTACCTGTGTTTCAAGTCATAAGATCTGAGTTTGATTCTTGGTTCTGTAGATGACTGAGATGACCTAAGACTGTTCACCTAACTTGTCTGAATCTTACTTTCCTTGTCCTGTGAAAGAGGGGGGATTGCACTAGGTGAACTCTGAGGTCCTTTCAGTTTTTTATGATCCTACAATGTGTATTGTTTGGTTGTTGTGAGGAAAGTATTTTGTATGGCACAAAATGATATAGAAATGAGTACTCAAAAGAGAATAATACAATTCATGTCATTACTTATATTTGAAGATCTATCCTCAAAACAATAATGATGATGAAATAACTATTGCCACTGCTAGTGCTGTTGCTGTTAGTACTGTTACTAATACTCTTAGTAATGTTGGTGATGATGATAAAGACGTTAGTAAGGATGATGGGGGGAAGCAGCATGATATAGTGGATAGATAGTAAGCCTTGTAATCAGGAAGACATGAGTTTGAGGTTTGTTTTTGACTTTTCAGTTTCTCAGGCAACTTTCTAAGGTTGCAACCTTTAGACTAATTCTTTGTCTGTATCAATGGTTTTCCATACCAGCATAGAAAAGAGTTTCTATCACTGATAAAATAGAAGGGGAGGAGAAAGGAGGGTTAGGAGAGGAAGAAAGGAAAGAAGAGAATAAAAGGGAGGAGAAACACATTTTATGTCATTTTATATACTTTACAAGAATCATTTCTTCATATCCTTAGAATAACTTTTTGAGGTTGTCAATTTAACAGTTATTATTCTCATTTCTAGAGACTCCTTTCATTTTCATAGATAAATAATAACTCTTAATATTAAGTGATTATTTGTCAGGCTTTTAGTGTTGTCATTTTATTCTCAGATTGTCGTTTGTTATAACAAGAAGCCAATAAAACACTTTTAATAGGAGCCTTCCTTCCATTCTATGTACTTTGTGATAATCCACCATATGTTACTATTTTGGAAAACTCAGTGGAGGGATGGAAATATCTAGGTAGGCATATGTTTTTGTGAAAGTTTGAGAAAGTGTTTTTATTTTGACTTGTGTCTAAATTAGATTTCTAACAGCTGAATGAAATGTAAATGAGTTGTTGTAGTCAGAGAAGATAGACACTCCAGAAAACATGATATCAATCATCTTGGGAAGTTGCCTGACTTTATTATAAGGAGTGCATGATGGTTGGGATATTCTTATTTGAAATACATGTTGAAAGGAAGTAAGCCTGAGTCCAGGTATTCCCAATTCAAGTGACGTAGTAAACAGAGAAATATTGTATTTTAAAATACCTTGCACTCTAGCTATCTATAAATGAGATCTCAATCACATGGCCAGTGAGTCAAATTGAGTGTACTTGTAGCCCCAGAAAATATATTTATAAAGCCCTTTATCCCTTGAATACCAAGATATAAATGACATTGGCCGCAATAAAGGTTACCCACAAAATTATCCTCACTTTATATATATGAATTATTCTCATTTTATGTAGCACTTTAAGGTCTTCAAAATGATTTGAACACATTATTTACTTTCATCTTCACCAGAGGGGAATGAAAAAAAGGTGTGCTTTAGGAACTGGTAATTGAGCTGAGCTTTGAAGAGACCTAGGGATTTCAAGAGTTTGAGGTAAGAAAGGAGAAAATGGGTTAGGACACAGCCTATGAAAAGGCCAAGAAATGAAAAATAGAATATTATATTTGAGGAATATCAAATGTGCTTGCTTGACTAGAAAGTAGAATGTATGAAGTGAAAGATAGATTGAAACTTAGACTGTCAAAGGCTTTAAAAGTGAAGACAATAGTTTGGACCTGATAGGTTCTAAGCTTCCTTCCAACTCTAAATGATCGTCTTGTGCCTTTGCATTTTATTCTAGAAATAAAAAGGAACTACAGAAGTTTTGTGAGCAAGGGAGTAATATGGTGAAATCAATAATTTATAACTATCACTTTGGGAATTGTATGGAGCCTAGATTGGAAAGGATGGAGGCTGAATGCTAGGTGACCAATTAAAGCCCTATTGCTATAGTCAAGTAAGATTTAATTCAGCTATGATGGTTATGATATAAGGTGTAGATAAGGGAACATGTATGAGAGATGCTATGGAGAGATAATCAGCAATACACGGAAACTGTAGGGATGAGAAAAAGTGAAAAAAATCAAAAATGACTTATGGATTATGTATTTTTGTGGCTAGAAATATGTTGGTACCCTTGATAGGAACAGCAAAGATAGAATACAGAGACTGCTTTTTGGAGACCCATTTAACTAAGTATGGAAGGTCTTATTACCATTATGATAAGCACTTTGTGATTATTATTATTATTAAATTATTTATTTTTGTCCTTGGCAACCAACAAAACGAGGAAAATGCAAAATAATCACCAATTATGTATGATTTCATTTTACTTTTGCATATGTGGTGATAGAGGGTCAGAAAAAGAGAGCATAGAGTGTTAAAAATCACAGATTTTTAAAAACCATCTATAAATATTTAGGTAACCATTATCTTCTAAATGGGAGATTCTTGTCCAGTGATCACTCAACGGATATAAGACTAAAGGACCAGAATCACAATAAACTTAACATTCATGCTATACTACAGAACAGAAGAAAAAAAAAAAGTATGTTGCAGCTAAATGAAAGAATGGCTGATAGGTATCCATAGTGAGCCTGATAAAGTAATTATAGGAGTGAACCTTTTTCCATGCCCAAAGGCAACAAGAAAACATTTCACAGGTTTTATTGTTTCATATAATAGAACTCAGAATATTTGTTAAAAAGGCCAAAATGAAACTAATTATAGCTTATTCCTTATCACTCTCTATAGAGGTTGAAGAGGTAGAAAAATTCTGTGGAAAAGTCAAGATGCTCCAATTCAAATAAACATATATAGTGACACTGAATGACTTCAAAGGAAAGGTAAAGATTGGTGATGATGGTCAGAAATATATTAGAAAATACATATCAGGGATAAGGAAAAAACAAAGTCAAAGACTAAGGCTAATCATGAGTCCTATAGCAATATGTAAGGGATACTTTTTTCAAGGAAAGAATTGAAAGTTATTGGATATAACAAGGGCCAAGTAATATCACCTAGGCAGCTAGTTGACCCAGTAGGTTGTGTTAGAACTGGATTCAGGATGGTCCAAATTTGAATTCTGTCTCCAATACATATTAACAGTATGATACCTAATCTTTTATAAACCAAGATTCATACTCTGTAAAATGGGAGTGATAAAAGAAACTATCCCAGTGTTTTCTAAAGATCTAATGAAATAATATATTTTGAGCATTTTGCAGATTTTAAATTACTATACAAATGATGTTTATTACTATTACTGCTATTATTAAAAGAATGAAATTTATTATATTTTAAAAGGAAAATTATTTGTTACTAATGTAAGAAGCTTTCCAGAATCAGTTATGTGCAGCCAGACTATTACCTTGTGAGTGCAAAGATGACAATTGACACAAATTTAGAAATAAGAATGAAAATGGCTTGGAGGGGGAGATAAGAGATGGGGAGGTGGGGGGAAATGACTTGTAATTTAAATCACTAAATCCTGAGGTATTAAAAGAAGTCATCAGTAATGAAAAAATGGGTAATGGATACAAGAAAGGATAAATGTAGATTACATGGACATATAAGTGTTTAAAAGATACCTTAGTTATCAAATTTTTACAGAAAGATGAGACACACACATAGAAGAGACAGAAGGGCGAGAGAGAAGGGAGTACATCATGAACAAACACTGATTCAGAATATAAATTCATTTGTAATACCTTCTTAAGGAGAGGGAAGATAGAAGTTTATAAATAAAATTATTTAATGAAGCAGAGAGAAGACACAGAGGATGAAAGAAGTAGCCTAGAGGTATTAAGAAGAGACAATTTAAAGAAGTATTATTTGAGCAGAGCTTTGAAAGAATCCAGGAATGCCAAGGAGTGACATTTGGGAATGAGAGCATCCTAGGGATAGGAGATCAGTAATGGGACGTTGTCTGTAAGGAACAACAACAGGTCAGTATCACAAAATCAGATACTACAGGGGGGAGGCAATTTAAAGCATAAGAATGTAAAGTGAAAAGGGAGGCAGGCTGTAAAGAGTGTTAAATACCAAGCAAATGCTATTATATTTTCATTGTGGAGGTGACAAGGAGCCACCTGAGTGTATTTCATAGGGAAGGTACATGATGAGTCTTACACTTTAGAATCTGTGTGGAGGGGGATTACAATGTGTGTGTGTGTGTGTGTGTGTGTGTGTGTGTGTGTGTGTGTGTCTGTGTGTCTGTGTGTCTGTGTGTCTGTAGAGGTGGAAGGCAAGTTGAATTTAAGGCAGGGAAATCATTTAGAAAGCTACTGCAACTCTCCAGGTAAGAAAAAAGGGTTGTGACTGTGAATGAAGAGAAGAGAGCTAGATGCTGAGAAGGTAGAAATAACATTTGGCAATAGATTGGATGTATATGGTGAATGAGATTAATCAAGAATGATACCAAGTTGTAAACCTGGGAGACTAAGGGGATAGTGGATGTCCAGTACACATTTTAAATGCAAAGTACTCAAAATATAAATAATTATTTTTTCCCTTTAAATGCTCCCTACTTCATAACTTCCTCCTGATTACCTGACAACACCATCTCCCAGACCATCCATTTTACTATCCAGGCATCATAGTAGACTCCTCACTATTTGTCATCCCCTACATTCAATCTGTTGTTAAGACCTGTCAGTTTCATCTTTGTAGCATTTCTTGAATATGGTCCCTTCTCTCCTCAGAAATTGGTACAGGCCCTCTACCTCACACCTGGACTTATTGAAACAGCCTGCAGGTGCTTTTTCCCTCCAATCCATTCTCCAATTCAGCCACCAAAATGATTTTCTTATGCACAAATCTGATCTCACACACACATACTCCATTCAATAAACTCCAAAGGTCACCAATAGCCTCCAGAATGAAATACAAAATCCTCTGTTTAGCAATGAAAGTCTTTCATAATCAAATCCCCTCCTACCTATCTAGTCTTCTTACACTGTAGTCCCTGATAAGTACTCTTCAAATCAATGATCCTGGCCTCCCTATTGTTCCATAAACATGATACTCTATCACTTGACTCCAGGCATTTTCTTTGGGTGTCTCCCACTCTTGAAATTCTCTTCTCACATATTTCTACTGACTTCTCTAGCTTCCTTTATGCTCCATTTAAAATACCATTTTCTACAGGAAGCTTTTTCAAATCCTTCTTAATTCTGGTGCTCACCCTATCTTAATTATTTCCTATTTTGTTTTTACTTATTTTGGTATATTTGTTTACTTGTTGACTACCCCCCATTAGATTGTGAGTTCTTTGAGGGTAGAGACTATCTTTTGACTCTTTTTGTATGCTCAGTGCATAGTAAATTGCCTGGCACATAGTAGGCATTTAATTGTTTATAGACTAACTGCCTATCTTCAATAGTGTAATGGTAATGTAATTTGAATTTGAAGACCTCTTTGTATTGGCAAATAAGCAGGTATTTAGCACCTTGTTTCAAGTTAGCACCTTGTTTAAGCTATTTTGTTAACATAGAAGTAGTTAATACCTTGGGATTAAGTTGGTGATGTAACAGGAAGAGGTTGGCTGACAAAGGAAGCAGCTGATGTTGTGTGTATATAAGGAAAAGCCCCAGAGTGGGAAAGTCAGAATTTCTTGAGACCAGCATCTGGAGGCAGAGCAGCTGCTGGAGAGAATTGAGAACTGAGACAGATCTTCTCAGAGCAAACTTCAGGGAGACTGAAGAGGATCCAAGGAGGCTGAAGAGGAAAGCTCCTGCCTCAACTCCCCCCACCCCCAGCTAAAGAAAATGGTTTTGATTTTGAAAACCTGAATGAAGTGATTTTGATTCTGGGAGCCAGCTGAGACTTCTTCTGGGTCTGAGGGCCAGCCAGAGCTGCCAAGGGACTGAGGAAGTATGACTGTGATGCTGAGACTGTCTGTTTGTGACTTTGTTAAGTCTTGACTTCCTGGGAACAGAGACTTTTCAACATTTGAGATGGACTGGACACTGAGCTCCAATGCAGAGCAGGAACTTCACAGAGAGCTGGACAAGGACCTGAGAGCTGTCTGGTTTTGAACCCATGTGACAGCTTGGTGAATCCAGGCAGGATTTGGGATCATGGAAGGGATCCAGGAAATCTGAAAAACCACCCCAAGTCAAGCTGAAAGAAGACTTTACATGGATACTGCGTACTGACTGAGAAATTGTAGATTTACTAGTGACCTAGGGATGGATGGTCTATGTATTTTCTGATGATTGAATGGTGAATAATGAAGAATGATTGATGGACTAAATGATTGTACTTAGTGATCGATGACTGAATAAGTGATTGATGTGTAACCTAGTATGGACCATGATTGGAAAACTTTGGCTATTGTACTTTGTGAATGAATTAAGGATTTTGTGAATGCTTGAGTTACTAAAATGATTGTTCTTTGTTCAAAACTTTATGCCCACTGTAGTGGAAACTATGTGCCCATTTTCTGTGATAAGTTGTTGTGAATGCTATATTTTGATTTTCTGGGATAAGTTGTAATATTGTGAA
>CM053581.1:58588418-58607639 GCA_028627135.1 Pseudochirops cupreus | reverse complement strand
TCCCTTCTTTCTATTCTCCATTCTTTCTATTCATCTTTCCTTCCTTCCTTCCTTCCTTCCTTCCTTCCTTCCTTCCTTCCTTCATCTTCCTTCTCTTCTTTTGAGATTCAGCTTAATCACTACCTTCTTTATAAAGTCTTTTGTTGACTTCTACCCCTTCTCTGTTGTACAAATAACCCAAGTTTCTAATGCACTCCTTCCCAGGACTACCTCACATTCATTTGGTTTACATTATTTAGACTTAAATATGTATATATTTACTGCCCTCATTAGAATGTCAGCTCCTTAAGAAAAGTTCTGTCTCACTTTTTTTCTTCTTATCACTACCACTTAGCAAATAGTAGAGTAGTAAAGGGATTGGGCCTGTGAATTCTTTTGTATAGACCTGTAGGAGAGACTTCATAATGTTTATTGCTTACTTTTTTGGTTGATTTATAGGAAAAGAGTTTGGTTTGGTGATTTCTATAATCCAAGATATCCAGTACATTTTTCAATGTGAATGAGGAAATACTGGCAACCCAGGATGGTTCAGGAGAATTGAGAATTAAAAGTGTCAGGTGACCTCATAAGAAAAATAAAATAGCCAAAGCAGTTTCTCAGTTGAACCCATTGCTCAGGACATTGTTTTTCCACCTTCCTTCCCTTAGTAACCTTTCCTTTTCTGAAGTCCGTGAAATCTTACTACATTATCCTTTTCCCATCTTTGTAGCTATAAGAAACCTACTTTCTTGACCTTTTCCCAAATTCCTTGAAAACGGTGTTACTCAGGAAAATGACAAATTCTGGAGAGGATGTGGAAAAATTGGAACACGAATGCATTGTTGGTGGAGCTGTGAATTGATAACAACCATTCCGGAGAGCAATCTGGAACTATGCCCAAAGGGCTATAAATAATTGCATACCCTTTTTGACCCTGTAAAACCACTTCTGGGGTTGTATCTCAAAGAGATCATAGAAGTGGGAGAAAGACCCATATGTACAAAAATATTTATGTCAGCTCTCTTTGTGGTGGCAAAAAACTGGAAATTAAGGGGATGCCCATCACTTGGCGAATGGCTAAACAAGTTGTGGTATATGAATGTGATGGAATACTATTGTGCTATAAGAAATGGGGAGGAGATGGACTTTATATTTACCTGGCGAGGCTTATACAGACTGATGCTAAGTGAGAAGAGAAAAACCAGGAAAAATTTGTACACAATCACAGACACATCGTATGTGATGACCAACCTTGATAAACTGGGCTCTTCTCAGCAATGCACAGTTATGAGATAATTCTGCAAGTATCAGCATGGAAGGAGATATCTACATTCAGAGAAAGATCTAGAAAGAACAGAGTTTAAATGGAGACTGAAGCAATCTACATGCTATTGTTCTTTTCCATGTTTGGTTTTGTTTCTTCTTTCCCATTGTCCACTCCATTGGTTACAACTCTTCTATACAACCAGACTAACATCCAGTGTGAAAGTATTTGCAGATCCTATACTTGATCGCATGCCACCATGGGTGGGAGAGGGGAAAGGTGCGGGAGACAATTTGAAACTCAAGGGATTCTGCAACTGAATCTTGTAAACTAAAAGTAAATAAATCAATTAAATAAAAATTTAAAGAAATAATTTACCAAAAAAAGAGAAAAAACAACTGTTACTTAGGTTCTAGTTTTTCTCATTCAGTCCTCATCTCCTTAAAGATTTCTCTGATCCTCTCAGTAAATAGTGAGCTATTTTCCTACACCTCTCTTTATAGATATTTTTAAAATATATTAATTGTGTATTATTGTGTATCAGATTTATTCAAATTGTGTCTCATCTACCTGTTAGACTCTGAAGGCCATAAACATTAAAGACCATAAATTTTCTCAATATTGTATTAACTTCTATAATAAGAACGTATTTAAGTGCTTAGTAGGTTTGTTTTTAATGAACTTATTCATGAAGCCAATATTTAATGCTACATCTCTTTATCATTGTAATGGATTTATTCAGAACAAACATGCAGCTTTCCTGCTTGTTTCTGGTTGTCTCTGTGTTCTAATTCACTGTTTCAGGATTACATACTCCTGGGCTGCCTTGCACTGGCCATGATATCTCAGGGCTGAAGATCTTGGAAGATTTGTCCACTGATTCAGAATAACCAGTAACTCAATGAAACTTTAAAAAGGAAGTGATTGCATCCCCTCAATCTAGCACTCTCTAAATGACATCATGTAAGTATTCCATTTCTTATGCTGAGTGTGATAGTATTGGGGCTTTTCCACCTGAAGGAAGAGGAGGGAATATGATTGACTAGGTGAGCTTGAACCTGATTCTCTAGCTACCTCTTCTTTCTGTTTCTTGATAGAATTCTAGGTGTTCGAATACCAATTTCCAGAGAGACAAATCTAGGTTTGGAGATGCTCTTGTCAGTTTGAGAGGTCTGGGGGTACTGTGCCCATAGGATGGAAATTATTATCAGTAAGGGAACTTCCTCCACAAGAGATGATCACTAACAATAGAAGGAGTTCAAGCCTTGGCCTGAGTAGGCAGAAGTCATGAACACTGAGGAGCCAAGGTAAAATATTACAATTCCCATTAAGGTACCCCATGTACTACTTTATATTTTGATGAGGTTTCATAATTGACTTCTGAAGAGAGCATAGTCATAATTATGAGATTTTTATTAAATCCTATTCTTTGGGTTTTTTCAATGTACCCTTCACGTTGCTGTGTTTAGCATTTATTATAATGTTGGAAATAAATAATTTTCCCTTACCTCTTTCAAATTGTATATTCAGTACATTTTAATTCCACTTTTAGAGACAGCTTAATCATGAACCAAAACTGAAGTTTTAACTAACTTCCCCTAGAGAATTAGGATAGGAAATATAAAAATTGGAAGTGTGTTAGAGGAGATTAATGCTTTTATTAGAGGTCAGGCTTCCTCAGGAGTGATCCCATGAGGTTCTGTGTACATGAGTGTAGAACAAATAGGTCGCTTAATGGAGTGGGAGTTATTGTTATACCTCAGACTCTTGGGGACAGATTTTTATTGTTATCTATCTAAGTGCATTTAATTTTCTGTAGAATTTTGGCAAATACTGAGATATTTTAATGAGGTAAACAACCCAAAAAATGATTTTTCAAAATTTCTTCTGCTAATTCCAAATTACAGAGATTTGTTGTCATCGGGAATATTATCAATATCCTCTTAAAATAATAATAGCTGGAATTTTCAAAAGCCTTTAGAATTTGCAACATACTTTACACACATAACATCCTTTGACTTTTAGTAACACACCTGAATACCAAGAAAAGGGCTGATTCTTTATGAGAATTTGCACAGCATAAGGCTGATAATACTTTCCATATGAACTTGAGAGTATAAAAAAATGTTCTGTAAATCTTCCCATTCCACTAACTTCTTAGCAAAGTTGAGTATTTTTATTGACTATGGATTTCACCATGTTCATTCAAAAGGGAATGTATCAACAATGCAGTATTCACAATGCCTACAGTAATTATAAGTATGCTGATAGGGTTATTAATCACAAAAGGTAACAGGCTCTCTACATGAGAAATACAGCTAGAGCATTTATTTAAACACCAGAAAACTGAATCCCAAAACCAGAAAGTCAAAGCCAACACAGTAGCTATGAAGTTGGCACATGTAGTTAAAGTAGTAAACACCCACATTCTCAAGCCTTCAAAACAGGAGGAGCTACCTCAGGCAAAGATCCTCCTCTCCTCACTCATGGCAAGTGCTCAGTGTCCAGGCAGTTGTTCCCAGCAGCTCCAGCTCCCCCTGAAGTTGCTGTCCCTGGCAGTCCTCAGCAGGAGTCCTTAGTAGAGATTCTGGCAGGCTCAAAGAAAAAGGAGTTCGTGCCGCAACTGCAGCCGCTGCCTCTGCCACTGCTTCCAGTCACCACCACAGGGACACTAGCTTGGTTCTAGCTTTCTCTTGCTCCACCCCTTCCTGCTACATCAGCAAGTTCAAGGGGCATGGAAGATCTTCAAATCCCAGTATCATTACAGGGAATAGTCACTCAGGGTGTGTCCCTTCTCTGCCTAGTTCCTGTTCAGATTAGAGACAATGATGTAAGGTTAGAGATTTCAAGCCTTCCTCATCTCAGGCTATCAAGTGATCTGTGAATACAGTCCTCTTTCTTTACTGTTTCAGGTGAAAGAGATTGCTGATGCCTAGGACTGCCTGGGCTTCAAAAACCCAGGAGAGTGAACTACCAGGAAGTACAGAAATAGCATGTATGATGGTATGCAGGTCAACCAGTATAGCATTTAGGCCATGAGGAGTAGTCTTCAGGATCTAACTGATGAATAGCTGGGACACAAACTCATCCAAAGACATTTAGATATGAGTTTGTTTGGACTGGTGCTAAGGATAAACTGTGATAAGCCCAAACCCATTTTTCCCAGAGACAGAAGTAAAAAAAGTAAAGGCTTTAAAGGGAAGATATGGAAAATGTGTGTGCTTCTGTTCTTGTGATATCTTCAAAATAAACACCCCTTTATAAAAGCTGATTGCTGCTCATTAGGTACACGGAATAGAAATCCTAGGCACTAGTAGTTAGCAGTGGGTAGACAACATCAATATATGGACATTATAGAAAAGACTACTTCTAACCCCTCAGGGCCACCCTTAGAGCCCTGAGGAGTACTATAATGTTCCTGGTTCTGGAGAGGAGTTCAGAGTGCTTACAACAACTATAATGTATGTTACTATGAGTATTATTACTTCCATTTGTAGATGAGGAAATTGCGGTTCAGAAAAGGAAAATGACATAACTATATTTATCTCAGAAATTGGCTGCCAAGTTGATTGCATTTCTAATAGAGAACTTCTATAAAAATTATTCCATTTCCATTAGATGATAAATCATCCATTATCCTTTCTGTATGCCATATTTATGTTTACAAAGTATATCTTTGTGTAAATATATAATAGACATATTCTATCTGTAAATATATTAACTATAATTATGTTAGCTACACCTGCATGTATATATTATATTCACATACATGTATACACATGGCTACTATTTAGGTGCCTTCGTATATATCTAGGTATATATGTATATGTAAATGTATGTGTATAGGCATATGTATATAGTAAGGATATGTATATATACACACAGTCCAACATTTCTATTTTCTGGAGGATACCTTAAAAACATTGGAAAGTGATCATGAGGTGGTATACTTTTTCCTATAACCGAGGTGAGAGATATATATTTTTTTAATCACTGACATATTTTTCTATGGAGCTTAATTATGAGTATCCTTCTGTAGGGAAAACAGAAAGGAGAGAAGAGTTCCACTGAATCCTTTCTGTTGGATAGGAATGTCATTATTAAGTAAAAATAATATCATCATTTGGTGCTAGATAGGAGTATGATCATGTAAACTTAGCTGCAGATATAGACCAGTAAACAGAGGTAGGGGTCCTGTGGGAGTTTTAATTCTGAATTTCCTGGTCTTAATGTAGTAACATCTTAAGCCTAATACTGTACGCTGATAAAGGCTTTTTAAAAATTGAATGCATATTCTATTTATCTGGTAACATGAGCACTTCAATAATCAATCCCATTTAGCATAGTGAAGAGATGTGAATAACACCATTACTTATTCATGATTCAAGAGCACAAGGATGAACTACATTTTTTACAAAGTTTGGTTTTGATTGTGTTTTAGAGGCATTATCTTTGAATTGGTTGCATGAACACATTATAATTTATATTTCTGTATCCTCTGAGGAAGCAAGGAAGCCTTGAGGAAAGACCTTGGTGTCTGGGATATTTTCCCTTTGGTTGCATCATCTCTACAGGGTGAAAATGTGCCCTGATAAAGATGAAATGGATCTTGGGAGAACAATTATTGTTCAAACATTATGCAAAATCAATCTAATTCAGTACAGAATGGAATGAGGGGTTTTCTTTTTGTTTTTGTTGTTGTTTGTTTTCTTAGAAGTGTTCCTAGAAAATATATTAGGGGTGTCTAAGTGACACAATGGATAACTATGTGACCCTGAGCAAATTACACAACCTCTGCTTGCCTCTATTTCCTCATCTGTCAAATGGGGATAATAATAGCACTTCCCCCACCCCCAGGGCTGTTGTGAGGACAAAATGTAATTGTTATGTGCTTGCAAAACTTAAACCATCTTACAAATGTTAGCAATTCGTATAACGTCATTAATCAGTTTTGCTTCTCTGAAAAGAATTTATAAGGATGACGATAACTTACATAGTGCTTTATTTTACATGTATTATCTTCTCTTCCTCTCTTTGCCAATTATATTTCTTCCCAAGCTTTGAAGTTCTAATTAAAATCAAGTTCTTCTGTCAAACTTTCCCAGATCACTTATCTCAGGTTATAAGCCCAGGCCCCACTGAACCCTTTGTTTCTGATTTCTATGAAAGGTACAGTGGAGCAGCACTGGACTTGGAATGAGAGTTCTAATTCTGTGTGCCATCACAGGCAAGCCCTTTCACATTCCTGGGCACCCTTTATTTCCCTCAACTCTAATAAGAAAGAGTTAGACTCAGCAGTTCTCAACCTTCTTAATGCCGCAACCCTTAATACAGTTCTTCATGTTATGGTGACCCCCAACCACAAAATTATTTTCATTGCTACTTCATAACTGTAATTTTGCTACTGTTATGAATTGTAATGTAAATATCTGATATGCAGGATGTATTTTCATTGTTACAAATTGAACATAACCCCCAGGTTGAGAATTGCTGGACTAGATGGTCTCTGAAGCCTCTTCTAGGAAATCAATGATGCTATGAATACAAAAGTATACACAACATATACACAATGCATGTTCCCCTCTCTCCCTGAAAAGTAGTGGTAGGACCGGGTGACCTCTAGATACCGCAGATACTTATTATCCGTGTGACCCCAAGTGAATCACTTAACCTGTCCCTGACCCTTAGTTCCCTAATCTATAAAATGAGAATGTTAATAACACCTAACAGTATCATTGTGAGGATCACATGAGATAATTATATAAAGCATTCTGCAAACCTCGAAGCAGCATAAAAATGTGAATTGCTATTCTTGGTATTAGTTAGTTAGGCAGCTAGGTGGTACAGGGAATGGAGCTCTAGACCTGGAATTAGGAAGACCTGAACTCAAGTATGACTATATCACCCTGGGTGAGTCACTTAACTTCTATTTGACTCAGGTTCCTCACCTGTAAAATTAGGACAATAATAACACCTACCTTGCAAGAGTGTTGTGAGACTCAAATGACATAATAATTATAAAGAATTTAAAACAGAGACTGAGATACATAATAAACACCATATAAATGCTGGTCGCCATCATCATCATCTTCTTCTTCATCATCATCATCGATCATCATTTCCACTTACTAGACTCTGGGTGTTCATAGAGCTTATGCCAACTTTTATCTTTCCTAGCACTACAAAGAGTAGGAGCTTAGTGGGTATTTGATGACATGAATTACCACATTACATCTTCATAAGTCTTTTTAAGGGAAACAGTTTGCATATTGTTGCTTCTATTTTATAGATGAGAAAATAAAGTGTCAGCAAGGTTGAGGAGACTGTTCAAGATCACCTTGATAAGTGGCAAAGCTAGGTCCTGAATGTAAATATTTTGATTCCAGTCTTTGTGTTCTAACCACTATGGAATGCAGTGTTATAAGCATGTATGGCTATCATACAGGTTTTGTATATATGAAGAATATATGTTTGTGTGTACATACATATTTAAATATTAATTCTCTTTTTTATTATATCAACCTTCTTTTTAAACTTATGTTTACAATGTTCTTTCAAAAATAACTCTAACAGCAATCCTATGCTTCTCCCACTCCCTGGGCAATTCACTTACTCTCTCTAAGATTTTCTTAGTGTCTTAAAGTGGGAATACTACCTGGCCATCTACTTCACAGAGTGACCATGAGGAAAATGTTTCATCTAACATAAGGTTCTATACAAATGTGAGTTATAATTATTATTATTAATTATTTTAAATGTTAAATATGCACAACACTTGAGACATAATTATAAAGAGTTGACTCTGCTCTTGTTGTTCACTTACTAATTATTATAAAAACCTCTGCACATCCTGTAACTCTTCAGATGATTGCAGTTCTAGGTCTATGTGTACATTCATTTTTAAGCACCATCAATTATCAGCAGCATGGAGACATATGGTACTCCAGGTGTAAACTTCCCCAGAAAACTGTTTAGGCAGCTGAGTTCCCACCTGGTCTTGCAATCCTTTTTTTTTTTTCCCTAAAATGTACCACTCCTCAATACTGCTGGCTGAAACTTTTGTTAATAAAGTCCTATAGGATCATGGCAGGCTTTTGGAAATATGGAAGTCGAGAGTCCTGGATGCAGGTGCACTAGATGGCATTATATTCAATATAAATAAATTCAATTAAATAAAAAATATGAAGTGTCTGCTCTGTACAAAGCATTCTGTCAGTAGTCCTTGCCTTCAAGGAGCTTACGTGATACTAAGAGATTACCAGAAGCAAATAAATGGTTGTTCAGTTCTGTCTGATTCTTCATGACCCAATTTGGAATTTCCTTGGCAAAGATACTGAAGTGGTTTGCCATCTGCTTCTCTAGCTCACTTTAAAGATGAGGAAATTGAGTCAACTAGGGTTAAATGACTCTTCCAAGGTCACATAGCTGAGTGAGTGGGAGAAACTAGATTTTAACTCAGGAAACTGAGTCTTCCTGAACTCCAGACCTGATTCTATCCACTGCGCCAAGTAGATGCCTCCTAGATAAAGCAAATAATTAAGTAAAGGGAAAGTACATTAAAAATAAGTTAAAGAGGAAGAGAGTGCTAATATATCTGGCCCAGAGAACAACAGAAATGGCCTCTCGTATGAGGTCTTTGACTTCTGGACTTAAAAAGGAAGACTGAGATTCTAGTCAGCAGAGGTAAGATAGAAGGCAGGAAATGGAACACCATGTATGGGGAGCTGGTGGTGGTCTAACATAACTAAAATAGAGACTATATAGGAGAAAAATAAGGGAAAAGATGAGAAGGGTAATTTGGAGTTCAGTTTACATGAAAAATGACTAAGGAACCAAGGTTGGATTTTGGTATGCAAAAATACTATTGTCATAAGAGTTTTTCTATCCAAATTAATTTCAATCAAAACTAGGCAGGGAAAATAGGGAGAATATGTCCATAATGCCATAGATTTAGAGGCAAAAAGACATCTAGAACCATCTAGTTCAGACCCCTTACTTTACTGATGAGGAAACTGACGCACAAAGGTGTTAACTGTCTTTTCCAAGGCTACATGATTAGAAAGCAACAGGTTTGATATGTCATCATGTCCTCTGACCTGAGAATAAGTTCTCTATCCATGGTACAGTTACCTTGAGACTTCCTCCTTTGTATCCAATTTAATAGTACTCTATTACTTTCAAAGTTATTCTCTTGGAAGAGGATGATCATGTCTTGACCACAAGTTTTCTATTTTCAAAGATTGAGAATGTTTGCCCTAGAAAAGAGAAGATTCCATAGGGATAGGATCACTATATTCAGATATCAAAAGATTGTCATTTGGAAGATGCACTGGAGAGGGATTATGCTTGACCTGAGTGGAGATAAGAAGTTAACAGCAATCCCCAGAACTGAAGCAAAGATAGAATATGTACCAATATAAAGAAGGTCTTCCTGATTATTTAAATTGTTTTCAGAGAAATTTGGATGACCATCTATGTATGAGAGATGACACAGAAGGGTTAAAAACTGCATTAAAGGTTGGGGTTGATGACTTAAAACATCTTTCTATTCCAAAGACTCTGTGATTCAATGAAATAAATGTAGCCTTTATAAGCACTGAATATTTTAATTGTAAGTTCCACTTACACTGATGAGTTAAGTTACCACAGACCAAGACTCAGTCTCCCCATCCAGAGTTGTTTAGGGAATCCTCTGGGTTGGGAGAATGTCTTTCACTAATTTGGCTAGTTTCCTCATATCTGCATGCCAATGATTAGTACCTGAGCTTCATTTGACCAATAAACACTAATTAGCTTTTTAAAAATGGATATTTGTTGTGATTATATTACAAGAAGAAAAGTTACAACATTTCACTTAGTACCTGCGGGCAAACTCTCACCTATGCCAATACAGTGCATGGGGAGACCAGACTAGGCCATAGAAAGTCATTACACCAATTTCACTTCTTAATGTTGCATAGCTGATGGATGAATCATTGTAGCTGCATCTTACTTGCCTTCAATCACTTTTGGTTCAAAGAGGTGACTCCAAACTCATTCCTCACAACTGACTACGAAATTTAACATAGATCCTGGATTCTGGCTCCAGATCTTTCCATTTGGACCTTTAAAGGCTTATAAGGTTGACAAGTTCATAAACTCATAAGGTTGTTATAGCTGTTTCTGATACTCAGAGTCTAGGCAAAAGCAGAGGAATAAACAAAATAAAAAGAAGAGGCAAAGAGGAGAACATGGTTTTTGACCAAGGTTCCTCTTTACTCAGAGATTTACAACATGTTTCTGTCACCTGAACAGCATTCAGGAAAGAACGAGGAAGTGCTAGACTCACAGTAGTTCTCAGCCTGTGAGTTCTGTTCATTTTGTAACAATGAAAATACATCCTGCATATCAGATATTTACATTACGATTCATAACAGTAGCAAAATTACAGTTATGAAGTAGCAACAAAAATAATTTTATGGTTGGGGGTCACCACAACATGAGGAACTGTATTAAAGGGTCATGGAATTAGGAAGGTTGAGAACCACTGGAGAAACTTTCTTTGGACTCAGTGCTTTATCAATGAATCACAGGTCTGGTTCAGTGCCCAATCAACAATTTTATCATATATTTAGCAGATCTGAATCAGTTATAGATTATCTGTAAACACTCCAAATCAGGAACCAAGATCCTCCTATTACATATCATCATGCTTTTCAGAAGAAAAGTTCCCCATCCTCTTCCATAAGGAATTCCAAAAGGAAAAATTAACTGCCCCATCTTCAAAAGTTGGACTTCCATTGGTCAAGCCTCATTATACTAGGAAAAGCAAGAATCCTAAATGACTTCTAAAAGTAGAGGATACAGACAGACATTGTAAGTATTTGTTATCATCTGATCCGCAGGCATAAACTGTATTATATAGTGTAAGCAGTGTGCTAAGATCATGTGATATAATAGTGATCTGCATCATGGAAATAGTGTGGCTATTAAATGGTTTAAAGAACTGAAAAAAATGCAGAAAAATAGAATCTCAGTGTTGGAAGAAGCTTCAGAGTTCTTATAATCTAGCCCATAGCTTTGGGCTACTATCATATATAGATGAGTATATTGAGAGGTGAGTTTAGAATCAGGAAGAACTGAAGTCCAATATAACTTCAGGCACTCATGGGTTGTGCAACTCTTAGACAATCTATGTAACTTTTGTTTGACTCAGATTTCTCATCTGGAAAAAACAAAAGAAAACAAAGCAAAACAGAAAGGAAGGTTAGACTGAAGGGCTTGTAAATCTATAATCCCATGAATTGAGGCTCTTCTCTATAATTCTTCTAACATCTGGCTTTCCAGTCTATTTAAAGACTTCCAATGATAGAGACTTCATGATCTAAAATTGCCTGGTCCATATTTGGACAATGTCAATAATTTTAATAGATTTTTGTTGATATTTTTGTTCCTTTTTACATGGCCTATATTTCTCTCTCTCTCCTTCTTGAGAATGTTTTAAAAAAAGAAAAGGAAAGAAGGAAGGAAAGAAGGAAGGAAAAAGGGAGAGAAGGAGGGAGGAATGAAAGAAGAAAGGAGGAAAGAGAAATGAAGTAATAGGTGGGGGAATCAAGAAAACTGATCAATACATGGGGGAAAAAAAAGACATTTCACAATTATATAGAAAATCCCATTAAATTCATGTGCCACATTGTTTAGTCATTCTTTACTTTCCCAATTGATAGCTTCTCCTTTGTTTACTTGCTACCACAAACATATTGCTATAAATATTCAGGTGTATATAGACCCTTTATTTTTATTTCATTGCTTTGTCCACATGACAATTCTTTAAATATTTGAAGACAGCTCCCATGCCTTCATCCCATAGTTTTCTCTACCTGTTATGTTCCTAGCCTCTTCAAATGATTGCATCTTGGCATTGTTTTTGAGGGTTTTTTCATTGCCTTCCTCTGACCTCTCCCAGTGTAGATAGAAACCACAGAATATTCCATCTTAAAATCATAAGACTATAAATCTAGAGCTGGAAGGGGCCTCGGAGCCGATCTGACCTGAAAGGAAACAGAGTTTATACAATCCAGGGATCCTTAAAATCCTTTTTTTTTCTTTTTTTATGGTATTAAACATTTGTACAGATTGGTGAAGCCTATGAAACTCTTCTCATAATAAAGTTCTTAAACATAAAACACAAAGGATTATAAAGGAAACGAAATATATGAAAATATAATTGCCAAATATTAATTTAAAAATCACAGATATCCTGAAATAGACACTGTGGAAGTTTGTGGACACAGGGTAAGAAATACTGATTTGGTCCAACCCTTTACATTTTACAGAGGAGTAAACAGAGGCCTATAGAAGGGAAGTAGATTGTCTAAGATCTCAAAAGGCAGATGGCTGAGGCTAGCCCCTAGGTAATAAGACTCCTGAAGTAGAATTTTTTTTTAAATGCAAAAAAAGTGAATGAAATGAAAGCAGTGTATTCTCATCCTCCACAAAACAAATCAACATACCCAGTAATCCCCATATACAAATTTTATTTTATTTATTTATTTGAGAGGAATAAAAGTAAAATCCACATTAGGAAACACTTTTCATGCTTTGTTTTCTAATACTTGCAGGGGGTTTAAATAGCTGGCGCTCTGGGAGTGGGGCCCTAGAGAGGAAGTCTGTGACTGTATTTGCATGACAAAAAGGGGATCTCTTCCAGCCTGGAACTCTCTGGAGGGATTTGTGGGGGATTTCATTCACAAACTCCTTAGACACTAAGGTGAGCACAAAGAGAATGCCATGCAGCATAATGAGGTGCTTCTGAAAGCCCATCAGCCCGCCATCCCCGTCTCTAATACTTCTGCCAACACAGCTGCCTGAGGAGGCTGCCAGGGAGAGGGAGAGAATGAAAGAGGAAGAGACTGCTGTTGGGGGAAAATATTTCACACATCTTGGCACCTCCTGCCAGTCTTTTAATCTGCTTTCAGCAAGAAGGGGATTGAATGAGACAGTACACAATGACAAGGGGAATGACAGCCAACTTCTCCCCCCACCCCCACCCCCACCCCACCCATGTAATCATTAAAACATACCAAACATGTTTTATTAAAAATATAATGAGTGTAATGAGTTAGTGAAGAACATTCCAAGAAAGGTTTGGACAATAGACTGTTAATGTGTTCAGTGATGCTTCCTTCCTTGGATTAGTGGCAGCCCCACGGTGTATTCATTTTTGGTACTTAGAAAGATGGCCTGGGAATCAATAACCCTGGGTTCTAATGCCAACTCTGTTCATTACTACCTGTGTGATCTGAGGAAAGTCATGTAACCTTCCTGGGCCTTAATTGCCAACATTGTGGAATAAAGGGGTTGGATTAGATGATCTCTAACAGAACATCAAAATCCACCTGGATTTTGATGGAAAATCAGGTATCTTATCAAACACTAACTATGCTCTCTTTTCTCCTCTAGTCTCTTAAAAATCCCTATTTGTCTTCAAGGCATAGCTCAAGTACAAAATTCTGCAAAGGACATTTCCTGATCCTTCCAAATGCTACTATTCCTCTCCCTATAAAAATGTGTGTGGTGTATATGTGTGTGTGTGTGTGTGTGTGTGTTGTATGTCATTTAAATCATAAATCTAGAGCTGGCAAGGATTTCAGAGACTACATAGTGCAAAACCTTCATTTCCCAATGAGCAAACTAAGTGGTTATCTCAAGGTGGCAAAGGAGCCAGGGAAGGATTTTAACATGGATCCTTTGAATCCAAAGCCAGTAATCTTTTGTCTTTCTTAACACACATCCCCTAACATACTTGGCATTTAATAAATACCTGTTTATCAATTGAAGAGCCTTGAAATTTGGGGGCAGTGGTAGAGAAGTGGTGGTATACAATTTATCCTTACTGAATCTTTCTTGGGGAAGATCTCCCACCAACATAAATAGCAGAATTCTAAAATCTACCTCCTTCAGTTAATGCAGCCCCTAGACTGGAAACAGTTTCTGGACAAATCCCCAATTAAGTATTTGTAGGGTCCCTGAACAAATCTGCCCCATTCTAGTCTCAATCTCAAACTTAATCCTTTCCTAATTCCCACAGCAATCAAGCAGTCCATACTGAAATTTACATTTATAAATGAGTGTTGATTTTCTTTTTCTTCTGATTAAATCATGTCAGTGGCTTGCCATCTAAGTACCTTATACACATGAATGACTCACTTTCCTGGTTCTTGGATTTTTAATGGTTATCTTATCATTAGGCAAAGTTGTATGTTTACAAAAAGTGGAAGTTCTAATTGGATGACTGAGGTCAGTAATATTTGCTGAGAAATCAGCATTATCCTAAAAATGTAGGAGGAAAAGTAAAAATTGGATCCAATCCAACACACAGAAGTTAAATATTTACTAAGAGGAAGTCTCATGTTGGGTAATGGGTATATAAATATGATACAAGGCAAACACCTTTCCTTCAAAGTGCTATAATCTAATGGATTTACACAAATAAAGATATTTACACAAATAAACATACTGAAAATAAAATGATAAATAAGGAGAGGTTCAAAGGAAAGAAATATGAGAAATCTGAGGAGACAGAGAGCTCCTGTGAAGAAGATGAGGCTAGTATGGAAGCATGAGTAAAGTAAAATGGGTGAGCAAAGTTCTAGGGATGGAGGATATTTGATTTAGAATACTTTTCATTAAGAACTAGAAGACTATTGTTGGAATCTTACTTTTTATTCTTGGCATCAGAGTCCTTGGGGAAGTCATTATTTATTTATATTATATTCTAGGTCTCAATTTTCTCATCTACAAAATGAGGGGCAATGTATAGGTGATTGTTTAGATCACTTTTCCCTCAAAATTTCCGAGTCTATGATATTATATTCCCTCATTCAGGGCTCAATCAAACAAACATTCAAAAGAATTAATTAATCAATAAAAAAAATTGATCAAGCACCAATTATGTACCTTGTGAATATCACGATCAAACGAAAATAGTCCTGCCTTCAAGAAGCTTATGCACCATCAGTGGAGAAAACCTGGATTTAACCCAATTTATGCAAAATGCACATCAAATAAATACAAGGCAGAATTCATTAGTATTGATAACTGAAGGAATTAGGAAAGTTTTCATTTGGAAGAGGTACTTAAGTAGAATTCTAAGTGGATAAGGGATTACGAGGAGATTTGAGGAGAGAGTTCATTTCAGAGTAGGGTACAGTCAATGCAAATGTGTGGAGATAGAAAATGTGGATTTTATGTGAGAAACATCAATGACATTTTGAGTGGAATGTAGAACAGAAAAGGGGAGTAATGTAGAACAGAAAAGGGGAGTAATGTAGAAGTAAGCCTGGAAAGGTCACTGGGGGTCACCATGTAAAGGGTTTTACTGTCAAAAAGAGAATATTATACTCTATCCTAGAGAAAATGTGGAATCAGGAAAATCACTTTTGTTATTGTCAGAAACAAGGAGTAGAGAGGTGAGAGATGAGGCAGGAAGACCCATTAGGAAGTTATTACAGTAGTTTAATCCAGAGATAATGAGAGACTGAGTTTTGGTGGTGGCTGTGTAAAAGAAACGGATGCATTCTATTGCTATTGTGGATGGTCATCTCTCCCAACCCCTCATTTGTACACAAGGGCACTGTGGCCCCAAGAGGTTAAAATGACATAATCAAAGTCACATATATAGTAAATAGCAGAACTGAGATTTGAAATGAGGTCTCTTGGATCTCCAAAGTCAGCATTCTTTGCCTGATAACATTCTGCCACAGAAATTACTAATGATCATAAGCTTTTTACTCCATTATAAATGCCCTACCTTTCCTTGCAATGGCATGGGAAGACACACATTTCAAAGACTCTGAACAGGGGTATGGGTCAAGGGGAAGAAAAGTTCTGGCATGTGTTTGTAAGCTCAAAGACTCTAACTATAGACCTTTTGATGAACTGAGTTTCTCAAGATCAGACAAAGTCTGGTCTTCATTCAAACCATCTATAGACTAGATGAAATACACCTTAAGAAATATTACCATTGACTTGGCTAACAAAGTCATCATCTGCTATGTCAAAGAGGAGATGTCATAATCAAAGGATTTATATTTGGAAGGAATCTTAGAGATCTTCTAATCCATTCCTCTCATTTGGAAAACAAAACAAAACAAGCACAAAACAAAATAATAAGTCTTTTTCACAGAGGGAGTGCTGGGCATGGAATTTCTAAAGCCAGGTTTGGATCCTGGCTATGCCACCAAGTAGTAGTGTAGACTCTGGAAAATTCCTTTAACTTTTCAGAACTAAACTTTCCTCATGTACCAAAGGATATGATTAAACTAGTGTCCTGTACATGACAATCAATTGCTAAATGTGTTTTCTTCTCATAACATTGAATTGGGTTTTTTGGAAGTGACATTGAATTGAACTAGCTGTTTAAGTCATCTTTTGACTTTTTAAGGATTAAACCATCTAAGGCAAACGACACTGATGAGCTCATCAAACTTTTGAAGTTCTAATATATTCCCTTTTCTGGAAGAAATGTGAAACTGAATTTCTTGTTATATTATGCATTGCCTAGGACACTTTAGGTCTGCCCTTTAGTAGTAGCCAACATCAGGGTCAATTCTTAAACAGACAGATTCCTGTGGATTTTCTGGTGTGAGTATGCTATGACTCTCTATGGACTTCCTTGAGCAAAGATTCTTGTCAATTGGGATTTCTATAGCTGAGACAGAATTAGGCTATCTTCCATGGTTGAGGGGATGAAGTGACATTCAACTGGTCATTTACTCTGGTGGGCTTTATAGAGTCATGTTTCACTGAAATCAATGCCCCCTATACAAAAATGGAGAAACAAATAAATGTTGAATGAAACCGGCTCCTTAATTTAAAAAAAAAAGTGTGTGTATGTATGTATATGGAAACAAATTCTTATCCTTACAGAAAACAAGGGTTTGATCAGATTTGCCTCTTCACTTAAAAATATTTTTTTTTTCCATCTTGGATAATATTTGTGAAAGAAACATCCTAAATCCTATGAATTACCCTCTGTTACAATGAATTAAGTGAACTTTTGCAATATGTTTCATAATTAATTACAAATGTACAAACATGATACCTTATAGCATCAGGATTCTTACCCATTTACAACAGAGATACCTTGACAATGGTGAATTGTTCTGTCTCAATTGTAAAGCAACTCTATTGTCAAGTTTAAAATGACATAAGATTTTTTTTTCTTTCTTTAGATTTTAAATCTAATTGATTTATTCATAGTATTTAAATGTTTCATCAACCTCTTCAATGTCTCATTTAAAAAATCTTTAGGCATCATAAAACTTGACTGCTACAAAAATTAGGGCTAATATTTATTCTTTTTAATTCATTCTCTTTCTCATATGATGTGTTGAAAATACAAAGCAAAGCTGGTAAGAATAGAGCACAAGTTCACCTTTTGTTTGATCATAAAATAATTTCACCTAAAAAAAAAAAAAGAAAACAACTATGCTGTTTGGAATAGTTAATTGGTTATGTCATCAGCTGTCAAATTAGTACATTCTATGCAGCTTTTATCTTGATTAAATTTTGCTTCTGAAGATAATTAAAACTTCATTCCCAGCACCTTTGTTGTAATGAATAATCCAACCCAAACCTACAAAAACGTCTTGAAACATATCGAGTTTGATTGGCTTGCTTTGTTTATTAAATGCCACAAAGCCTTCATCTAGCGTGGGTTAAAGCTTGCATGTACACTTTATTACCAAGGCCGTCACAAGGTAATCAAGTTGCAGAAATGTGCAAAGATAAGTTTTTTTTTTCTTTTTTAGTGCTAGCATCTACTAAATGACTTTGGTATTGCAGAAAAGCCACGATTTCATCAACATCATTCCTTTCTGTATTGTTGGAGCTTGCATTAAAGGAATAACTTGGCATTGTGAATAGAGTTCTGGATGTGGAAAATGGAAGATCTTAGTTTGGATTCTCACCCTAGATATAAACTTATTAACTGGGTGACCCTGGGCAACTCACTCAAACTCTTGGTCTGTTTCCTGATTTGTAAAATGATGATCACAGTCAGGGGCATGGTAGGAATGGAACCAGCTCCAACCAAAAAACAAAAAACTCTACTAAAAATACACACACACACACACACACACACACAATATACGTGTATTCTATGTCTATGTGTATATATTCACAAAAACATATTTAAGTTTAATATGAACTATTGATGTTTTCCATCATTTTTAAGTCTAGGTAATCAATAAAATACTAGCTCAAGACCTAAATCTGATTTACAGCATTTGCTAATGCCCTGGGTATAATTTCTCACACTGATAATTTAACAATTAACTCTCATAAACAGCTCAAAACTGCCTCCAGCACCCCTCTGATGATAGTTCAAGTGAAATAGTCAATCAACTAGTGTTTGTTTAGTATTTATTATGGCTACAATGGTTAACATTTATATGACACTTTAAGGTTTGTGATGTGCTTTACAAACATCATCTCATCTGATCCATACAACAACCCTGAGAAGTGAGTGTTATAATTAACCCTATTTTTAAAATGAGAAAACTACAGCCCTCAGGGGTGAAGTGATTTTCCGGGGTCATATAGGATTTGATTTAAACTAAGGTCTTCCTGACTCTAGGCCTAGTATTCTATCCACTGTGAAACCTAGGTGACATGTGCCTAGAACCGTGCCAATTTCTGAACATCCAAAAGAGAAAAAAAATAGATAAAAGATAAATGACAATTTCTGTTCTCAAGGAACTTATAGTCTATTAGGTAAAACAATGTCTATATATTTAAATAGACATAGGCACCTCAGAGGCTACATTGCTAATATGCTGTCCATGTTGAGATGTTTTGCTCAGGATTTTTAAAATAACATGTATGGGGGGAAAATTCATGTGAAGGTAGACCAGATGAGAACGAGGTTTTGTAGACTATAACTTATAAAAACTTTTAAGCTCCATTGATGTGAGGGATTACTGCCTTTTTTTGTG
>CM053581.1:58559084-58587918 GCA_028627135.1 Pseudochirops cupreus | reverse complement strand
GGGGGGGGGGGGAGTTTCTCTCCCAGCATCTGGAGGCTGACTGAAAACTGAGTTAGAGTTTTCTTGACACCAGAATCTGGTGAAGGCCAAAGTGGTTGCTTCCTGGGAGGCTGAGATTTCTACTGGGTCTTATGGCCAGCTGAACTGCTGGAGGACTGAAGAAGCATGACCAGGGTAAGGCTTTGTTTGTTTGTGGCTTGGTGGATCCTTGAGCTCCCAGCAACAGAAGTGGTGAAGGTTTTCAGATGTGCAGGACCCTGTGAACTTCAGTGTCTTCCAAGAACTGCCAGGAGGACTGAACAAGAACCTGGTTGCTGTCAGCCTCTGAATGCAGGTGACTGTTTGGTGGATTCAGGTAGGAGCTGGGACCATGGAAGGGGATCCAGGGAATCTGAGGGACCACCCCAAGTCAAGATGAAGAAAAAGCCTCTCTTTGGATGCGTGATTGAAGTTTACTAGACATCAAGGGGTGGAGAGTTTGTGTAATTTTCTATGATTGCATTTAGTGACTGATTGCTAGATAAGTGACTAATTGAGTTAATCCATAATTGCCCCATGAGTGGAAAATTAATTATTGTATTATGAATTGATTGAATGATTAAGTATCGATTATTGTATTGTGAATTGGTTGAATGATTAAGTAAGGAGGGTTTCTCCCTTAGGGAAACCAGACGATTATTCTTTTGTTCTTTGTTCCAAGTATTGTAGCTACTGTAGTGAAAACTATGTGGCCATTCTAATTTAAAAACTGTTGTGAACACTATATTGTGATTTTCTGTGATAAGATGTAATATTGTGAATATTATATTGTGATTTGTTGTGAATGCTTGCCTTGATTTGTAATGGAATAAATGGAATGTTCACTATACTGTGTAATCCAAACCTTAAAAGCTGTTCACAGTAGCATTCTTTTGGGAATCTGCTAGTGCATGGTGTTATGTAGGTCCTCCACAGAGTAGACATAGTCCATAGGATCCTGTCAACCTTAGGAACAAAGTCATGCTATTGTTCAGAGTTAAAACAAAGGTATAGGAAAACAAAACAAAACAAAACAAACAAACAAACAAACAAACCAGAGCAGAGGTAAAGTACTGGGCCAGAAGTCAGGAAGATTCATCTTCATGAGTTCAAATCTGACCTCAGACATTTACTAGCTGTGGGATCCTGGTCAAGTCACTTTACTTTGCCTTAGTTTCTCCATCTTTAAAATGACCTGGAGAAGGAAATGGCAAAAACATTCTATTATATTTGCCAAAATATATTAGAGAAAATTCCAAATGTGGTGATAAAGAGTTAGACATGACTGAAAAACCACTGAACAGAAAAAAAGAAGGAATTTCCTACAAACTATGAAAGGAGGAGTTGTCTTCTTATGCATAGAGACCTTTTACATGTTGTGTGGATGATAAAAACCCCTGTAATTGAGGCTGGTGTCTGTTGGATGACAAATCTGGAAGTAGTTGCCTTCCCTGCCTTCCAAGCTATAACCAGGGAAGAATAAGATTCTTCTTGGGAAATGGAGGTCAGGAGGAGCAAAGGATAAAAGGAAGTCTGTGATAGGTCTAATTTACTGTAGAATGTCATCTGAAAGAGCATTCACTCCAAAGAAAGGTTATAAGCAGACTTTCAGAAGGATGATATTCAGATTTAGAGGAATTGAGGAATCAAACATAGTAAAAGTAGTAGAAGAATGTGGTTTATATGGGGGGAAGCCAAGGTAGCTGAGTAGTGGGAAGATGAGAAGGATGATGGGTTCTAATTAAACCAAAGAGATTACTTAGAAGTTATCCTCATTCTTATAGAACTACCCAAAATTTGGTGCTCTTATTCCCAAGGAAATATTATGGCAGGAAAAAACTGGAGGGACCTTTGCTATAGCTTCTATAAAGAACCATGTCCATTGAGTGACTTTTCTGTCTTTGCTGATTGAGTTTTGCTCCAAAAATTCCCAGCAGGAGCAAAGTTGAGATAGAGAAATGCTGTTGTTCAGTAAGGAGATACTGCTATTTATTTATTTCTCACCATGTTATCTTTCTAAGTCCCAGGAATCTGCTGAGATGGCAGAGAGATGCCAGCCACACCTGAAGAGATACCCTGTAGTGCCAAGCAGTGACTATATGTGAAAAATAGCTTCTATCTCCAAGCTGTTAAAAAGTCATTCTCAGATTTCCTTACCAATAGTCAATGCACAAAGGATCTTCAAGGAGTTAGGATTTCCCCAGGTTAGTGGAATTGTGAGCCATCAATAAAAGTTCTTTTTGCTATCTCATCATGGTTCTCATGCTCCTGTACCATCAATTTGAAACTAGGTCATTTGTGTCCTCCAGTATGTCTCAATCTATGAGTACGCATGTGTGTAGACACAGGATACACACACAGAAACACATACAGACACATGTGTTCATGCATATACCTACATATTTACATGCACACATACATACATACATACACACATTAATACATATGTCCCTATGTCTTTATCAGTGTTTTATATAATATAGTCCATGCCCACACCTTGACCCTTACCAAGTTTGCCATTTATGGAGACTCCTATGAAGTAAGTGAATTGAAGTGTCTAACTGATTTCTCTCCCATCTCTTCCTTCTGCTTTTTCATATTATAGTCTTGGATGCAAAAAAAAAACTTTCATATATACACACACATATATATGTGTATATATATATATGTGAATGTATGTGTATGTGTATATACATATATGTGGGGGGGTACAACAGTATGATTCTGGGAAAGTCACTAAACTCTTATCTGCCTCAGTTTTCTGAAAACATAAAATGTAATAACAACATGTATTTCACAGTGTTGTTTTGAGGATTTATTACTTTTCCCTTCCCTATGAGATGGAGGAACGAGTGGTCCAGAAATTTCCCCTTCCAAATCCAAGGATTTGGAGGAGCAAGTAGAAGAAAGTTTAGGAAATGACAAAAGGCAAACTTGTCCACATCAAAGCATTTGACATTTTTCCTTCCTTCTTCCTTTCCTTTATTCCTTCTCTACCTCCCATTCCTCTCTCTTTAAATATTTGAGTATTATAGATATCTGTGGGTATGTGTTGGGGCCAGTGCATGTGAGCAGGGTAGGGATCATGACCAGAGAGAGGTGAACTCAGAGTGATGTACTAGGGAGTTATAGACACAGATACTGCCATAGAATCATAGAAGGTTAGAATTAAAATATATAATAGAGAAAATAAACTCTAAGTCTAACATTTGGCTCATATATAAAGATATGTTTCTAATATCTTTATTGTAATTGAAACAAGCCATACTTGACATAAAAGACCCAAGCTTAACTTTAGGTCTATCAATAACATATTATGCGACTTTGAACAAAACTTCATCTTCTCTGAAAATAACTGGGTGACATATTGAATTACATGATCCCTAAGATCCTTCTACCTCCATATTTATGATTGTATGGGTATTTGCATATATTTACATGTATATACCTGCATACCACAAGCAAATTTATTATATCTTCTGCATGTAGACAGATAGAAAGAGAGATAGAAAGATATTTAAAGAAAATTGCACCAAAGGTCCTGCCAGGTCATGTCATAAACATACATACATATATATACGTATATGTGTGTGTGTGTTTGTGTGTGTGTGCGCGTGTGTGTGTGTATGTGTGCATGAAAACACACACAGACATATACACACATACAAACAAACCAGTCTTCTCTAAGCATAGCTTCGTCTCAATAACATGTATGCCAGAAAGTTGTACTCAAGAAAAATGTCATGAATCAGCTTCATGGGATCACAGGCAGCGCTTCGGGAATTTGGGGGCTTAAGGACAAGCCAATTCAAGATGCTCTGTGGGGACCATACTGATCCTCACAAATGATGAGTTTCTCTGGTGAGATATGTCCACTGTTAATCAGTGCAGCACTTCCTCTGCAGATAGCTTAGGGAGAAATTGGAAAGAACAAGAATTTAGAGGGAGGCTCTATTTGATTCTTTGATCCTTTAATGGATCCAAGATTTCAACAGTATAGCTATTCTTTTCCCTAAGGCTTATCTCAGAATCAAGAAGTTCCATTTAAGATAAATATAACCCTTCTTGAATCCAAAGTAACCTTGGTGAGCAAAACTAATCACAAATAACAAAATCATGAAATAAAAACAGAGGCAAAACATTTTCCTTTCCATCATTTTCACTTCAGAAATTGTCCCCCAGTTTTGGAAACGGAGTGGATGGGCAAATGGAGTAGGTAGGAGGAATGGTGATAGTGAAAGAGTAATGAATATGGCAGCAAAAGATCTGGGTTTGACTCTTGATTCCATCACTGGATACCTCTATGACCATGGGCTAGTCATTCCTTCTCTTTCTGCATCTGTTTCCTCCTTTATAAATTGAAGGGGGTTGAATAAATACAAAAAAATTCCTTTTACTTCTGACATCCTATGACTTCTCTTTAGCATATGCCTATAAATGTCACATATATTTCATTAATTCTAGCAGTTGACTTAGCATTTTTACACGCCCTAATTCTTCCTTCTGCTAAGGACATTGCTAATGAATTAATGGTATAATATGTGTGATGTGTTTACTAATCTGACAGTTATTTGAAATTCACTGTAGTCTTTTTTTTAATGACTAATTACTATTTCAGTCCTTTAAACAATTTTCAAGGAATTTTAACTAGCTTTTGTAAATTGAAGTATAAGGGCACGTCTTCCTAATTGAAGTGGAAATGCAAATAATTGAACTAAAACTGAAATGTCTAACATTCAAGTAAGGACAAAGTGAGATTTCAAACCTAAGATGAGAAGTCAGAGAAAAAAAAAAGCCCTCCAAAGAAGTATGAATTCACATTACCTTAAAACCACAGAACCAACAACAATGTATTTTATGAATTAACAAAATGTCTTTTAAGGGTTTTTTTTAAAATATAATGACTTTGTGGGATAAGTAGGTGATGATGATAAGCTGTCTACTCAATCTTCCTCTGACCTTAGAAAAATATAATGGACCATAATAGTCATAAAACGTCATGCATGGGTGACTTAGATACAAATTAATCATTTACTGAATCCAAAAAATTTTTATTTCATCCTTCCTTCCTTCCTCCCTTCATTCCTCCCTTCTTTCCTTCCTTCCTTCCTTCCTTCCTTCCTCCCTCCCTTCTTCCTTCCTTCCTCCCTTTCTTCCTTCCTTCCTTCCTTCTTTCCTTCCTTGCTTCCTTGCTTCTTTCCTTTCTTCCTTCCTTCCTCCCTCCCTTCTTTCCTTTTTTTCCTTCATTCTCTAAGTGACAGGGATGAGGAACACAAGATACAGTGTTGGAATAAAGAGTCATGAAAACCTAAGTTTCAATACTGCTTAGTCATTTTCTAGTATTATGACCTTGGACAAGTAACTCAAACTCTCTCAATCTCACTTTCCTCACAGGTAAAATAGAATAACAATTGCATCTACTTCACTGATTAGAGAGGATTAAATGAAATAAAAGGTCAAGGGCTTTGCAACCTTTGTAGCACTATGTAAATGCTAATTATTTTCATAATTGTTGCCATGGCCTCTGCTTCTGTCTTTAAATTTTTAGTGTTTTTTTTTCTTACCACTTTATTAACAATTCATTCTTAAATTCATTGCTTTCTCTTTGGGTGCATTGATATCCTGGCATAACAGGCAGTTAGGTCTAAAAATCAATGCAATTCTCATATAGAATTTTGGGACTAGACTTCTAGATAATGATTGTTGATGAGAGAACTGGATGCTTAATATTCCCACCTAACCCTAGAAATCCTACTTTTCAAAACAGTAGTTGCCTGTTAGAGGTGCTATAGTAAGTCAGTTTTTTAAAATACATGAGAACTTTAAAATGAATTATTTAGTCAGAATATACAACCTACCCTCTTTTCAGGTTCTCAAGGAATAGATAAAAAGAAAAAAATTTATATGGTGAATAAGGGACAAGAATGGAGAGAGGAAACATGGGTCACCTATGGAAGAGAGATGGGTACACCAGGAATCAGTGGGCACGGTGTAAAACCAATGCTTATCTGGGATGGGGAGGAAAATCATAATAATAATAGTAATAATAATTATAACAAGAAGAACAGTAATGATAATAATAACAATCTAGCTCCTGCTCACTGGGAGCCTGTTGTGTGTCAGACCCTATGCTGAGTGTTTACAAATGGTATCTCGTGGATCTTCACAACAACCTGGGAGGGAAGGGCTTTTACAATTCCTGTTTTCCAGTTAAAGGAAACTGAGGAAGACAGAGATTAAATGATTCACCCAGCGTCATATCACTAGTTTGGGGCCTTATTTAAATTCAAGTACTCCTCACTCCAGGTCCAGGGTTTTAGCCACTGCTCTGCCTGGGTGCTTCAGTGAATGGGCACCGGGTAACCAGAGACAAACTGAGCCTGCTTTCCAGTTTTCCCAAGGTCAGTCATACCTGGAGAACTGGTAAAATTATTGTGTAGGGACTATCAAAGGAACCAGGGCACGTCATGATCCCCTAGGAGAGGACTAAATTTAATCTGTTCCCAGACTGATAGTACATACATAAGATGTGTGTGTATGTGTATGTGTGTGTATGCGTGTGTATGTGTGTGTGTATGTGTATGTATATGTGTGTCTGTGTGTGTGTTCACGTGTGTGTATGTATGTGTGTGTGTATGTGTGTGTATGTATATGTATGTGTGTATGCATGTATGTGTGTGTATGCGTGTGTGTGTGTGTATTCGTGTGTGTGCGTGTGTGTGTATGTGTGTGTGTGTGTGTGTGAGTGTGTGTTTCTATTGTGGTTTTTGTTGTTTTTGCTGTTAGGAGTAAGGATTTAGAACTGGAAGGAACACAGGAAGTCATCTAATAACTTCATGGGGTTACTGTGAGGATCAAATGAGATGAACATGTGTAAAGTGCTCTGTAAACCTTAAGTCATATTACTACTTGCTACAGTAAAGAGGACAAGGAGGATGATTCATGGTGATAATAGTGATGATGATGCATAAGGAGAAAGAGGAGGAAGAGGAGAAGGAGGAAGGCAAGGAGAAGTCAGATGAGCAGCAGGAGGAGGAGAAGGGGGTTGAGGCCCAAAATTCAGTGCCTAACACAGATCACACATACAGGAGGTAAAAGAGAGAGGATTTAACCCCCAGACTTCTGATTCCAAATCCAATGTTCTTTATACTATGTCATGCTGTCTCTCTTGCCAGAAGGAAGCCATTTTTTGGAAAGGCAAGCAAAATTAAAAAATAAAATTCTTTGTGAGAAGGTCTAATGGTAGTTATCCATTGAACCAAAAATTTATTTCTTAAAAAAAAGTTCTTTCAGTCATTTACTAAACTGATATTTACACATTGGGGTGTATCATTAAAAATTTAAATATCTTAGATTACCATTAATATAAATGTTTCTGATGTGTTTGCTGAATAAATGGGAAAATGGAATAAGGACTTCTGATAAATACATTCACTACTTTTTTTTCCTCTGAATAAGACATTTTTTGTTAACCACATAAAACACACTTGCAAATTATCATGTTCATGGCACTTTCCTAATATAATAATATTTATTGATCTTATTTTATTGCCAGGAACATGCAAATCACAAACACATACAGGGAAAATGTACACCCATTTGGAAAGGAAAAAAACACAGTGGCCAGAAGCATTTCACATAACTGATACTATTAATAAATCTGCCCTCTGCTTCTTCATTTTGTATCAAGTAATACATTGAATTTAAATACCATTGAAAACAACATGTGAAAAGTAGATATTCCTCAAATCACTGAGGTGCTGATGAATGGTTTTAACTACCACTAAACAATGATTTCCACTGTGATTGACTCAGATTTCCAAAAATTAAGAGCAGATCAGTTCTCTTCATTAGAATTCATTACTGTGTTATTTCTTAACTATTCACTTGTACATATATGACTCTTTTGAAATGTTTACCTGAATTCACACTTATTTGAGCCCATCTCTAGAGTAAATATTTTTGAGGTGAGTAATTGTAATATTCTAAATTAGCCACATTTCTTAGATATACCTTAAGGATTAATTTCTAAGTAATTTTTTGTGAATCTTTGGGAAACCAAAAACCTATAGGGATGATGTAAGTCAAAAAAAGTAACATAAATGCCACAAAAGAAGAGAATTGTTACTTTCAAGGAATTTACATTCTAAGTCATGGATGAGAGTAGGAGGGAGGTAGCAAAGTTGCCTGTTATCAAGGGATGATTTCAATTTTTAGCAAGCATGGAGAGTTTGGAGTGTGATGTATAAACAGTTTAAATTCTGTGTAATTAGTCTTTTTATTAATGATGCTAGTGGATAATTAATAAAAGGGGTCAGTGGAACTCTCAAATGCCAAAGATCCGTCATGGAACCCACTCTAACCTTATATTCCCTTGGAAAAAATGAGTATTTCTGAGGGTGGCAATCAAGTCTAACTGGTAAACAAGTAATGAAAGAAATGATATTATAATAAGAGGTAGGCCTATTCTAATGAGAGGCTGGAGAATTTGACTGATCATGTTATTCCTGGAACAAGAGATACTTTCTCAAGGCAAACCACCCACAGCCTCGGGGAATCTAGATGAAGGATTCCCCCCCTTCCACTCCCCTCCCCCAACAGAGTGGAACACATCTAGGTGGAGTAAATTTTGGGCAAGGACATGTTTTCCTTTAAAAGGAAATAGCTTTGGATCCTCCCCCACCCCCAACAATTGCGTATTAAATAATCATTTCTTTCAGGATACTTCATCAAATGGAAGTTCTCCCTGAAACTAACCGAATGGAGGAAGAACTGAGAGAAAGAGGTTGTAGGGGTGAATATATCTCCAATGTGACAAGGCCTCTGAAGCAGTGGTAGACTAAGCTATATTTAAAGGGAGAGATATACATAGAGAGATAGACAGATGCATAGATCAGAGTGGGGAACTTGCGGCTTTGGTGGCAGCTTTTTCACTTAGTCCAAGTTTTAAAGAATAAATTTTTTTTACTAAGGGGATTTGTTTTGTGAAGTTTGGATTTAATCAAAGGGCCACATGAGCACCTAGAAGGTCACATGTGACCTCAAAGCCACAGGTTCCCCACTCCTGGCATAGACAGATACACAAAACACTGCTGTTTTATAACTATTGTTCATGGTGGTGGTGGTGGTGGTGTTTTATCACTAAATGTGAGGCTCTTTGGGCAAGTCATTTCCCCTAATTTTCTGAGACCAAGTTTCTTTACCTACACAAATGACTTCTAAAATCTTT
Source organism: Pseudochirops cupreus (assembly GCA_028627135.1). Taxonomy (NCBI): domain Eukaryota; kingdom Metazoa; phylum Chordata; class Mammalia; order Diprotodontia; family Pseudocheiridae; genus Pseudochirops; species Pseudochirops cupreus. Next base: position 58,578,671 of record CM053581.1, on the reverse strand, counting down.
TTCATCTCTTCAATTCTTTGAGTCTAGAACAATTTCAGGTCAAAAATTCCTTGAGTACTTTCATACCAGAAGTCTAATAATCCATATTCTATTACTCTGCACTGATACTTAGGGAAGACCGTCCATTAAGAACACTACTGTTCAAGCCTGTGAATCAAATGGCCAGTAGTGTGACAAAGACTAACCAAAGTCTTAAAAGAAGATAAGACCAAGAACTCACAATACTAACAATGTCATAAAAGTATGAACAGCTAATACAAAGATCTTTCTTTAAAAAAAAGACAGGAAGGAAGGAAGGAGAGAAAGAAGGAAGGAAGGAGAGAAGGAACAAAGGAAGGAAAGAAAGAAGGAAGGAAGGAAAGAAGGAAGGAAGGAAGGAAGGAAGGAAGGAAGGAAGAAAGAAAGAAAGAAAGAAAGAAAGAAAGAAAGAAAGAAAGATAGAAAAAGAAAGGAGGAAGGAAAAGTGGGGGCAAACCTGTATTTTATCTCTGAGCCTATTTTCCCTATAATTTATGAAGGCACCATTAAGTCTAGCTCATCTTCACATCCTATTTCTAGTTTGCCCTCCCTAAACTCCCAGTCTATGGAGCTCTATCATAACTCAACCTAATCTCTTCTTTTCTCCCTGTGTACATTAACTCCTCAAGTGATAGGAGGATCAGTTATCTCATGAAAAAAGTTATGAACTCAGAGTGAGCTGATATCAATTCAAATGACATCTTTGACATTTTAAGCGCTGGATGACTTTGGTCTAGTCATTTGTTATTACTCAGTCATAAAATTAATAATCTATTACTTAAATTATGTAACTCTTAGGCTTGTTGTAAAAGAAGTGTTTTGTGGGACATAGTGGGGGATAGTTCATCATTATCATCATCTTCATTATTGTCATCATAAGGGTCAGAAAATCTGGATTCAAATCTTCACTCTGACGTACTAATGTATGTGACTTAGGAAATGTCACAAAATTAGTCAATGGCAGAGCTAGATTGTGAATCCATGTCCTGGGACTCCAAGTGTTAGACCATGTTATGACTGTTTTCTTAGATTCATATCCTAAGGAAAATGGTATCACTCTCTGCCTAACACAGTCAGCCTATAATTGAGTTATGATCATGGCTTCATCTGGGGAAGTGTGCCAAGAGCTATACAGAGAGATACTCTTTTAGACAACATAAACAAATAACTGAAGATGAACTTCAACCTCTGATAACAAACTAAACCTTGTTATGCTATCAGAGGTATTTCTTCCTATTTTTTTTTTTGGCCCCCATTTGTCAACACAATATTTTCTATTGATGGAACTCTCCAGTGTATCTGACAACAGTGCAATATTTCTATGATATCCAATGTGTCTCAGTCAGGACTAAGCATGAAAATTTAGTCAGCAAGGAATCTTACTACACAGAGGAACATAGCTCTTATTGACAAAGACACTGTTAATGAGTTGTAATGAGAAATAAATATGGGATGATTTTGGCAAAAAATATATGCTTCTGGAGACACTCCAGTAAGTCTCATGTTCTTGTTTGTCAGAGAAATTCAGTGTTCTAATACATATATTGAATATTTATGCTGTGGGGCACACTATTTCACCTTTTTTTTTTAAAGGGATAGGGTGAGGTTGCACAGACTTCGATTATTACCCTAGCAACACACTGACTACCAACAGGCTCGCTACCATAATAACAAATGCTTTATTCACAGTGACTTTTGAAATAAACAAAATACATACAATGAACTCAAATCCTTTCTAAATCTGCACCAATGGCAGCAGAATAATGGGGAAGGAGAATGGAGGGTGGCAGGAACTAATTACAAGAGGAAATGGAAAGAGTATCCGAGGACAGGAAGGCATGAACATGTGATCAATAACATTGGAAGGATATCATCAATAATGATATCACAGATGCAGGTATTTTGACTATAAAGAAGATAATAGATCCATAATATTCATATGTATGGCAAAAACTCAATGTATTTCCAATATTCTCCAAGTTGATTGTCTTAGTCATTCTCAAACATGTCTGGCATAATAAATTATGAAGGATAATTTATTATTTATTTTTCAGATCTTTGGGATAAATTCCAGCTCTAAAACAAATGGTTGATATGGATTAGAAGAAACTACTGTTCTGTGCAAATCCCCCTGAGGAATTGTTCTGCTTTGCAGATGAGAAGGACAATCAGTATGGGATATTTCATGTATTTTCAGACTCAGTTCAAGTGAAGGTTGGATTAAATTTTTATTTGTTTGATTTTTTTTTTGTACCCTCTTATAAAGAATGAAGGATGGAGGAGGAGGGAAGAAAGACGGCTGTGTTTGGGAATGAAGTGAATATGAAAACAAAAATATGGTAATATCTTTAAAAGAAAATTAAGAAAGGAAATCTGGTATATATGCATTTATGTGTATACATATAAGTATATACATGAACATATATTCACATGTATGTGTATGTACACACACACATATATAATATATATTATATATATTATACATATATATGTACGCACACACATACACACATAAATTTATATGTCAGTGGCTCCTTTGGTAGTTTGGTGAAGCCTATGAATTCCTTCTCAAAATAATGTTTTTAAATCCATAAAATATAATTAATAAGCTTACAAAGGAAAAATGATTATATTGAAACAAGTATCTATCTTTATCTACTTATCAGCTATGCATCTATCCATGAATCTATCTATCTATCTATCTATCTATCTATCTATCTATCTATCTATCTGTCTGTTTGTCTATCTATGAATCTATCTATTTATTACCTGCATGGAGGAGAAAGTTGTTATTGGATTCTGAAGATCTTCCCTGCCCCTAGGCCCTTTGCTTAAGTGGCTCTGAGAACCTCCCCTGATTTGAAAGTGTATTCTGTCCCTAACAGGCTGGATGTGGACATGTGGAGCCTGTGGTGGGAGGCTTGTTTTTCGGGAATGCCTGCTCCTTGTTGCTTTGTGATTGGGCAATGGGTCAAGAGGGGTGTGACATTCTGATCCAGGAGAAGGCTATATAAAGTACTGATGTGAGATTTTGGTTTGGGGCTGACTTTGAGAAGAGTTGTGTGATTAGGCCAGACGAGACTCTGGGAAGCTGTTGAGCCCCCCCGGCTTTGAAAAACCCAGATATTGATGCTTCCCTCTCTGGTAACTGACTAGATATGGATGTAATGGTCAGATGATTGGAAGCCCATCTGCTGATTTGTTTCTTTGTCTGCTTGCAACTTCTGTTTGTAACTTCTGTTTGCATTCTCTGAAGTTCAGGGTGTTGACTTTTTCCCCTGAACTAGGTAAATGATATATGTTTGACTGATTAAAGTAAGATTGTTAACAAATTTTGATTTGCTTTCCTTTAGAAAAGTAGATCTAAGAACCTGTGCTAGCAGCCACCCTGGGTATGCTAGGGTGCTTGCTGATACAAATGTGAGTCTGGTGACCTTGCACACTTGCACACTCCCTCACTTTAATCTATGTCAACTGGACATCATGTCCTCATTTCCCTGATGTCACAGTCTGCTACAAGAAAGAAGGACAAACACAGGCTGTGAGTAGTCCGCTCCTGCTTCCATTCCTACCCTTCACCTGAGTGCTCTGTGCAAAAGAAGGTACATTTTGTTGGCTAAAAGCTGTCTCATTAACTTGGGGTTTAAGGGCTGGATTTCTTTCTCACTCTGGAGCTCTTAGATTGAATAGAGAGGTCCCAGCCTTCCTAGTACAGAGTGAATGTAAATAGTAAAAAGTAGGGGTTTCTCTTTTGGCCAGCAACCCAGAGGGTCTTCCCCTCACAGTTTGATTTATTTTTTTATTTAAATTTAAATTTAATTTTTTTTAAATTAAAGGGGCCATCCCTTGACTCACTTCTTAAAGAGTCGTCTTCACTGAATGGATGTTTACCTCCCTCAAAGTGAGAGCCTGTAAAGACCTTAGCCTACAAGGGCCGGGGTATCCCATTGCATCCTGGGCCATCTCCGGTCATCATGATGAATATCCGGCTACCGGACCTGGATGGCTCTGGAGGAGAAAGTGAGACTGGTGACCTTACACAGTTCTCCTTCACTCAAATCAAAATCAACTGCAAGTCATGTCATCATCTCCCTGATATCATGGTCCTTTCTGAGAATGAAGGACAAACACAACAACAATATCAACAACGACACCTGTGTAAACAAGTTCACTGACTTCAGCTAAAGACTCTATTCCAGGAAGATAGATGTCCCTACTTGCTGTAAGGGTATCTGAAGCTTAATAACTAGTCACTAAGTTGGCTTGGCATTCATATTTCCCAAAAGGGTCATGTTGCCTCAGTCAACTTCACTATAAAATATATTTTACTCTTTGGACTGGTAGCTGCTCAGGTCCTTTTCCCTTCTTTCTTTTTTTAAGCTCCAATACTAGGATCCTTAAAGGAGAATGTTTCTTTTTCCACCTCAGCTGAGTAAAACTAAGATTTTTAATGTGGAAACAAGGTATGTCTATATCCCACAAACCTTGTATAGTTTGTGAAGCTTTAGAACTGTATCTATTAGGGAACCTTGGGGTTGGCAAAGCAAAATAACTAAGTGGCAGTTGTAAGGGCTTTAAATTGTTAGTTAAAGTTCAGCATTTCAAATTCCAGATTGGCTTTTAAAGATTCCAAGAACAAAGATTTTTTTGGAGGGTAAGACCCTGTGGGTAGAGGGGACATGTGTATCAGAACATCAAATTTCCCTGACAAACATTTATCTCTGTCTTCTCAAGATTCATGTCACTAGAAGTACCTGATCAGAAGGTAACAATAAATCCAGCAGGCAGGAGAGTCTCATACCCCAAAACAGATATAGACACAGAGACATCATCATGTGAGGAAGATGCTTCAAGGTACTTGACAAATTTCATCAGATATGGGAGCTCTATATTGTCAAGAAAGGAGCTATAATTTAGTTTGAAAACATGTGTCCTACTCTTTTAAGCCCACTTTTCCCACTGATACTGTGTGTATATGTGGAAGACTGTGTGCCAAGATCTTAAGGCAAACATTTTGCACCAGCTATTCTTAATATGCAATTTTTAAAAAGGCTTTGTTAATGACCAATGTAGTCTACTGGTTGATTATTAATTATATTATGGGAGAACCTTACCTAGAGTTGTAGGAGTAACCATCCTACAGGCTTATCCCTAGAATGCTCCTGGGCTTGACTGTATGAATGGAATTTGGGGGCATAACCTAGAGGGCTTTGCCCCTCGTACCAGAGAAAGGCAGACTGGGATAGCCAACTGTGCACTTCACTTCTTAGAATCTGGGACTGAGGGTGACTACATATAAATATCTTTGCCTCCTAATTCTGTGTATCATTGCCATAAACTTTAGCAAAATTATCTCATTCCTCCTAAATAGAGCCATAAAAAGATGGAATATAAAGAGTACTTTCCCAGACCTCACTCACAATGGAGGGACTTGGCAACTTAAAATATACAAAAAGAGATGGAACACCATCTTAAAGGTCTCTAGGTAAAATTAAATAGAATTTGCAGGTCATGAGAGGTTCTCATGCCTAATGTGACCAATTTCTTTTCAGGCTCAGAAATGAGATGCATTGAGGGACAAGTGTGAGAAAGAACAGCTTTAACATTTGTGGGTTTAGTTAGCCAGAGGAGAAGCTACTTTTAAGTAGCCATTCTAAAGATTTCTTTTAGGCAGAGTACTATCAAGAAACAGTCTGGGGAGAGAAAGTTTGATTTTTAACAGGTTTCCGTCCAAAATATCCATATATATATATATATGGATAGATTGACAAAGAAGGAGAGAGAGAGGGAGGAAAGAAGAATGGGAAAGACAGAATGAAAGGAAGGAAAGAAATTAATCATAGTTGATCTGATATGATAGTTCTGTTTTTGCCACAATTGTCAGGGATTGCTTAAATCAATCTTTGATTTTCTTCTTATTGGATGGAAACCCGTTAAAGTCTTGAAGAAGCCTGTAAAGAATGATTCACAAAGTACTCTCATATCACCATAGTATAGAAAGGGCAGTGGATAATAGAGTCAGAAAAATGGAGTTTGAGTTCCAGCTATTACATTTTAGTGACTATCTCTTATACCAAAGGTAAGTGCCTCAGTTTTTGTATATATAACATGTTAATATATTGGAAGGGATGATCTATAATGTCCCTTATAGCTTTATATCCTGTGTTCCTATGGCTTTTAATTTTATATGATTCTCTCACATAAAGCAGTGATTCTCAAACTCGTTTTAGGGACTCTTAGGTGTCCCTGGGTCATCTTCAGTCATTCTGGTCTGTATCTTGCCACTGGACCATGCTGATTTTGGAGGAAAGAGTGAGGCTAGTGATTTTGCACAACCCTCCTTCACTTAAATTCAATTCAATTGCAAGTCATGACATCTCCTTCCTGATATCATGGTCCTCTTTGAGGACAAAGGTCAAACAACAACCTGTGAGCTGCCCCACTAGAGACCCATTTAGTCATTTCCAATTGTGCAAGGCAATTCCTTCCTTCCTTCCTTCTTTCCTTCCTTCCTTCCTTCCTTCCTTCCTCCCTCCCTCCCTTCATTCCTTCCTTTCTCCCTCCCTCCCTGCCTTCCTTCCTTCGTCCCTCCCTCCCTTCCTCTTTCCCTCCCTCCCTCCTTTCCTTCCTTCCTTTCTTCCTTCCTTCTTTCTTTCCTTCCTTCCTTCCTTTCTTTCTTCTTTCCTTTCTTCTTTTCTTCTCTCCCTCTCTCCCTCCCTCCCTGCCTTATCTCCCTCTGTCCATAGGAAGACTTACCCTTATCTATAAGAGCTCTGCCAAAAGGAATATAAATTTTGACCACTGAAACCTAGCAGTAGTTTTGGGGTTTATTGGCTAGATTTCTTTTTTTAAGGACCATGCCTTAACCCTAAATCATTCTCGCTGTCATTGATTGGCCAACAATAGGTCCCAGCCCAAGCCTCATTTGGTCATTATTTGGATTCTGATGGCTCAGAGTAAGTGTAAATAGTAATTGTTTCTGTTTTGGCTAGAAACCTTGAGGATCTTACCCTCCCAGATTGATTTTATTTTATATTTTTGAGTACAGTAAAAGAGGACATTCTTTGCCTTATTTTCACCTTGCTTTATTCACTCAATAGGTGTTGCCTCAGACAAGCTGAGACCTGGGAAAGACCTTAGCTTTAAAAGGCCAAATCCTGCCATTGCATCCAGTTCCATCTCCAGTTGATGGCTGTAGAGGAGAGAGTAAGGCTGGTGACTTTGCACAGTCCTCCTTCCCTTAAATTCAATTCACTTGCAAGTCATCTACTTCATAGTGTCATAGTCTTTTTTGAGGACACAGGACAAACAACAACCATAGAGCAAAGCCACTGCTATGAAATAAGGGATACAATATCATTTCTACTATTCCATGTTATTTTCTGGAAAATCTAGTATTATGTTTCTCCATTTAGTATAAGTCCACTTATATCACAAAGCATTTATCGTTAGTGATTTACATTCATAGAGGGAAGAAAATTGTCATAGCAGATACAGTCCTGCCTTTGATATTTACTGGCTATATGACCCTCTATAAGTCATTTCACCTTCTTGTGCCTCAGGCAATTCTTTATGTCTCTAAGTTTTAAAGAAAGTAATCTTCTCTATTTCTAGAGAGAGTTTCTTAACTGGGAGCATGAGAGTATCCTACACTAGAGAGATTTTTAAGATATAAAAAAATCCTAATAATCTTGTGAAATATTTAGAACAAGTATTTTTATCATTATTTTCCAGACTGGGGAAACTAAGGCTCAGAAATGATGTGTCATAACCATCTTCACACATTGACTGTTGGAACTTTTCATCCAGCTTCCATATGGTCATGTATTTTCCACTAATTCCACTAATTCCACTCTTAGTCTGGTGACTGAATATTGAGATTGTTTTTATACCACCATGCTATAGAACTGCCTTGTCCCTCTGTGGGTCTCTGCCTTTCTCTGTCTCTCTTTCTCTGTTTCTTTCTCTCTCTCTGACTCAATATCTATGTCTGTCTCTCTCCCTGTCCTTCTGACTGATTCTCCTCTCTCTCTCTCTCTCTCTCTCTCTCTCTCTCTCTCTCTGTGTCTCACACACACACACACACACACACACACACACCACACACACACACTCACTCACTCACTCTTCATGAAATGCACTAAAACTCTTATGATACCTTTGAAGAGCCCAGCATCTAGAAAATCTCTTGAAAGGGAAAATGTGAAATTATGAAACTTAATCTTTGACTTTAATCAATAGATCCAGGCAACATAGTGTAAGCAAAGTAATTGGGAACATTTTTCTCTCTTTGAATCAAAAAGGAGAAAAAAAAGGGAGGGGGAAGGAGAAGGAGAGGGAGGAGGGGAAGTTTGTTCACTGCTTTCCTCTGTAATAAATAGATTGTAAAAGTCAAGCAGTTTTTTTTTTCCCCTTCCCAGTGTAAATGAATCGTCAGGGCACCTATGTTTGTCTGACCCTTCCACACAGATAAAAACCAAAGCTGGCTGGATGTTAGTGAAATATAAAAGCCTGTTACATTAAATTTCATACATTTTCTTTTACTCAAATTTTGGACAACCATATCCTTCCCTATTAAGTCTTGAACAAAACCAACAGCTTGGCATCAGAAAATTTCTGGAATAGATCTCTGTGGTCAGCTTTTCAAATTCTGGTTGAAGGAGGAAACCCCTTAACAACATTCCAATGATTAGTAATTAAATCTCTAAATTAATAGATGTTGAGGTGGTCACTACTTCTAATGGCAACCCATTTCACCTTTGACGAGTTGTAATTCTAGGAAAGTTCCTTGTATTAACATTAAATCTACAAACATGTAGCTTCTAACTACAAGTACTTATTGTTTTCTTTGGTGTCAATGTGTAATGGTAATGGAAATTTGAAGATCTTCCCTTCCAAATAGGGGCCCAAGGGGGGAATAGCTTGCTGAAAGGGTGGAAGAGGAAGAGTGGAGCAGGAAGGATCAGAAGAGAGAGCCAGAACAGCTGGGAGCAAGCAGTATGGAGGCAGAGCAGCTAGCATGAATGAGAGAGGGGCATTTTTGCTTAAGGGGTCTGTTTTGTTGTGAAATCCTGATGGAGGGAAGGTTTGGGAATGTTGGTGTTTGCTGCATTGGTTATGTGTACCAACTTCTTGGTTGCTATGATGGATTTGGCTTGTGTGTTTTGGAATTTGGCTTTCTGGTATTTGAATAAATGTTTTGGTTCTATCTTCCATGTGGAGAGTCTGTAACGTTTTGTGATTCACAACTACACCAGCATATTCATAGCCATCCTGGGTGCTATGAATATCACACTGGCATTATATTAGGGTAGAATTTTAATGCAAGTCTTGCTGATTTCACTCCAACATTTCATTGCCTCACTCTTACTTTCTAAAGCATATTATATGGAACTGTGGTATTCTGTACAATATAACTTTTATCTCATGGGAGAAAATGGTGCTACATATGTTTGTCCCTATAATATATTTAATGTGAAAATATGCAAAACAATATTATGTGTCAGAAAGAGCATTGAAATTGGAGTAGTAGTACTTGAGTCTGAATACTGGTTCTCCTTGATAGTTGTGTCCTTAAGGAATTCATTCAATGTATATGGGTCTTATTTTGCTCAAATGCAATATGAGGAGGGGGCAACTGGAACATAATGGCAAATATTACTTCCAGCTCTACATCTATGATCCTATGTATTTTTCAACAATGTTTATTATGTATGAGATTTCTGCTGTCAAAATAATTTTTGTCTAAAATTCATCCAACTCCCACTTCATTGTGTGTTTATATATATGTATATGTGTATGTATGCATCTTTGTATGTACATGCCATGTATATACGTACACATACATGTATATATGTATGAATTATACACACACATTTATATATTTATATACACGCATATATGAATATGTGTATATATGTATATGTACATATGTATGTGTATCTCTATATACACACTCACCTTATGATATATATCTCACTAGTTTGTCCAAGTCAGCATTTATGAGTTTTGTCAGTACATTTCAAGGCCAAATGTGTTTCAATGACAAATTAACATAAAATGTAAGAATGATAGATACCTACAAACATGCATACATATATGTGTATATGAACAAGGCATGTATGTACATGACCATGGATGAATTATGTAATATGCATCTGTGTCCATGTGTATATGAGTATTATGCATGCATGCATATGTATATACAGATATACTGATTTTAACCTCAGCACTTTTTGGAGGACAAATGTCTAACATGCCATCAGTAGTTTGAGACAATGGAAAATGAAATTCATGACTGTGGTATATGTTTAAAATTTAACATACACAAACCAAACATTCATCCTGTGTATGACTAAATATTAATAATTTCCAATCTGGAGAGAAGATCAAAGAAGCAAACAATTCTATTATGCAAATAGAGGTAATTTATTGTGCCGTTAGACAATCACAACCTCTAAAAATAAATGTTTATAACAAACTATCTCATGCATATAAGTGGATCAACACTTTCTCCTGTAGACCTGTGGTGCTTGCCAAGAGGCAGAAAGCAAAGATAAAAGAGATCCTTGGCAAAAATTAGTCCTTGATCCGTGTTTTCTTTTCTTCTGCAGTAACGGTTTGTTTTGGATAACCCATATAGCTGAAAAGGGAAAATACATGCTTAACTATTGTTTTTCATCCTGGAAGATAATTCTGAAATCTTAAGGACTTAACAATTTAAAGATGAAGAAAATATTAATAGAATCACATCATCTTACAGCAACAAAGCTTTCAGAACTAGAAGGGAACTAGAAGTCTCTTCATCTAAACTTTTACATTTGAGGAAACTGAGGCTCAGAGAAGTTTTGTAAATTGTCTGACATGTAGCTAGTAAGTGGAAGAGCCTTCATAGATATAAAACTATCGAAATGATTTGACAATGCACAATAAGAATAAATAAAATAAATGAACCCATTCACCTTAGGAGATATTGTAAATGTTAATGAGATGCCTCTTGACTTAGTAGGTTAACCCTGGGATAAGTTGAAAGACTAAGTGATTTCTAGAAAGATATAATTTTAGAGGTAGTGACAATGTTGTTTGCTGAGTCTGAATGTCCGGGATCCATGGTAGCATGGCAAGGAAGGGCATGCTGTTAAAACTAAAGACTTCAAAACCATGAAAGTCATGATTAAACAGAGCTGGGTGAAGCTACTTAAAAGATCAATATTCATATACTATTAAAGCTGGAACTTACTTTGGAGATCTGTCTTGATCTCTTAATTGGTGAGTCTTTAGTCAGGAATACTATTTCATCAGGGGCTCAAGCTTTGTTCACTTCAACACCAACTCAATCCATTCTCTAGAATAACATACACACACACACACACACACACACACACACACACACACACAGACACACACACACACACCCTTCCATCTCTCTTTTATGTTTTGTTTGAATGTACTCTTTTAGAGGATAGGGACTGTATTATTTGTTTGTATCTTTCCCCCAATTCTTAGCACAATACCTGACACCTTATAACCAACTAATTAATGCTTTATCTATCTAGCTAGTCATGATCTATTGATCTGTCATGTATCTATATATTTATTGTCTACCTATCCACCTATTCATTTATCAACTCTATAGCAGCTTAGCACTGTACCGGGAACATAGTAGGCACTAAATAAATGTTTATAGATTGACATGTTCATTTAGTATCTATTTATCTATCTCATTTTACAGGTGAGGAAAATTAGTCTGGCCAGCAGTGCATTTGAGCAAACTTTTAACTGACTCATGAAAGTGAATTGTTAAAATTTCAGTGTGAACCTTTATACTTCAGATTTCATCAAATGCTATAAAACAAGGTTTACTTATTGTTTCTGTTTTGATTATGCCTAAGGAAGTGATAGAAGAAACATTAATAATGCAGATTAAAATTAAAAGTGTGACCCACATTCATTTTCACCCCAGAGAGACATTTAAACATGTACCATCACACATTTAACCATCATTGATCCAATGGTTTTAAGTGTTCTCTCCCTTTTCAAATTTCCCCAGAGTAGTTTATCTAATTTCCATTATGTGTCATGGCTCCCTATCTATTCCTATAGTGATCTTTATGTGTTTTATGCTCCTTCTGCCCACCCCCTTTTCCTCTCTTTCTCCCATTCTTGTAGAAAGTCCATCTTTTATTTTATTTTATTTCTTTAGGGCTATGCCATTTTTATCTTTTTATCTCCAAGGTCTAGCCAAGGTATTGTGGGCATGCATAATAAATGGTGATTGATTCCAATTGCCTTTCAGAGGTGGCACTCCTAATAAGAGAAATAGCCCAAGCTCAAACATTGGTCTAGAGAGCCAGAAGTTAATGTGTTCTTTTGGCTACTCCACAAAGGGTCAGGAGATGGGATACTATTCTTACATATAATTAATACTTACGTGATCTTGAACAAATCACTAATCTCTCAATAGCAGTATGAGTACTCCCTAACATCCACTGTTGTTGCTAGCATCAAATGAGACAATATAGTACTCAGTAACTGTGAAAAGTCATAAAATGTGCCTTTTTCACAACGTTTTTGTTATGGTCACCATTTTGCATAGAGTAACAATGTCAACAAAATATTAACTGCCTCGATTAGATTTTACCTTGTTTCTTCGAAAAATGATATTCTCGAAGTATATCTGCCTTCAATGTGAAATGAAAAAGCACATTGTTTCCTAAGTATATGAAATGAAAAAAAAAATCTCCCCATGCTTTAAATTGCTTTATATGTTTGGCAAATTCAAGCTATTAATCTGATTGCTTTCTACGTTGAAATAATTGCCTAGTGTATCGTGTGCTATAAAGTTGTGTACTGTCAGGCATTATTTTTTTTCATTGTCGTTCATGAGATAAATAAATTCCCTAATATGTTATCAAACTTGCAATAGTTTTGCCAAAATATCTAAAAATGAATGAATATTACGAAGGCTTAAAGCCCTAATCAATCTTCTCTACTACACCCATGAAGCGAAATCAGATTTTCCCACAGCCTCCAAGAAGTGTCCTTTGATTACATATTTTTGTTGTGGTTATTTGGTATAGAAAGATCCCACTGTGGAAACTACCTTCATTAATGTGGATCAACATCTGGTCTGCAATGTATATAACCTTAGAAATTATCTTCGAGCCTTGAAAGATTAAGAAGCTTTCTTAGATTCACATAGCTTGTGTATGTCTCCGCTGGATCATACTAGATAACTGCAAGTTATTCCCCAGAGCTCTAACCTATACCAGCTTCTCTTCTTCCATACTATTTCATTTGATGATCTCATCAACTCCCATGTATTCAGTAGTCATTTTTATCTGGATGATTCTCATATCTGCTTATCCATCCCTAACCCTGACAATCAGTCTTGAAACTCTAATTGCCTATTAGATATGTCAAAATGGGTATCTCATTGATATTTTTAACTAAATACATCCCAAAATGAACTGATCTTTCCCCCAAAACCCTTCTTGCTTCCTAACTTCCCTATTATTATTGAGGACACCTCCATTTTACCAGTTACCCAGGTTCACATGTTACATAACCTCCTCAACTCTTTACTCCCTCCCCTCCCACAAATCCTATTTGTTCTAAACTTCTATCTATTTTGCCCTCATAACATCTCTTGTATACTCCCCCTTCTCTCCTCTGACAATGTCACCACCCTGGCCCAAGTCCTTATTACCTCATTCTTTCTAAATGCCCTCCATGATTCAAGTCTCCTACTCTGGACCATTTTTTGCTCAGCTACCAAATTAATTTTACTAAAGCACAGTTCTGATCATGTTACTCTCCTATTCAACATACTCCAGTGGTTCTCTATTTGCCTCCAAGATAAAATATGAAATCCTCTTTTTGTCTGTTAAACTTGTTCACAATCTGCCTTTTTCCTTCTTTTCTATTCATTTTATACCTTAACCCCCACCTACTCTACAATTTAGTGACTCTGGTTTCATTATTGCTCTTTACAAAAACAATTCCTGTAAGACCTCTTTCATTTTGATAGATTTCCCTGGAATGCTTTCCTTCCTTACTTAGATGTTCCTGGCTCCTTTCAATTCTAAACTAAAATCCTCATTGCACATGAGACCTTTCTGATCCCCTTTTTTGCTAGTCATTTCCCAAAGAGATTATATATAGTTTATTCTGTATATCACATAATTGTTTGCAAGCTTTCTCTCCATTAGATTATGAGCTCCTTAAAGGTGTGTTGTTCAGTTTTGTTCAATTCTTTATAACCCCATTTGTGGTTTTCTTGGCAAAGATAATGGAATAGTTTGCTATTTCCTTCTCCAGCTCATTTTACAGATGAGGAAAGTGAGGTAAATAGGGTTAAATGACTTTCCCAGGATCACATAGCTATTAAATTTCTGAAACCAGACTTAAACTCAGGTCTTTCTGACTCTAGGCCTGACAGTCTTATCTAAAACACCTGGCTGCCTATTAGGATCTATTTTTGTCCATCTTTGTATCCATAGGATTTAGTAGATGCCTTGGCAAATAGTCAATAAATTCTGGTTGATTTGTTGATATGTTCAATGCTAGAAAAGAACTCAGTTGTTCCTAATCCTCTGATGAGCTCTTCACAAAGTCATAAAGCCTTTTACTCCCAGAGTATCCAATGCACAGAACCATTGCCTTGTTTTGCACTCCTCAACACATGTTTTTGTTTGTTTGATTCTTAAATGTTCATCTAATCAACTTAGATTACTTAATCCTTGTGTTTAAGGACCATGTTTCCCACTCTGGAAATGAGGATTAGAATACCAGTACTCCTAAACTTAAAAAAAAGTTTTACAAAGAAATTTTTTTCTGCAGCATAAGAATGAGGGAGAGGGAGCTCTTAAGCCTCAGCAAAAATGTCATTCTGGGGGGTCTATTTAGTATTAACCATTTCAGTTTTCTCTTCTTTCTTGCTTGGATGCAGATATCAATTTGCTGATGCAAGATGCAATCTTGGTATCTTTTATGTCTGAAGTTTTGTGTCCTATTGCACATGTAGATACAATTATTGCCTTTTATCCCTAAAAGTATTTTAAGAATAATTCTAGCGGCAGGTAAGATGACAGGGTAATATATAGTTTGCTCTTGTCCCCACAAGATTTTGATTTTGAAAGCCTTTAAAAAAGCTGTTTCAGAAGTATGGTGGCACCTATTAACAACACTGTTAAATCTTTTTCTACGTGTAATCTTCTACATGTAATTCTACATGTAACCAAACAATAGTTTGGTGTGTTAATGGTTCAATTCTAATACAGCTTGTTTATTGACTCATCAAAGGTATCTTGAGATTAATATTTGTAATATGGGCGTTTGTCATTTGTTAATTTATGAAATAGAGTGAAATTCTAATGTGTAAACCTATCCACCAAGTCATATTCTATTAAGTATTTGGTAGATGTTAAAACTTGAAGGCTTTGTCTTTGCGTCTTCTTTATAATCTTTCCTTGAAAAATCATCAGTGATCACTAATTCTGAGCTCCCTAAGGATAACCATTCTTTAGACCTATTGGCATTACTTAAGATCTGAAAAGCCATTGATATACCCTTCAATTATGCAACAACAACAACAAAAATATATGTGACCCAGGTGTTTGTTAGACAATTTTTTGTCGGTGTATTTTTTATTGAGTTTATGTGGACATTTCTTATAGAAGACATTTGATTCAATCCTTGTATGTGAGTCAATTCAAAGACTCCAATTCTTGGTTAATTGCAGTGACATTTGATGAATCCAGTTTCATACACTTTCATCAACCATTGCCAATGATGCCTTGAATAGTGATAACTGCCTGTTCCCAAAGTGTTTATGTTTTAGTTTTAAGGCCAATTATCATGAATTCTAACATCACTCATCAATTACCTTTCTCCCTTGGTTAAAGAAGGGTTAATAATTTCATTGCTGTCATGAGATGATAAGACTTTTTTTTTTAAGTTTTGGGTGAGTGTTTGTTGAGATGATTTCCATTAAAGTTTAGGTCCATTTTATAGTTCTTAAAATGTATGTAGAACTTGAAGTGGTGTAATTGTTGATTCAAAGTGGCAGTAGTTTTTTTTTTGTTTTTTTTTTTCTCGTCTGTCTATGATTTCAGGATATTAGTAAGTCTCTTTACATATAAGCCATAACTTTCTCTTGGAGCACTTTATGTTTGATATTTCTTTCCTGGAGGAATTCATAAAGATATTACCTTTGTATATGACTTCAACTTTGTCTCTGTATTTAAGGTTGTGTTGTACAGAAACCCAAATCTCAGGTCACTGCACACCACCTGATTTGTGGCCCACCATTAAGCCCCCTTTATATTTCTGTCTTTGTCTCTATCCTATATCTTGTCATAGCTTGAAACAGCTTTAAGGCATGTCTGGGCATTGCTCAGGACAAAGTTCTCTGCCCCCTCCTTCCCCAAATTAGCATTCTATATATTTTCCTTGAATCAGTATCAGTGTACAAAGTGCAACTCAGGGTTATGGTGTAATATAGAGACCAACCTGTTGTGTTCCGCTGACCAAGCAGGGTCCCCACACCCTTCGACCAGAACATGACCCCAGCCTGTTCTGGGGGTTCCCAGTCCCCTTCCAGTACCCCCTTACTCCATGACCCTCCACCCTGTTCTGGAAAGCACTGACTATGATCTTCCACCCTGATCTTCCAAGGGACACTTGAGTCACAGGAAGATTGCGCCTCTGTACCCTTGTGCCATATTCCAAAATTAGCCCTGAACTATAGATCTAACTAACAGCTGTTCTTTGCTTCAGTATGTCATGGCTCCTGCTAGCTCCCCTACCTGATTGTGACTTTTGTGGTTTTAGTCTTTATAACTAAAGTGATGTCCCTATAGGGGCACTACCAATTTGAGTGGTGAACACTCTGCTGGTCATGCACTTAATCAATAAATGCACACTTAAATTTATCTTGAACCCAGGTTTTGACTCCCTCTTATTTTCTGCATAACAGTTGAACCCAGTTTCTCTGTTTCTTTAGCACATATTAAAAACTTTATAATTATTCATCCCAAATTACATTTCAATAAATTGGGAAGACAATTTTATGAGATCAAGAAATTATGAAATCTTTTCTTCCAACCCTACCCCCTCCCCGTCCTCACCTCAATGGAATTATGTAGCTAAATGTCATCTCTCTTTATTAAGTAATTAACAATATGATTTATTACAATATTATTTTTAAGCTGGAAGATGTACACAGTTCTATTTAGAAAAAAGATAATAATAGATTTAAATTTAGGAACCACGAAGGACTTCAATTCTGTAAGATATCATGTTTATATCATAGTGGCTTATATTTAAGGAGGCTATTGATCTTCTTGTCTTCATGTAGTAAACAATGCACTTCACCCCATTATGAAAGGTGAATTATGTTCATGCATGAAAGAAAACTGATAAAGTTCTTTTTATTTTTATTTCTTTTTCATGGTTTTCTGTTTGAACCAATTATGATGGGTTTTATCTGGACACACGATTTTCTAGGGATTTTTTGAGAAGTGTGCATGCAAACACATATTTGTATACAGAAGTTGGATTAAATACAACATAAAATTATTCAGAATAAAATTTATATATGTATGTGTGTATAATGCACATGTGAATATAACAACATACATTTTAACTCAAGTATGATCTAATTTGTGTTTTTTGTTGTATGGCATTTTTTGGTGACTATATAGATGATTAGAAATTTTCCACATCCACTTTCTCTGGAGATTTGCTTCTTCCTCTGATTTGTTAGTGTCTCAACTCTCTATAGTAGAGTTTTGTATTGAATTGTTTATGTTTTTTTATTTGTGCATTTTTTACTCCCTGTATTGCCTTAAACTTTTGACTTTTGCCTTCCTATTGTTTGACTGAATCTTAAATTTCTTATATACTTTTTTTTTTGGTCTGTTTTCCACAATGTTCCTTTTTGTTGAGTTTGAACAAGAAACTAGCATATTTAACTTTTCTGCTCATACCAACTGCAGTATATATTGATGTAATTTTCCCTAGCATATATGCAGGTATTCAATAGTTTTAAAGTTACTTCTGACATGATGTTGTCTGATTCCTGTCTTTAATTATATTTCTTAATTGTATTATTGTTCCTGCTATTGTTCTCTCTAAAGCAGTGGTTCTCAACCTTCCTAATGCCATGACCCTTAATTACTCGTATGTGGGCGTATCTGCATGTGGGTTGGACCCACCTGGAGACAGATAGAGGAGCAGTGTCTTGGTTCCTAAAACCATTGGAAATATGTGTTTTCTGATGGTCTTAGGCGACCCTGTTTGACCCCTGAAGGGCTCACGACCCACAGGTTGAGAACCACTGTTCTAAGGTAATTGTAACCACATATGCTACATAGATCTCAAATGTTTTATGCTCTTTTCTATATATTATAGGAGAAAACATTCGTTCATTATGATTATTGCAATAGCCAATTACTTAAAATTTCTCAAAATTACTCAATTCTAAAATAGGTTAAGATTCCTCTGTTAATCTTAAAAAAAAGCATTTTTTCCAAAATTCAGAATAAAGATGTCAGTCACTTCAAAACCATTTAAAACAATAGGGTTATTTTGTTAGGAAATTTGGTAGATCTTTTGAAGTTTGAATTAAACAAAAATTTGACTGTCCTTGGATATATTTAATGTTTTTCACATTTCATAACTTTCTAGTTCCCTTATCTTCAGCTCCAGTTTGATCTAATCTAGCTAAAAGGATGACTTTATTTCTCATCATCAGCTTGCATTATTCTATAACATTTTGTTGTGTGACTTGAAGCTGAGGGTACTTTTCCTGGTAAGTATGCTAACTCTCTTTCCTACACCGGGTAAGATCCATATCCAATGTTGTTATGACCTAGACTCAGCAAATTTTCAAAACATTTATATCTTTAATTCTTGTCATGTGCACTCCTGGTTTGCCCCCTTCATTTACCACCTGCACTGGCGCGTTTCCAGTGATCGCGGTATTGGTATTTCTTTTTCCGATATGTTTTTGGTACCAGAACACAAATAAGCACCACTTACTACCCCGTCTTCTAGGTCAACCTGATTATTATGACTGTTTTCAAGTTGGGCCAACTGCAAGGCTAACCTACCCATATTATTTCTTTGATTCTTTTTTTGTTTGTTCGCTTTGTTTTTTAATTGATTTGTTTATTTACTTTTAGTTTACAAGATTGGGTTCCAGAGTCCCTTGAATTTCATATTTTCTCCCCTTCCTCTCCCCCCCCCATGGCAGCGTGCAATCAAGTATAGAATCTGCAAATACTTTTATGTTGGACATTAGTCTGGTTGTATAGAAGGGTTGTAATCAATGGAGAGAACAATGGGAAAAAGGAAACAAAACCAAATATGGAAAAGAGCGATAGCATGTAGGCTGTTTCAGTCTCCATTTAAACTCTGTTCTTTCTAGATCTTTCTCTGAATGTAGGTACCTCCTTCCATCCTGAGACTTGTAGAGTTGTCTTATAGCTGTGCATTGCTGAGAAGAGTCCAGTTTATCAGGGTTAGTCATCACACATACAATGTGTCTGTGATTGTGTACACATT
>CM053581.1:58523628-58558984 GCA_028627135.1 Pseudochirops cupreus | reverse complement strand
CCCTAGGCCCTTTGCTAAAGTGGCTACATGACTCTGAGAACCTTCCCCCATTTGAAAGTATACTCTGACCCTTAATAGGCTGAATGTGGTCACGTGGGGCCTGTGGCGGGAGGCTTGTTTTTCGGAAATGCCCGCCTCCTTGTTGCTTTGTGATTGGGCAGTTGGTCAAGATGGCTGTGACGTTCTTGGAGCCAGGAGAAGGCTATATATACGCCGTGATAAGGTTTTGTTTTGGGGCTCACTTTGAGAAGAGTTGTGTGTCTGGGCAGACAAGACTCTGGGAAGCCTTTGGGCCTCCTGGCTTTGAAAAACCCAGATGTTGGTGCTTCCCTCTCTAGTAACTGAATAGGTAACTGATATAATGGACAGGCACTGGAAGTGGTCTGCTGATCTGTTTTTCTGTTTGTTTGTAACTTGTGTTTGCATTCTCTGAAGTTCAGGGTGCTGACTTTCCCCCCTGAACTAGATAAATGATATATGTTTGATTAAAGTGAGACTGTTAACCCATTTTGAGTTGCTTTCCTTTAGAAAAGCAGATCTAAGAACCTGTGCTAGCAGCCACCCTAGGTACGCTAGGGTGCTTACTGATATACCAATTGATGGGCATCCCCTTAATTTCCAGTTTTTTGCCACCACAAAGGGAGCTGCAATAAATATTTTTGTACATATGGGTCTTCTTCCCACTTCTATGATCTCTTTGGGATACAACCCCAGAAGTGGTGTTACTGGGTCAAAGGATATGCAATTATTTATAGTCATTTGGGCATCGTTCCAGATTGCTCTGCAGAATGTTTGTATCAGTTCACAGCTCCACCAACAGTTCATTAATATTCCAACTTTTCCACATCCTCTCCAGCATTTGTCATTTTCCTGTTTTGTCATCTCAGCCAATCTGGCTGGTGATATGGGGTACCTCAAAGTTGTTTTGATTTGCATTTCTCAAATCAAGAGTGATTTAGAGCATTTTTTCATATGCTTAAAGATATCTCTAATTTCTACTTCTGAGAATTGCCTGTTCACATCCTTTGATCATTTATCAATTGGAGTATGACTTGTATTCTTGTAGATTTTACATAATTCCTTGTATATTTTAGAAATGAGGCCTTTATCAGAGACACTGGTTGTAAAAATTCTTTCCAAGTTTTCTGCTTCTCTTCTTAATCTTGGTTACATTGGCTTTGTTTGTACAGAGACTTTTCAATTTAATGTAATCAAGATTATCCATTTTACATTTCATAATGCTCTCTAAGTCTTCTTTAGTCATAAAGTCTTCCCTACTCCATAAATCTGACAGGTAGACTATTCCTCGCTTCCCCAGATTATTTACTGTATCAGCCTTTATACCTAGGTCATGTACCCATTTGGACTTGATTTTGGTGTACAGTGTTAGATGATAGTTTATGCCCAGTTTCTGCCACTCTATATTCCAGTTCTCCCAGCAGTTTTTGTGGAATAGTGAGTTCTTATACCAAAAACTGGGGTCTTTGGGCTTATCAATATTTCTTTGATTCTTAAACTCATTTGGAAATAGGACATTTACACATAGAAATATTGACCAGAGTGCTGACCAAATAAGTGGTATTGTAAAAATACATTCACTAATATTGCAGCATTTTTGTTAGGTCCTCACAGCTACTGTGACAAGCTCTGAGCAACCAAATTTCCCTCTGTTCATCACCCTGTCTAGTATGTACTTACTTTGCCATTCCTAACCCCTGGAGTATCTATAACCATGGATAAAGGGTTGTGTAATAAGTAGGTTATTTTATTAATCATAGTATGTCAATGTCATTTTTTATTTAGTTCATATATAAGTAGTCCAAGGTCAGATACCTTCACTGTTATTTCTTTGTATTTAATATTCTACAGACAACACAAAAATAAGCAAAGTATTGCTTTAATTTATTTAATTATTCATTCATTCATACATTTATTTAATTTATTGGGGGGGAGAATGAATAAAGGCATGGACGTATAATACGTAAGCTCATCTTCTATAGACTCATTGAAAGCAAGTTTCAGATAACTCCAATAGCAAACAAAGAAAAAAGGGATCATTTGTACCTCTTTTTGTTGCTAAATTATTTTCATTTCTTTCCACTAGGTATCTACAATTCAAATATGTTGAATTTCACATAGTTGTAGATCATGAGTGTTTGACATAGCAACATTTATTAAGACTGTTTCATTAAAATCTTATGAATTGCTGTTATATCAAACCAACTGTGGACAAAATTTTTATATAGATACATAGTTTATTTATTTAACTCTAATGATGTTTTGGGGTCTTCATTAAAAATATGGAGACATCATCTGCTTTTTTACAGAGCATAAAAAACTTTCAGTATGTTATAGACACTTGATCATATCTTTAT
This sequence comes from Pseudochirops cupreus, assembly GCA_028627135.1. Lineage (NCBI taxonomy): Eukaryota > Metazoa > Chordata > Mammalia > Diprotodontia > Pseudocheiridae > Pseudochirops > Pseudochirops cupreus. Next base: position 58,556,609 of record CM053581.1, on the reverse strand, counting down.
AGGTAGATATAAATGGTATGGTGTAAATATATATACATATATATATATATATGATATAAATGGTAGATATACATTTTGTAACCTATAATCATTGTTTCCACCATTTCATAGTCCTTCATATTATTTTGTTCATAATATTATTACAAAAGATTCTTCTCATCTGTTTTGTAATATAATCACAAATGAGTGAAACAAACTTATCTTTTATGATTTTTTTAATATTTAATATTTTCAGTACTATTACACAAGTGTTAAAATATGTTTTTTTAGTTGAATAAAAATTGGAGTGTGAAGCTCATCTTCTATGTTGTTGCTTTTCCTTTCTTTTTTTGAAGAAGACCAATGATCTCACAGGGTGAAAGCTTGCAGGTGAGTTGGATTTAAGTGAAGCACAGTTGCACAAAGTCATCAGCCTCATTCTCTTCCAGCGTCATTAAAGTCCAGTGGCAGGACAAAAGTCATGTTGACAGGTGATGCCCCAGGATGCAGTTTATAAACTTCACATCTTTCATCTCTGACCAAGCTCTAAGGGCTCTATAGCATCTGCTTCAGCTACCTTCATGACCATTGGAACAAATTGTTCTCATTCATCCATTCTACTGTGGGAAGTGTTTACATGCCACATGTAGACATCCCCCTAACTCACTGATGGGTTTGAGGACTATTACCCTCAACCTGCTTTAGCAGTCTTTCTAAATAATTTGCTGCTACTGAGCATGTTACAGCTTTTTGGAGCCACGGATAAGAGTTGGGAAACATGTGGATTCCAAACGTGGATAAGGAGCCCTGACAAAGGTTCCAAAAGCCTTCACAATATAAATTCTTGTCTTCCCTATACACTCCATACAGTGTATCTTCTATAATCTCTAGGATCACTAGATTCAACCTCAATGTAATTCTTACAGCAGACAGGATGATCTACACAATAGGTACTTTGTCTTGCTCTCACGTGGTTTTAATTTCTGGTGACAGATCTCTGGATTGCTAAAATTCTTATTCCATATACCTAGAGCCCATGAATATTTGGTATAATGACCATTAATAAAAACAATATCCTTAAATATTTTGGAAAAATGTTTTGTTTTGTTTTCTGGGTGATTTAGGGCAAAAGTTTCATCTGAGATAATTGTGATTCCTTATTTAGAAAAAATAATTGGAAAACTATTTGTTACCCAGAATATAAGTCCAATTACATGTGTGCAGGCCACAATATTCATGCAGTTTCACTTTGGGTATCAAACCAAAAAAAGAAAGAAAGAACAAATGAATGAAAGAAACTGGAGAGATGTATATACTCACTTCAACTTTTCCGCTTACATCAAAAATGCATAGTTTATTTATATATTGTTATTCCTTTTCAGATATCATCATTAGAACAACTTAAAGGAACGTGGATCTTATTAAGCAGAGGAGTTATTGATCAAATTCACTGCAGTATAGAGCATAAAAAACAAGACTTCTTTTTACTATTGTAGTCTAATACTCCTGAGAAACATAGCTGACCTTTCCCCCTACCTTATGTAAAGCCAAGCAGGAGCAGCTTTCCACAGGATTGATGCTGTGAACAGCTTCAAGGTTCTGAATACATAGTATAATGAACTCTCTATTTATTCAGTAATAAATAATGCACAACTTTGACAGAAATCAAAGTACACCATTCACAATGTTATGACATAACAACTTATCACTAAAGTGGCCACATAGTTTTCACCAAAGTGGCCGCATAGTTTTAAAGAAAGTACAATCATTTAGTAAGTCCTTAACTCAATCATCCTTAAGGAGTAAGCCTCCTTAAGGGACACAAAGTACAAAGATCAAAGTTCTCTACCCCTAGGCCACAATAAATCATGATCTTCTCAGTCAAAATCAAGTACTCAAGGAGAGATCTTTTTCTCATCTTGACTTGAGGATGGCTCCAAAATTCCATGGTTCCTCTTATACAAGTCCTGCTCCTATCTGAATCTACACAACTGTCACCTGGGTTCAAAAGCATGCATCTCCTAGCTCCTTGTCCGGTCCCTTGTCTAGTTCCTCGTCCTGCTCCTCATCCAGTTCCCATTCCATATTGAAGTTCATAGTGTCCAGTCCACCTCAAGTCCTTCACAGTTTCTGCTCCTGGGAAGACAAAGTTTAACAGAGCCACACTAATATTCATGCACATTGCTGGCACCATCATCAATTCACTATCTGCCTGTGAAATCAACATAGACCCAACAACAAGGTCTGAGAACTCAACACAAATCATGCTTATTGTTCCAAGATCTCTGAAACCCTCCTTTAGGACTTTTGTAAACAGACAAGAAAATCCTCTTTCAGGGCTTCCAGTAAGGTCCCAGGGCTTCTATACAAAGTGTCACAAACAAAAATCAACATAGACGGAAGAGACAGACAGAATTCTGGGATACCACAAGTTTTCTCCTTCTCTACCACAAGAGCTCCCTTTTCAGTTTTGCTCTTCCCCAGCTTGGGCTACTCTTTATATATGGTAATATGCTCCTCCCTCTTCCACCCTTTCCTACTGCATCAGCAACAGGGCTTCACAAGCTCTGTTTCTTAACAAAGACATGATATAATCAGGGCAAGGCTCAAAGACACATGAAGTCAAGGTGCTAAATAGTTCTTTGCTTGCCATTACACCTTACAATACAAATTCAGTTAGTTACCAATTCTTATGTGTTCATGGTGCCTCTCACATGTAACTTTCCCATTTAACTTCTACTGCAACTGTTCTAATTTAGGCCTTTTCCCTTATTATTATAGTAGTCTCTTACATCTATTTTATCCCCTAATAATTTTATCCCTCATACTTTTCTCCAAAGTTTCTTTATATCTCTTGAATAAGCAGAGCTACCCCATGTGGGAAAGGTTGGCTCTGGAAATAATGGTTCCTCTTTCTAGAACTCCTCAAATAAATGATGGATGATCACTCATTATCTGTGTTGCCTTGTTTGATAGGGGATGCACTCCTATATCATCTCCCAGGTCTCTTCCATCTGTTTGATTCTGTTATAGTCTTTAGTTAGCTCCCTAACAGAATAGTAGACCAAGTTCCAAACATAAGCCTTCACTTGCCAAAACTAGTGTTTAATGTAAGTTAAGTCATCAAGCATAGAGTCTATTTAATTCTTCCTTTTATGTTCCATTGTGCCAAGTGTTAACCTTGGAAGGGGAAAGGAAACAAGAATTACTATAGTGCCTAAGATGCACGAACACTTTACAACTACTCTTTTTAAACAATTCTATGTATTTTATTTTTTCTTAATTTTATGTAAATTACAATTTTAACATTCTTTTTTTTAGACTTCAAATTTCAAAATTGCTCCCTCCTTCCATCCTTTCTGCCCTTATTCAGAAGAAAAGAAATTCAGTATAGATCATATATGTACAGTCATGCAAAACATTTCCACATTAGCCATGTGAAGAAGAAAGAAAAAAAGAAAGAAAGAAAGAAAGAAAGGAAGGAAGGAAGGAAGGAAGGAAGGAAGGAGAAAAGAAGGGAGGGAGGGAAGAAATAAGGAAAAAAGAAAGAAAAGAAGAAAAAGAAAAATAGAAACAAAGAAAAAATATATTTCAATTTATATTCAGACTCCATCAGTTCTTTCTGTGGAGATGATAGTATTTTTCATCATAAATCCTTTAGAATTGCCTTATCTTAAGTCATTCACAGATGATCATTATACAATATTGATATTGCTACATATAATATTCTGGTTCTGCTCATTTCACTTTTCATCACTTCATGTAGATCTTCCCTGATCTTTCTGAAAACATTTTGCTTCTCATTTCTTATAGCACAATAACAATCCATCACAATCACATATTACAGTTTGTTCAGCCATTCTCCAGTTGATGGACATTCCTTCAGTTTCTAATTCTTTATCATCACAAAAAGAACTGCTATGAATACATTTATGCATATATGTCTTTTTTCTTTTTCTTTGGTCTCTTTAGGGTACAGATCTATTAGCACTATCACTGGGTCAAAGGATGTGCAATTTTGTAGCACTTTGGACCTAGTTCCAAATTGCTCTCCAGAATGGTTGGATCCATTTATGACTCTAATAACAGTGCATTACTGTACCTATTCCCCGCACCCCCAATCCTCTCCAGCATTTGTCATTTTCCTTTTTCTGTTATATAAGTCAATTTGATAGGCATAAGGTGATACATGAGAGCTGTTTTAATTTGCATTGCTCTAATCAATAGTGATTTAGCATATTTTATTCATATGATTATAGATTGCTTTGATTTCTTCCTCTGAAAATTGCCTGTTTATATCTTTTGATTATTTATCACTTGGGAAAGGACTCATATTCTCATACATTTGATTCAGTTATCTAAATATTTGAGAAATGAGGCGTTTAACAGAGAAACTAGCTATAAAACATTCCCCCAGTTTCCTGCTTTCCTTCTTATTATGGCTGCATTGGTTTTGTTTGTGCAAATCCTTTTTAATTTGATGTAATCAAAATTATCCATTTTATATTCCATTTTATCATGTTCTCTACTTCTTGTTTGGTCATAATTCTTTCCTTATCCACAAATTTGCCATACAAAATATGCCATGCTCCTCTAATTTGCTTCTGATATTATCCTTTACATTTAAATCATGTACCCATTTTGACTTTATCTTAGTATACACTGTGACATGTAGATGCTGGTTTCCTCAAAACTTTTCCAGTTTTCTTATTTTATTTTTTTGTCAAATAGTGAGTTCTTGTCCCAAAAGCTTGGTTTTGGGGGGATTTATCATATGCTAGATTACTACAATTATGTATTATTTTATATTGTGTACCTAATATAGTCTCCTGATCTATCACTCTCTTTCCTATCCATTACCAGATTGTGTTGATGATAACTGTTTTATAGTATAGTTTGAGATCCGGTACCACTAAGCCACCTTCCTTCACATTTATTTTCGTTGACTTCCTTGATAGTCTTGAGTTCTTGTACTTTTAGATGAATTTTGCTATTTTTTTCTAGCTCTACACAATATTTTTTTGGCTAATTTGACTGTGATGGCACTGAATATATAAATTAATTAAATAGAATTGTTACTTTTGTTATATTGTGTTGATCCACCCATGAGTCATCAATATATCTCCAACTTTTGGATCTGATTTTATTTCTGTGAAAAGTGCTTGTTTTTTTTAATTGTGTTAATATAGTTTCTATGTTTTTCTTGGCAGGAAGATTCACACATATTTTATATTATCTGCAGTCATTTTAAGTGGACTTTCTCTTTCTAGCTCTTCATTCCAGGTTTTATTAATAATATATAGAAATGCTGGTAATTTTGTGAGTTTATTATATATCCTGTAAATTTGCTGAACCTGTTAATTATTTCAACTAGTTGTTGCTTTTTTTGTTGTTGTTGTTCCCATTGATTCCTCAGGATAGTCTAAGTACACCATTATATCATCTGCAAAGAGTGGTAGTTTTATTTCTTCATTGTCTATACCAAAACCTTCAACTTTTTTTCTTGTCTTTTTGCTATAGCTACTATTTCTATTAAATGATAGTGGTGATCACTGGAATCCTTGCTTCACCCTGATCTTATTGGAAACGCTTCTAATTTATCTCCATTACAGATAATGTTTGCTGATGGCTTTAAATATTATACTTATCATTTTAAGGAAGGCTGAATTTCTAACATTTGAATAGGAATGAGTGTTATATTTTGTCAAAAGTTTTTTTTTTCTACATCTATTGAAATAATCATATGATTTTTTTTAATAGATAAGTTTAATTATGGCGAGAGTTTTCCTAATACTGAACCAACCCTGCATTCTTGGTGTAAATCTGACCTGGTCATAGTGTGATCTTTATGATATATTGTTGTAATATCCTTGCTAATGCTTTGTTATTCATTCATTCATTTATTCATTCATTCATTCATTTATTCATTCATTCATTCATTTATCTATCTACCTGTTTGTTCATTTATTTGTTTGTTTATTTTGTTTGTTTGCATCACATTCATTAGGGGAATAGGTCTATAATTTTCTTTTTCTGCTTTTGTTTTTCCTGGTTTAGGTACAAGCACCATATTTATATGATAAAAGAAAGATGGTAGGACTCCTTTTATTATTTTTTTAGAAGAGTTTATACAGTAGTAGGTTAGCCATTCTTTAAATGTTTAGTGGAACGTATTTGTGGATTCATGTAGTTCTGGGATTTTTTTCCCCTAGAGAGTTGTATCAGCAAGCACCCTAGCATACCCAGGATGGCTGCTAGCACAGGTTCTTTGATATACTTTTCTATAGGAAAGCAAGTGAAAAGGGGTTAACAATCTTACTTAATTGAACACACATATATGTCATTCACTTAGTTCAGGGGAAAAAGTCAGCACCCTGAACTTCAGAAAATACAAACAGAAATTACAAGCAGACAAAAGATATAGACAGATAAAATAACACAATTCAACAGACCAACAGATGGGGCTTCAAGCCATCTGACCATTACATACATACACAGTTAGTTATCAGAGAGAGAAGCAACAACATCTAGGTTTTCAAAGCTGAGGGGCTCAATGGCTACCCAGAGTCTTATTTGGCTAAATCACACAACCTTTCCTATAAATGAGCCCCATGGTCTTCTCCATGGTCAGAGACCATCACAATCTGTGTGATCCACTGCCTAATTACAAAATAACAAAAGGTGTGGGCCTTCCTGAAAAACAAGTCTCTCCTAAGCAAGCAAGCTTCTCTTGTTGGGCACCAAGTGAGGCCCATTAAAGGGCAGGAAAGATATTCACATTCCCTAGTTCTATTAAGGGTCAGGGAAGATCTTCAAATTCCCTTACCATTACACCCCCTCATTTTATCAGCCCCTTCTCCTTTTCATTTATCTCCTTCCACAACTATTTCCCTCTTAGATAAAACGGATTTCTATACCCAACTGAGTATGAATGTTATTCCTTTTTGAAACAGTTCTGATGAGAATGAGGATCAAACATTGTCTGTATCCCTATTTTCCTTTGCATTACAAAAGTCCTTCCTTTCATGCCTCTCTTATGTGAAATAATTTTCTCTTCTTCTTCTTTTTTCTTCCTTCTCCCAGTGCATCCCTCTTTCTCACCATTTATTTTTATTTTTTTTAAATCATCCCATCACACTCATCTCATCCTTCTGCCCTGTCTTTATATATTCTTCTTAACTCCCCTAATAATATGAAGTTCTCAGAAGTTACATTTGTCATCTTTCCATACTGGAATATAAACATTTTAACCTTTATAGATTCCCTTATGATTACTCTTCAATGTTTACCTTTTTACACTTCTCATAAGTCCTGTATTTAAAAGTAAAATTTACTATTCATCTCTGGTCTTTTCATCAGGAACAATTAAAAGCTCTCTATTTCATTAAATATCCATTCCCCCCCAGAAAGATTATCCTTAATTTTTGTGGAAAGGTTATTCTTTTTTGTAATTCTAGCTCTTTTGCCTTCCAAGCCATCATATTACAAATCTTCTTATCCTTTAGTGTAGAAGCTGCTGAATTGTGTGGTATCCTAATGCTCATTTTATGGTATTTGACTTATTCCTTTCTGACTGCTTGTAATATTCTCTTCTTGACTTGGGAGCTCTAGAATTTGGCTATAATATTCTTGTAATTTTCCATTTGGGAATTTTTTTTCGGGATTTGAGTTGCAGAATTATTTTTCAATTTCTCTTTTACCCTCTAGTTCTAGGACAGTTTTTCTTCATAAGTTTTTTTAAAGGTATGGTGTCTAGACTTTTTTCTTTGAGCACAATTTTCAGGCAGTCCAATAATTCATAAATGATCTCTCCTCAGTCTGTTTTCCATGAACTGTTTTTTTCCAATGACATCATTCACTTTTTTTCCCTATTTTTCAATCTCTTGGTTTTGTTTTATTGTTTTTCGATGTTTTTTTTAAAATCATTAATTTCCACTTGCCCAATTCCAATTTTTATTGAATTATTTTCTTCAATGAGCTGGTATATTTTTTATTTTTATTTGCCTAATTCTATTTCATAAGTATATTTCTTCAGTGAATATTTTACCTATTTTTTTTCCATTTGACCAATTCTGCTTTTTGAGGCATTCTTCTTTTTAGTGAATTTGTGCGTATCTTTTACCATTTGGTCAATTTTTTAAGTTGTTATTTTCTTCACTATTTTTGTGACTTTAATTATTTTATATAAAATTTTATTTTTCCCAAGTACTTGTTAAAACAGTTTAAAAACATTTTCTAAAAGTTTTGGTTTAAAAATTATATCTCTCCCTCCCTCTCCTACCTGTGTGCTGAGGTACTAAGCAATCCAATAAAGTTTACACAAGTAAAATCATGCAAACATTTCAATATTAGTGATTTTATACAAGAAGATGTATTTTTATGTGCAATGATATTCTGGTTCTGCTCAATTCACTTTGCACCAGTTCATTTAAGTCTTTCCAGGTTGTTTTTTTTCCTTTCTGAAATCATTCTGCTTGTTAGTTCTTACAGCACAATAATATTCTGTCACAATCAAATACTGCATCTTTTTTCATCATTCCCCAATTGATGGGCATCCTCTCCATTTTCATTCCTTAGCCACCAAAAATGAGTCTCTCTCTCTCTCTCTCTCTCTCTCCATACCCGTACACACACATATACCCACAACATACATATGTATACCCATATACATACATACACACATATGTAATGCACATTTACAAATAGACCACTTTACCTTTTTTTCTGATATTTTTTGGGATATAGACCTAGCAGGACTATTGTTGGATCAAGGACATGTATAGTTTTACAGTCCTTTGGGCATATTTTTTATCTTCTTTTCTAAGAATTTGGAAGCTATACTACTTAGTATAGCTTGTGGATATACATAGTTTGTGGATCTTTTACCAAGGTATTGATTCTCTTTTCATAATTTTCTTTCATCACTCATTTCTTTTCCCAATTTTTCTTTCACTTTGTTTCTTTGATATTTTAAATCATTTTTGAGGTTTTACACAAATTCTTGTTGAAATTGGATTCAATTAGTTCTGTTTGTGGCTTTGCTCATAGCTGCTTTGACATTATCGTCTTCTTAGTTTTTATCTTGATCTTCCCTTCTGCCATAGTAACTTGCTTTGGACAGGTTATTTTTGTTGTTGTTGTTTACTCATTTTCCCATCCTATTTCTTGAATCTTAACTTTATGTTAAATGTGGGCTTTGTTCCCAGGGTGGAGGGAACATTGTTCAAAGCTTCAGTATTTTCATGCTACTGGGGGTCAGTAGGTTGTCAGTGTTTCCAAGGTTGTATGATTTCTAGAAATGTGTTGTCACTGGTCTCCTGGCCTATGCTCTGGTTTTACCCAGGAAACTACCTTGTTCCCCTGCAGTCACCATCACTAGCAGTTGTCCTATCCCTGGGAGTATGACTGGGTATCCAGTTCGCCTAAAGCTAAAATACCCCTTTCTTTTGGCATTAAGGGCAGGGACCCTACTTTTCAATGAGTGATCACAAGCACTTCTTTCCTTTCTGGAACCACAAGTGCAATAGCAACTTTTGGCCCTTTGACTGCAGCCTGGAATGATGTATAAACAGTTCAACAGGGTCCTAAACTACTATGAGCAAAGGCTCCCTTGTAATCTCCTTCTGACCAGTTGTTCAGCTTTCCCCCCATTCCCACACACTGTCCTTGGGTTAAGAGCTATGGAAGCTGTTGCTGTCATAATAGCTGCCTCCAAGGCTTACTGCTGGCATCACACATTGCACAGTCTGTGCTGTTTGATCTGTACTGTTCTCCATGGTCAACCACCTCCCTAGTGAGATAGAGTTTTCTTGCCAACCTCCTAAGTTGTCTTGTGTTGGAAAGTGTTTCACTCAACATTTTGCTGGTTTTATTGCTTTAGAATTTTATTTGAGGTATTATTTTAAAGTTTTATGGAAGGTTATACGGGAGAGCTCATCTGAGTGCTTATTGACTCTACCATCTCATAATTTTATTTTCAAAACAATACTACAAGGTAGGTGCCATTATTATCCCTATTTTAGTGCTGAGAAAACTGAGACAAATAAAGATTAGATGACTTTCTCAGAGTCACACAGTGTATGAGTTTGGTATTTAACTGAGGTCTTCCTGATTCCGGACCCAGTGCTCTAGAGAGGCTGTTGTGAGACACCTTGTTTTCTCCAACCTAGTATTGAATTGTACTTGAGTACCAGTCTAGTTAAGTTAAAGCAGGGTAATGATAGATAAAGTATTCAGTATTATTTTATTCTTGCCAGCTTTTGAAGACTTTATAACCAATTAGAGAAAAATCAGGTTTTAAGTCAATGAATGGAGTGGTCATTTGGACAAAATTATAGAGCCCTGGAAACCGATGTCTATATGTAGATATGGAAACATCCTAGAGGAGATGATAATGAACAAATTTATAAATGACTTACATAATATAGATAGGACATATTTAGTGGAAGAGACAGGGATTAACGCTATGTCCTTTGATTCAAATTCTAGTTAAAAAAAAAACTCAACACTCTGATACAATGACTTGCAGACTAGATTTTGAGTCAGAGAAATTGTGTTCTAATTACATATATGACATTTACTAGCTGCGTGACCTTGGACAAGTCACTTAACTTCTCTGACCTTTACTTTTCTCATCCATAGAACAAAGGCATTGGACTAAATGGTCTTTAAGGTGACATACACTTTAAATGTCTTTAATTTTTCATTATAGTCACTAGTGTAAAAGATTTGACTGAATTAAATTTTTATCTTCTTTATATTAGTCTGTAAAAAAAGAATTAACTAGTTGATAAAGTTCTAGCTTTGGAGTCAGAAGACTGGATTTTAAATATGTTTTTATTAAAGGCTTATTAAGTTAAAGGCTCTATTTTTTGCAAGGGTTATACAAAGAAAATCAAAACACGGGCCCTAGTCTCAAAAAGATCACATTAAAATCTCAAGGAGACAACAAACAAAACAAACAAAAAAGGTACAAACTACATAAAGACAGGATAAATTGCAGGTAACCAATAGAGAGAAGGTTTCATTAAAGAAAGTAGGCAAAAGCTTCATTTAGAAAGTTGGATTGGGGTGGAGCCAAGATGTCAGAGTAAAAGCATGAACTTGCTTGAGCTCCTGCTACAATCACCTTTAATATCTGTAAAAAAACAAAAATGGCTCTAAACAAATTTTCGAGCTACAGAACCCACAAAGTGACAGAGAGAAACACATCTCCCACTGAAGGCAGCCTGGTAAGCCAAGAGGAAGTGTCTATTGCATTGGACTGTGAGGCGTGTGTAGTACTGCCTGGGCCATGCTATTAGGGGGCAGGATATATCTTCAAAGCAGGGAAGGTCTTCAAATTCCCTTAGGCTTATTAAGGGGCAGGGAAGAACTTCAAATTCCCATTACCATTACACCAAGAATCAAGCAAGAAAATGTGTGAAGCCAGATTTGAACTTGGGAAAATGAATCTTCCTGATTCCAAGCCCAGTGCTCTATCCATTGTGCCACCTAGCTGCCCTATACATACATGCATACATATACATATACATGGATATGTATATATATATATATATATGTGTGTGTGTGTGTGTGTGTGTGTGTGTGTGTGTGTGTACACACACCTGTACACACATATATAATACATATGTGTATATATACATGTATGCATGCATGCATGTGTGTATGTATATCCTTCCTTCCCTATTTAAAGAACCATCCTCTATTAAATGAAAAAGAGAGGGGAAAAAAGATAATTCAGGAAAATTAATCAACATCAAATAAATGTGACAATATGTGTAATATTCCTTGAGATCCCTCACTGATAGTCCATTACCTATTAATAAAAATAAAGGAATGTTCATTTCTTATCTCTTTCTCAGGACCAAGATTGGTCATTATGTATTCTTTTTATTCTTCCTATTTATATTGGTGTAATGGTGTTGTATCATACTTTCCTAATTCTGTTTACCTTATGTTACATCTATTTATATGTCTAAAGCATAATCACAGAATTTTAGCTTGGAGAGGCTTCAGTGATCACCTAAGCAAACTTCCTTATTTTGCATATGAGAAAATTGAGACACTGAAAGGTCAAGCTCAGACTGGTTAGAGCAGGCTTCAGCACAGTGAATCACTGGCAGCTGTGACAGTTTCCAGACTTCACAACCCATAAGCATCAAAGAGAAAGTAAAAGGTCAGTAGGGAACTCTGTTGGAACTTGGTGAGAGAAGAGCATGGGCTGGCACCTGCATCCAGGGTGGCAGAGGTGCCAGCAGCATGGTGGCTGCAGCTGCTTCCCCATGGATGACTCTGGAGCTCCTGGCCTGCAGATCATAGGGGGATCAATTGACCATTCAAAGGGTAATTGGTCTTGCTTTGACCTAATTGGATCAATTGGGAATCTTACCCTACAGCAAAATTTGGGGGGGGGTGAAGGGAATAAGAGGGTGGGTGATAGAAGGGAGGGCAGATTAGGGGAGAGGGTAGTTAGAAGCAAACACTTTTCAAAAGGGACAGAGTCAAAGAAGAAAATAGAATAAGTGGGACACGGGATAGAATGGAGGAAAATATAGTTAGTCTTTCACAACATAACTACTATGGAAATATTTTGCATAACTACACATGTACAACCTATATTGAATTGCTTGTCTTCCCAGTGGGGGTAGGTGAGGAGGGAAGAAAGGAAAAAATCTGGAGCTCAAAGTTTTAAAAACAAATGTTAAAACATTGTTTTTTTCATGAAAGCAAGAAATAAGATGCATGGGCAATGGGTATAGAAATCCATCTTGCCCTACAAGAAAGTTAAGCAGGAATGGAGGATAATATAAGAGAGAACATATTGGAGAAAGGGGTATTCAATAAGTAGGCTCACTATTTTGGGGTGTTGGTGGGGGAGAGAGTGGGAGAAAATTTGTAACTCAAAATCTTGTGGAAATGAATGTTGAAAATTAAAAATAATAAATAAATGTATAAAATGGGATTTTTGGCTTCAACTTGTAGGAAACACAGCAGATAACCAGGGAAAATTCATGGAGTTCGTAAATTGAGTGTCTTGTTTGAATAGTGAGTAGGACATTTATGTCTTTGGATCATAGCATGGGCATAAACTTTAAGAACAGAAAGGTGTGTGTGAAAGGGGTAGGGAAAGTCATGAAAGAATTTGAATGTCAACCAGTAGATTTTATATTTGGTTCTGGATATAATAGTGAGACACTGAAGTTTATGGAATGGAGAGTGATATGGTCAGGCTTATGTTTAGGAAGATCAGTTTGATACCTGAGTGGAGGATGTTTTAGAGTGGGGAGAATTTTGAGGCAAGATCAATATGCAGACTACCAAATAGTTACTGTCTGAAGTAATAAGAGCTTGTAACAGTGTTGAGAGAGTACGAGATGAGAGAAGGGAGTATAAAGGAGAGATATCATTAAAATGAAAATGACAAAAGTTGACAAAGGATTAGAATGGTGGGGTTGAATTAAATAGAGGGAAGAATAGCTGAGACCTAAGATGTCAGCCAGCATAACTAGGGGAATCACGGCTCCCTCAACAGTAACACAAATATTTGAAAGGGGGAGGATTTAGAAGGAAATACAGAGTTCAGTTTTGGACATGTTGTATTTAAGATATCTATGGGACATCTTGTTAAAAATATCTAACAATCAACTGGAGATGCAAGCCTCAAGACTTGGAGAGTGGATGGGGCTAAAAAAAGGTAGAATCTTCAGTACAGAGATAATAATTGAATCTGTGGAAGCTGATAAAATCACAGGTAGAGCTTGAAGAAAACTTAGAGATAATTGTTGTCAAAATTGTTTATTTTCAAAATGATGAAACTGAAGTCAATTACCATGCAAAGTCAGTTACCCATGACCATGAACACAGGTCTATTATTGCAGAGATTGAGACTCAATGCAAGCTGTTATAATATTTTAAATCAAAAGCTTTTTCCACTGTTGTACATTATCAAGCTATTGTGATTTGAAACGTGGAATGCCAAGACTCCATAAGTCAAATAGTTAATTACCTCCCTCTGGTTGCTTTCTATAAATAAGCAACATAGGATCTTAAATGTAGAGATGGCCTAGATTTTAGAGAACCTATAGTTGACCTCCTTATTTTGTAGATGAAGAAACTTAGTCCTGGAAATGTTAAGTAGTTTTCCAAAGGCTATGAGGTAACATGCAGTAGAAGTGAGATTTCAGCTCCTTCAAGTATAAGAATATCTACCACACTAGATTGCCTTATATGGTTCACATAGCTGTCTAGGTAAGGGAATGTCATCATGTCCCATAGAATATGATATATTGTCGAACAAAAACAAAACAAAACAAAACAAAAAAAAAAACTAGTCAAGAAGAATTTTCATCAAATCATCAAAGAGGGATAAATTAGAGAAAGAATGAATTGAAGGCCCAGAGTTTTCACTTCAAGAAAATAATAAACGTGAAAACATAGATATGAATGAATATCAGAAGCAAAAGAGTAGGCAGAAAGGATGAAGGATGTAAAATATCTTCACCCAGATTTTCCCAGTGTCACTAAGAATGTGTCAAGTACTTTAGGAAGCTATATTTTGCCCACTAAGGTGCCGTGAAGTTTACTGAGTCAAGTATTTGTTTGATGAGACTCTAGTGGCCTGAATAAATGAATGTGACTTCCAGAAGCTCCTCACATGTACCCTCTGAGAAGCTTAAGACTGGGAGAAGTTGGCTCATTGACCGAGACAAGAAAAGCCGGGCACAGCCCATTTCAGTTTTTAAATTGCTTTGAGCTTGGCCAGAAAACAGTGCAAGATGTTTTAATGAGAACATCATAGGGGTATAGGAAATACTTTTCACAAGAGAGAGATTCACAAAGGTGGGGGCAGGGTGAGAAGCTGGGGAAGTTTATAAACAAAATGAAATGGAGATATGGCAACTACAGGTGGAAGCCCTATTTCTTTCTATTTAAAGTAAAAATAATAGTAATAGTAGTAATAATAATAACAATAATAAGACTTCTTTGGTGATTTAATGTTGTCAACATGCTTTACAAATATGTCATTTTATCTTCTTTAACATCAGAGTACATAACAGAAAAAAATGATGGGCATTGCTTTGAGGCAATAAAGAAAATCCTAATGAGAGGAGTCTTCCACAAAGGATTTGACTATTTCTGGAAGCAGTCATTTCCTTATCACTGGAAAACCCAATAAGATGGGATGACAACATGTAAATAATCCTGTGAAGAGGATCTATGCTTAAGGTTCAGGAGAGTCTTGATGGTCTCTCAGGGTCCATCCAAATCAGGTTTATATAAACTCAGGATCCTAAATATATGCTAATAATTATGGTGTGTGTGTGTGTGTGTGTGTGTGTGTGTGTGTGTGTGTGTGTGTGTGTGTGTGTGTGGTGGGGAAGGAGTGAAAGAGGTTGGAAGAAATGTTTAAACAAACAAAAAATGAAAAACTTGGTCAAATGTGGACGGTTAAAATCCAATTATTTTGAAAGTCACTGGTTACTAACTTGTCATTTGACTGAATCCAATTCCACCTCCTCCCCACCCCCCAACAATCTGCTTGGGTAGTTATAGCTTCAGGCATATTGAGTGAAAGAAGAACATGGCCTCCCTTACCCCATATCCGTTAAGATGGCAACTGCTAAAACAAAACCTCAAATCCTCAGGTACATTACCTGATTCAAAGCAAAGGATTTATGTCGTCCAGAATCAACACTGGAGCCAAGCTTTATCATATCGAAAGTGAGGATTGTCATTTGATTGAAATAACTGAGAAGTGGTTTTTCCTTTCTCTCCAACTAGTTATTATTTTTGTTTGGTATGTGGGCCCAGAGATTTGGCACAGAGCACATTTTATAAATATAATTAAATAAATAATTATGGGGAAAATGATTTCTCTGGGAAAATGACAATCTGTTTTCCATGGGCCATATGTTCCGGGAGCTTGGCTGCCATGGTGGAAAGGAAGATGGCAAAAGATTAATACAAACGAACAAGGGGAAGAAAAATACCTTCTCCCGGGTGACATTTTTGGACCATCCCATTTTCTTACTTTGAAGACAAAAATGGGTCTATCCTGTCTATTCCCTGAGGACACTGAAGCAGAGAATGTGGTTGGTAGGGAAGAAGGAGAGGTCATGTTGGCACAGATTAACACCATCTGCTCTTTCTGACTCCACAGATGTTACATATCAAAGAAACATGTAAGTTAAGGCTTAACTTGCTCCTTACATCCCCTGAAACCCACCAGGCATAGAAAATTTGAAGGTAATCAATGGGAAGATGGCAAGAAAAGCCAGCAACCCTACCAGGCCTAATGCAGAGGAAGCTTCATGTTCAAGCCAGGAAGCAATAGTTATCAGGTTCCCTTCTTGTCAGCCAAAGGATGATTTTGAATTAGTTCAACATTGAAGTAAATTTGTATGAGAGAGACAAGGAGGGAGGGAGAGAGAAAGAGAGACAGAGAGAGACAGACAGACAGAGACAGAGAAAGACAGAAAGACAGAGACAGAGAGACAGAGAAATTGAGCATTGGAGAAAGAAGCCAAACACTTTGGCTTCTCTTTCTGGCTGTGTCAATAACATCCTATGTGAATTTCAGATCTTCTAAACAGTCTATGCTTTGCCTTCTGCTTTTATTTCCTAAAAGGCACCAATTTTGTTCATAGTTCATAACTTTATGAGATGGTATCAACACAGGATATACTAAAACTTGCTAGCTTCTTCCACACACAATATAGCTTGAGGATCTCATAGAGGGTTCCGGGGAGTGACTATATATCCAGGAGAACAGACATTGGACAATGTGTTATGGAACCTTGTGCTCTTTTAATCTATGCCTGTGAGGAGGCCCTTTCATATTATCTTTGGATTTGCTGAATAAAATTTTATATCAGCAAATATAGGCTATACACACACATTATACAATATATGTATATGTGTGTATACATATGCACATGTGTGTATATTATACATATAACATTCTATACATATACATACATATATATATACATATGCGTGTGTGTATATATATATATATATATGCATGCACACACACATATATATATATATATATATATATATATATATATATATGCATGCACACATATATCTTTTCTTTATACTTCCCAGGGTAATAGTGAGGTGTAACCTTCTGTAGAAGGTCATACGTGAAAGTATTTCTGTTCATATAATCTGTTTAACAAGGAAGCTTTGCTACTTTGGAGAATCCTCTGCAATAGCAAAATTTGTAGGAAGATTTTATGAAGGAGACAAAGTAAACATAATAGACACTAATATATTCTTGTTCACTCCTATCCTCTCCCATTTCTGAGAGGGAGGGGATTATAATACAGATTTTCCTTTTACATTTTTTTATGCTCTTTCCTTCTTGAGTTATATTTAAAATTGATTAAATGGCCAGGGATATTGAGGCTGGGTGAATGTCTTGAACTTAAAAGTTCTGAGTTACAATTGACTAAACTAGTTGATGTCTACGATGAGACTGGCATTAATAAAATAAACCCCCAGTGGCCAAATCAGGAGAGGGCATCATGTTTTCCAAGGAGGGGAGAAATAGCTGAGATCGAAAATGGAGCAGGTGAATGCAATTATACCAGAGTTAAATTAGGTATATTAGTAGCCCCTGCAATCAGTAACCTGGGTGGGATAGGGAAAGCCAGTAAGGTAGGTAGGTAGATAGATAGATAGATAGATAGATAGATAGATAGATAGATAGATAGATAGATAGATAGATAGATAGACAGACAGATAGATATTCAGTCAGGTAAATATGTATATTGGCAATTTATAAATAAATGGGCGAATGTACAAACAAATGAATAAATAAGTAAAGATTGATCTCATGTCTACCTACGAAATTGCCTCTATTCTAGATTTCTTCCATGTATATTTGGTCAGTTTCAGTTTCTTTTCTTCATATGTTTTTCTAAAGTATCTTCTCTATGCCCTCATGGAGCACCAAGTTCTTAGGTAGCTGAATCCAAAAATGTAGAGGCTCTGTTCTCTTTAGAGGTAAAGATAGGCCACCAAACTCCCGAAATATCCTTTTACCGTGTTGTCTCAAGTCATTTTGCTATTTTCCATAATTGACTTGAAAATGATTTTAGAATGTTTTGCCTAAACTAAAAGCCTCTGCAAACTTCTTTCTTCTTCGACTGTTTCATTGTTCTGTAAAGTAACAATTCTTGTTATACTCTAACATGAAGTCTGTTATTTGTTTAAAAATATGAACTGCTGAAAAAAAAAAGAAGTCTATTAAAAACTGGAAAACTTCAGCAAAGTTTTAGAAAGAAAAAGTGTGGTCTGAAAATTAAAAGCCCTGAGAATGCAAAAATGCAATTTTATGTACATCTAGCAATTAAAAGAGGCTAACTGACTGGCATTTCAAATGTAAAATCACATTTTCATATGACTGGGGGGGAAATTTTGTGCAGTTAGTGAATGGGATACAATAGCGATGAACAGTTTGCCATGATCCTTGAATGTGTGGCCTCACTACAATGCAAGGTTCAATGGTTTGCTTTTTTTTTTAAAGCTAATTAGATTCACGGCATAAAGCAATACTGTGTTAAAGTCAAGGAAACTATTAAGAAAACGTCATGATAGAGGTGAAGCACAGCAAATTTGTCCACTTTTGCACAGTGTTCATTCAGTAAAGGAAATAGACACAATATTCCCAGTGCTGGCCTGGTGGGACCTTGAGAAGAAAGAACAGGTGAAATTAAGGAGATCTCATGCAGTGTGACTGAATATCAGTGCAAAGAACCCTGGTCCAGCACTCAAAAGACCTGACATTGAGTCCACAATTGTGACTCACTAAATCTGTGGTTTCTAAAAAGTCACTTCATGTCTCAGAGCCTACACAGTCTAGTGTAAGCAGCAATGGGAAGAAGGACAGCAGTAACAAAAAAAAAAAAAAACAACGAATCTTATTGCTAATCTAGACATATAGAGCATAATAATAGAAGGAAAGGAATCATAATAAGAGATTGGACCTTGTCTTGATGAGAGCCCATTTAAAGAATTGTTTTCAGTACTAAGTCCTACATTTTAGGAAAGGCTACTTTAATTCAGCAGCACCAATAAAAAACCACACTTTCTTCCCCAATGAATTATTTTTGTCTCTGTGCAAATTGACTGAACTGGTCAACAAATTTGACAAATCCAGGAGTCTCTCTTTTTCATGGGATCAAAATACAATTCTCAATTTGTGAATTGTGGGAAATTTTGTAAAATTTGTAAATTTCTTGTGGCAAAATATCTGCCTCTGTGCTGCTCAGAAGGGAGTCACCAACCACTGCTTCCTTCTCTGAACATTATCATTGCCACCTCTGGTACAATAGTATCAACATCCATCTGAGCATACAATACTGTTTCCTCTTTAAAGTTTCTACCTTTACCTTCTATGACAAGAGCCCTATTTTATCAATTACTTTGCCTTAAGAATTGTGTGAATATTCTTCTTTCTCCATCAGGGTCACATTCCTCTTCCACCATTATCCTTGCAGCACTTAAGATTATTTTTTTATTGCTTCCTCAAACTGTTTGTTTTCATTGTATTTACCCTGAAACCCTTCTTTCATTTTTTTTCCAAAAAAACCTTTTCTTTCTTGATAATCTGGAGTGTGAAAAATATTTCCCCCAAGCTTTTTAAACTTACACTTCTAGAAGAGAAATTACCCTGAGCAATGTGCATACATAACAGTTATTTGTCAATTAACTAGACAAACCATATGTTTCATGCAGATTCCTACAAAATTATTCATACCCTGCATACTTACTAGGGACAAGATCCTCAGTTCTTGCTTGTTCTTGTTGTTAGTTCTTGTGGCTAGTTACTATAGTAATCTGTCAATAGAAACTTTTTTTTTTTTGCCATGCTTGCTCTCCTTGTTAGATTCTCAGCTGATAGGAGCTCTGACAAGAAGAATGTATGATTCTGTCACTGATGGAACTTTTCTAAGACTTAATAAGTTGGTTTTAAAAAATTGCAGTCTTACCCAAACTTATGAACCAAGAATATGACAGAAAGAACATTTGAGTCAGGGCAATGGTAATGGAATTTAAAGATCCCCCTGTATTGGCTTGGTTTTCAGGCTAAGTGTTAAAACCCAGAACTTGCAAATCCTACTTGTGGGATAGACTTGTTGACATGAAGAGAGAGGGCTGAACTGGGAGGAGCTGGTGCTGTGGATTTAGAGAGAAGCCCAAGCAGAGAGAAAGCGCAAGCAAAGGAGGCCAGAAGGACTTTTGGACAGCAGTATCATGGAGGCAAAGAAAAAGGAGAATTGCCAGGGGCCAGACTGGCTGAAAGAAAGACTGTTGAGGGCCAGTTGGAGCTGCTCAGGACTTTTGAGAACTGCCACATGGAGCTGCTGAGAACTAAGGAAGCATGGCTATGATGCCAGTATTTTATTTGTCTGTTTTGATGTTGTTTTGCCAGATTTGTCTGCTGGTGAAGGACAGTGCTGCTGTTGCAGAGGTCCTAGAAACTTGCTGTTGGTTCAGAAGCCCTGAAGTAGAATTTTCTTATTGTGTGTTTACAGAAATCCTGGAAGAGTCTCTTGCTGATGTTTTCAGGGGTCCTGCAAGCAGAGTGTAAATTAATGAGGACACTGGCAATGTATATTGTGGCTTTGTTAGGCTTTGTCTCCCAAGAAACAGAGATTGCTAAGAACTTGCCTCATGTCAAGATGAAGGAAGGACCTTTCCTTGGGTTTTCAATGCTGTGATGATATCTTAACATTGTTGTAGCTTAAGGGTAGAAGGCTTTTTGTGCTCTCCTGCCCCTTTTGAGAAAGTGCTCGGCATTAATGGATGGTATTGTAGTTCAGTTGTGACCCAGGGGTGGGAAACTTTTGACTTTCTTTTGTGCTCTGTGACTGACCAAATGAATGTACTTAGTTAATAATTGGAAACTAATCTCCATTTGAGAAGAGAGACTTTGACTGACTAAATGAATGTACTGTCCAGGGGTGGAGTAGTACTTGGATTGAATTGAGAACTTGCTTGCTAAATGAATCAGTTACACTATATTTTGATTTTCTCTGTTCTGTGAATATTTTGTATTAATCTGTCACTGAATAAATGGAGTTTGCTATGCTGGTATTCTGAACCTTGGAAGTTACCTTTGCTTGGCATTACAGTCAGGTCTTCCAGAATCCAAACCCAATGCTCTATACACTAATCAGGTTGCATAGGTAAGCAAGTTTAAGGTAAATGGTAACCATTTCTTATTTATTTGTAGCAGCTTCTTCTGATTGGGACCAAAGGATTGGGTTGGTGAGATATCTGCTATCTTTCTCAAGAATGTTCATTGGAAATTAGTAGCTTCTTCACAAAAGTACATGCAATTGTCCAATTATTCAACTCTTTGACTTGACCTCAGTATTTTATGCAGAAAAGAAATCAGGTTGAATCAGTATTGACTTTCTTCATCTTTACAATTCACTTTACAAAGATTCTCCTGGGATTTTTTAGACTTAATTTGAATTGCATATTTAACAGAAGGGTAAGTAAGATAACTGAAAATTCAGACTGACTTTTTACAACAGTTGTTTTACAAATTCTTCAAAATCTCCTTGGAAGTTAGTCTTTAAATTAAAATAGCAGTTATGGATTTGGAGGGATCCCTTCAAATCATCGTGTTCACATTATACACAATTTAAATGACAAGATGTCTTCAACAAGTGGTCTTTCATGATGTTTAAACCTTCACAGTATTAGAGAACTCACTAGGTATCATAACATTAGAATTGCACTTGAATTCTTTCCTTGCTTGGCTCTAATTGTTAGGAAGTGGGGATATTTACCCTTTACATCAAGCCTAACACATCTTCATTGTAATTCCCATTTGTTGGCCTTAATTTTGCCCTCTCCAGCCAAGTGTGAAAAATATGAAAAGTTTAATCCCTTTTCCAAATGACTGCCTTTCAAGTATTTCTAGGATAACAGAATCTCAGAATCACGTATTGAGAAAATATTAGAGCTAACAGGCACTTTGGAGATTCGATTTAATTCAAAAAATATTTATTAAATATTTACCATGTATAATGCCCTGGGGGAGGTAATGAGACTGAAAAGAGAAAAAGGAAAAAAATGAGTTACTGTTCTCACAAACTTACTTTTCCCCAGAGGTTAATATCCCTGATCCTGAAATTGCTTTGTTACGTATTTTGCATATACTTGTCTGGATACTTTACTCCTTTGTCCAAAACATTAATGTTCCTTGACAGTGAAGACTACTTCAATTTAGTTTTTCTATCTAAGGCATGTATTTTGGCAGAGTATAGATACATAAAATTTATTTATTGAATTGATTGAAAATAAGACTCCAGAAGGGCTTCATATAGGAGAGTACAACTCAACTGAGGTCTGAAGGAAGTGAAGGATCATAAGAAGTAACTTATTTTTGTCATTTTCAGTCATGCTTGACTATTCGTGACTTCTTTTGGGATGTTCTTTGCAAAGATACTGGAATGGTTTGTCATTTCATCTTTCCAGCTTATTTTATAGATGAATAAGCTGCGGCAAATAGGGTTAATGACTTGTTCAGGGTCTCACAGCTAGTGTCTGAGGCCAAATTTAAACTAGGGACCTTTTGACTCTAGACCTAGTATTTTATCCACTATACTACCTAGTTGCCCTTAACAAATAATTTTATCTGGTCACAATATTTTATCATTCTATCTTCCCTGTTCATCTATTTCACTGTGACTTCTATTCCTTCCACTCCCAAGGACTTCCCCAAGTTATCACCCCTAGCTATCTCTACTCTATTTCCTTCTCAGTCTTGATCTCTTAGTTCACCCATTTAACTCTATCTTTTATTTTCAAATCTCTTACTCCCCTATCCTAGTACTTCATATACCTTGAGAAATTTTAGACCTGGAATACTCTGAGTATCTTCTTTCTCTGCTCTTTTTCACATGATTGAATGGAATTAGAGGAAGTCATTAGCTCTCTGCTGATTTTATCCACTAAAATGTATATTATATAATATCAACTGTATCCTCATTGAAACAAAGCAATGGCTGACATCCCTGGCTTCATTTAAGTCCTGATTTCATCTACTATAGGAAGCCTTTCCCAAAGCCTCTTAGTTCTAGTACTTTCTTTCTATTTCCTATTTAACCTGTACATAGCTTGCTTTGTATATATTTGCTTGCATCTTGTCTCCACTATTAAACTGAAAGCTATTTGAGGTCGAGGAGTGTCTTTTGTTTACCTGTATATACCTTCCACTTAGCACCATGACTGACACAATATAGATATTTTATAAATGTTTATTAATAGATTTATTAAACAAAGTAATGTCTTTTTACATTGGTTATCCCTCACTCCTTGCAAGCTCTCCCTCATTGACTCCAACTCCTAGAATATCATTTTTTTCTAAATGTTCAGTTCAAATGCTACCATCTCTATGACTCATTTCCACCCTCCTCCCCACACCCACAGACTTATTTTGCATGTGATTTGTAAGTGTTTTGGAGATAGAGTTCTGGGCCTGGAGTCAGGAAATCCATTGTTCAAAACTAACATCAGGTATTTTCTAGATGCGAATTATTTAATCTCTGTTTGCCTCAGTTTCCTCAATTGTAATTAAAAAAAAGCATCTACATTACAGAGTTGTTGTGAAGATAAAATGAGATACTTGGAAAGGGATTATCACAGTGCCTGACACATATTTTGTTCACTGGTTGGTTGGTTGGTTATTGTCCTTCATTCTAGAAGAGGACCAAAATGACATAATTATGCTGCAGTCAACGTATATAGTGGGTTGGACTATAGCTGATCTGACTAATATGAGCTCAGATGATTCTACCACAGGTCAGGCATTAATAATTTATATGGATATTTGGAGTGGAGATGTCTCTAAATTTGTGCAACTAATATGTTTTTTTTTGAGCTACTGCAATTCCGCTTTGCTCATAGAGCAAAATGCCTTCTTTCATGAAAGTACACCACGTGGGGTGGACCTTTACCAGTGTTTTCCATGTCATTCAATTCATTCCAAAGTTCTTCAGAAGGACCTTGAGAATGTACTTTATATTACACATTCTGACCACAATGTGAGCATTGATTGAAAAAATAGTCTTTTAGGCAAACATACATTTGACATTTGAAAAATATAGCCAGCCCAGAGTTATGCTCTCTCCAGTAGAGTTTGAACACTTGGTACTTTAGCTCTAGAAAGGACTTTGGTGTTCAGTACCTCATCTGAACAGGTGATCAGAATATTCCTAAGACAGTTCAAATTAGAAGCGATTCATTTTTCTGGCCTGTTGCTGGCAGAGTGTCTAGGTTTCCCAGGCATACAACAATGAGGTCATCACAACAGTTCTCTAAACCTTCAATTTGCTGGGCAGATTCTTCTCTCCAACACTTTCTTTCAGAGCCTCCCAAACACTGAGCAACTTCTGGTAATAAATGTACCAACCTCATCATCTACATAGACATCCCTGGAAAGCATACTACCATGGAGAATGAACTTATCCATAGTATTCAAACTTTCTCCATTTACTCTAACTGATGGTTCCATGTATTGAAGGTGTGGTACTGGCTGGTGGAGAGCCTGTGTTTTCTTGATGATAATTATTAGCCCAAAATTAGTCCAAGCACCTGAGAGTTGATTCATACTTTGTTGCATCTCAGCTTTAGAGGCTGCATTGAGTGTACAATAATCTGTGAAATTCATGCACCAACTCTCTCTCTAACTCAGTTTTGGCTTGTAGTCCTTTCAAGTTAAATAATTTACTATCAATGTGGTAGTTGACCTGGATGCCATGTTCATCCTCATTGCAGGCAAATAACAGCATTGCTGAAAATATTGTACTGAAAATCATGGGAGTAAGCATATAGTCTTACTTCTCTTCATCAGTAACTGGAAAACAATTAGAGCATGGTCCATTATCCAGAACCTGTGTAAGCAGGCCATTACGGAATTGACGTAAAATAATAATGATTTTTTCTGGACTTCTCAATTTTGCTATAATTTCCCACAAGCCTCATGACTAAAGGCCCTGGTCAGATCAATGAACATTGTGTACAGACCTCTATTCTGCTCCTGTTATTTCTCCCAGAATTATCAGGCAGCAAACATCACAATGACCATTCATCAACCCTCTCCAAAATCACACTGACTCTCAAGCAGGCAACCATCTTCCAAGCGAAGAATCAGCTTATTAAGGAGGACTCTGGTAAGAATGTTGCCGCCAACAGCTGAGAGAGAAATCCACCTTCCCTGTGGTTGTCACAGGACAATTTATTTCCTTTACCTTTATAGAGATGGACAATGGATGCATGCTTGAACTCCTGAGGGATAACCTCCTTTTTGCCTTTAACAAGGAAGATTTCAGACAGCTTTACTATGACTGAAGTATGATCAAATCACCTTGTTAATCTCAGCTGGAATAGAATCAGCACAAGTTGCTTTGCCACAGGAGAAGAGCTTAATGCCATTCAAAACCTCTTCCTCAATTGGAAATTTGGCTAGAGAAGGATTGATTTTGACCTCAGGTATATAGTTAATGGCTTCAGCATTAATTGATGACAGTTTCTTGAGAATGCTATGGAAATGATTGGCCGATCTCTCTAGGATCATCATGTCCTTATTCTTATTAAGGTAGTTCCATCAGCATTACACCATAGCTCTTTGACCCATAAATAGCCTTCAGGACATCATAAAACTGCTTTGGATTGTTATTATCAGTGTAAAACTGAATTTCATGTGCCTTCTAACTTAGCCAAGAATCATGCATCTCTCTAAGCTTCACTTGCACCTTACTTTTTATGGAGTTAAATGCTGCTTTCTTAGAGATGGATGAAATATCCTGCTGGTAAAGCCTATGGAGTTGTTTTTTTTTTTTTAGCAGCTTATGAATGTCCTTACCATTTCTGTCAAATTAGTCTCAATGTTTGTGAGTGTTCGGGCCCAGATGAGTAATTGCAATGCTATATACTACATCTCTGAAAGCTGCTCTCTCCTTTTCTACTCCACTATTGCCAGCCATGTGTTGGCTCAGTTTTCCCACTGAGTGTGCAACAAACTATTCCCACTGGGGGAAGCACTCTAATCCATTGACATAAATTCTTCTGGTAGATGTTTTGCCTTGGGGCCATCACTTTTGTTGAATGCAAAGATTTAGCTTGAAGATGATAGTCTATAACGAGTCCAGCACTCTCCCCCACACATTGCCTTCATCTCTGTCACATGCTGTCTCTTTTCCTTACAATGAGATGGTCTATTAAATGCCAATGTTTGCTACAAGAGAGCATTGAAAGTTTTATTGTGTTTAGGTAAACAAAGACAGTATTGGGGATAAGAAGGTCATGAGATACACAAATTTTCAGTAGTAAGTGACTATTACTATTTCTGATTCTATTCCTTTGACCTCCTTGCCATGACTGATAGTCTCTGTTTACTCTTGCATTAAAGTCACCCAGAATTATAGGTTTATCTTCTTTCAGCACACTGATGATGAGAGTTTCCAGGTTTTCAAAATTTTTTTCTTTGACCTTATCAAGGTTCATCATGATGAGAGCATAGGCACTGATTATGGTGGGGTGGTGCTCTCCTACAAGTGGGAATGCACTGTTATTTACCATTTTATGAGACATACAAGCTTGTTGACTAGATTAGTCTGATTGCAAAACTTACACCAGCTTGACTGTGTTCCCCTTCGCTGTGGCTACTCCAAAGAAACATGTATCCAGCTCTGACTTCACTAAACTGGCCTTCATTTGCCAGCTTTGCTTCACATAGGGCTGCCCTTTAGTTGTGATATATTCCGAGTTCTTTTGAACCAAGTGCTGCTCTTCATTTAGGTCAATAGGATTTCATTTTGTCCATGAGCATGCCCATATTCTATGTACTGACAGTTAGTGGAGTTGTCATCGTGAAAGTTTATATTCAATTTGTGTGTGTATGTGTGTGTGTTTGTGTGTGAGTGTGTACCATGAAGCGAGATCTTCACCTACCACAGTAAGCAGACCAGGGATGGGTGATGCAGTTTTTAGGGAACTTTTCTAGTCCCTTTCTCTTACCAACATGTGAAAAATGTGGTCCTAAAAAAGGTCTGTTCTATAATAATTGGGTGAGAGAGAAGCACAGTCCAGCACAGGGCATGCCATACAGCCCTAGCCAAGCAAACCAGGAGCAGGCCTTGGAAATAACTGAAGCGGCAGTAGCAGCAGCAATAGCAGCAGCAGCATTGGTAGCAGTATCATCAGCTCCTGGTTATCAGCCTGCAAACAGAATGTGTGAAACTCACATATTTTGACTTCTGGCAGCCAAGATGGTGTAGTAAATAGTACGTTACTCTCACCCTCCTTTATTGACCCTGAAAAACCCAAAGAATATTGCTTCAAGGAAAAATCCTGAAACAGTAGAGCCAGCAGAAAGATAAGGTGCAACAATCTTTTAGCTCAGCAGGTTAGGGAGACTAAGGGAAAAGTCCCTCTTGCTATGGCTGAAGGAGACCAGTATAGGACAGTAGGTATCCCAACAAGCTAGTGGTAAGCTGCACCTTAGCAAACCAGAGATAGATCCTGAGCCCTAGGGATAGAGCAGGCAAGCACCAACACTAGGAACATACCCGGCACCACCACCAACTCCAGTTCAGTACCAGATAAGCTACCAGTTTCTATCTGTCAGTACCTGAGGTCCTACCATACAAGGCCAGTAACTAGGCCCCTATTCCTCAGCACAAGCAGCCTGGGGACCCCACTCCCCATGCCACAGAAGCAGGGATCAACTTAAAAAGCCAGAAAAAAGGTAAAAAACATGAATAAAAAGCAAGAAAAACAATGACTACAGAGAAAAACCTTTGTGACAAGGAAGTTTAAAACACAAATTCAGGAGAGGACATCATTGTCAATATACCCAGTTCTGAAAACTCAAAGGGGAATATGAACTGGTCTTAAGTCCAAAAAGCCTTCTTGGAAGAGTTAAAAAAGGATTTGAAAAGTCAAATAAGAAAGGTAGAAGAAAAATTGAAACATCCCTTTAAAAATGCAGTTAACAAAATGGGGAAAAAAAGTACACTGAAGAAAACAACTCTGTAAAAAGTAGAACTTACCAAATGGAAAAGGAGGTAGAAAGGTAACTGAAGAAAAAAATTTGTTAATATTTAGAATTGGTCAAGTGGAAGGTAACGACTCTATGAGATATCAAGAATCAGGCAAACAAAATTGAAAAAATGAAAAAAAATAGAAGAAAACATAAATTTATCTCATGGAAAAAACAACTGACCTGGAAAATAGATGCAGGAGAGATTATTTAAGAATTGTTGGTCCACACGAAAATCATGCTAAAAACAAGTAAATAAATAAATAAGTAAATATGTAAATAATTGAATGAATGAATAAAGCCTGGACAACTTCTTTTAAGAAATCATCAAGGAAAAGTGCCCTGAAGTCCTAGAACCAGAAGGTAAAATAGCCATCAAAAGAATCCACTGATCACCCATGAGAGAGATGCCAGATTGAAAATGCCAAGAAATATTGTAGCTAAATCCCAGAATTATCAAGTCAAGAAGCAAATATTGCAAGCATCCAGAAAGAAACAATTCCAATATCATGGAGCCACAGTCAGGATCATGTAGGACTTTGAAACTTGTGCATTAAAAGATAGGAGGGCTTGGAATATGATATTCTGTAAGGCAAAGGGGCCTAGACTGCAACCAAGTATCAACTACCCAGCAAAATTCAGCATAATCTATCAGGGGACAAGATACACATTTAATGAAATGGGGGACTTTTAGACCTTCCTGATGAAAAGATAATAGCTCATTGGAGAAATTGATCTTCAAATATAAGACTCAAGGGAACCACAAAAATGTAAACAGGAAAGGGGCAAAAAACAAACAAAAATAGGATGTTATTAATAAGGGCAAACTGTTTACATCCCTACATGGGAAAATGATATTTGTAACTCTTGAAAATTGTCTTTATTATGACATTTAGAAGGGATATACATAGACAGAGGGGGTGAGTATAAGCTGATTTTAATGTGATGATAAAAAACCTAATTAAGTCGTAAAAGGGATTGTAATAGAAAAAGAAGAATAGAGGCAGAAAAAGGGTAAATTATATCATAAGAAGAGGCACAAAGATATTAAAGTAGAGGGAAAGAAGGAAGGGAAATGATCATTGTATGAACTTTACACTCATCTGATTTGGCTCAAAAAGGGAATAACATATTCAGGTATAGAAATCTAACTTGCCTTATGGACAGTAGGAAGAAAAGAAAAAAGGAAAGGTAATGGGTGGATATAAAAGGAGAGAAGAAGTAGTAAAGGAAAAGAAAAAGAAAATGGAGGAGATTGATAGAAGAGAGGGCAGATTGAGGGAGATGGTGGTCAAAAGTAAAACTCTAGTGAGCAGGAAAATGGAGAAAGGAGAATGAAAAGTATAATTAGGAGAAAAATAGGAAGGAGAAAAAGATAGAGAGAGTACACTATCTGTTATGATAAGTGTGAATGTGAATGGAATGAACTCTCCCAGAAAATGGAAGCAGATAGCAGAATTAATTTTAAAAAACAAAACATAATCCTACAATTTGTTGTTTATAAGAAACACATTTCAAACAAAGGCACACACACCTGGTAAAGGTAAAATGTTGGAATAGAATATATTATGCTTCAACTGAAGTAAAAAAAGAAAAGAGGTAGTAATCCTCATCTCATACAAAGCAAAAGCAAAAATACACCTAATTAAAAGAGATAAGGAAGGAAACTACATCCTTCTAAAAAGCACCATAGACAATGAAGTAATGTTACTAAACATATATGCACCAAGTGATATTGCATCCAAATTCTTAGAGGGGAAGTTAAGGAAGTTACAGGCAGAAACAGATAACAAAAGTTAACTAGTGGGAAATCTCTACCTCTCCTTCTCTGAACTAGATAAATATAACCACAAAATAAACAAGAAAGAAGTTAAGGAGGGGAATATAATTTTGGGAAAGTTAGGTATGGAAGACCTCTGGAGAAAACTGAATGGAGATAAGAAGGAATATACCTTTTCCTCAGCAGTACCTGACACACAAAAATTGACCATGTACTAAGGCATAAAACCTCACAATCCAGTGCAGAAAGGAAGAAATATTATATTAATAATTTTCAGATGCAGTAAAAACTATATGGAATAAAAGGCCATGAAAAGATAGACTAAAAATTAATTGGAAATCTAATAATCTAATCCTAAAGAATGAGTGGGTCAAAAAACAATTCATAATAATCAATAATTTCATTCAAGAGAATGATGATAATTAGACAACATATCAAAACTTATGGGATTCAGTGAAAGCAGTTCTTGGGGTAAATTCTATATCTCTAAATGTTTACATAAATAAAGTAGAGAAAGAAGAAATCAATGAATTGGACATGCAACTAAAAAAAGATAGAAAAGAAATAAATTTAAAATCCCCAATTAAATAGCAAATTAGAAATTCTGAAAACCAAAGGAAAAATTAAGAAAATTGAAATTAAGAAAACTATTGAACTAATAAATAGAACTAAGAGCTGGTTTTATTAAAATAAAATAAAATAGACAAATCTTTGGTTAATTTGATTAAAAAAAAAAAAGAAAGGAGAAAACCAAATTGTCAGTATGGAAATTGAAGAGTGATGTAACCACCAATAAAGAGGAAATCAAAGCAATAATTAAGAAGTATTTTGCCCAACTATATGTCAATATATTTGACAATCTTAATTAAATGGATAAATATTTACAAAAATATGAATTACCCAGATTAACACAAGTGGAAGCAAAATACCTAAATAACCCCATTTGAGAAAAGTAAATTGAACAAGCCATCAGTGAAATCCTTAGGAAAAAATCTCAAGGGCCAGATAGATTTACAAGTGTATGTTATCAAACATTTGAAGAACAATTATTTCCCATTCCATATATATATATATATATATATAGAGAGAGAGAGAGAGAGAGAGAGAGAGAGAGAGAGAGAGAGAGACTATTTGAGACAATAGGTGATGAAGTAGTCCTACCAAATTACTTTTATGATGCAAATATGGTACTGATACCTAGACCAGAAAGAATAATAAAAAAGAAAAGACAATTATAGACCAATTTCCCTATTGAATATTGATGCAAAAATTTAAAATGAAATATTATGTAACGCCAAGCACAAGCAACTTCCAGGTTTGGACTATGAGCATAGCAAACTCCATTTATTCAGTGACAGATTAAGGCAAAATATTCACAGAAAAACAAAATACAGCATTTATCATGCATAATTCAATAATTTAGTAAATCCTCAATTCAATGGCAAAGTACTAAGTTTCAAGTACTCCACTCCTGGGCAGCACATTCATTTAGTCAATCACAAAGTCTTCTCTCTATTCAACTGAAGATTTGTTTCCAATCATAAACAAAGTACATTCACTTGGTCAGTCACAAAGTATAAAAGTCAAGAGTTTTCCATCCCTGGATCACAACTGAATTACAATACTATCCATCACCACCAAGCATCCTCTCTAGAGGAAGTGGAAGACCATTCACTCCTAGGTCACAACTTAGGTTATAATGTCATCACAGCATTCAATACCCAAGGAGAGATCTTTTCTTCATCTTGACCCTCAATGAGGAAAGTTTTCAGCAGTTTCTGTTCCTGGGAAGACACAACTTAACAAAGACACAATAACAAACATACCCATTGCCCGTGTCCTCATCAATTCACTCTCTGCCTGTGAAAGCAACCTAGACCCAACAACAAGGTCTGAAGAGTCAACACAAACCATCAGTACAGTCCCAGGACCCTTGAAAACATCAGCAAGACCCTCCTCCAGGATTTCTATAAACATACAACAAGAAAACCCTCTTTCAGGGCTTCTGAACCAACAGCAAGGTCCCGGAATTTCTACAACAACAGCAACATCCTCCATCAGCAGACAAATCTGACAAAGTAGCATCAAAACAGATGAAACAAATACCGGCACCACAGTCATGCTTCTTCCCAGTCAGTCCTCAGTTCTCATTTCTCTCTCTCCAGCAGTAGCAGCAGCCTCCAGATGCTGGCTCCCAGAAGTTCTTCTGGCCTCTCTCTGTCTTGGCCTCTCTCTAAATCCATGGCACCAGTTCCTACCAGTTCAGCCCCCTCTCTTCATGTGAACAAGTCCATCCCATAAGTGGGATTCACAAGCTCTGGGTTTTAATACTTAACCCTAAAATCAAGCTAGTACGAGGGGATCTCTAAATTCCATCACCACTACATATTATTAGCAAAAAGATTACAGTAGTTTATTGTGAGAATAATACACTATGACCAGGTAGGATTCATGCTAGGTGTGCAGGGCTAGTTCAATATTAAGAAAACTAACAGCATAATTGACCATATCAAAAAAAAAAACCTAACAGAAATCATATGATTATCTCAATAGATGCAGAAAAAGCTTTTGACAAAATA
Source organism: Pseudochirops cupreus (assembly GCA_028627135.1). Taxonomy (NCBI): domain Eukaryota; kingdom Metazoa; phylum Chordata; class Mammalia; order Diprotodontia; family Pseudocheiridae; genus Pseudochirops; species Pseudochirops cupreus. The sequence continues at coordinate 58,524,199 of CM053581.1, read as the reverse complement.
TAACAGCCATTCCTATTAAAAACACTGGAGAGCATAGGAATAAATGGAGTCTTCTGTAAAATATTAAGTAGCATCTCTCTGAAACTATCAGTAAGCATTTTATGTAATGGAGATAAGGGAGCAACCTTTACAATAAGCACAAGAGTGAAACAAGGATGTCAATTATCACCACTGTTTTTTAATATGGTCCTAGAAACATTAGCTTTAGCAGTAAGAGAAGAAAAAAATTGAAAGAATTAGAATAGGCAAAGAAGAAACAAAGCTGTCACTCTTTGCAGATGATATAACAGTAAACTTAGACAATCCTAGAGAATAATCTAAAACACCACTTGAAATAACAAACAGCTTTGGCACAATTGAAGGATATAAGATAAATCCACATAAATCATTGGCATTAGTAGGGGAATGACTGAAGTAGTTGTGGTATACGAATATAATGGAATACATTGTGTTATAAGAATTGCTGAACAGGTGGACATCAGAAAAACCTGAAAATACTTATATGAACTGATGCTGAGGAAATGAGCAGAATCAGGAGAATACTGTTCACAGTAATAGCCTCAATATGTGA